>CM039631.1:13453599-14053599 GCA_022457165.1 Juglans mandshurica
ACTTTGTAGATTCTTAAAAGTCACAGTTAGACTTGCTAACTAGAATCTAAGGTGAGTTTGACCTTAAATGAGATTCACGATGATTCGTCGCTGACTTCATGGTTGTGTAAATGACTTTTATATATAAAAGCAAAGTCTCTTGGTAGGCAGATGTTTTGGAAAGTAACTACACATAAGAATGCGCATAGAGACAAATGGTCCTAAAACATCACTTGAGCGTTGTGGTTTAATTATTTTTAGTTGACCATGTGATTTCTCTCTGTCATGCTATTGCTCGTCGTGCACATGACACTACTGTGTTCTATGATCATGTGGGGTGGCTGGAATCTTTTTTTGGTAAGCACACACAGTTACCATAAATTTGGGAGTTATAGTGAAAAAGGTATATTGATAGGCAAAGGTCGACTCACTCACACGAGCGGTTGCCTTTGGCGCTATAAAAGGGTAGCGAGCAAAGATAAGATAATGTGTCACTCAGTACTTGTCCAGAGAGGGATAAGTTGTAAGACAAAAGATATGTCGCCTTAGTGGGAGCTAAGATGAGATCCATCATATTTGAAAGGATCGTGCATAGTTACCGACAATCCATGTAGCCTGTGGTTTAGCCAGATGCGAGATACTATTTGGCGCTTCGGATAGTGAGCAAATGGAAGGAATCGGGTTAGGCACTAAGATAATAACTAGATTAAAATCTGTGCGATATGTTGAGACTAGATATACGCTCTTTCCTTTTGGAAATAGAACTCCACCATAAATTGGATTTCATACTACATATGCTTTTATGACCAATAATAGAGGTGAGTGAATGGATCCCTACTTCCTTACCGTGTGAGTCTTGTAGGTCATAATTGATGTCCCTAATTTATTTATGCCCTTAGGAGACCTTTGACTATATCACGAGATTGATGTTTTAGTGTCTGCTACTTTGGCATGTTATAGATGAGTTAGGGTCTCATACTTAGTATCTCCAAATTTTTTTATACTACGAATGCTCCATACTTTACGGACTTTCTGTTTCTGGGTGATCTCTTACGTTTGCCTAGGGTTTAGCCCATGGCGGCTCCCACCTCTCTGGAGGGGCCTACTGGTGGGGATGGGGGCACTTTCTCCTTTGCTCAAATGGTCTCAAAGGGGACGACGCCTTCTTCTTTTAAAGTTATGATGCGATACCCTGTAGATGTGGCGGAGAGCCTGGTTTTGTTTTCACGCAACCAGAAATGATGAAACCTACTAAGGAGTTCCGGTTTTCCCTTGTCATGAAGTTTATGCATATCAGGCCCATGGTTGATTATATCCGTCTGGCAATCATAAAGTTCTGGGGGCTGTTGGAGATTCCGACGGTGAGTGTGATGGATGAACATCTTGTCCTAGTGAAGTTGCAGTCGGAGAGGGATTTTGAGCATGCATGGGCCCGAGAGGGTTGATTGATTGCTTGCTCGGTGTTTCGGCTCTTCCGATGGAAAAAAGAATTTGATTTGTGTAAAGAATCAGAGGTGGCGCCTTAGTGGATTTTTTTGCCCGGTCTCCCCATGTAAATGTATTCGCACAGATATATTGCAAATATTACCTACAAGGTTTGGCAGATTTTAGGGGGTGGACAATGCAACGTTACATCGATCTAGAGCGACCGGGGCATGGATATGTGTGGAGATTGACTTGACTGATGAGCCAGTATAAGGTTTCCCCATAGTGGTGGCTAATAAAAAATTCTGGCAGGAGGTGCGATATGAGAGGCCTAATTTCTATTGCACCAAGTGCTGGAGCTAGGGCCATTCTTCGATGGTTTGCAGGGCTGGGGAAGGGGCAATGCATCGTGTAAGGGATGAGGTTAAAGGGGGTGTTAGGGGTGCGAGGATAAAATGGCAGCAAAAACAAAAAGTAGCGAAGAACTAAGAAAGTCATCATTGTAGTGGAAAGGGGGGGGGGAGTCCCTGAAGAGAGGACTGCACCGAAGATGGTTGGGGAGGAGAATGCAGAGACGAGTCATAGGGAAGATGACATGCAGAAGACTAGGGAGGTTCCAGGGAGTTCAAAATCAAACCTGTCGAGGGATCAAGTGATATCGAGAAGGTTGTAGAGTTTCTTTAATCCAAAGTGGGGCCATTACCAATTCGAATAATATGGAGAGTGTGCCGATTGTGGAAGATTTGGCCAAGGGCGATAGTCCTGTGAGTGAAAATATTCTAGCGGTAGCATCGCAGGCCCTGATGCTAGAGGAGACGATTATTTCAGTGGCGGTCGTGGAGGCAGAAGTGAGCCCTACAATCGAGGAGTTGAATGCTCCAGTGGCATCCAGGGATGTAGAAGGGAATTATAGAATAGAAGAGCTGATGGATACAGGGCTGTTTGTGGCTGAAGATGTGAGGCCTATAATAGAGGAGCCGAATGATACTATATATTGCACTGAGGGAGAGGAAGAAGAAAATATTTCTGGAATTGCCAAGCAGAAAGGGTATGAGTCTGAGAACCTGACTGTCTCTGTTTCAAGCGTTAAAGGAAAAAATAAGGTTGTGCAACAATCTCAGAGGGTGTCGACCCACACCACAAAATTGAATTTATGACTGAGTCCATCATTGCGTGGAATATAAGGGGGTTGGGTAGTTCTCGTCGGGTATTGCGGAACTTGATTTGGAAAAATAATGGTATGCTTGTTGCTCTGTTCGAACTATTTGCAACAGAACCTAAATTACAGCAGCTTGTAAGTTTGTTAGATTTTGATGGTTATAGTTGTAATGAAGAAGCAGGGGAGAAAATTTGGGTGCTCTAGCGTGGCTCTTACGCAATGGAGGTGGTAAGTGCCACTAATCAGATGATTACGGGGTGGGTATTTCTCGATAATGTGCGGACTCTGGTCACGTTTTTTATGCCAATTACAATCATGTGGATCGAAGAAGCTTATGGAAGAGCCTGGCGGCTTACCGTCAGACTACTTTTCCGTGGTTAATTCTTGGTGACTTTAACATCATCTGAGCTGATCGTGAACAAGTGGGAGGGCGTCCCCGTCTTGCTCAAGCAATGGATGAGTTTAACGAGTGGATTGATACTTGTGGCCTCCTGGAAGTTCAGTATCATGGGAACCATCTCTCATGGTGCAATGGTTAGGGAGGAAATGCTAGAAAATGGGCTAGGCTTGATCGGGCTGTAATGACTATGGTTTTTTCAAAACGTTTTAACAGGTCAGAAGTGGAAATACCAAAAGAAAGTCCTCGGATCATAGCCCTATGGTATTAAGAGTTGATTGTGTTGAAACAAGGTAAGTTTGGTAAAAAATGCTTAGGAATAGCCTACGTGGGGCTCGGGTTTAATAAAACTGGCAGCTAAGTTGAAGACAGTTAAACTAGAATTTCAGGCATGGAATAAAAATGTCTTTGGAAGAGTTGAGAAGCATATCAAGGTCCTTGAAGAGAAGCTTACAGCTTTGGAGTTCCAGCTTCAAGTTGAATTTTTGGAGGAGATAGATGCTGAGTTAATAGCTACGAAGATGGAATTAGATCTGTGGGAAAATTGAGAGGAGACTCGTTTGGCTCAGGTTGCTAAGAAGAAATGGTTGAAGGAGGGAGATTGAAATTCCAGATTGTTTCATGCTGTTGTGTCTCAATGTCGGCATGGGGCGGTTATTGCTAGGATGCAGTTGGAAGATGGAACGATGCTGGCCTCTCCTGAGCAGGTTCATGTGGGGGTGCTAAATTATTTTCAAAGCTTTCTCACTGAGACGTCGACTATTGAGGAGGCAGATTTAACGCATTTGTTGTCGTCGACTGTATCAATGGAGGATAATGTTGAATTATGCCGTTTGCCTTCAGAAGAGGAAGTAAAGAATGTGGTTTTCTCTATTCCACAGCATAACAACCCGGGCCCAGATGGTTTCGGCTCCTCTTTCTATATTTCTTGTTGGCATATTGTGAAAGAGGATGTGGTGGAGGCGGCTAGGGAATTCTTTACAGTTGCATCGCTTCCCAAATTTTATGGTGCATCATACATTGTGTTGATCCCTAAAGTCCCTAACCCGAAGTGCTTTGATAAATTTAGGTCTATTAGCCTATGTTCAGTGGCATATTAGATTTTCTCGAAAATCTTAGTGGCTCGGTTGAATGCAATTTTGCTAAGGTTGGTTTTCCTGGAACAAGGGGCCTTCATCCCAGGTCATAGTATTTTTGAGAACATTTCCCTCGCTCAGGAAATGGTCCATGGCATGAATAAAAAAAGTTTAGGAGGAAATGTTATGGTGACAATTGGCATGGCAAAGGCATATGACAAGGTACATTGGGTGTTCCTGTTGAATGTTCTCATTGGCTTTGGGTTTTGTCGGCAATTTTGCAATCTAGTAAAGGAGTGTGTAACGTCTCCTTGGTTTTCTGTGATGATGAATGGTTCGTATAAAGGTTTTTTCCAACCTACTTGAGGCCTTCGGCAAGGGGACCCTCTCTCGCCATATCTTTTCATTTTAATGCAGGAAATTCTTTCGAGGCTTTTGTAGAAACAATTTGAATATGGTCATATTGGCAAGTTTTATCACCCTATGGGGGCCTCTATGGTGTTGCATATGTTATATGCTGATGATGTACTAATTTTTCTTAATGTAGAGAAGCGATCTTTGCGTCGACTTGGCTCTACTTTGGCAGTTTATGAACGGTGGTCTGGGCAGCATATTAGTAGAGAAAAATCTTCCATTTTTGCTTTGGCCTCTATTAGCAATGCTAGAAGGCGAGGTTTAGTGCGCCTAACTGGTTTTGCGGAAGGAAAATTTCCTACGACGTACTTGGGGTTGCCGTTGGTGCAAGGTCGTCTTAAAGCTTGTCAATTGGACCAGATGCTAGAGAAAATTCGGGCAAAGGTTGTGGGATGGAATGCCAAGTTGTTGTCCCAAGGGGGGCGTTTGACCTTGCTTCAACATGTCCTTTCTAGTATGACATCTCATCTTATGGTTGTGCTAGCGGTTCCGCAAATTGTGCTGAAAAAAATAAATTCCATTTTCTCTACTTTCTTTTGGGGGGAGAAGAATGGAAGAGCAAAGGCTAAGTGGTGTGCGTGGTCCCGGATTAGCAAGCCTGTCCAAGAGGGAGGTTTGGGGCTGAGAGATTTTTCAGAACTACAACGAGTGCTGCATATGAAGATGGCTTGGCGTCTCCTATCTAAGGAGTCATTGTGGTCAAAATAGGGTAGAAGGCAACATGTATCTCTGCTGGAGGTGCAAAGGAATAGTTCCAGATTTTGGAAGTCCATTATGGATGTCCTGCCTGATGTGTGTGCTGCGTCCAGAACGAAAGTAAGGAATGGTTTGGCCTCCTTTTGGTTTGACCAATGGTGTTTGGATGAACCATTCTCCCACATGGTAGAGAGAGTCTCGATGTCGTCTCTATTAATAAAAGATGTATGGATTGGTGATAGATGGAATGATGAAATGCTTAAACAACTAGTTGGTGAGGAGTTATCGGAGGAAATAATGAGATTGGTTTCTGCTAGAAGGATAGGGCAAGATGTACTGGTGTGGACGCTTGCTAAAGATGGGAGGTTCACAACAGCAACAGCCTGGGAATTTATTCAAGTAGGAGGGGACCGATCGCATGGATGGACTGGGTCTGGAATAATCTATTGCCGAAGAGGATCTCGGTTTGTATGTGGCGAGCGAGATTTAAATGCCTTGTTGTTGATGAGAGGGTGCAGGTCCGTGGCGTTGTAATGGCATCCAAATGCGACTGTTGTTCATCACCCAAGACGGAAACGGTGGATCATGTATTGGCGACTGGTCAGGTTGCGAAGCGAGTATGGCGTATTGCGTCTGTGGCGCTAGGCATTGCATGTATGCAGACTAATAGTTGGTGGCATCAAGTGGAGGTATGGTTTGCTTGTGCAAAGAAAGGTACCCAACGGGGTGTTTTAATTGGTCTCTTACCTAGTATAATTACATGGTGTTTATGGAGATGCCGCTGCAAAGCCCATATGGAAAGCATCCAGGAAAATCACATAGGAGTTTGGAGGAACATTCGTTTTGGCTTGGTACCTTGGTGAATGATTTGACCAACTTAAAGATTTCCCAGATTGACTACCAGATCTTGAGTGCAATGGACATTACCATTCAGGATCGTGCAATACAGAAAGTTCACACGTCGCGTGGTTGAAACCTCCTCGTGGTTGGTGGAAGTTAAATGTGGACTGGAGTTGTCATGAGAATCCAGGAAACTGTGGTGGGAGTGGTGTGATACGGGATCATAGGGGGTCATATTAAGGCTGGGTTTTCTGCACCATATGGTTTCGGAACCAACAATGAGGCAGAGCTACAAGCGTTTTGCAAGGAGTTCGTTTGTGTAAATCTATGGCCTGTACGCATATGGTTCTGGAATGTGATTCAAAAATTGTAGTCAATTGGTTGAAGAAGAAATGTTGTTGTGTGGCATCTGTGGGATTACTGGGATGACCTCATCAAGGAATTAAGTGGCATACAATATAAGGTGGTGCATCAATTTAGAGGAGGGAACGAATTGGCTGATTATCTAGCACGGAAAGGTGAAGAGGGACTGACATGGAGCTATTGTCAGAGCGTTTGTCTGCCAAGAAAGTTGAGGGGTATTCTCAGATTGGATGCACTGGGTTTGCCGTCAATACGAAAGGCTGCAGGCTGAGAGCTTGGAGTGATACGGATTGGCACGGAGATGATCGTTGGGGATTATGTGGATAGCTGAGCTCTGTCTCGTTTATGGTTTGCTAATGACTAGGTCGGTCTGTTGGATGTGTTTTTATTTATTTGGGATGGTTTCGTTGTATTATTTTTTAGTCCCACATGTCCTTTGTTCCACGGTTTTCCTCCACCTTAAGTGAGGGCCTTTTAATAAAATTGGGAAGGGGTTGCTCGTGGACATGTGACCCCGTCTCTTTCTAAAAAAAAAAAAAAGAATGATGCGATCTAAAGAGACATTGTTGGAAAAATGACTGGACTAAAACTGAATGACTTGAGGGCAAAGGGAATACTATTTGGTAACATATCAATAATAATGTGTACTCACTACTGGCAAATTATGTTGCTTATTGGGATTTGCGACATAGTTATGAGTACACAATGTTTTATAGAGACTAAGTATTGTTCTGAGTCATTCTGACTCGAGAGGGATTATGGGTGCTTATTCTGATGTGACGAAATGAGTATAGGCATAACAAGACACTTTTAGGAATGTTACTATGTTGGTCTTCTCTTAGAGAGAGTTGGTATAGTGCTTCCATTTTTCTTTTACAGGTGTGCTCGATGGTCACACAACCTATTTTCCAGTATGAACAAGATTGAGAACATATTGAGAGATACAGAACTGGAGTCTTGCCCACTATATGCAAGTGCGAGATGTAATAAAGGGGCACCTATAGTGGGCACCCATTGCTATTCATATGCCTAGCAGTTATGCTTGACATATTTATTTGTGCATTATGGCATGGCATTTAAGCCCAATCGTCGGTTACTAGCCCTCTTCCCTTAGTGAAAAATATAGATCTATGGCACAAAAGTAGAAAACCTCTCTAGTATAGTTCTTTCTATTCCCGGCATTTAGGTTGTGAAATATGTGGATGTTGCTCTGTTCTTACCACGTAGTACACTCCACCATCAATATGTGAAGATTTTGGATGAACAATGACGACAAAAAATCTATAGAACAACTACACTAGATCCATGATTTGCCGACGAGGTAATATCATTTTTTATGTGTACTTTGATCTAGTATTTCTAACAAAGATAAAGAGAGAGAAACTGAACATGAAAGAGGGAGGAAAAGAGGAAGGAAGCTTGCTGGTTTTTGATTGAATCAGAGGCTATATGAAGAAAAGTTGTTGTTATGTTTGTGCTCGCTGTTGCTGCCATTTCTACTTCTTGGTGCAACAAATTATTGCTTGATCATGGAGGGCAAATAGAACATATCAGAAAGAGGAGCTAGTGGTTGTTGTCCGTTACTGATGGTTGCTGCTAGGCGTTGCTGGTTTGTTGTGCAAAGGCGTAGCTGAGAGCTGCTGTTGCCCGAGAGCTTTGGATATCTGGCTACCATGGTTGTTGTGGCTGTGCTCCTCCATGATTCAATGACTTGATGTAACGCCCCGGTCCCGCAGGGATCGAAGAGTTACTCCCTATAACTTAAAACTCACAATTCATCAATATATTTATAGACTCCAAAATATAACGTCATCAGAATACTACAAAGTCTCTTAATAAAATCCGCCACTTCTCAAAAATCTTCTATGAGTAATCCATAGTCCAACTATACCAATTTTGGGTCCGGGTGTTACATTCTCCCCCCCTAAATAAAATTTTGTCCTCAAAATTTGCTAGTACCACAAGCAAGGCCTAAATATTTATCCGCTACAACAATTTCATGCCTAACTCATTCGTTAATCATAATGTCGAACCTAATTAATATTCCAAAATTATCGAACCCAATATTCCAACTTCTGACCCTCCGATATTGTCGATCATAATCTCCCTTATATTTTCTAGCCATTCACGATCTTGTATACTACCATTTCAAGTCTAAAATAAGAACCTCAATAAATAACGAAATAAACTCTCAAACTATCATATCACCAAAACCATGCTTCCACTGCGCACTCAAATGTCATAAGAATTGTTTCCTTAAATTATGCAAAATCTAAAACCTCAGATTTTGTGGAACTCATTCCTTAGGTCTGCAAGTGCTAAAACCATACATATCATCAAAAATCATATCCTGAAACCCGCAGAATTCTACGACCTAAAATCTTTTCAAAAACATTTTTAAAGCATGTATCATCTCTAAACCTCAAGCCTCCAAATATTCAGTCCATAAAATCTGAAGAATCTCAAATCTCCAAAGTTTCGAACTCGACGACGAGCAGTCATCCTGAGATCTTAAACTCAGTTAAACATTCTAGGGAAAGAAAACAAAATATGTATAAATAAAATATAAATACCAACTAAAATATTTAAAAACAAGTTAAAAATAAATAAATAAATCAGTGCAATATTGAACTTGTTTTAACCATTCTTAGCCATTTCTTTAACTACTCATATGGCTCTTCCTACCATCTATAATTGTAAACTCGACATCGCTCTAAACTCTCGTACATCTTTAGAATCTAAACCACAAAAATCTAAACCTTGAATTAATCTTATAAAAATGATCTCCTATAGTCCACAAAGTAAGCTTGTCGGATCTAAAAAATCCCTAAACATCCAAAATCCCAAAACTCAAACATAAAGTCTGCAAAATCTAAAACCTTAACTATCTACATAATCATCTTTTATTCTTTAAAAATTCTAAACTCCAAATCTGAAATTTCTTCCTAGTTTATAGTATGCAGAATTCCAACCTAAATATCCACATGATCATCCTTACATTCCTCAAATTCCTACACTGAAATCTTTACATCCTATAAACCCACAAAATCTAAACCTCCAAGAGTTATAGTATGCATAATCTCTAACCTGGCTCTGATACCAACTGTAACGCCTCAGTCCAGCAGGGATCGAAGAGTTACTCCCTATAACTTAAAACTCACAATTCATCAATATATTTATAGACTCCAAAATATAACGTCATCAGAATACTACAAAGTCTCTTAATAAAATCCGCCACTTCTCATAAATCTTCTATGAGTAATCCATAGTCCAACTATACCAATTTTGGGTCTGGGTGTTACATTCATTTGTAACGCCCCAATGGAAGGCCTGAACCACATGGCCTATACTCCAAAAGGACTAGTCAATGATACAATTGGAGCCCCATTGAAACCTTATAAAAAGCAAGAACTTCTCCTTCCCAAGCAATGTGGGATCTCATACACCACCTACCCTTATCCATATCATATGGGGTATCACAATCTACCACCCTTAAATTCCCGACGTCCTCGTCGGGCCTGTCCATTATAGGTGGCACGGCTAAAGTCTCACATTTCTAGTTGGGATAGGCTCTGATACCATTTGTAACGCCCCAATGGAAAGTCCAAACCACATGGCCTATACTCCAAAAGGTCTAGTCAATGATACAATTGGAGCCCCATTAAAACCTTATAAAGAGCAAGAACTTCTCCTTCCCAAGCAATATCGAATCCCATACACCACCTACCATTATCCATATCATATGGGGTATCACACTTGACCTGAGGCATGGTGATGGTGAAGAGAAGAAAAGAATGAGGAGCTGAAGACTGAGGAAGAGGAGAGAAGAGAGAAGCTATTGGAGATGAATTTGGTTTGCTTGAGTGTGTACGTGATACCAAACTGTTATATGATTGTGCGTATGGACATTAAAGAAAAAAGCAGCAGATAAAAATGAGAAGAGCTGATCCTAATCATATTCAGTTTCAATTTTTAATGGATGGTGTAAATAGATCAAAAGGGAAGAAATAAAGCTTGAACGAAAAAACTTTATAATTTAGGGACTATGTTTTGACAAAATATTACGGTTTTATAAAAGTCCTCAAGTGAATTTGAATCATTTTCTCAAAATAGAGTATTGAAAATCATTTTATTTTTAGGGCTTTAATATTGAATTAACAAGTTTAGCTTAAAATATTAGATTTATAGATTTTACAAGTTCTCAAACAATTTTAATAAAATTGACTCAATTAAAATCATCTTCTTGATTTAAAATGAGGCTTAGGGTGCATAATTTAAAAAGTAGAATGTATAATGCATAATCAACATCATAGGAGTTGGGTCAGTTGGTAACATCCGCAACTTCTCTATTCCATTAAAAAAAAATTAAATAGCTATAGATAAAGAGTCTCGATCATCGACAACACCCACAGAGCCCCGACCACTATACCATTATAAGGAGTTGTACTCCACGCGCCTCGTCAGTGAAGAAGAACGAAATATAAAGTGGTTTGGATTCAAATATGAGTTGAGATGGGTTAAATGGTTTATGAATAGTAGAATAAAAGTTAAATTATTTATTATATTTTGTGTGAAAATTTGGAAAAGTTATTTGGGGATTTGAAAAAATTGAATTGCTTATTATATTTTGAGTGGGAATTCGAAAAAGTTGTAATGATGAGATGAAATGGGTTGAGGTGGGTTTTGAATGCAAACGAAATGTTTAAGAGATTTTCATTGAATTTTTTTCTTGTGATATTATTACTTTAAAACAAACAAGCGTATAGTATTTCACGGCCAGTTAATTCCAACTATGTTATAATTTCAAATAAAAAAAAAAAATCATGCCCACTGAACTAACAAAATAATTCGACAAAAGACTCGGAGAGACATCACAAAATCCCACTGAATCAGTGCTAGTTACATCCACATGAATCTTTCGGTACTTGTAAATTGTAGAAGTTAGTAGAGATTGAGGTTAGATATTGATCTGAGTTGAGATAAAACGTTATTTATGAATAATAAGTTGAGATAGTAGAGTAAATTTTATGAGATCCAATTAAAATAAGTTTATATGTGTTTTGATATTAAGCGAATTTTAGATGTAATTATAAGTAGTTAAAAAAAAAGATGTAATTATAAGTAGTTAAAAAAAAAATTGTATGTCTTGTATGTAAATTGTTGATGTCGTGTTTCGCAAGTCTGGGCAACTTCTCACCTCCGGTATCCAAGCACGATCCTACACAACCAAAACGGAGAGGGGACCCCGAGGTCCGTTAATTCTCCAATGCTTAAGTAAGTGTCTTGAGAGGAAAGATTAAGAATAAAGCAAGAAACATAGACATAGGAGACAGTATATTTTTTCTATCACCTTATTCGCAGCTGGGTTGACCCATATTTATAGTTACCGTTTAGGATTTCCCCTTGGAGAGGCATTGCATAGCGCGAGGAAATTTGTCCTGCATAATTTATTACCGAGCAGTTTTTACGTGGTTACCTCACCGAGCAGCGATGGCCTCAGGCCTTCTCTGCGCTCCACTCTAGTTTTGGGCCGCAATCAATGCCACACACTCTGCACCCTGGGGCGCATTTAATGCGACGTGGACTCTGTTCTGGACTGCATTAAATGCGACGTGGCCTCTGTTCTGGGCCGCATTAAATGTGACGTGGACTCCATTTCGCGTCTCTTCTTCTGGTCACGCACGTCACAGTCTTCTTCCCTCTTTTCCTAATCTTCCTCCAGATCTCCTGCCCTGACCCGAATTTCCTGTCCATATTTTGGTTTGGGCTGTTTACTTTCTTTGCTGGGTTTGGGTGACCGGGCTGGGCCTCATTGTTGGCCCAGCTCCTCACCATGAATTTCCCCCCTCTGCCATCCTGGGCCCGAGGTAATGATTTTTTCCCCACCACAGTACCCCGCGAATTTTAAGCACACTTGTGGGCTGGAAATTCAAAAATCTTTTTTTTTTTTTTTGTGTTTGTGAATACCGGATTGGCAACCTGGTGTCAGTTCATTCCTCGTGCACGTGCTGCGATAACGTTGTGCCGTCTTTCCGCTATCGAGGTGCCTCTTCGAATCCCGCGACATAACTTTAAGTTGAAGATCGTTTTATTACGCCTCCTCCTTTTATACTCACGCTTCGAATCCCCTATCCTCCTTTCGATTTCGCCTATTCACCTTTCGCCATGACTAAGCCAACTGTTAACGAGTCTCGCTTCAACTACTTTGCTGGGCACTGGTGGATTTCAAACATAATCAAGACCGAGCTTCGTGCTTTCCGTAGGGAGTTTCCACTCCCCAACGGGACTTCGGTCGAGGTTCCGTCGTCCTGCGTCACTATGGTTGACTGCCAAGGTCTGGCGACGGTGGTGGTGCTTTATCCCCACATGTTCTCCATAGGGCTTCGTTTCCCTTTTTGCCGCCCTGTCCATGACGTCCTGGATTATCTGAAACTTGCCCCTGCACAGCTCAACCCCAATGCCTGGCGTCTACGCTTGGCCAATTGCGTGGCCTTCCGACTTGTTCTGTCCAATTCGGAGGATTACCCTGACCTAACTACCCGTGAATTTTTGAATGTGTACCGAATCAATCGACTAGATGGGAACTGTTGCAGTTTCCAGTCTTACACCGTCGAGAGGCATTTTATGTCCATGGAGAGGCGTTATTCTTCAATAAAGGAGTAGCACCGGTGGTTTTTCTTCATAAGGGGCACAGGTTGGGAGTGCCCCAAGGGGGAGAGGGACTATGATGAGTTCCCGGTACGAGCTATTTGGGGCAAGGTTTCGACCACTAAATCTCAGGGCATTACCTTATCGAAGAGGGAGGAACTTCGAATCGCTTCCATGGTGTCCTGGGTTTTGGCCCATCCTGACCTGTCTGAGACAAAAGCGCTTCTGAACGACGACTACATCCGTCGTTACCTCGCCTCCCACCTCGCAACCACGTATTGGGCCGAGACTTCCTGTTGGATCCACTTTCACCATCCGGGAAAAAACGTCCCGCTCCTTCCTGTCCCGAAGGGGAATGCCCCAAGCGTCAGCGCACTGAGCCGAAGGCGCCAACTCCCCCTTGGCCCATTCCAACCGAAGAAGTCCCAGTCGCTATACCCCTTCCTTCGAAACCTGAACCTGTCCGGCGAAAGGGGTAGAGCTCTCGGCAAGTGGCACCTGGAGGAGAGTCTGTTCGGGCCGCTCGCAGGGACGGCTCAGTCAGAGTAATGGAGAGAGCCCGTCACCCCGCCCAAGATGTCGGTCCTTCTGGAGGTAGATCATAGTAAATTTTCAAACATATGCATTTTTTGTTTGAGCTGCGAATAATTACGCTTGCTCTTCCCGAACAGGCTCTGCAGAAGGAGAAGGCGTTGAAGCAACGGTAGCCTTTCTCTTCGCCTCGACTTTTGAAGGCCCCGAGCCTTTGGGGACAGCTCAGGTGCCAGGCGCCTTTACCTCCTTCGAGGAGGCTCTCCTCGAGGAAGAAGAACTCCTGCGCAAGCGGCCAACATCTTTCGAGGAGATGTTTGCCGAGTTTGACGCATCCTTCAAAGGGGGTCTCCCTCTTTCTCCTACCCCTGCTCCCAGGCACATTAGCTCATCCCATTCTAGAGACTCTCCGATCCCCATCCCAACAACTCTTCTCTCGGAAGAAGAAGTTCTGCCTGCCGGGGGCCCGAATTCCCTAAGGTTACGGAACAGAATCCCGATGGGACTGCTCTGGATCGGAGGTCATGGAGCCAAGCTACCCGGGAACGGCGGT
The DNA here is from genome assembly GCA_022457165.1 of Juglans mandshurica. NCBI lineage: Eukaryota > Viridiplantae > Streptophyta > Magnoliopsida > Fagales > Juglandaceae > Juglans > Juglans mandshurica. The sequence continues at coordinate 13,467,681 of CM039631.1, forward strand.
TCCCAGTCATCCCGAGGTTCCAGTGTTTAGTCCAGTGCCTGCTCCCCTTGCTGAGTCAGGCCCTTAGATGACTCCAGAACAAATTCTTCTTTCGGAGGAGACCGCTCAGGTACTAGCTCTTCCTTCTCTATTTTCATTGGCATTCGTTCGGCGATTTGTTTCACTCATTTTCCTTTTATTGTCTCCCCTCAAGTAGGGTTGTGCGTCCCACTCTGGAGTGTCAAATTCCGCATGCCCCCCCCCCCCCCCGGGCAACAAGATGTCGCCATGGTGGAGGTAGAGGATGAGCCCTCCCCGAGTAGCAGCCCCCTTTGCACGGGCGATGTGCAGGGCGAGAGTTCGACCTGAGCCAGGGACTTGCCAAGCTCTCACTCCGCCCTCCCGCAGGATCCTCCTAGTGAGGTTTCCTTTCCGAGCGAGGGGGAAACAACTCCATCACCCGCACACTAAGAGGTTATTCTGCCTCTCACGCCCGTCGAGCCCCCTTCTTCTTCCAAGCCAGGGGCATCGCAGGGTCCCAGATCTAACTATGTCAAGGCCCGAACAGCATTGTTCGAGTCATACCTCCAGAAGTTCCAACCCCTTTTTGCCAATGTAAGTGCTCTTCAGCGCGACAGCCTCTCTTTCCGCGTCGTTCTCTCTCCTTTTTTGCTGATCAAATGGGTTAATGTTGACTCCCCAGGCCGCCGAGGAGTTTGCCGACCTGGTCTCCCGAGAGAAAGAGGCTCTAGAAGAGGACCTCAAGACTCAGAGGGCATTAAACAAATTGCTGAACCTCTGTGGGGAGAAGCTGCTGAATGAGAAGCAGTCTGTGGAGGTGGAGAACGAGTCCCTGAGAGTGAGCAATGCGCACCGTCTTGAGAAGATCCGCGAACAAAGAAGTTGAATAAGGACATGGCTGAGCTAATGAAGATCATGAGTCTGGAGCTTGACTTCAAGCGCCAGGAACTCCAACTAAAGGGCCTTGAGACGGACAAACTCTAGGTTAGACTGGCCTCTGCAGTCGCAGACCTGGAGTCTACACAAAAGGAGTTGGAGGTCCTTTGGTCCCAATCCAAACTCCTCTTGGCTGAGGAGAATGCCCGTTCAGAGATTCAGAGGTTAAGGCACGAACTAGAGTCCGCCCGGGAGGCTTTAGAGAGGAGCGTTGATGCTGCCAATGCCTTGGAGGATGAGCAACAACGCGTGGCTAAGCTGGAGCTTGAGCTGGAGTTTGCTCAAGTGGCGTTGAAGCAGGGCGAGGGGTCAATTGAGACACTGGAGGCCGAGAAGAAGCGGTCCATCCAGCTTCGGGTTCGCATGTTCCATCGGTACATGGGGCTCACCAAATCTGTGGATGTGACTAAGGCTTTGGCCCGGGCTTCAATTTCCCAAATGGAGTCCTCTTTGAAGGCAGCTGAGGAGCGCTCAACCCAGCTGGAGTCCCAACTTAGGAGAGCCCCTGCCCTCCGCAACCGGGCCTGGATCAACGGGTACAGGGAGGGCCTCGAGCGCCTCCAGGGACAACTTCTCCAGAACCCCGGGATTGATCTCCGTGCTCTGAACCTTCGGGAGATGCTGACTTGGGGCGCGAAGGAGATGCCTCTGGCTTTCAACAACCCTCCTTCTTAGACGTTTTTTGTTGTATTTTTATTATTACTTTGCATACCCTTTTTTTGTAAATACCAATGTATAAACTTTCCTTGAGTAATAACTTTGATTCTCTTATTCTAACCTGCACCCTCTCTTTAGCTTTTGTAGTGCGCCTTGTAGTCTCTTGATGTTAAGTCCTATCAGACCGAGTAGGGCATTAGGTTCCTCTGCGTCGGTAAGTACTCCATAGGACAATTAACGTGTCACGTTCCTTGGCAGAGGCCCTCGACGCGGCTCTGCCTACTGGGTGTAAAGTGACACATCCCAGATTTTTTTTATTCTGGCCCGCCTTCCGCTGGGCAGTATGCCACGTGGGTATTAAGGTGTAACTGCTCGCTTAGAGGGCATTTTCTCATTTGGACCTAATTTTCCTTGGCATTTCCGTGTGGGTTTAGATGGGTGACGTTATTTCATATTCGGTGATCCTTCAAATTTGAACTCCGCCCTATGATCCTGTCGACCTCGTGATTATCTTGGAGTTGCTTTTTACTGACATCTCTTTCTTCCTTGTTTGGCCCAAGCGTTGTCCTACTTCAGTCAGCCGCACCAGGCGTCTTTATCACACTCGCGATTCAAGTTTCGTACTCGACTTCTTCATCAGTCACCCTCTTTATTTCGTTTTATGTGTCGGCTAAGATTTCCCGTGCTTAATTCTCCTTATCAAACTCACCTCGAGATTCGTGCTCCACAGGAGACGCGTGGGCAAATCTTGGAGTTCCCACGGACACGTGGAGCTGGGGGCTCTTAGGTGTTGTGGGGCCCTGGGGGTGCCCCGAGTCGTTTCCAACTATAAAAAGGGATGTTTACATCCTCTGCTGGGGTGTAGCCAGCCCTGCCTTCTCTTTCCTTTATTAGCTTTGTCGATCTACTATGACCATTTCCCTCCCCCCCTCCCCCTTTCTGCAGTTTAAGGAAGGTGGACGCGTTCTGTTCTGGTACTCGAGATGCTGCTGGTAGGGGTTCAGTTGTTGGGAACTCAGCAAACTCCACACATCTCTTGTTCTTACCCTCTTGCTTATGACGCCTCACTTGTTCTTGCCCTCTTGCTTATGGAGGTTGACCTCCATGAGCATTTGAACCAGAACCTGCATCCCACAGGTTCTAGACGGTGCTCGATCAAGTCATTTAGACTGCGTTTGGAATAGCTATTCGTAGGTCAGAGCTCACGGCTCGGTTCCTGTGCTTTATACTTCGTGGGTTGGCACTTATAGGTTGGCAGAGCCCGAGGGCCATGCTCCCTTACCAACGCGTTTCCTTCTTTCTTTTTGCATGAAGCTCGACAAGTCATTTAGACTGCTTTGAGAATAGCTATTAGCAGGTCAGAGCTCACGGCTCGGTTCCTGTGCTTTATACTTCGTGAGTTGGCACTTATAGATTGGCAGAGCCCAAGGGCCATGCTCCCTTGCCAACGCATTTCCTTCTTTCTTTTTGCACGAAGCTCGGCGAGTCATTTAGACTGCGTTGAGAATAGCTATTAGCAGGTAAGAGCTCACGGCTCGGTTCTTGTGTTTTATTCTTCGTCGGTTGGCACTTATAGGTTGGCAGAGCCCGATGGCCATGCTTCCTTGCCAACACGTTTCCTTCTTTCTTTTTGCATGAAGCTCGGCAAGTCATTTAGACTTTGTTGAGAATAGCTATTAGCAGGTCAGAGCTCACGACTCGGTTCCTGTGTTTTATACTTCGTGGGTTGGCACTTATAGGTTGGCAGAGCCCAAGGGCCATGCTCCCTTGCCAATGCGTTTCCTTCTTTCTTTTTGCACGAAACTCAACGAGTCATTTAGACTGCTTTGAGAATAGCTATTAGCAGATCAGAGCTCACGGCTTGGTTCCTGTGCTTTATACTTCGTGGCCGGTCTCAAGGTCGGGCTTAACTGACTTGGGCTGTTTCAGGAAGACATAGTAGCACAACATTTCAAAATTAGTTTATAAAACTTTTATCTAATAATAGTTTTACATTCGTTTGAGCTTGGCTCAAATCATTTTTATACAAAATACTTTCTTAAGTGCTCCGCATTCCATGGGTGTGGCAGCTCGTTCCCTTTATGATCCTTTAGCCAGTATGAGCCAGGTCTTCCAGTCGCTACTGCTAGGTACGGTCCTTCCCACTTGGGACCCAGTTTGCCCTTATCTTGGGTCATAACTCCCGTTTGCTTTAAGACCATATCACCTACTTTGAAGTTACGAGGTCAGACTCATTTGTTAAAATACAATTTAGCTCTTCGTTTGTTGGCCGCCGCTCGGCTCACAGCTTCCTCCCTTCTTTCTTCCAGGAAATCTAGGCTCTCCCTCATTCGCTAGCTGTTCCGATCTGGGTCATATTTTTGCACCATGTACGTGGGTATGGCCACTTCTGCTGGTATCACAGCTTCCGCTCCATAGACCAGGGAGAAAGGTGTTTCTCCAGTTGGGGTTCTTACTGACGTCCGATAGGGGCCCACAACGTGCTCGGAAGTTCTTCAGCCCATTCCCCTTTCTGCGCTCCTAGCTTCTTCTTTAAGATGTTGAGTAGCGTCTTGTTGGTTGCTTCTACCTGGCTGTTGGCTTGCGGATATCCTAGAGATGAGTATTTGGCCTTGATCTTGAGCTCTGAGCACCATTCTTGATAATGCGAACAATCAAATTGACACCCATTGTCGGAGATGAGGCTTTGGGGAATATCAAAACGGCAGATTATGGATTTCCAGAGGAAATTTGTTATTGCCCGAGCTGTGATTGTTGCTAAGGCTTCAGCCTCTACCCACTTGGTAAAATAGTCTACCTCTACTACGACAAATTTTACCCCTCCTTTGCTCGCTTGGAGGGGACCGATGAGATCCAACCCCCATTGGGCGAAGGACCATGGGGCAGTGACAGAAGTAAGTTCTGCGAGGGGGACAATGAGGTATAGGGGTGTTTTCCTGGCATTTAAGACACTTTCGGGTAAACTCGTCGGCATCCTTGTGAGCATTAGGCCAGTAGTACCCTGCCCGAGCAATTTGCAACGCCAATGCCCTCCCGCTCGCGTGATTGCCGCAAACTCCTTCATGGATTTCAGCCAATACGTATTGAGCCTGCTCGGAAGAGATGCACCTTAACAGAGGCTCAGTGTAGCCCCTTTTATATAGGATTCCCTCTACCAGCGTGAATCTGGCTACCCGGTTCCTAACCTTTCAGGCTTCCTCCCGATCATCGGGCATAATTCCCTCTTGAAGAAACCTCAAAATATCCGTGGCCCATTCCGGAGGCTGTAGGACCTCAATAGCTGACACCCGAATTCTCACTGCAGCTATATCAACAGTTCGGGCAACCACATGGTCCAAAAGCGGGACCTCTTCTTGCCCTGAAGCGGCCTTAGCTAGCCGATCTGCTTCCTAGTTCTCTCCTCTAGGAATCTAATGGATGGCAGAATACTGGAAGCGGTCCCGTTCTTCTCCAACTCATTGAAGATATCTTTTCAGATTTTCCCCCTTTGTGAGGAACTGTCTGGTCACCTACCCTACCACTATCTGCGAGTCGGCTTTTACTTCAACTTCAGTTGCGCCAAGGGACCTGGCAATCGTTAGTCCCGATAGGAGCGCCTCATATTCCGCTTCGTTGTTGGTGACCTTGAATCCGAGTTTGAGCGCATAATCGAACCTCTCACCTTAGTCTATCACTATGTACACTCCAGCCCCGCCACCTGTCCGACAAGACGAACCGTCGACATATACCTGCCATGGCTTGCCCTGGGGTGCAATAATCACTTCTTTAGGGAAGTTCGAGAATTCGGCTACAAAGTGTACTAGCACCTATCCTTTTATCGACGTCCGAGGGAGGTATTCGATCTCGAACTCACTTAGTTCAATTGCCCAACTAGTCATTCGGCCTGAGATATCGGGTTTCTGCAATATCCTCCTCAAGGGGACATCGGTTTGGACCTTTATCGAGTGAGCCTGAAAGTAGGGCCTCAACCTCCTAGCGGTCATTACTAACGCGAAAGCCAGCATTTCTGTTCAGGGATACCTGGCTTCTGCACCTTGAAAAGCTCTGCTAACGTAATAAAGTGGGCGTTGAATCCCTACCTCTGTTCGGGTTAACACAGAGGACACTGCATTGGGTGACACTGCCAGATACACAGTCAGGTTTTCTCCTGGTGTAGTTTGGCTGAGCAGCGGCGGATGAGCCAAGTATCCCTTCAGTTCATCGAAAGCTCTGCTACAGTCTTCATCCCATTCCCGCGCCTTTCGGAGGACACTGAAGAAAGGAAGGCACCGGTCGGTTGATCTGGCGATGAAACGGCCCAGGGCAGCTGCCCTCCCTGTTAGCTTCTGAACCTTGTTGATGATCCTCGACGGAGGCATATCCATGATAGCCCTGATCTTCTCGGGATTGGCCTCGATACCTCGATCTGAAACCATGAAGCCCAGGAATTTCCCTGATTCCACCCCCAAAGGTGCATTTATGTGGGTTAAGCTTCATTTTGTACTTTCTTAGCACTGCAAAGGTCTCGCTGATCGTCCACGTAGACCTCCATATTCCTCCCGATCTGGTTCTTGAACATTTTGTTGACCAGGCGTTGGTATGTGGCTCTCGTGTTTTTGAGACCGAATGGCATTGTCGTATAGCAATAAAGTCCTCTATCGGTGATAAACGTTGTTTTCTCTTCGTCCCCGAGACTCATCCTTATCTGATTGTAACCAGAGTATGCATCCATAAAGCTGAGTAATGAATGCCAGGCCGTCAAATCTACTATCAAGTCAATCCTTGGGAGAGGAAAACTGTCCTTCGGACATGCTTTGTTCAAGTCGGTGAAATCAACACACATCCTCCACTTCCCACTCGCCTTCTTCACCAGTACAACATTAGAGAGCCATTCGGGATAGTAAACTTCCCGAATGGAACCCACAGCGAGGAAGCGTTCCACTTCCTCAGCTATAGCGGCGTATTTTTCCGCACTGAAACTGCGGCGCTTTTGCTTAACCCTTTTGGCTTCAGGATTTACATTGAGTCGGTGCTCTATCACCGACCCATTAATACTTGGCATTTCTTCATGGCACCACGCAAAGACATCGCGATGCTCCAGAAGCAGCTGCTTCATGGACTGGCTCAGCTCTTCGGACATTCTGAATCTCATTCGTACCGTCCGCTCCGGGTCTCCAGAATCCATTGGCACCAAGACTAGGGGTTCGTCGGGCTCTGCTTGTCTTAGCGCTTCTTCATCCCTCACTTCGCAGTCCAGCTCGGACACCACCGAAGATGGCTGCTGGGCTGCCCCTTCGAGTCTCGTCTGTACTTGCGCCTCTTTGTTTTCCTCCTCCTGCTCTTGTCTTGTCCGAATGGGTGGCGCTGGTTCGGCAGCCTGCTAATGGCTTGATTCTAGAGTCTGTATGGTTACCGCCTTTGACTTCATCTCCCTGGTGTAGCAGTCCCTCGCAGCCTATTGTTCACCTCGCATCTCCCCTACCCCGCTTGCCATTAGAAATTTTACTTTTAGGTGGTACGTGGAAGTGACAGCCTTCATTTGGTTCAACGACGGTCTCCCAAGTATCACATTGTACGAGGAAGGGGCCTTGACCACCAGGAAGTCTACCATGAGGGATGTGATTTTGGGGGCCACGCCTACTAGTACGGATAGGGCGATCGCACCAGCTGGCTGGATGAGTTCCCATGTGAAGCCTTTAAGGGGCGTTGGCGCTAGCCGTAATCGGTCGGGAGAAATTATCATTCTGCTGAAAGCTTCCCAAAAGAGGATGTCTGCGGAACTGCCATTGTCGATCAATACCCTCCTGGTCCAATAGTTGGCTATCTGTGTTGTCCCCACCAACGCATCTTCATGAGGTCGTAATAACCCCTCCCCATCCTCTTCGTACCTGGCCTTCCTTGTATGGGCCTTCCGAGCTGAGGAAGTCGCTCCCCCTGCATACCCCTCGGCTATGGTGTTGATCTCCTCTATGGGGGTTATTCTCTTCTTGAATTCCCCCGATGCGGGTCCCCTTTACGAGGGTTTGTAGTTCTTCTTCTTTCAGGGCTTACACTATTCCTCCAGGAATAGTGCTAGCTTTCACGAACTGGGTTGTAGCTCCTGCGGACTGGATCTTGTTTTTCCCGATTGGGACTTTGGTCCTGACTTCTTTGCATAAGGCTCCGGTCTTGGTTTCTCCAGGAGTAAGGGCGGTATCCTCGTCATGAATCACTTCTTTCATTACCGCATCGCTTGGTTCTAGTCCCCGGATCATCAGATCTTCCCCATTTAGTACAACAGTCTTGAGTGTTGTGCCCACTACTCCTGTGAAAGGAACAATATTTGGGTTGTACCAAGCCCTGTCCCCGTTCCCCTAGTCGACTCAGATTTTCTTCCACTTCTACTGCCAAGCTAGAGTGCAAGCGTGGGCCATGCTTCCCCTTGCCTTTAACTTCGTGAGCTCGTTTCTGGCAGGCTCCTCGGTCAAGCTCTTGGTGTCGTTCTGTCGCTTTCTTGTCTACTCTTTCCAAATCCAACTTCCTAGGCACTGTCAGTGCTTGGAGTGTGTCTTCCCTGTTTATGTAACCGTCTGTCCGGTCCATAAATTCCCTCAGAGTTGACAGTGTCTTGCAAGCGATTTCCGCCATGAATGGACTGCGAGGCCAGACTCCCCCTAATAATGCCGCCAATGTGATCTTTTTGTCTTGATCAGGTGTTGTCATTTGTTCCCTGTTAAAGCGAGAGAGGTATGACTAAAGGCTCTCGTCATCCCTCTGCTTAACAGTTAGTAGATAGGCAGCCGGCCTCCTCCTCGTCCGGCTGGCCATGAACTGCGTTAAGAATCGACGCGCTAGTTCGTTGAAGCTATCTACAGTTCCAGGTTGCAAGGAAACAAACTACATTCGCGCAACCCCTTTAAGGTGAGAGGGAACGCCCTGCATGCTATCTGGGGAAACCGTGAAGAGTCATGTGGGCTTTGAAGTTCTCCAAATGCTCCAACGGGTCCTTGGTCCCGTCATACGCTTCCATCTGAGGGACCTTAAACCTTGGAGGTATCGGTACCGCCAGAATCTCGGTGCTGTATGGTAGTTCAGCGTTAGTGAGCAGCTGATCCATCGTGGTGTGTTGACACATCTGTTTTGCCACTTCCATTTGAATTTGTAGGTTTATTTTACGTCGTTCTTCCTCTTCGGTGACTGGGTTAGGTTGGGGTGGTCCCCTAAATGATGGTTCTGTTGATCTGCTTCTGTCTCTTCGACGTTTCTTCGTAACGCGATGTTCTCCTGTCGGAGAGTCTCCATATCTGCCATGAGCTTCTGTATCGCCTCGTTCTGCTGGTTAAACCTTGCTTCGACCGCTTCGGACTGCATTCTTTCACGTTGTGAATGCTCGGAGCGGGTCGTTGCCGGCATGCAAAAGACACGCTAGTTATGGGACAAGAAGTATCCCACAAACGGCACCACTGTTGATGTCGTGTTTAGCAAGCCTAGGCACTTCTCATTCCCGATATCCAAGCACAATCCTGCACAGCCAAAACGGAGAGGGGACCCCGAGGTCCGTTAATTCACCAATGCTTAAGTCAGTGTCTTGAGATGAAAGATTAAGAATGGAGCAAGAAACATAGACATAGGAGACAGTATATTTTTTCTATCACCTTATTCGCAGCTGGGTTGATCCTTATTTATAGTTACCGTTTAGGATTTCCCCATGGCGGGGGCATTGCCTAGCGCGAGGAAATTTGTCCTGCATAATTCATTATCGAGCAATTTTCACGTGGTTACCTCACCGAGCAGCGATGGCCTCAGGCCTTTTCTGCGCTCCACTCTGGTTTTGAGCCGCACACTCTGCACCCTGGGACGCATGCAATGACATTCACAGTCTTCTTCCCTCTTCTCCTAATCTTCTTTCAAATCTCCTGTCCGTATTTTGGTTTGGACTATTTACTTTCGGGATTTGGGTGACCGGGCTGGATCTCATTGTTGGCCCAGCTCCTCATCATGAATTCCCCCCTCTGCCATCCTAGACCTGAGGTAATGATTTTTTCCCCACTACATAAATAGTTATTGAGTTGAAAAAAATTTTAAATCTTAAAATTTTAAATTGAAATAAAGTTAATAATGTAAGAGTTAGTTATCTAGATCTTAGATTAAATTAAAATTATATTAGACTGAAATGAATACTTCAAGTTGCAAACGGTTAAGTTCAAGTTAGCTATTTTTACATAACTTGTTCGGAGTCCTTCTCTCTCTGAGTGTAAGGTTTTCTCTCTAAGTTTCTTTGTAAACTTAGAGACTGGTCCTCCTAGACTTTTGTCTGTGTGGGATAGGAAATGGAAAGTGATTTGTCAAAGCTATGCGAGGGACTAAAGTTGACGGAAGAAGAACAATAGGAGGTGGTAATCAGTAGTGAAGAGGTGATTATCTCAGAGGCAAAGAGTAAATATTGCTTCATGATGATGGTGATAACAGATAAGGAAGCAAATAGAGGTGCTCTTAGAAACACTATGGCACGAGTGTGGCAAATAGAAGGGAAGGTTGTATTCAAAGAAGTAGGGAGGAATAAGTTCTTGGTGGAGTTGAAGGAGAAAGCTGATAAGAAGAGAATCATGCAAGGAAGACCTTGGTCTTTTGACAAAAATCTAATCTGTCTCCAGGATTATGAAGGCCACGAGTCTTGGAAGGAAATGCAATTCCAGCATGAACCTTTTTGGGTGCAATGTCATGACCTTCCTTTTGCTGGGATGAATGCAAACACTGGATTTAACCTGGGCAAGTCAATGGGGGAGGTACTCATGGTGGACACGGATGATAGTGGGGTATGCTGGGGTAGTTCCCTTAGGCTAAGAGTATTGATAGACCTTACAAAACCTTTGGCGAGAGGGAGATTTTTAACCCAAGGGAAAGCAAAATACTGGATCCCTTTCAAGTATGAAAGGTTACCAAATTTCTGTTATCATTGTGGGAAGATCAAGCATATCACTGGAATGTGCGACCAACTTGATAGAGGAAAAGCCAACTTGGAAGGGTTCAACCAACAGTACGGTGCATGGATGAGAACCAATCCAAAATCAATTTTTGCTGAGGGTTCTCAATCAAGAAGGGTTACAGGTCAGGGCAGGAAGATGGGATATGAACAGAGAAAGGGAGATGGAGAGGTACAGCAGGAAAAAGAAGCACCAGAGGGAAGAGAGGAATGTGTAATGGCGGGAACTGTGGAGGCACAAGAGGCGGGAAACAAGGGTGGTAGGTGTGGCTCTCAGAGTAAAGCTGACATATCCTGCGAAGAGAGAGGAATAAGTCTTTTAGTAGAAGCTACATTGGGAAAGGAAGTAACTGAGATAGAGATAGGGGACCAGAGACCAAGTTCTAAGTTAAAGACAATTGAGAAGTCAAAGGTGGTCCATGTACAGTTACCTGAAGAGGTTGACCCTCCTGCTCAGGTCACCAATGTAATTTCTCACAGGGACCAAGTTCAGACAGGCAAGTGGAAGAGGAAAACACGTGCTAGGCTAGGCAGCAATGAAGTACAACATAATTTGTGTGACATGGAGCTGGATAAGCCTGGTAAAGCAAGAAAAAGAAAGGGTCAAGCAGACAATGTAAGACAGGATGGCAAAAGAAGCAAGCAGACTCATGTTGAGGAAGGAGAGGAGTGTGTGCTTAAGGCAGTTGCTGCTATGCAGCACTGCCAATCCCCATGAAACTACTAAGCTGGAACTGCCGAGGGCTTGGGAACCCTCGGACAGTTAATGAACTTCACTTCTTGGTGAAGGAAAGATCCCCATCTGTTATTTTTTTATCAGAAACCAAAGGAAACAGATGTAAAATGGAGAAGGTGAGGAACAAGTTGGGAATGGAGCAAAGCTTTGTGGTCGATAGCATTGGCAAAAGTGGAGGTCTTGCAATGATTTGGAAATCTGAGGTAAATGCTCAACTGAGTTCTTACTCTAATAAACATATCTCTTTGACAATCCTACCTGAGAGGAGTGGGCAACCCTGGAGATTATCTGGGTTCTATGGTAACCCTGCCACAGACAAAAGGAACGCTAGTTGGAGCCTCCTTAAAATGCTTAAACCCGAGCCTCCAATGGCATGGTTATGTATGGGGGACTTCAATGAGATATTGAGCAATGATGAGAAGTATGGGGAAGCCACCAGACCCTTTGCCCAAATGGAGTGTTTTAGAGTAGCTCTGGATGAATGTGAACTGAGTAATCTCGGATACATAGGTTCTAAGTACACTTGGAGTAACAATAGAGAGGGGGGGAGCATTTACCAAAGAAAGACTGGATAGAGCTATGGGAAATGGGGATTGGCCATTACAATTCACCAATAGTGAGGTTTTAGTGTTATCTGCCCTCAATTCAGACCACTCTCCTTTGTTGATATCCTGTGATAATGAGGAAGCTGGAGTTAATAGAAGAACAAGAATATTTAGGTATGAAGCTTACTGGTCAACTAAACAGGAATGCAAAGATCTAATAAAAAGCTCATTGAGGGTATCCTGCAGAGGGGATCAATCAATGAGGAACTTTCTAGCAAACCTGGACAGATGCAGACAGTCACTGAGAACATGGTCTAAAGACATGAAGGGCAAGCAGAGACAATTTATTAGACAAAGGAGTGAGATGATCCAAGAGCTGCAGAGAATAAACCAAGGAGATTTTAATGACACCATCAAGGGCTATCAAAGGGAAGTTAATCAATTTCTAGCTGAAGAGGAAATCAAGTGGAAGCAGAGGGCAAAACAATTATGGCTCAAGGAGGGAGACAAAAATACAAGCTACTTTCACAAGTGTGCATCCCAAAGAAAGAAGAACAACAGTATTCACCAGATTGTAAATGATAGAGGGGAGCAAGTGAGCAACAAGTCAGAAGTCAGGGAAGTTTTCCAAAGGTATTATCAAAAACTGTTTGAGTCCTCTAACCCAAATGGCATCATGGAGGCCCTGGCTGATATGGACTCAGTAGTGACACCCGAGATGAATCTCCAGTTAACAAAGGCATGTTCATATGAAGAGGTAAAAGGAGCTCTATTCGAAATGAATCCAATGAGCTCCCCAGGACCTGATGGGTTCTCTGCTGGATTCTACCAAGACCACTGGGAAGCAGTTGTGAGGGAGTGGTCGAGGTTGTCAAAGAGTTTTTTAATTCTAAGAGGAGCATTCAGGAGATTAATGAAACATTTATTGTGCTGATCCCAAAAAAGAGAAGGCCTACACTGGTGACTGAATATAGACCAATAAGCTTATGCAATGTGATTTACAAAGTGTTCTCAAAAGTACTAGCCAATAGAATTAAGCCTTTTCTATCCAAGTTGATATCTCCATCACAAAGTGCATTTGTTCCTGGGAGGTTGATCTCAGACAACATCATTGTAGCTTATGAAACAATGCACTCAATGAAACATAGGATGAAGCATAAGAAGGAGGGGTACATGGCAATTAAGTTAGACATGAGCAAAGCATACGACAGGTTAGAGTGGTCTTTTATGGAGGCAGTGCTGTCAAAGATGGGCTTTGATAAGAGGTGGACAGACTTAGTTATGCAATGTGTCTCTTCAGTTAAATACTTTTTGCTAGTAAATGGAGCCCCCCAACAGCACTTTCTACCTTTTAGAGGTTTAAGGCAAGGGGACCCTCTATCCCCTTACCTTTTCATTCTATGTACTGAAGTCCTTGGGAGAATGTTGGATGAAGCTGAGAGAAAGGGACACATTACTGGCTTTCCATTTGCAAGAGGATCGTTGAAGGTTAACCATCTGTTCTTTGCAGATGACAGCTTACTCTTCTGTAAAGCAAATGCACTAGAATGGAGTAGAATGGCTAAAATTCTCAAAACTTATGAGGAAGCTTCTGGACAAAGACTCAATCTTGAGAAATCAGCAATGTTCTTCAGTAAAAATACAGCACTTGAAACAAAACAGGCTATTATTTCAGCTTCTAAGATGGTGGAAGCCAAAGTGTTGGAGAAATATCTTGGTTTACCCTCATGTGTTGGAAGGAACAAACTAGCATCGTTTAGACCAGTTTTGGACTCTATAAGGAATCGTATGCAAAACTGGAAAGTTAGATTTATCTCAAATGCTGGGAAAGAAGTGTTATTAAAATCAATAGTCCAAGTCATACCTACATACTGCATGAGCATATTCAAGATGCCAAAAACTATCCTCAATGCTATGAACAAACTTATGCAAAAGTTTTGGAGGGGCAGTCGAGATAATAAAACCAAGACTCAGTGGTTGCCAAGGTGGGCTAGGATACAGAGATTTTGAAAATTTCAACTTGGCTTTACTGGCCAAGCAGGGGTGGAGACTAATACAACAGCCACAATCTCTAGCTGCTAAAGTGATGAAAGCTAAATACTATTACAGGTCAGATTTCCTCAATGCTAAACTGGGCAGCAATGCTTCATTTCTTTGGAGGAGCTTTTTGGAAGCTAGGAAAGTGTTAGAGGAATGATTGATATGGAGAATTGGAAACGGGGAAGGAGTTAGAATTTGGAGAGACAAATGGATCCCTCAACCAACCACATTCAAAGTGCAGACCCCTTTAGATCAGAGACATGCAAGCTGGAAAGTCAGTAATCTGATTGATGAGCCTTCTAAAACCTGGAACATGTCGATTATGAGGAGAATTTTCACAGAAGAAGACATCAGTAATATATGCAAGATACCTATTAGTTGGTGTGGCAACCCTGATAGACTTATTTGGAGATGTTCCAAAGATGGCAAGTTCACTGTCAAGAGTGCATACCATTTGTTAGGCACAATGGAGCAGTACTCAAAAGGAAAAAACTCAGCACAACCAAAGCAGAAGGAAGTGTGGCCTAAAATATGGAAGTTAAAGACCTCAAATGCTGTTAGGATGTTTCTTTGGAGAGCTACTCATGAGTCTTTACCTACAAACCTCAATCTCAAAAAGAGGAAAATTAAGGAAGACCCTTCATGCCCCATCTGTAGACAGGAGATAGAGTCTGTTATGCATGCATTATGGTCTTGTTATGCAGTAACGAATGTTTGGTCTGTCAACTTTAGAGGACTTCAGAAAATAAAGGTTGGGTTCAAATCATTCAAAGAGGTAGTGGAACATGTAATAGCAATACTCAAAGAGGAGGAAATTGAATTGTTTGCCTGTACAGCTTACCGTGTATGGAGGAGAAGGAAAGTCTTTTTGTTCGAAGGAAAGTTTGAGAATCCATCTCGGATAGCCCAAGCAGCTCTTCAATCGATCAAAGACTTCAAAGAAGCCAATGATAGGGAGAAGGTGGACCGGATTACTGGAAGACCTATTGGCTTATCTACCTGGAGTCCCCCACCAATCAATGTTTATAAAGCAAACTGGGATGCCTAAGTTGACCGAGTGCACAGCAGAATGGGGGTTGGAGTGGTGATCAGAAACTGGGAAGGAATTGTAATAGCAACTCTGAGATCATCAAGATTCATATTTCCTGAGGCCAAACTTGCAGAAGCAATGTCTGCACTAAGAGCAGTCCTTTTATGTAAACAGCTAGGCATCTCAAGAGTATTGTTAGAAGGGGATGCTCTCAATGTGGTCAACGACATCAACTCAGAGGCAAAGGACTGGAGCTCAGTAGGTCTGATTATACAAAGACATCAAGGCTGAACTTCAGAACTTGGAGTATGGATCGGTTCAATTTATATCTAGAAACTCAAACTGTATTACTCATAGTTTAGCCAAGGATGCACTAAAACTCTCTCATGAGAGCATAACAATGGAGGGAATCCCTCTCTGTATCCCGCACTTGTAAATTAATAATGAAAGCTTGAATTTTCAAAAAAAGTTGAAGTTAGCTCTATATATAATAGATTAGTGTACAGGAAGGCTGAAGGCACCAAAGTCGCCGCCTATCTCATTTATCACGTTCTACCTAACCACAGCACTCCCCAAGCAAAAAAATATCTAATCATTCTAGAAAATGTTGGGTCATTGGAAGTTGATAAAGATATAGCAACTGGCCAGCGGAACATTCCTCACCACTCTCAATCATAGGCACATTTGTTTTTTTAAGTAACAATACCATGAATAAACACTTTTTACAATCTATTTTTATAACATTTAATAAATTATTTGATTGAAAATATATTTCTCATTTCAAATAAAAATGATTGATAATACCCAACAAAATATTTTACAACAATATTTAAATAAATATATTTTTATAGAATGAGAATGTTTTCTTAAAAACAAATTCATCAGTAGACTTCAAAATACAAATATTCCTGAAGAAAAATGATAAAAACACATTTGCTTGAACACATTACTATATTTTAACATTAAACATGACATTACACCATAAAAATAATATCATCAACTGATCTCCATTGCAGCAACAACACAAAAAATAAACAAACAAGTACTGAGTGGTAAAATAGGAATACTCACCATATAAGTTAATAAATTTTTTAAGAAGTGTTTTACAAGATACTTTCCATCACCAATGGTTAGAAATGTGATCGATCCATCTACTGAAGAGTCCTTAATCTTTACATTTCCCAAGCTAGTTATCATATTGGGAAGGGTTCAATTCTGTGAACGCAAAGCTGAAATTGATACTGAAAATAATACAAAATAAAAATAAAAAATTAGAAGAATCTGGAAGGAGCTTCAGGGGATCACCACATGAATCCTCACAAACAAATCAGCCAATCCCAACAGCACCTCCAAGCACGCCTTAGTAAAGGAGAAAGGCAAAAGCAAATAGGGTTAGTGTCAAGTCAAACAGGCAGCATATCAATGCCAAAAAAGAAACGAAAGAAAGCACATGCAAGAAAGAGAAAAAGAAAAAGGGTTTGCAAGAACGCACGCCGGGTATGACAGAAACTGAGGTAGGAATATACTTCCGTTAAAAGTGATTTCTCCTACTTGCTTTTTGATTCTTTTTCTCCTTCAGATTCGAAGTGTGTTTGAAATACTGTAGCGTGTCCACAATGAGGAAGGAATGAGGCTGTCAGAGCATGACCTAGTTAGGGTTAGTATTAGCTCTCTACTGATGTCTCTAACCAGAGCTAGATCATGCTGGCAGCTTCACTTTTTCCTTTGCGAACATCTCTTCCATGTCAACTCCCTTGCATGGATATCCATGCGGATCAATAACGAGAAAGAAGACATTTCTAGAACAAGGCAAAGAGACAAGAAGAAGGATTTCTTGGATTCCATTTAAAGAGCAAAATAATCCAGTTAAGAGATAAACATGCACACGCATCATTTGAAAAAATCATTACTTTCCCCATTTCCTCCCGTGGGAAACTGAAAGAATATGTAACAATTTCATCAAAGGAGTAAACGAAGAAGAGAACACAGAGGTAACACCGGTTATCTTTATGATAAGGGTAGATAGAACATTTACTGTAGTTTGAAAACTAGAAACGAAGAGAATTATGAAGGTTGAACAGTATATAGAAAGAAAAGAAAGTGGCAGTGACTATCATCGCCCTATAGCAGTAAACCCAAGATACCTGGTTTGCTCCAAGCGACCGGTGTGATATTTATACAGGGAACTTTGAGACAGATGTTGGAGAGGTGGAAAAAGAGCGTCATAAAGACAAAGCCCACCTAGTGAAACAGTTAAATAAAGAAGAAGGATGACTGGCCAAGAAAGAAAGAGACGAACAGCTATGGGAAATAGATGAATAATGAGATGGTGTTAGGGGTCACAAGTGGCTGTAGTCTAGGGCGGCCTGACAGGGAAAGAGTGGGGAGAGAGGGGCGACTCTGAGGCTCTGCCGCCTGAGCCCTGAGGCACTCTGAGCGCGCTTTCTCATGCACAGTCCTAAGCGTAGGCTGACGAGTAGAGGAACGTAGGGTCGTACAGAGAGAATTCAAAAATAAAAAAAATAAACTCACAATATTTTATATAATATTTTATACAAAAAAATTTTATAAAATTAATATTATTTTATTAAAAATTCCTTATTTTATAATTGTACAAAATGTTACTGTATATTTATTACTACTCTTCCAAAATTACTACCGTTTGGGGCATAAAGGGTACTGTGTTGCAATTATTGGGTTGCAAAAAACCTTTATTTTTAGAAATTTAATGCATTTTTTTATCAGTTGTCAATTCAATGTTGCGGGTTTGATTTTGATACTGCGTCCCGTCCATCGAGAAAGTGAAAACAAAAGAGCCTCAAGTAGCATTAAACTTTGTACATGTAGGTCACAGACATCATGACCGTTACTATTCGTGTAAAACTAAAAGAGCACCAGGTCAAAGGAGCACAATCATGTGAAACAACGTATTAGTACCAACTTTTATCCGGAGAACATGTATCAGCACTCTAATTCGATTAATTAAAAGATAAATTTATTAAATCATCAAATATATCCTAATGAAATAGTTATATTTCATTTAAAATATAATTACAGTAAATTTTAAAATTATTTTTAAATTTTATAAGATACTATTTATTCATTAAATCTATTTTATATCATTTAAATCTCAATCAATATCTTTCTAATTTTTATTTTTAATCCATAATTTAATTAGAATATAATTACTAATTAATATATAATATTATGAATAGTAAAATATAATAAAATAAAATAATTTCATAATTAAAAAAATTAAAATATTTTTGAAATTAATATATTAATTTAATAAGAATATAATTATTAATTAATATATAATAGATAAAATAGTAAAATATGATAAAATTAAAAAAATTAATAATTAAAAAAATTAAATATTTTTAAAATTATTAGTTATTTATTAGTATATAATAAATAAATGTACAATCTAATGTGTAGATTTAATGTGAATAATTAAAATCAAATTCATCTTATATTATTTTATTATTATATAATGAAAAAATAGTTATTCCGATGTAGAGATTTATATTAATAGAATAGTTAAAAGTCAAATTTCTTTTACATTCATAAAAAATGTCTTTTAACTTTAGCTAATCCAATCAGAGTGCTCTAAAAGCACTCCCAATGGCTTTTGTATTATACAAAAAATGTAAATAATTTAAAGAATTGTTCCAAAAAGAAGTTCTATCCGATTATGTAAAATGAAGTGTAAAATACATTTAGCTACAGTACCTCGCTACATGTAGCGGGTACTGTTCATCCTGTAAAAAAAATTTTATTATTGATATTTCATTACTCCCTCATTTTTATTTACTTTGATTTATATCATATAAGCAAATTATTTTTATTGTTCATTATTTAAAACACATATATTTCATTTTCTTCTAAAAAAATATCTTGGAATTATCTTTAAACCAATTTTTTCATATTTGATTTTATTTTTAATTTTTATTTGGTTTATATATTTTTGTTTTACGTGTATAGGATTGAATTATTTTACATTGTATATAAAAATAAATTACAAATATAAAAAATATATATAGATATTGTAAATTTATTGGTAGAAATGAAATATTTAAAAAAAATAAAAAAAGAATATTTAAATGATATAGAGAAAAAATAGATAAGCTGATGGATGACATATTATAAAAGTCAGAATGTAAAATAGAAAAAATGAATTTTGGTGATATATTTTAAAGGATAAGATAAAGAATCCATTAGGAATGCTCTAAGAGCATTCTTAACGAAAAATGCAAATAAATTGACACAAATGAAAGATCAAAATTATTACACCTGAATAATCTAATACGAATACTATATGATAATAATGAATTTATATTTAATCTTAACGTATTTGGATCAAATTGAATTAACTTGTTAAGATATAATTTTTAAACGGATTGATAATGAATAAATCGGTTTTGACCTATTATAATTTGTTAAGAAAATTAAAGTTATAATTATAATCTTATACTTAAAAGTAAGACTATTATAATTTTAATTTCGATATTTTTATTGTTTAGATTGTAATTTTAAACTTATAGTTAGTTTTATATTTTTTATAGATATTGTGATTTTAACATTTATATAAAATTATATTAAACTTAACTAGGTCAAATAGGTGAATTTTAGGTATGTTCCACCCGTTTACATAAACTTGTTCAAACGGGTCCGGTCTGGCCTGGTCAACTTATTTTATAGTATTCACTAAAGAGTCGAAACGGGTTAACATGACACGGTATGTTAATGGGTCGTGTTAGAATTTGAGATTTTGATTCGATAAACTTAACTGGTCGTGTTTGAATTGACCCATATAATATAATATATATGTCTTAACACAATACGAATACGATCTGTTAATACGATTTGACACCCCTAAATTAAAACCATACAACATTGGATTTAGGCAAGTTACTGAAATAATAACTTTCAGTTACAGTAAAAATAAAATCAAGGATTCGGTCATATTTGGCTGAGAATTGTAGCTAACTCGATCAAAGCTTTTCTTTAATATTTTCTTCCTCCAATCTATCTTCAGTCTTTTTACCTTGATTTCTTGTTGGCTGTTTTCTCAAGTTTCTTCTTTCAGTTTAATAACAACAAACATGATTATTAAATAATAATTAAAAATATGATTTTTGAAATAATAATTTAATTAAAATATGATTACTAACATATAATCAATAAATCAACTATAAAATGTGACAAAAAGATTAAATAAAAAATTATAAAAAATATTAAATTAATAATATTTTATTATTATATAGAGAGTAAATGATTATGTAGAGATTAGATTTAAATGAAATAAACAAAAGCAAAATCATGTAATATTAGCCAAAATATGAGTTTGCCTTTTGCTATTCCAAGAATTTGGGTTGTGAAATCCCCAATTCTCAAAGAGAAAAGATACTTGCAATCGTGAGTATGCAAGTGCCGTGCAGTCTCTTTAAAAAATAAAAATAAATATGAGACCCACATGAAAAGAAATTAATTTTTTAATAGTGGACCCCACTCTTTTTCAAAGTGACTGCACGGCGTTTGCGCATTCCACGACTGTATGTAGCATTACTCATTCTCAAACTGGGTGACAAAAGTCATTTAAACCAAAGAGATTGTGCTCCTTCTCCCTCTAGTAAAAAATTAAGGCTCTCGATCTAATTTTTCTCTAAGGAGGAGGCCTTGGCTTTCTCCCCCACCTCTCTCTCATTCCTTCCTCCCTCCATTTACTCACCTTATATATCAATGTTTCTTTTACTTAGCTTTATTTTGCTTCTGTCAAGGCCGAAAAAGACATATTTATAATTTTTTAGCAACTCCCGAGAGACACGCACGGCACAAACAAATTCATAGGTTGAAAATCATTCTAAGGAAAGTGATGGTTTTTGTCCACCAAAAATTTGGATCGATCGGATTGATAAGTTGTTTGGATCGGAATAGACCATTTTGGTTCTGTCCAATCGGTTATATCAAAGTATTTTGATTCGGGAGTTTTTTCATTTCAAGTCTTAGACAAAAATTATATAAAATGAGAAAAGAAATTATATGAATGATATAACCTAAGTTGTCAAACTAAGTATACATAATAAATTATTACTATTTTTTGAATAAAAATTAATAATGTTAATGTTAATGTTAATATTACACTCCTAAATGTAGATGAGCTTGAGAACCTATTTTGCAATGCTTGATTATAGTTTTTAAATGTCAAAGCTGACCTTTGCATAAGATGTAACATCCCGTATTTTAGTGTATTTTTACTGAAGGATTATTTTTATTTGTTCAAAAAATTTATCCTCTATTTTAAAATTGGTTGGATTTTTAGTGAGTTTATTTCTATGATTTTAATTTGGTGAAAATTATTTTTATGTGCTTTCTTAATATTTATTTATTGTCATGCATTTAAATTGCTTTTAATATTTAAATTAATTATTGTGGGATTTAATTATTTCAATTTCACTTATCATTACGTTTAAATTATTTTATTTAACTTGTGGTTTTAAAATCGTTTCCGTTGGATTATTTTTGTAACCCAAGTTATGAGGATTGGACCTCATTTCTTTTCCCTCCATTTTTCTTTCCTCTCCTTTTCTTTTCTCTTTCTTTTCTTTTCTCATTATTTTCTCCTTCGGCCCTCTCTCCCGCGCGCGAAGCCCAGCCCCCCTCCCTCTCTCTTCCATCCGTTCTGTCTTCACCACCCAGCGCCGCCGTGTGTCGGCAGTGGTCGACACCGCCCAACCCGTTAGCTTCCCCAGCCGCCGACGACCTTACCCCACCAACCTCACCTCCATTCGCGCCGCCGTTAACCACCACGAGCTCATTGAAGCCGCGACACTCTTTCCACTGTTGCGTCGCCGTCGCACCACCATTGGCCACCATCTTCTCACCACTTCATCCTCGACCTCTTGGCAACCCATTGGACCCAACCCCACCTCCGATCCGCTACCGGTGAAACTCCACCATCCACATTTTCGATTTGGGTATTTTGGTCTTCTACCGCCTATTACGCCGCCACCCACGGCCAACCTTCATCACCACTAGTTTCACCGACCTTCCTAGACCCTACCCTATCAATCTTGGGTCTTCGTTTGCCCCCGTTAAAAAGTGGGTATCTGTGACCCACGACCACAGTGTATTTTACATTGTTGCGTTGCTCAGACGTCACTTCTTGCAGCTTCGTGATACTTCGGAAATTGCTATATTGCACTGTAAGTATTTCTCCAAAGAACTTTTGTGATTTAAATGTATTTTTGTACTAACTCATTTCACTGTATTTGGTTGAACATGCCGGACTTAGTCCGAAGAGTTTGGGGGTCGGGTGGATTGGTGATTGGAGTTGTTTGGTTGGATTTGATTGGATTGGTAATTGTTGGTTTGGATATTGTGTTGGTTCATGTACATTGCATTTTGCACGCATGACCATGTTTGTAAAGGAAACTGAGTTTTCGTGTATTGCATTCATGTTCATGTGTTTATGAAAACTGGGTTTTCATGTGAGAATGGATTTTGGGTGCGTGTGTATCACGACCCCAAGCCGAGATGAGGCATTATCTCGGTGGAGCACCTCTGGTTACTCGGGAGCGGAATATACTGAGTAACGTCCCCTGGATTGTCGCCGGGCGACAATGGGATCGGACGAGAGATTCGTGCCGACTCCGTGGTCCTTCTGTTGGCGGGGACCAGAGGATGTCTGGCCACGTACGCGCTGGGCGAGGAACTGGGCATCGCTCGTTGCGTAGTGGGTGCTTAGCCACGAACGCGCTGGGTACGGAACTGAGCATCGCTACGAAGCCAGGACGTGCGGATGGTCCCTAGGGGAGGGAGGCCATGGTGCATATGGTAATAATGGATTAATGAACTATTTTCTAGGAAAATAGTGTGCTAGATTTCTGTGTAAATCATTTTTTTGGGAAAATGTTTTACGGATATTTTGGGCCAAATGAGATTTTGGCGTGTGTTGGAAAATCATTCATTTTCGGGAAAAATGATGTTTTGAGAAAAATGCATATTTCATCACATGCATACATGTGGTTGCATTAATGCATTTTCATTACGTGGTTATTTGGGTTCTACTTACCTGCGGTATCATTTTGTGGTAACGCAGATTTTGATGCAGATGAGGAGGATGAAGGCGAGCCTGAGGAGATGGCTCCGCCCGATGAGTGATCTGGGATCACTTGTTAGTTATTTTATTTTATTGTATTGTATTTTATTTTTGAATGACTGTATAACTGCTATTTAAACTCTTTTATTGATATTTAAATTGTATTTAAATTCTGGTACTTAGTAGACTTAATTATCCGCTGTGTTTTTATTATATACTATTGCATGTACACACACTTGACACTTTCGTTGGGATGCGTGACCGTGTTGTCATCATCCTGACGTCTCGATTCCTATGTTTCCTTACATGGGAGTCGGAGGTGCCACATAAGAGTGGTGCTAGAGCTACCTATAGTGGATACCGAAATCGGGACCGATGTGTGAAATTGTTTTTTCTTTTTAAAAGCATTTTTATATGTATTTTTCTTTGAAAAATACAAAAAAATAAAGAAATAAATAACTATCCTGTACCATTCATATTTGAAGCCAAAAGTAATACGTCCATGTGAGGTCATCACATACAAAAAAAATTGATGCATTATATGTAACTAGTAGGACCACACGTGCACTACATGTGCCCCATTTTATCTATACAGATTATTTTAAATTTGAAAAAAATAAATAAAGTGTTTTTTCATTTTCCAAGACAACATGTGAGTCAAGTGATCGAACCCAAGGACCAACAAAGAGTGCGTGAAAACAGGGGCCAACAAAAGAGTGTTCGAACCTTAGAGCATCCACGTTGGTTTATATATATATATATATATGTAAACTCATATTTATAGAATATAATTTTAAAATCTTTTATATTAATTTATACATATTTAAATATTTAGCTAACTAGAAATAATGTTTATCTAAATTTAGATAATTATTATTCACTCCACAAAATATATTTTAATCATTATTTCTCTCTCCTCTCTCTCTCTCTCACAATCCTTTCATTTTCTCCCTCATTCAACAATACAACAAACCTTCATCTGCACATTCATTTTATTATTATAATATATTATATATACTTTTCATTTTATTATATTTTTAATATAATATATAAAAAAATTATATTTTTTATTATTACATTTGTATTATTAATGTCAAATGTATGTAGTGGATGCTAATTGCAAAATATATATAAAAAAATTGATTTTAGCAAAAAATTAATAATAATATTTTATTATTATTTTGTCTCAAATATGCATAAGCCAATGTGAAAATTTTGCTTAAATAACAAAATGGTTATGCAAAAGAGGTGATTTTACATATGCATATGCATAGACCAATGTTAATGCTCTTACAGCGAGCAAGAGATATTCAAATTGGGACGAGCATGCGAGTGCTCAAACCCAAAGGCCAACAATGAGTGTTTGTACCCTCGAGTTGAGTAATAGTGCTTGTACCCTTGGGGCGAGCAAAGACAGCTCGACCTAGGGTGCTAGTAGAAGAGCTCTCAATCCAAGAAAGTGCTCATCCCCAACGTGACCGAGCAACGCACTTTCTCCTTACCCGGTTCCTGTACAGATTAGTTGGAATTTAAAGGAAAAAATACAAAGATGTTTTCAAACACTGCAGGTTTCTTTGTGCTTGCACCCCAAAGGCGAAGAACATCTTGCACTCGAGAGACGAGAAACAGAATATCACATCTAGTAACGTGCTCGAACCAAAGGGTGAGCAACAACAACTCGCGCCCGAGGTGAGTCTCAACCACAAGCCCCCTCTGCAAGGAAAGGGTGCTCGCACTTCGGGGTGATTAATAGTATTTGGACCACGGGTGCGAGCAATAAGGAAAGATAACTTAACATTGTCCTTACCTGCTGCATTCTTCATTCCCATATTAACAGCATGAACTTGTACAGTAGAATTAATCTGATCGATCAAAGTAGATACCTTTCAATTAAGTCGTAGCTACTTTCGACCTTGGTGCTCAAATCTCAGGGTCGAGAGCCTATTGGGGGCGACTAATAATGCTCCTATTAGAGGCGAGCAATAGTGCTCGGACCATGGAGGAGACCAAAAGAGTTCTCAACCTAAGGAATTGCTTGCACCCCAAGGAGCTAGGTACTCACACTTTGGGGCGGTGTGTTCCCACTACGGGTGAAGAAAAAGTGCTCGCACCTAGGGACAAGCAAGGAGTGCTCAAATCCTGGAACAAGCAACAACAACTCCAATATAAAGGCAAACAAAACTACTTACACCTCGGGTGAGCAAGAAATACCTACCCCTATGCTAGCAAAGGATACTCACCCCGAAGTGTGAATAATGCTCTCATCCCATTGGCCGACCTAAGAATGCTTGTACCACAACGCCAAGCAAAGCATGCCCAAACCTGAGAACTGAAGTACCACGGAGGTAAAGTGCTCACATCACATAGGAATGCGCATGTGGTCCACCCACCCTTGGGGAGGCAAATTGCTTGCAATTACCACACATGGCTTTGCAATTTTAGTCCAACCTAGGAACTATAGCAGGGGTACTATGGTCAGATCAATATTTGTAGTAGGGGTATTTTAGTTCAATATGGGATCAGTAAGACTAAAAATAAAGATAGGACGGAAAAATATAATAGTACGAAATATGAATATAAGTCAAAAAAATGAAGATAAGACAAAAACCTCCCTAAATATTTTTTCCCTAGGAAACTTCCACTTCTTGAGCAAAGACATATCTTGTATCCAAGCTTCACTATATTACGAGTCAAGCATCTAGCTTGGTTCATATGGCTTAACAATAATACTCACAACATGAAACCAAGCAAACCATCCCACTCGACTTGCTCGATCATGTCCTCAACAAAATCATGAGTTCCTGAGAAGCAAAAGAACTATGGAGTTAGGTGTGATGTCCCAAGATCTTCTCTTGGGATCGAACAAACATCTAAAACGTCGGGACATGCAACACAGGGTTACCTGCTCCCATTCATGCAAATAAAAATGCAATACACCTAGCATGCATCTAACAGTACGTAATATTAACAGTGGATAATTTGTTTTCTTTGAGCAATACTATGCACCAACAAAAGATATCCCAAATACATAAAGCATAATCCATACCTATCGAAATGCTAAACATACATGATTACAGTACAAGTCTCAGAAGGACTGTAATCTCAAAGTATGGGAGACAGAGCTCCATCATTACATCACCAAAACATAACTACTAGGCTAGTTCGTCGAGCAACTGCGTGACATGAGCAGTGAATAACTGAACTAACGTGAACTTAAACATGACATAAAGCCTTACATGCATTGAATATGAATTGAATTTGAACTGAACATGAATTGACTGAAATTGAACATAAGCTGGACTGAACGTTAAATAACAAGAGTATGAACGTAAAATACATGAATTTAGAATCTTGTTCAATAATTAAGCGTGATGAATAAAAATGAAATGTGGGTGCTGCACGGTTCCCCTTGAGTCATGTGTCCTTACCGATTACCACATCATAACACATGTATCTGCACTAGCTGTAAGTACGTTAACATACGTGCCAGTTCACATGTATCTACACCTGTTGTGGAACATGTAATGTATGTATTCTGTGTTAAGTATCAGCACCAACACAAGTACATATAAAAAAAAATTGAAAGTATAGGGGGCACCTACCGTTACTTAGTTGCCGTTGCAAACTGATCATCATGAGGAGCATTTATCTGGGTTTGATGAGGGAGAGGTTCTTGCCAATAAACCTAGAAAATCAAATGGTAACTATTAGATGAAGGCCTCTAAATATGTAGTTTCGAGTGGGGGTACTTCAGTCGTTGACGAAGGGGAGTGCTTGAGTATACTAGCTAGTGGGAATGAAGATGTTACACCCATGCACGTGCTTAACCAACAACATAATAGAACTTGAACATGGAAGCATATTGCAAGATCCCAGGTCAAAGGAAATATCTGTATTGATGCTGTTCATGGTTCTAAACGACATACGGATGATGTTGATGGTGGTGAGGCCCTTAGAGTGTCTAAGAGGCTGAAGAATAAGGCTAAATTGATTGATGAAGTTGAGATTTCTCAAATGTTATCGGTGGAGGCTGTTGAATAGCCCCATCGAGAGCAATGAAGCTCTTAAGCTAGAATACAGGAGGGCTTGGGAACCCTCGTGCTATTCGAACTCTTTCTGATTTGATCAGAAGAGAAGATCCCAAAGTTTTGTTCTTGCAAGAAACAAAACTTAAAGCTGCAAAAAAAAAAAAAAAAAAAAAGAAATCTATAAGGTTAAATTACATTATGCAAATTGTTTGTGTTTTGATGCTTCTAGTCACAATGGGGGCTTGGCCCTCTTATGGAAGGAAGAAACAAAGTTGACTATTCTTAGCTACTCGTCCTCTCATGTTGATGTTGTGATAGAGGAAGATTCAAAGAGGTGGTTTATAACTGAGATATATGGCCAACCAGAGGCTTCTCGTAGAATTGAAAGATGGAATTTGATCAAAAGATTGAATAGAGGAAGTTTAGAAGCTTGGCTTGTCTTTGGGGACTTTAATGAAATCCTTTCACAAGAAGAAAAATGGGGTGTAAGAGATAGGCCTGACCATCAAATTAGGGACTTCCTAGATGTGCTGGGGGAATGTGAACTAAAGGACTTGGGTTTTAGAGGGCCTAGATACACCTGGTGCAACAAAAGAGAGGAATCAGCTTTGATTTCAGAAAGGTTGGATAGATTTCTGGGAAATCTAGCTTGGTGTAATATGCTTGAGAGGGCTGCAGTTTCCCATGGCTCTACATCTTACTCTGATCACTTACCAATTTGGGTGGATGTGATGAGAATTCAAACCAGAAGGAGAGGGCCTAAACCATTTAGGTTCGAGGCTACATGGTTGGGAGAAAAAGCATGTGATCAGATCGTGCAAGATTCATGGAGAATGCAAGGAAGTCAAAATGGTTTACAAGGAGTTATGGATTCTATTGTTGGTTGCACTTCTAAACTGCAATTATGGAATAAATCCAAATTTGGAAAAGTTCAAGCCAATTTGCATGAAGCAAGATCGAGACTGAAGGTTGTACAACAGAAGGATCCTCTTGTATTAAGTTCATAAGAAATAAGTTCTGCATCAAAGGAAGTACAAACATGGTTAGCAAGGAAAGAAATCATGTGGAAACAGAGATCTCGAGCCCTTTGGCTAGCTGAAGGGGATCAAAATATCAAGTTCTTCCATACTAAGGCCTCACAAAGAAGAAAAAGGAACAACATTGACAAACTTATGGATGAAAGTCGGAGTCGGCATGAAGGGGAGCAATGCCAAAATCTTATTATTAATTACTTCACCTGTTTGTTTACTTCTGCAAGTTCTCACAATGTTGATGTTGTTATTGACAGAATAGATACAAAGGTTATTGCAGTGATGAATGAAGACCTCATTAAAGAATATAATGCATAGGAAGTGTGTTGAGCCTTGAAAGAAATGCATCCCTCAAAGGCTCCTGGTCCTGATGGCTTGACTCCATTATTCTTTCATAAGTTTTGGCCCCAAATTGGTAACTTTATCACTACTGCAGTTTTAAATGCTCTCAACTCTGGTGAATTCCCTCCAGCAGTAAACCATACTTTTTTAACTATGGTGCCAAAGAAAAAGAATCCCAACAAAGTTAATGAATTTAGACCCATTAGCCTTTGTAATGTTATTTACAAACTAATCTCTAAAGTCATTGCTAATAGAATTAAGCAAGTGATGCCATTTGTTATCTTAGAAACTCAATCTGCATTCCTGACTGGTAGGTTGATAACTGATAATGTCTAGTGGCCTATGAGGTAATCCATTTTCTAAGAAGAAAAAAGAGGGGTAAGAAAGGGTTTGTGTCCCTTAAGCTCGACATGAGCAAAGCCTATGATAAGGTGGAATGGGCTTTTCTTCAAGCTATTTTATGCAAACTGGGTTTCCAAGATAGAGTAATCCAACTTATTATGAGATGTGTGCAAAGTGCTTCTTTTTCAATCCTCATTAATGGGTCTCCAACAGGTCATACTATTCCTTCCAGAGGTTTGAGACAAGGAGATCCTATCTCTCCTTATTTGTTCTTATTATGCATAGAAGGTCTAATTGGTATGCTAAAGCATGCTGCTATATCAAATGCAATTTTTGGAATTTGAGTATGTAGAGGAGCCCTAAAACTGTACCACCTTCTATTTGTTGATGATAGTCTCATTTTCTGTGATGCCAGTGTGGATACTAATCTTATATTACTAGAGTTATTGAAGCTCTATGAGGAGGCTTCTGGTCAGTTTATTAACCAAGACAAATCTGTCATGGTCTTCAGTCAGAACATTGATGTAGTGCATAAAAGGACCATTATGCATATGTGGGGTACTAATCAGATTCAGCAGTATGATAAGTACCTAGGATTGCCCTCTGTAGTGGGAAGGTCCAAACAGGCTGCTTTTGCTAAGATTAAGCATAAAGTCTAGTTGAAGATTCAAGGTTGGAAAGGCCATATGTTTTCCCAAGGTGGTATGGAGGTACTCCTTAAGGTCGTTGCTTTAGCCATTCCCTCCTATGCAATGAGTTGTTTCAAACTTCCTTCCAAACTATGTGCTGATATTGAGAGTATGATAGCCAAATATTGGTGGGGGCAAAAAAATGAAGAGAGGTCACTGGGTTAGTTGGCACAAGATGTGTAGTTCTAAAGCTATTGGGGGTTTAGGCTTCAAAGAATTGGAAACTTTTAACACGACATTGCTGGCTAAACAAGGTTGGAGGCTGCTGCAACACAAGAACTCTAGTTTCCATAAGATTTATAGTGCAAGGTACTTCCCAGCTTGCAACTTTCTCAAGGTCTCTCTTAGTAACTCTCCCTCTTATGCATGGAGAGGAATATGAGAGACTAATAATCTGCTTTTAAAAGGAGGGAGATGAAATGTAGGAAATGGGAGAAATATACACATCCTTGATGATGTATGGTTACCTGGTTTTAGAGAATTGAGAAAGGAAATCAGGCTTCAAACTCTTCAACAGAATTGGATGATTGAGGAACTGGAAGGACAGGTTGATTCTCTAATAGATTGCTATACTCTTTGGTGGTACCTTTCTAAGGTTAGATCAAAACAAAACTGGCATTAGGGCAATTATGAGAGATTCCAATGGTTATGTTATCTTGGCTCTAAGTAAAGGGGAAGAGAAATTTCTTAAACCAGAAATTGTGGAAGCTACTGCTGTTTTGAGGGGATTGCAATTTTGTCTAAACATGGGCATCCAGAACCTTATGATTGAAAGTGATTGTAAGAATCTGGTTGAGGAAGTTAATAGTGAAGCTGATTCTTTTACAGTTATAAGAACTGTTATTGCTGAAATCAAAAGATTAACATAAGGTTTTAGGAACTGCAAGATGCAACATTGTGGTCGACTATCTAATGTTGTTGCACATCATCTGGCCAGACATGCATGGACTAATTCTAAAGTGCAGCTTTGGTGGCACTTTGTTCCTACTTTTATTGAACATATTGTTTATGTTGATCAGTTATCTTGTACTCAGATTTGAGGTCTTTAGTACCTCTTTGCAATGAAATTCAAACTTTCTATAAAATAAAATAAAAAACCTTCAATCTCACCTCTTGTACTCCCTAGTCTCCGCCACAATTTTACCTCACATATAAATTACTCTCACTAAGAGAACCAATTGCTTTAAGGCTTTGGATCAAATTAAAAAAATCCTATATAAGATAAATTACACAATTCGTCAAACCTGCTTCAGTTTATCTGTAGATTCATTTCAATCCTCTTGTATTACTTCCTTCACATTTATATAATATTTGTATATTGCCAAAACATAAAAACATGAATTATATTGATATTTTGTTTCAAACAACACACACTTATGTTAAATAAATAAATAATAATACATATAAAACATTTTTATAAATTTCCTTTAAATCGGAGGCATTTTGATACAATCTTATAATTATCTTAAATTTATTTTATAAAAATAGAATTAATTTTCAGACATGGTTATGAAAAGAGATAAAAAAAAATTATTGTATCTCTATCATTTTTTCAATAAATATTTTAATTTTTCATTAAATTAAGATTCGAACTTTGGGTCGAGCAAGAGATCTCACCACTTGGGTGAACACAACGGAAAAAAAGTACTAGGTCTGGGCAAGCATTATGTTGAGCAAAAGCAGTCACCACCCTTGTGGCGTACACCATAGAAAGTGAATGTAGGATGGAAAAATGAAGGTAGGACGAAAAATGAATCTAGGACGGAAACATGAGGTAGGGCAGAAAAACAAAACTAGGATAGAAAATGAAAATAGGACGAAAAATGATGGTAAGATTGAAAAATGATTGTAGGATGGAAAAATGAAGGTAGGATGGAAACATGAAGCTCAGGTGGAAAAATGAAGGAGGAAAAATTGATAGTAGGACAGAAAAACAAACCTATCCCCCATTGTGAGCAAAAGTGTTCGCCTCATCCCTAGGCAAGTAATATGCTGATCAAAACTGTTCGTCACCCCTATGGGCAAGCACTATATTGATCAAAAGCGCTTTGCCCTCGAAATGGCAAGTAAAGCTTTCTTCCCACGGGCGACATGGTGAGCAAAGGGTGATTGAATCTAGGGGGCGAGTAAAGAGTACTCACACCCGTGGAAATCAAAGTGTGCTTGTATCCAATTGTCGCATCAAGGCAAGCAACTATAGCTTGTACCCTAGGTAAGTAATAGTGCTCGCCTAGTGGGGGAGAGGAAAAGTGATCGTCCTTGGGGTCACCAGAAGCACTTGGTTTGGGCAACGACCATGCTGATCAAAAGTGCCTGTCACCCTCGTTGGCAAGCTCTATGTTGATGAACCATGCTCGGCACCCGGAGGAAACATTGGTCGGATGATGTGGGAACTCAGCTTTCGAGCATGTAAAGTGTACTAGATCATCAACAATATTATCCAACCTCCAATCAAATTACTTGGATGACTTAGGGTTTCCAACCTCGGATTGAATTGGTCAAATTAAGTGGCAAGAAACATCTTGCAGCGAGGGGCGAGCACTTTGCTCACATGCTAGCAAAGTGCTCCCACCTCATCCCAGAGCCACGACAATGGCAACACCACAACCAAAAATCTCCATCTCAGAACCATCAAGCCGACGATCAAATACCTACAAAAAATCTCGATTTTAAAACCATTAAGCAGACGATAGAAATACACACTAGAAATCTCCATCTCAGACTCATGGCAACGAAATCGCCTTGGGTCTCTAGTGTGAAAGTGAGAATTATTTTTGTTGCTCTATATTTCCATCTCTACCATGGCCATGGATTGCGCTTTGGTCAGATCCAATCACGTTGACGTTGTCCTCCATTTCTACTGTGGGTCGCGCCATGGTCAAAGAACAAACATGGTTCTGCAATATCTCTGAAGAAGAAAAAGTCTAAAGGAGGAGGAGAAAAGAAAGAACAAAAGAATGAAGAATAGAATATGGTAGATGGGTGGGGAGTGTGGGATAAGATGAAAATGAAGCAGGTTTTGGAGATTTTTGGTTGTCGGCTGGTTTGATTTGGATCAAGGCTATTTCTGTCTAATTCAATTTGTTGTAGGAGTATTTTAGTCAGTTCAAATATGTGGTTTAGGCATCTTAGCCTAAATCGGGTGTTTTGCAGGGGCACTTTGGCTGGATCACCATTTATAGCAGGGGCATTTTAGTCCAACATGAGATCTATAGAAAACGTTTTGATCCAATTTATCACATAAATTCTTACATTGTAGGCTTTAAACTCACTCTTTTATTATAGATAGATAACGGTCTTAATAGGCTTTTCTTGGATTGAGAAACACAAGTCGCAACCTTGCTGATGCAGCATGAATGATCACCACGCATTGTTTCTTGGGCGTGATGCAAGTAACACTCATGTCATGCTATGTCTAAATTATTTTATTTATTTTTTAAAATTGATTTGTTATCCTCTTATATGATAGATGTTGTGAGGGGATTTTTTCCCGGTCCATGAAATGTCCTAAGCCCAGCCATTCGGGGGAGAACTCACTTGTAACACCCCCTTCTCGTAGGCTAGGAGTGTCACGTGTTTTTCATAAAATAAACCCGGCAAGAGATCTCATATTTAATAAATGAACTTTAAGATTTTTTTTGTAGAAAAATGACTAATAAAAATGTCTTCAAAAAAATATTAAATGAATAATCTGAATAAAATTTATGTCATAAAAGTAATTTTATTCTAGAAGGCTTGAAACTAAATCAACTGCTCCTTCTAATCCTGGCATGCCTGCTTGTGTTCATCATTCTCACCTGGGTGGTTAAAAACATGAAATAAAATTAAAATGAGTCGAAACTCAGTAAGAAATCCATCACAACGTAAACATAATAAATATAAGGTTTTTATAAAAGTTTTCATGTTGAGAGCTTAAAATTCATGACTGTTCATATTGATGTTTATGCTATGCATTACTGACTGATCTGATTTAACTGACTGATTTATCTAAATTAACTGACTGATCTGACTGGCCAACACACTTAACCCTGTGTGCGAGGTTGTGCACCGGCCCCACGTCCCGCTACAGCAAGGAGAGCCGATGATAGTATTCTGGCATACTATGGTGGACCACGCTTGAGTCCATGGCTTGCACATCCACCCTGCAACTGAACTGCATTGGTACCATGCATCTGAATGACCATCTGATTATTAACTGATCTGATCTTATCTTGCACTTTGAACTTAAGATAACTTACGTGTATTATGCACATGAGATGCATGACATAATATATATATATAATTATAATTTTTGAATTTGAACATGATGCGGAATCACATGATTGTATGCTATGCTGGATGACATGTTTGCATATGACATGAGTGGTTCATAAATAATGGTTGTCAATGAACTGGCTGAATGATACTTATATATAAGCTAAACTGTGATGATCCTAGTTTGTGATCAAATTACTTACCTCGCTGCGCTTCTTCTTGAATATCACTTCGTAGCTCGTCACCTATACGCAATATTAATTATCACTAAATATGTCTGGGAACAATATGTACTAATATCCTATTTAATTAATTTCACAATCTAAAAAGATAGTCAAATAAATCTTTTGTTTAACACCATAACTAATAAATCCTGGTATTTAAATTACTTAGATACTAATAACATATTATAATTTAGTACAATACTTGGGCTATTTTAAAAATAAGTCATAAAAACCCCAATTCTTAAAATAGGTTTCATTTCTTAACATAATTATTCAAAAACTCATAACATATTCCATAATTTTTCAATTTAAAGTATAACATAATAATTTTATTAAAATCTTACTAAATAGACAAATGAAATATTAACTAAAATATTAGGTTCAATAGTATACTTTAAAATATATTTCCAATTCTTTAAACACTTTCTTATAAAATAAGTCTATGACTAATATATTTATTTAAGTAAAAACTCATCTTTAAAATATTAAGCCCAACCCAACAACAAATAAAATACTCAAGCCCACATGAGGAAATCAGAAGCGGGCTTAAGGCCCAAGGCCCATTAAAATACTACGGGTAGTTCATAAAACAGGGCTCGTGGTTTACGCATCAAGGATCAAGGGATCTTTGAAATCATCTTTATTTAACACTTGTAGTAAACTGAAACTGAAACTCAATCCACCCAACTTATATCATGAGGATTGAGTGGAATTTTCTAAAAGAAGCTATGTTGAAGATGGTTTGATATTAGGTGGATTGAGCTTATTTTGAGGTTTATTTCCTCATCCTCTTTTTTCTGTGTTGTTAAATGGTGTCTCTCAAGACTGTTTTAAACCCACTAGGGGACTTAGACAAGGCTGTTCTTTGTCTCTTTTCTTGTTTATTATTTGTGCTGAGGTGTTAACTGATTAGTTAATGGAAGCAGAACAAAAAGGGCATATTATTGGGGTTCCTATTGCCAGAGGACAAATCAAGATGACTCACTTGTTTTTTGTTGATGATAGTATGCTATTCTGTCGAGCTAGTATACAAGAGCGGGTTAATTTGAATAAGATTTTATATAGCTATGAGCAGGCCTAAGGACAAAGGCTCAATAGAAATAAGACTTCATTATATTTCAGCAGCAACAATTGCAAGAGACAAAGAATCATATGTTGCAAGTTGCTGGTTTGAGAGCCTCATCAAACATGGAGAAATATCTGGGGTTGCCATCAGTCATTGGAAGATCAAAATCAGTTGCATTTCAAGAAATAATTGAAAAAGTGAGTAAAAAAATGGAGAATTGGAAGGTTAAGTTCCTCTCACAAGTTGGTAAAGATATTTTTATTAAGGTTGTGGTGTAGGGTATACCTACATATAGTATGAATGTGTTTCTTCTTCCAAAAACTTTGTGTACTAAGTTGAACTCATTGATTTCCAACTTCTGGTGGGGCACTCAGGACAAAGTTGCAAAGATTCACTGGAAAGGATGAGATTGTTTGAGCAAAAATAAAGCAGGTGGGGGACTTGGTTTTAGAGATTTGGTGGCTTTCAATTTAGCTCTACTGGCCAAACAGGTCTGGAGAATTCTCAATAATCCCACAACTTTAGCAGCTAGAATCCTCAAGGCTGTCTATTTCCCACACAATGGAGACAAAAGTTGGGTTTAGACCTTCTTATACATGGAGAAACCTCAGTTCATCAATTAATATTGTTAAAGATGGCTTAATTTGGAGAATTGCTAATGAAAAAGATGTAATGATATGGCAAGACCAGTGGATTCCAACTAATGAATCTGGTACAATAAGGTCTCCAGTGAACACTTTGTCTATAAATGCAAAAGTGTCTGAGCTCATTGATCCAATTACAAGGTGGTGGAATATACAAATGCTCAAGAATATTTTCTAGGAAGAGGATATGCAACAGATTATAAGGATACTTGTAGCACAAACCATCAATTCAAGAGACAATATGGTGTGGAAGCATACAAGAAATGGTTGTTTTACAGTTAGAAGTGCCTATCACCTTTGTAAGTAGAGGCAAGATCAGAAAAAAGGAGAAACTTCAACATAAGGAGTGCACAAAGAATTATGGAAGCAATTCTAGCAAATGAATACTAAAAATGCTGTTAAAGTGTTTATTTGGCGTGCTTGTAATGATGCTCTACCCACTAAGCAAAATCTGTGCAAGAGGAAGTGATAAATGAACCTTTTTGTCCAATATGTCAGTAGGCAGAAGAAACTCCATCTCATGTTCTGTGGGATTGCCCTTCTGCGATGTGTGGATGTTAGGAAGCAAGAAATTTTAGAAAGCTGCATTTACTCGTCAAGAGTTTGGAGAGATTTTTTTGCACATGCTTCAGAGATTAGGAAAATCATAAATCTCGTTGTTTGCAGAAATCACCAGAATGTTGTGGATAAGAAGAAACAAGATGATTTTTCAAGATGGTTTTACAGCCCCTTCCATTCTGATTATGAGAGCAACACAGGAGTACAATGATTTTCAACAGCTGCATGATCAACAACTCAACTCCAGAAATCATGGTAGAGTGACCCAAACAGATTTTGTACATTGGCAACCTCTAGAGACAGATTGGATAAAAATAAATTGGGATGTTGCAGTTAGAGAGAGAGGGCATAGACTTGGAGTTGGGATTGCAGTTAGAGACTCGGAGGGCGATATACTGGCTTCATGCATGCAACCACTACATTTCTGCCCACAAGCTGATATAGCAGAAGCTAGAGGTTTAATTTCAGCAGCCAAGTTGTGTAATGAGTTGAGTTTGCAAAAAGTAATTTTTGAAGGTGATTCATTGCAGGTTGTAAATGCAGTGAAGCAGACTGTTCAAAACAATGGTTTGCTGCAATGTCTTGTGAATGATGTGCATGTGATCTTGGCTAGTATTACTTGGAAGATATCACATGTTAAAAGGGATGCAAATCAAGTGGCTCACTTGCTAGCACATAAAGCACTTGATAAGAGTTGAGAGATTATTGATGTTGATTGTCTCAACCCTGATATTAGTGATCTGGTTATGGCTGAGAAACAAAGAGCAGATTTTGGTACAAGTGTGACAGATGTAGCACAGTCTGATGTCAATGTTCTAAACTCTTTTTATGCAGAGTCAATTTCTAATCTTGTACATTTTGATGACAATGTTGTAAGTTCTGGTATTGGAGTGTTAGCTCCTGACCTTATCAATGTAATGGCTGAGGGCCATAGTGTTGTTGAATGAAATTTCAATTTTTTATTTTTTAAAAAAAAAAAAAAAACCTTATATCATGTGGAGAAAATAGAGGCACTTACACGGCCAACTTTCTAGTGGCAATTTTTGTAAATATTGAAAAGGTAACTATGAGTATAATTGACAGGAGCTAAAGACTTTTTACTGTTTTGAAAAAATAACGATGTGATTCAACTTTTTGATGGCAGGTTCTGTAATTTCAAAACAATCTACAAAGAAACAGAGATCTGGACGATGAAGAAATCGAGAAGAAGAGAAAGCTGTGAGAGGAAACTGTGAGAGAGGGAGAGAGAGATCTCACATCTAGCGGGAAGAAAAGAACGGTAGGAAGAAAGAGAGCCTTATCGAGAGAGGAGATTGATCTCCTGGATTTGACGTTCCCTGTGGTCGACAGTGAGGTGGCTTGGTTGAGATTTTTTGTGAGTATCGGTTTGAAGAAGATTGTTGTGAATTTTGCGAGGGTGGAAGGTGAATATATATAGACGGGATTGGATCTTCGACATGATTGTTTCAGAGGGCTTCGTGGGATTCTTATAGATGATAGGAAGGATATATGGTAGGGTTTTCAGATATGAATTGGTCTCCTATTAGGATTTGAATTTACCAAATTTGGAGATAAGAATGAGTATGAGGTTAGGATTATAAAATCAAGAGATAAGGTTCGGTAGAGATAGGAAGAACTAAGATTTAAATTCAAAACAAAACTCAATCTGAAATTATAGTAATAATTATTAAAATTAATAAATATAAAATCTGATAAAATAATAATAATAATAATAATAATAGAATATTTATAGTTATATGAAAAATACATAAAACTTATCTTATGACCTAATATTAGGATCGGATTGTTACATCACTAGAAGACAAAATATAAGAGAAAGAGTAAGGGAGAAGAAGAGACTAAGGCATGAAAGTGTTAGAAGGCATGTGAAATCAATGTTAGGAGAGGAAAATATGGGATTTGACATAAAATAAGGAAAAACAAGGTATCAGAAGAGAAAAAGTAAGGAAGTGACTTAAAGTAAGTGGGGGGCAGGAGATAGAAGGCAAGAGGAACCTACGAATTGTGGACTCTCTTTTTGGGATGACTTCGACTTCTTCGGACTTCTTCTTCAGCCAGAGAGCTCCAAAGAGAACTTATTCTCCAGCAAATAGCTCTACAACTTCCATTGTACAGTGAGAAATGAGAGGTTATGAAAGACTGTAAACAAACTTATTATAGTAGAATCTCCCATCCCCAAACCCCGTAGACATAGGCCTAGTGCCGAACTAAGTAAATTTGTGTCTTCATCTCTCTTTATTTTCTGCATTTAAATATTGTTTATCACCATGAATGTATGAACCGACACCATATAACCGCACCTGACCACTGCCGGGGGCTCCACATAGCACTGATTGAGGCCCAACTCTGAAAACCAGAGTTGCCGAGGCCTGGCCCAAGGGTGTGCGAAACACGATGTTAACAGTGACGCCGTCTATGGGATCGTTGTAGATCTTGCATGTACTTCGTATGCCTGCAACAATCCGTTCTAGGCGACTCGAAAGGCAAGAACGAGATTTTTCTTCGTGTACGCCGTCGAAGGTTTTTCTGTGGGACCGAAAGAGGAAGGAAGACAATTCTCCAGCATGCTAAATTATCTCCAAATGAGTAGATGAAACTCTTCCAGATAAGTATATTCAATCTTTCCACTTTTATTTTTATGAAAATCACTACTCTAAGAAAGGGGCGATTAAAAGTGCGCTGTACTTTTTATATATTTAGCATGAAAGGTCGACTTCTTAAAAAAGAAAAAAAGAAAAAGCATGAAAGGACATGAACCAAACTTCCCGACCCCTTAGGTTGTAAAAGTAATTGCTTTGTGTAGCTTTAAATACACAGCACAATTGGAATACACTGGGTGCATGCGCATGCATAGTGGGAAAATACTGTGCACTTAAGTGCACAATGCCTGCATGGGCTTCATGTCCTAACTGTGCACGGCATGCACAGTACAACTGTGCACGACAGCTCAACCAAGACGACAGCCCATTGTGAGCTTGAAGGATCTGCCGGCGGCCACCGTTAGGTCCGCTGGCACCCTCTACCCTGGACGGTGGGGCACCCTAAGTCGGTAGCTGACATACGAGCCCTACGACCACAAACGACAGCAGATAAATGGAAATGCCACAAGGCCGCCATGGCTTGGCGTGGGAGCGACACCAGCCCTGCATAACCGCCGGTGCCGTCTGTCCCCGTGGGACCTCACCATGCGGTTCGCATGCCTATGATCGTATGTGACCAACTTTCTCCTCGGCCCAGTCGCACCATGGCACAATGGGGGTGCCGATGGCCACCATGTGGATTGCCGGCATTTCCTGTCCCCTCTTAAGCGGCCTTTCCACGGCCTGGCAGTAGCGGGCAGAGCCACTAAGCAGCCTAGCATCATGACCACTAAACTCCACGACCCCTCTCCACGGCCATACAGTAGCGGGAGAACTACTCCTTGGCCGTGCACAATGACACGTCGGCCCATCACTCCTTGGAAAGCTCCTCCGCGGCTACCCCTCCTCCACCAGCAACTCCACTGTTTAATCTCCTCGGCCAGTACCTTCCTTGACCTCCTCCAGCCACACGGTCACTGCATGCACCATGGCCAAAGCCCGCATGGTCACTACAAGCCGGCCACTGCACTGCGGCCACATACACAGCAAGCAGGCCCCCTCCACAGCCACCAACAGTGGGTGAGACAGCACCCTACGACAAAGGCTACGTATCCGCTACATGTGCGCTATGCACTACGACCATCTACTTATCTGCTTAGACTCGTACGGGTTGCCAAAAAAAAACAAAAAAAGGAGAAAAAGAAGTGTTGAATAAAAATGGGGAGCAGAAAAAGAAAAAAGAAAAAAAACGAAATGGCAAACAACGACGAACAATTTTGGTCAAGCAGCAGATAAACAATAGTAAAAAAAAAAAATAAGAAGAAGAAAAGGAAAGAAAGGAGAAAATGGAAATAAAAAAAATGGAAGTGGAGAGGTAAAAAGGAGCAAGGAAGAGAAAAAATGACGAAACAACTGCATGCAATTTCTATCAAGCAACAACGAGCAAAAATCAATCGTGGCAGCTACACACTCTGGTTTTTCTCCTTAAAAACTTGTGTGAATTATGTTTTACTAACGCAATTATTATCTATGGTGCAAAATACCAGTTGTACAACTCGACACGATATCTCCAATTAGTGTAACCTGTAATGATAAAATCGGCTACTTTCAATCGGCAAAGTCAACTCCACTAAACGAGAACTACATCAACAACTTATCGCCCGACGAGGCAAAAAGGGAAAGGTAGGCCTAAAAGGTTGCTTTATCCCTCTCACATAGGAGTGCGGGTCGGTCCTTGGCCACCCAAAGACAAAAATTTACCTTCCTCATAAGCATCAACAAGTGGGAGCGGGTCCAGTAATAGACTGCTCGAACAACTAACCTCCCCATGAAGGATGATAGGTGAGTAGGCGGCTCCGCGTCCTCATCCGGGAGAGTGGGACCAGACTCTAGGCGGCCCGAATAATTTACCCCGACCTCCGCTACGATGAAGTGTGGATCAGCGCTAGCCTAACCCATATTTACCCTTTCCTGTGCTGTCAACAAGCGGAAGCGGGTCCAGTATTAGACTGCCCGAACAACTTACTTTCCCACGAAGTATGATAAGCGAGCAGGCAGCTCAGCCTCCTCGTCTGGGAGAGCAGGACCAGTCTCGAGGCGTCCCGAATAATTTACCCCAACCCCCATCACGGTGAAAGAGCGGATCAGCCACATCGTTGTCCTTATTACCTTCCCTTGGGGCAACAGAGGGAAAGGTAGGCCTTCAAGGTTGCCTTATCCTTGCCACGATAGAGTGCAAATTAGTCCTTAGCTACCCGAAGAAAAATGTTTACCTTTGTCGTCAGCGTCAACGGGCGGGAGCGAGTTCAGTAGCAAATTGCCTGAATGACTTACCTACTTGCGGGATACCATAGGAAAATGTAGGCCTTAAGGTTGCCTTATCCCTCCCACAGTGGAGAGCGAGATCAGCCTCGCAGCTACCCGAATAACTTACCTAGGCCCTCGCTACGACGAAGTGTGGGATTTGTGCCAGCCTGACCCAAACTTACATTTTTCTGAGGTGTCAACTGGTTGGAGTGGGTCTAGTAATAGACTGTTCGAACAACTTACCTCTCTGCGGGATACCATAGGGAAAGTTAGGCCTTAAGGTTGCCTTATCTCTCCCATAAAGGAGAGCGAGACCAGCTCCACGGTTGCCCGAATACTTACCCCGGCCCCCACTGTAGTGAAGGAGCGGACCAGCCACATTGCTGTCCGAATTACCTCCCCGGGAGACAAAGAGACATGATGACATGAGGCATTCCGGCCTCTCTCCAATGGAGAGCGGACTGAGTCTACGGACCACCCGAATAATAAAGAGAAAGACACATCATCAACGGAATATACATCAACAAGATCGCCATCAACAACTTACCTCCTCGCGATACAAAAGGGAAAGGTAGACCTTAAAGGTTGCCTTATCCCTTTTGCGGAGAAATGCAGGTCGGCCCTTGGCCACCAGTAGACAAAAATATATACAAGAGAATCTTTATCAACAGAATCTCCATCAAAAGAATCTTCAACAAAATAAAATTTCTACAAAAGAATCTTCATCAGCGGAATCTCCATCAAAAGAATCTTCAACAACATGATCTGCACTAAGAAAATCTTCATCAGCGGAATCTCCATCAACAAAATATCTACCAACAAAATCTTCATTAGCGGAATCCCCACCAACAAAATATTTATCAGTGGAATCTCTATAAACAGGATCTCCACCAACAAAATCTCCATCAGCAGAATCTCCATAAACAGGATCTCCACCAACAAAATCTCCATCAGCAGAATCTCCACCAACAAAATCTCCATCAAATGAATCTTCACCAACAGAAACTAACACTTTGACAATGCAAGAATGAGCAAATGAAAGGAAAAGCAGCGGGACAAAGCGAAAGAAAAGAAAAGGAAGGAGCAAACAGAAGGAAAAGCTAAGGAAAAGTGGCGGGACAAAGTGAAAGAAAAAAAAAAGGAAGGAGCAAACAGAAAGAAAAGCTAAGGGAAAGCGGTGGGACAAAGCGAAAGAAAAAAAAAAGGGGAAGGAGCAAACGAAAAGAAAAGCTAAGGAAAAACGGCGAGACAAGTGAAATGAAAGAAAAAGGAAAGAAAAAAGGCTCGGCGGGGTAAAGCAATAGGAGCAAAAGGAAAAGGCGGGTAAAAGGAATAGGAGCTAAAGGAAAAGGCGGCTAAAGGAAATATGAGTGTAAGGAAAAATCGTCTAAAGGAAATGACTAAAGGAAAGGCATAAATAGAAGGAAAATGTGGCAAAGGAAATAGGAAAGGCATAAATAGAAGGAAAATGGGACAAAGGAAATAGGAAAGGAAAATAAGGTTAAAGGAAATCGAAAGGATATAGTGACGACATGAAGGCTTGGCGGGGTAGTACCCCACCTAAAGATCGACAAGCAGAAGAACTAAACGCTTGGCGAGGTGAATGGAAAACAGGCTAAAAATATCCCTAGGAATCAGTAGGGTAATTGTAAGAGAATCTTTCCCTAGCCCATGGAATGTCCTAAGCCTAGCCATTGGGGGGAAACTCACTAGAAGACAAAATATGAGAGGAGTCGGGGACAATAAGAGACTAAGGCATGGAAGTGTTAGGAGGCATGGAAAAACAATGTCAGGAGAGGAAAATGGGGGATTTGACATAAAGCAAGAAAAATCAAGGGGTCATAAGAGAAAAAATAGGGAAGTGACTTAAAGCAAGTGAGGGGCAGGAGATAAAAGGCAAGAGGAACCTACAGATTGCGGACTCTCTCTTTGGGAGGACTTCGACTTCTTCAGATTTGGGACTTCTTCTTCAGCCAGAAAGCTCCAGAGAGAACTTATTCTCCAGCAAATAGCTCTACATCTTCCATTGAACAGTGAGAAATGAGAGGTTATAAGAGACTGTAAACAAATTTATTATAGTGGAATCTCTCCTCCCCAAACCCCCGTGGATGTAGGCCTAGTTCCGAACCACGTAAATCTATGTGTTCATCTCTTTTTATTTTCTGCATTTAAATACTGTTCATCGCCATGGAATCAACACCGTACAGCCGAATCGGACCACTACTGGGGGCTCCACACAGCACCGATCGAGGCCCAACTCTGAAGACCCGAGTTTTCGGGGCCTGGCTCAAGGGCTTGCGAAACATGACATTAATAGTAAAATAGCGGACGGCTTTCGAGTTGCCAAAAGCCAACCTTATCCCTCCCGCAGAGGAGAGCGGGCTCCGCCTTTGGGGTGACCCGAAGAACTTACCTTGACTCTTATCATGGTGAAAGAGCAGACTGCACAATGGCAGGCCGAAGAAGTTACCTCATTGGGGAACCAAAAAGGGGCGGGCTAACTTGAGGTAGCCTGACTCCTCCCTAATGAAGTGTGGGTTTAAGTCTTATGACTGCTCGAAGAAAGAAGAATCTATAGAAATGAAGTAAGAAGAATCTACAGAAGGAATCAAAGTACCGCAAAAAGGGCCGCACAAAGCATCAGCAAGCAAGGAATAGGTCAAGGTTATAAACTCTCCAAATACCAAGACAAAACGAAAGGTAATAAGCGAAAAAAAAAAGGAGGTGGGAAGTACAGGAAGAAATACAGCAAGGCAAATGTGGAAACAATACAGCAAGGAAAATGCGGAGATAGGATAGCCAGATTCACAAAATCATTTTATTAATTATGTAGGATTACAAAAAAAAATTACATCTTGAAGTCG
Source organism: Juglans mandshurica (assembly GCA_022457165.1). NCBI lineage: Eukaryota > Viridiplantae > Streptophyta > Magnoliopsida > Fagales > Juglandaceae > Juglans > Juglans mandshurica. The sequence continues at coordinate 13,511,616 of CM039631.1, forward strand.
CAAAGCTACAAAAAAAATTACATCATGAAGTGGCAAAGTTACAAGGAACAAATTACATTATAAAACTGCAGAGTTAAAAGGAACATGTTGCATCATAAGGCCGCATAAGACCGCACAGGCTACAAGGAGGAGAAGTTTTCTAGTGCCCAAACTAAGCCATAAAACGGCCAGGGACAATCTGAAAGATCTCAAAGACCTCACTATTCTCAGACCCAAGGAAACTAAAAGGTAAGCTGCAAACCACGTTTGAGTGAAGGAAATGAGTTCGGGGTCAAACAGCAACGGCCACCACGACACCATAGCAACAAAAGTCCTTCTCCACTACGACCATGTAGGCATTGAGTTCGGTGCAGGTAGTGAGTGAAGAGAAGAGTTTTGAAGTCGAGCCCCGTAAGCAAAAGGGCGAGAATGAGGAAGCACAATAAGTGAAAGGGCAAGAACGAGAACCAAGGGTCCAGGACCCCAATAACAAAGGATGGGTAGTTCCACCCTCCAACGCTCAGACTGCCACAGCCAGCAGCGGCCTGAGCACCAGCAGAGGACCTGTCGCCCACTAGGGTGTGAAGGATCCATCAGAACCATGAAAGACAGAGAGAGAAAAAAAAAAAAACTAGAAACTCAAGCAGCAAAACAAGAGTCACAGAGTAGAAGAGAAAGTCATAAGTGAGTATAATGGAATTTTTCACTGGGAAAAGGGTCTTTATATAGGCGGGGTGGAAGCTTGGCTTGCCAAGGCGTCTTAACTCCACGAATCACCATAAGTCGCCACGTGTTCCCCCCCAGAGAACCAAAATCCATTGATTATCGCAACCGCTGCAAAGCATATCTGCTGATACAATGTGTGGAGTTAATGCCAGTAAAGAATGGAGTCATGATGTGGAAATTAAAGGGACACCATTTAATGCGGAAATATAGCTGGCATTGTACTGTGTTGTCACATATACAAAATGCGAACGGACACTTAGCATGCGACCAGGAAGGCCGGGAACTTGACATGGCATGAATGAAGGAGGAGATAAGAAGAATTCTTCCCAGACTCATCTAGAAATAATTAGCGGGGTAACTGTAAAGGATTTATTCTTATTACTTAGAACCTGCTGGGTTTCTAAACATTGCCTGGCCTTAGGGCACCAGATAGGTGGGGTAATTGTAAGGCATTTATTCTTATTACTTAGAACATGCGGGGTTTCTAAACATTGCCTGGCCTTAAGGCACCAGATAGTCAACAAGGCAGGTTAGCCTAACAATCCGTGGCTGCTTCTAGAACCCAGGAATTTGAACAAAGTAAAACTAAAAAATAAAAATAAAAACACAAAGGAAGCCAGCGGAGTAGACTGAGAAACTTCAAAGGCCAAAGTAGCTAACGAGGTCGAAAAGATTAAACCGGATGCCAGCGGGGTAGGCCGGGAAAACTTCAAAGGTATAGCCGGACACGGCCGCCGAAATGACGATTAAAACGATAGCCACATTCAAGGAACAACTATCCACAGAAGATAAACAAGAACAACGTGACTGGCCAACGGGGTAGGTAGGAGCTCTACGGACCCCTTCACCCCGGTTTCCTAGGCCGGCCACACAACAACGAAAGAAGAAAGGAAAAAGAGGCAAAGGCAAATGCACGACAAGCAAATATATGTGCATTAATCAGTATATATATGTGTACAAGTAGCTGAGCAACAAAATGTGGATACATTGTAAAAAAAGAAAAAAAAGAAAAGAGTACAACGAAACAAATAAAGTCTTTAAGTCTCGACTCCAGGAGCATCGGCCTCAGCGGCAACTGGAGCAAGGGTGGTCGGCTCAGCGGCAACAGAAGCGAGGTTGGCCGGCTTAACGGTAGTAGGAACAAGGCTGGCTGGCTCCACTAATGCCGGTGTAGGTGCGGTTGGATCAGGAAAAGTATTCAGCATCTCTTTCCTTCCCAAGTCGCTGTTGGTTTCAAACTATGCCTTGCTGGTTGGGATATTGCCAAGTACAAGCAGCTGAAGGTACTTGGTGAAAGATCTCGAACGCAGCTCCAGACTCCCCAGAAGAAATGACCGCATTGATTTGCGGCCTTCAGCGATCCCGTGACCCCACGCCTTGTCATGAAGCGTCAGGAACCACCTTAGTTGCCCTTGTAAGGAGAGGGTGGCGTCCTGAAGATTTTGGTTCAGCTACTCCAACCGGTCCTTCTCCTCCCGCACCTGGGATGAGTCGCCTTGAAGACTTTGGTTCAGCTGCTCCCACCGCTTCTTCTCCTCCCGCTCTCGGGATAGGTCATCCTGAAGACTTTGGTTAAGCTGCTCCAGTTGGGTCTTCTCTTCTTCCCACTTCTGCTTATGCTTCCACTAGCGATGCCCCAACTTCTTCGACCTGTTGCGCTCATCCGACAAGTCGAACCTCGTCTTCTCAAGTTCGAGCTTCACCTGTTCCCTCTCCTCCCTATCGTCGCGAGCACGGTCCAAGCTCCCCTGAGCGGCTGCCTCCTGATTATCCACGATAAAAGCCGCAAGCTGAGAAGTACCTTGGCGATGTAAAGGAAAGGCTGAGAAAAAGGGAGAAGGGAGGGAAATAAAAGTAAAAGGCGAGAAAGGGACAATCAAACCTCGTGGAAGAAACCTGGCAAGCATTCAACAACCTGGCCAATAGCTTCCTCTTGGCTCCCCTCCATGGCCAGCTGGGACAAAGAAGGAAGGGCCTCAGCAAGACCTGCAAATTCAGGAAGTCCCCCAGGAATCTTAGGAGGAGCAGGCAGGTCCTCACTTAAACCCCCCGGGAGGGGGACGATAGTGGAATTTGGATGAAAGTCGTCCGCTAATGGATACTCAACCTGGGTGAGCGGTTCGTTATGCAGACCCTCATCGGTTGTATCACCTACAGAACTGCTACCCCTGAAAAACTCTACCTGGATGAGTGGATCGATGACCGGACCCCTCGAACTATCGTCGGCCTGAACAAAAGAATCTACAACGGGACTCATCGGACCCCCGAGGATCGCAATGTTTGGAGGAGATTTACCTCTCGTGTAATCCTCTTCCTCCGCACGGTTGCTGGTAGAAGCCTCCACCCCCTCATTGGCCGCCTCGAGAGAGTGGCTCCCGAAGGCTGAATGGGATGAAGAAGGAGGAGAGATCCATAAAGAAGAATGTTGATCCTCATCAGGAGTGGAAGATACAAAAATACTTTGGAGGAGGGTGCCCATCTCTACCTCACCCCTGGGCGCCTCACCAACTACCACCTGAAGAGGCACCATGGGAAAACTACTCCCTAGTTTGCCCGCTGCAAATGGTGTTGGGACCACCACAGTGATCGGATGGTTAGCCTCCAAAGTAACCGGTTCCCACATTAAGGTGTCCTGAACCTCGGGAAGAGGTCTGTCCTCGCTCTGAATGCTCTCGCAACGGGTTTTGCTTCCCCTTATTCGGCAGAGGAAGGTCCGAGGAACGCTTCCAAAGTGGAGCAACTTGGGGCCACTTAGCAATCAGCCTATCATCATAAGGAAGGTGTCCTAGGGGAGGCAGAGAGTCCCTCAAACTCTCCTCAGAAAAAACATTGTCGGATTGGTTCTGCACCCATTCCCTCACAGTAGCAACACACTTTGCCTCATAGGGAGTGGCTGTCGGACGCACAGCCTTATCTTTCAAAATCTTTCCCCAGTTTGTCCATATGGAAAACTCTCAGCGATTCACTTGGCCCACTGGGAACTCCCATCTGCAGCCAGATACAAAAAAGAACTTGGGGGCCAGTCTTTTACCTTGTGGTATCGCGGCTCCAAGGTGGCTAGGGCATGAGACGCCTTGAAATTGCATACGCTCTCCTTTAGGCGTAGCACCCTGTGGGCAAGAAGAAACTCGCTGGTAGTAAAGTTTGTGTCGTCCGAATTGGATTCCAACAAAGCCCGCCGCCAGATAATGCTGTAGCAAATCAATAATTGCCAGGCATTTGGGTGCAGTTGGGAAGGGGCCAAGCCGAGACGGTTTGGAAAGTCATAGATAGGGTGAGGAAACAGCAATATCAAGCTGCATGAAAACATGGAAGGATATAGGGCTACCTTACTGGAATGGCCCTCTGCATCAACGGCACCCTCATTGGGGCCAGGAACTTCAAAGAAAACGGACTTTGGTACTTGATAGGTGAGGGCTAAAGAGGCCAGCGTTGCTTTACTAGTAGTCGAGCGTCATCCGCTACCCAAAAACACTGGCCCAGCATTGGCAGAACCCCCATCGGAAACATTGGGTTGAACAGATTTTTCAAAAGCCATCACTGCCAGAACATGAAGTAACAAAGAAGACTGGTCGAAGAGAAGAAAAATCAAGAGAACAAAAATGGCGAGATAATCACAACGTAGTGGGCAGAAGTTAGGTCTCACTCCCACGTTTTATAAAAAATGTGACGGTTAGACTCTCATACACCATGTCAACAAGGATACTGGTCGTTTTGGTTTCATGGAATGTGGTTTTCGAAGCGACGCAAACACGAAAAGCTGCCTGACACCCCCTTATTAATGAGTTTGAAAAGAGGTAATGAAAAGATGAGCCCATCATGGAAGATAGGAACGTCGTCATAAATGCCAACCAGCAAAAGCTTCCCGGACCTCAAAAAACCTAAATAAAATGTCCGACCTTGGTAAGAAAGCGGGATGGAATTCATGACAAATTCTCACCGTACTGGTCTGGTGAGAAGTAGCGGGGTAACTGTAAGGGAATCTTCCCCTCAAGACCCAAGAGGCCCAGTCAAGCCCAACTCGGAGCAGAAGGCCATGAACTCGGCCCACTAGGAGAATCCTCTGTACATGACCTATAGGAGGGATGGTGCTGCAGGGGATGTGACTCGTCAATCTGAGGACCCTTCGGGTAGTGTCCAATTCTCGAGTGCCTGCCTGCATGACATACGTGATATACGAAAAACCGTTGATCTTTTGACAGAAAATGCATGAATGGACCAGGAGGAAGGCAGACTAAGAGGAGAAGGTTGGAGGATCACGTCGCATTAATGGCTCTGCCACTCGGATGACACGCCACATTAATGACGCTGTCGCAGAGGCACGCCACATTAATGATGCCGTCGTAAAGCCACACCGCATTTAAAAACTTTGATAAAAGGAACAGTACAAGGAACTCAGATTTTATGAAAATAGGCATGATCTGCTATTCAGACCTATAGTATAAATAGTTGGTTCCAGATACGAGGATACTCTCTCTGATCCTTAGTCTCTCTTACTTATTTACTACACTCCAAAAATATTTACTAACTTTGACATCAAAGGTTCCCCGGCCCCAAGACTGCCCTCTCAAAACCACATTATTTTCTACTTTGTGTAGGGCTCGTTTTCTAAAACGTGAGTTATTGGAGCTTGGTCTAAAGGTGTGCGAAACACAATGTTAATAGTTGCCATCTATTTATGGGCGTTGAAGAAATATTTTAACGGATTATTAACAATATATTAACAAACGTATATTGATTTGATTAAAATAAAATTTAAAAAATAAAATTTTAAAGTTAAAATACGCGAATTTATGTGAGTAAAAGATAGAGAGAAGTGATACAATCACAAAAAGTTCTCATAAAAGTAAATTTAAAAATTAACATAACTTAATATGATACGTTAGATTTAATTTAATATTTATAATAAAAATAGTTGTATAATCTAACGTATCATATTAAGTCACATTAATTTATAAATTCTATTCATGTCTAAAGTATTTTTAAGTTAAAAGATAGGAAAATGTTGGAGCTTCCGCTGGTGGCTCCCGCTGGAGCTCTAGTGTATTTTATCATGTGTATTTTTTAATTCTTTTTTATATAGATGTTTTTAATAATTTTAAATATTTTTAAAAAATAAAAAAATTTATAATATTATTAAATAATACTTGCTTAATCACTAAATAAAATATAAAATATTTTTTTATGATTTTTTATTTTACTTTGTGATTAAGCAAGTATTTTTTTAATAATTTTTTTTTACTTCTTGATTAAGAAAGTATTTTTAATGATGTTCTAAATTTATTTTATTTTTTAAAAATATTAAAAAATATTAAAAAAAATTATATAAAAAACAACTTAAAAAAAACACATACAAAGATAACTTTTGTAATATTAACTCGTTTGAAATATGGAAGCTGACCTTTGCATATCTAGGTGCTTCATTTGGAAGGCCAGAGCAATAGAGCGGACGTGTAAAGTAAACAGAGGCGGTATAAGTTGTACATATGATCTGCCCATAAAAGTGAGTAGATAGATGCATGAAGAAGGACTGCTCGACTGTAAAGTGCCATTTTAGAGTGGTCCTCTCTCTAGCTAGTTGGTATTGTGTACCACATAACAGTTCCTAGATAAGAGAGAGAAAATGGTACAGTTGCTATTCAGTTATTATCTATTTATTATTGGAAAATATTAAGCATCCAGCTCCCTGCTCCCGTCAGGAACTAGAAGCTTACATTCATGTCTATTTTTTTATGTTTTTTTTTAAATTTTTTTATATAGATTTTTTTAATAATTTTTAATATTTAAAAAAATAAAAAAAATTTATAATATTATTAAAAAATACTTTCTTAATCATAAAATAAATAAATAAATAATTTTTATTTTATCTCGTGATTAAAAAATTGTTTTTAATGATTTTTTTTTACTTTCTGATTAAAGAAATATTTTTTAATAATTCTAAATTTATTTTATTTTTTTAAATATTCAAAACTATTAAAAAAATCTCTGTAAAAAATAACTAAAAAAAAAAACATATGACAAAATACATGCTCGAGCAAGTAGTAGTAGCTACCAGCGATGCTCTAGCAGTACTCTTATTTATTTATAGTGTATTTATTTTTTTATTAGTTTCTTTTAAATATTTTTTTAATGTCTTTAAAAATAAAAATAAAAAACTATCATTTAATTTTGCAAGAGAGAAACCTCTTTCTTTTCTCGCTCTCTCTCTCTCGGTATGCTAACAATTGCATTTACTCAGCCTCTCAAAATGGCAGAAAAGGACATGTTAGCAGTTAGCCACCTGCAGAATTATACAACAGAGCCCAGAGAATCAGAGATCAGAGATTTCAGAACATTGCGCGCCTTCACATGCCTGTTTAGAGAGAAAAGAACAAGATCCCAACCAGCTTTTCAAGGGAATCATCCCAACTATATATGGCTAAGACATATTTAGAGCATTCTGTCCGATTCTTTACAATTTTTTCTAAATTTTAGTTAGAATTCACAATTCTTATAATTTTTTTAAAATTTTATTCATATTTAAAAAACTTCCTACTTTTCATTCTCAATCATTTTTCTATTATATTAAAATAATTTTTTTTTTATTTTTTCTTTATTATTAGTTTTACTATTTTATTTCTACATCCTTATTCTACATCCTTAATTACTCTCTATAAAATATATATAAAAAGTGATTGAGGAAATAAATAATAGTTCTTCAAATATAGAAAATTACTATTCACATCCTAAACATTTTCCTTAAAACAAAAAATCGGATGGAGCGTGTATTTGAAGAAAATCTCAAATCCAAACCCTGTAATTTAGAAAAAAAAAAAAAAATTTTAAAGAACCCGACATGAATGTTATTATTGGCCTTTTTGAATCTTGAATAACAGGTACGTACTTCAACTCCAACAAACATAAAAATATATACATGTATATAAAAACGAAAACAAATTGGGAAATTGATTAAGAGAAAAAATCGATTAACAAATATGGATAATAGATGGCACTACAACAGAATGTGTGTTTTGTAACAGAGGAAACTGTCACAAAAAAAAGGTAAACCGTCACTAAACATATTTGGTGACGGTTTGAAACCGTCACCTAAAGTGCGTCACAGAAAACATTTGGTGACGGTTTACTGTTCAACCGTCACAAAAAATATTTTTAGTGACGGTTGGAAGTGTTCCGTTTTGTACAACGTTCGAACGTTCCTTTTTTGTGACGGTTATGAACTGTCACAGAAAATAACGTTCGGACGTAAAATTAAACGTTCGGACGTTATACCCGACCGATTGGCGTTCGAATGAGAGAAGTTGACGTTTGTTGTATATTGTTCGAACGTATCATATTTACGTTCGAATGTTAATGCGGCCGAACGTTAATTACAATAAACGTTCGAACATTTGTTCGAACGTAAACGTAAATGTTCAAACGTAGCGCGTTTAATGTTCGGACGTTATTTCGAATGTAAACGAAGGAGCTTCCGAATGCAAGTTTTTTGTTCGAACGTTAGTCGGTTTAACGTTCGAACGATTCAATTGTATTTACGTTCGAACGTTTGTTACAGTGTGAACCAACGTTCAAACGATTTTTATTTACATTCGAACGTACAGATCAGAAATACTAATTTCATAAAATTTAAAAACAAAATACCAATGGTATCATATTACATACCCAATTAACAAGTAACAATGTCTTATAAAAGTACAAAATTAGATATTAAAACTAGTCAGAAATATTGATAAAATTTATTTCTTCTTTTTCCCTCGCCCACGGGGATTCTGTTGCAACGATATAACACGCTCCATTTGCACCATCATCTCTCGTTGCACTTGCTCTTGTACTTCACTGCGTATTCTTTCCTCTTGGTCTCTCTGTTGGTCCTGCAAACGCGTCTCTAAATGAGACTGTCGTTTTAAGAGAGACTCTAACTCTTGCTGTCTCGACCTCATATACTCATTCTCACGCCGTGCAGCTTCTAAATCTGCTGTAAGATTATTAATTTGTGAAGCCGATGAGGTTGAGGAGGATGAACATTTATGCTTGATAGATCGTCTCAAACCTCTTGCCATACTAGACTGCGGCCCGAGCACTTGGGTGAATATGTCTATGTCACTACGAGAGGATTCCACAGAAGTCGACTGCATCTCCAACATTTTGCTCTGCAATTTAAAAGGTAATGATCGTAAATAATTAGTAACGTATTAAAAGAAATAGAAATAAGAAATAAACTATTAAAATGTTCTATAAAAAATTTATTTAACAAAATTAAAACTGCTTACATAATTATCTGCAGCGACAGGATCCATCCACTCACTATGCTCATTAGTGTGAGCAGCAGCATAGACATGAATGAGGGAAAAGTTTTCAGGATCATCACGTTTCTAACAAAGCGACAATATTAGCAATTTTAAAAAGAATTAGTTAGTACTTATCAGAAAGAATATCAGGAAAATAAATGAATTCTATAATTTTTTAATTACCATTTTTTCAGCAAGACGGTGGAATGACCTTGAACCGGCAAGATGGTGGACAGTCAGAACGGATCTATTCTGTGCATTTGTAGAACTCAAGTGCTACAAAATATATTAAAAATGTTAATTGTAATATGTATACATATAATGTATAAAACGAATATGAATGTAAATAATTAAAAGATATAAATGTAAAATACCTGATAATCTGGAGATGCGAAAATATCACAACACTTTCTCCAATCATCTAACTTCATCTGCTGAAAAGGAGACTGCGCAGCCTCTTCCAACGTCTCAAACTTCTTGAAGTGGTCATGACATCGTCCTTTGTGACGTCGGAATAGTGTAGCCATCAACTCATTCACGGTTCTCAAATCCTCGCTACGGCCAAAGTCGAGGTCGAATTCATCCTAACAAGGGAATCAGGTAAAAAATATAATATATTAATCTAAGTGAAAAAAATATACTGAAAAGTAAACTCACCAGCACACGACTTCGAATGTGCTCCTTAATCTCATTCGGAACATCTCGCCATGAGCGCACATAAAATAGAGTATAAGCTCGAACTACTATGCCAATATAGGAGGAAAGCGCTGCTGCACTATCATCCACTCCTCCAGTGGAATTATCAGGAATTGTGATCTTCAGTTTACCGTGCCTTCTATTTTTTTCAAGAGAGATTCCACGTGTATAGCCACGACCGCGACGTGCAGATGCATAAACTACATGATAATAATAGATATACTATAATTATAATTATATAGTTATTGAGAAAAAAGTATTAACTATATATATAATTATCAACGACAATATTTCCTTACTGGTAGGTGTCGACTGGCTGTTGTTCTCTTCTGTGTTAGCTTGATCTTCAGGAACGGATTCCTCGAGTGGGGAGTCCTCAATGGATTCACTTGGACTTGGCGGAGGCACATTTCTTCGTTGTCGTTTTGGCGGCATTCTTTAAAATAATTAATTATATCAAAGAAAATTAATTAGAAGAAATTATGAAAATTTAAGATAGTTTATAGTCACCTATATAAATAAAATATTTAGTACTTTTACTCTTCAGATGAATTTTCCATGCTTGTTTCAGAATCCCCATCAATAACATCTTCATCATCATCATGCACCTCTTCTTCATCATCTTTATCCACCTCCTGCCCAGATTCTGATTCGTATTCATCTTCTGACTCGTCTTCTTCATCTTCCTCCAAACTGACTTGAATTGAATGATCATTTAATACAGACGGGTCGAGATGTACGGGTGGGACATCATCTCTACACAAGGGGACCAACTCGAGTGCACCGAGGTCAACAAACAAGTTAATACCCTCTCCATCTTCCTGGTATGCCTCAACAATCGGATTGTCATCTTCATCTCCACTATTCTCGTAATCTGCACTCGTTCCTGCTTCATATATATCTCGAGGAACAAATTTTTGTACGACTCGCCAAGTTATCTCCCCACTATCTTCATCAACACTTTTCATTGGATCAATCAAGTAATAGACTTGGGTAGCTTGACAAGCCAATACGAATGGATCATCTTCGTACCATTTAGATGCAGTATTGACACTCGTAAAGTGATTATCCCTATGTATTGAAACCCGACCACCGCCTAGATCCCACCAATCACATTTGAAGACATATGTTACAGACCCACCCAGATATTTCAATCCGATAATATCACGTATGACACCATAATAGTCAATATCATCTGTTCCATGACTCCCCTCGACCAACACACCACAATTTTGAGTCTTTCTATTACGTTCACGGTCCAAAGTATGGAATCTATAACCTCGAACCGTGCATGCAGTATATCGAAGTGCTCTATTTGAGGGACCACAGGCCAATGCATACAATTCAGAAGAAATTGATCCGGGATCACGAGCACGTTGTTCCAAAATCTAAAAATTGAAATAGTATATATTTATTATTTTATTATCCAGAGTTAAAAATTTCACAATATAACATATATATAATTTTAGTTCATACACGTTCTTCAAACCATCCGGGAAATTCTTCCTCGTGTCTTGCCTCTATATTTTCTACGCCTTCCGTTCTAAGTTTGTCCATGTGGTCACTGTTATAACATGTTGCAAAAGAAGTATATTTTGAGCACAACAATTCTAATTAATTTAAAGAAAACTATAATTATTCAAATAAATTAAATGACATACCTAAGATAATCATCAATCTCTCGGTAGTTATTTAGCACATACCACCGAACTTTACCCAACTCTCCATCAATTAAATCGTAACCTATTTGTGCACCCAAGGGTCGTACATTCTGGGAAAACACTGATAGCTCACGAGGAGGCGGAGTAGCAAGATCAGCATTTCGCTCTTGACGACTAAATCGTGTCTCAACACCACGAAGATATAGAGAACAAAATGTTAACCATTCATCGTGTATATAAGCCTCTGCTTTTGAACCCTCAGCTTTGGCTTTATTCCCAACAGTGCGCTTCAATCGACCCAAATATCTTTCAACTGGATACATCCAACGGAACTGCACCGGTCCACCCAGAAGTACCTCTCGCGGTAAATGTATTGCTAAATGGACCATGACATCAAAAAATGATGGTGGAAAGATCTGCTCGAATTTACATAGTATATTAGCAATGTCTTCTTCTAATTTCGACAACACATCTCGATTTACTACCCGAGCGCACAAATCCTTGAAAAACATACATAGTTCAGATATGGCGACACGTACATTAGATGTCAGCTTCCCACGAATTCCCACAGGTAATAACTTCTGCAAAAATACGTGACAATCATGACTTTTCAATCCATTGATTTTCCAATCATCAGGACTCACGCATCTACCAATATTTGAAGCATAACCATCTGGCAACTTCACACCTTGCAACCATTTACAGAAATCAATCCTCTCCTCCATCGTCATCGTAAAACATGCATGCGGCATGACCACCCTGTTGCCTTCCACCCGCAAATGCAGATTATGTTTAATTCTCATTCTCTCAAGATCTTTCCTCGTCTTGATCGTGTCTTTCGTCTTTTTGTAAATACTCATCAATGTACCCAGTATATTATCACAAATATTCTTCTCTATGTTCATTACATCCAAACTATGTCGCAACTTGCATGACGACCAATACGGCAAATCAAAAAAAATACTACGCTTTGTCCAATTCAATTCTGATACGGCTCGTTTTCTCTTGTTCTTTTCCCGACCTTTGCCAAAATTGTTTGCTCTAACATGTTGCAGTTGTTCCACTATCTCTTCTCCAGACAACTCTTTTGGTGCAATCCTATCCTCTACTCTCTCATCAAACTTGGCACATTCTCTTCTCCATGCATGATTTGCTGGTAAATAACGTCGATGACCCATGAAACACAACTTCTGAGAAAATTTTAGCCACTCACTAGCAGTTTCTTTATTACACGTCGGACACGCTAACTTCCCTTTCGTACTCCAGCCGGAAAGATTCCCATACGCCGGAAAATCATTTATGGTCCACATTACCGCAGCATGCATCTGAAAAGATGTCGACGTAGATGCATCATAAGTTCTAACCCCTGTTTCCCATAACTCTTTCAGCTCTTCAATCAACGGCTGCATGAATACGTCAATATCATTCCCAGGTGATCTAGGGCCAGGGATGAGTAAAGTTAACAAAAAGTTTGGCGCCTTCATGCACCTCCATGGTGGAAGATTGTACGGAATCAATACAACGGGCCAAGTGCTATAACTTGTACTCATATTCCCAAAAGGGTTGAATCCATCGGTTGTGAGTCCCAGGCGCACGTTCCGAGCTTCTAACCCGAACTTTGGATACTGATTATCGAAAGACTGCCACGCAAGTGAATCAGCTGGATGCCTCATATACCCGTCATTCTTAACTCTTTTCTCCTCGTGCCACCTCATATCATGAGCTGTTTTCTTACACATATATAGTCTTTGCAACCTAGGTTTCAATGGAAAATACCGCAACACCTTAACCGGCACGTTTTTCTTACCTTTCCACCTCGACTCTCCACATACAGGACATGCTTGTTTCTCCTCGTTCTCCTTCCAGAACAATACACAATCATTCTTGCATGCATGTATGGACTTGTACTCAAATCCTAATCCCTTTCTCAACTGTTTCGCTTCATAAAAGTTCTTAGGCAATGCAGACCCTTCGGGAAGCACCTCGTTAAATAAGTCCAATACCATGTTTATTGCTTTCGTCGACATCCCACACAATGATTTTATGTGAAGCAACCGCACAATAAACGACATTTTGGAATGTTTTGTACAACCTGGGTAAAGCTCGCGCTTTGCATCTTCCCACAGTGAAGGAAAATTTTCACAATTAGTCCCTGATCCACCACTTGAGGCATTGTCGTTAACCTCATCCATAAACATCCCAGCTCCAATGTCACCCAACATCTCCTCCATCTCATCATGCTCATAATCATCATCCATGTGCCGTAAATAATTGTGATGATCGACCAATACATCTGCTGACCCTTCATACGGCTCACCATGCAGTACCCATCGCGTATACCCCAGATCCATACCGTTCACAAATATATGACGCTCTACTTCATCCAATCCTATCGCACACAAATTTTTACACCCTCGACATGGACACTTAATGTAACCACGACTATCAGCAGAAACCCGTGCAAAATCAATGAAAGTTCTTACTCCACATGCATAGGGTACGTAATCCTTTCCAAGTCTATCATCCAGACGCATCCAATTTTTGTCCATTTCTAAAAACATCCAGATATTAATAACACGTACATTGAAAACTCACATGCATGTCTTGCCTCCAATTCTCATTACTTTTTTGATAAGGTAGTTGGTCCTATCCCATTCGAGATTATATTCTCCATATTACACAAATCTCGTCACTCTACTAATTTCCACGTTAGTAGAAATTCCGGCAGCACCTCCCCATAATTCTCCAAGTATACATGTTCAAATATCGGGATTGTGACCCTACGAACAGTATACCCGAAGAATAGTAGAAGAAGATACCGAAACTTCATATTAAACGTGGAAAGTAGCGAGTAACAAAAATGTGTAATACAGATAATATAATCTCAAACTGTCCACACTGGACAATTCAGGAATCAGTGGACACATAAATGTACACTGATTCCCAAACGGGTCTAAGGGTATTTATGCAATGTCACACGCATCTAGCAAAAAATCATACAACAATATCTCCATGTTGTTTAAATTAACAATGTCACCTTCAAGTAATGTTATATTGTTAAACTAAAGAGGGATGGAAGATTATGTGACCCTACGTTTCGTGTCTTGTACACAACGAGGGAGAATGATCTTGAAGAAATGTTTAAATTTTAGTCTAATTACTTAACCGTCACAAACTGTCCGACCTTGACAACTCTCAAGGCCGAAGAGACTATGACAGTCAAGCAATTAAATTGAAATTTCAACATTCCTTCAAGATCATATTCCCTCGTTGTGTACAAGATCATTATTCTTAAAGTATAATTTTAATTGTTATACTTAATTTCAAAGGTTATACTATAATTTTAATTATTATAATTCTTAAAGAGTTACTTTTATGCTTGTTATTACTTAATTTCAAATATTATTATCACAATTTTTCAAATCCATATCACAACATATTCACAATAACTCACAATATATTCACAAAATAACATGCCACATGTATTAACAAAGCCTAATGACAATATATTTCTAATAATAAACACGATATTTCAAATTTATATCACAACATATTATTATAACTCACAAACAATATAGAAACTATACCAACAATAATCACAATATGATAAAAAGTAAGCATAAAATAACATGCCACAAGTATTAACAAAGCTTAAGGACAATATATTTGTAACAATGTAAACATATTCAAACGTCATTCACAAATAATAATTTAAATATTTCAAGTCTATATCACAATAATTCACAATATATTCACAAAATAACATGCCACATGTATTAACAAATTTCTAAACTTTAGTAAGCAATAAACATGTATTTACAAAGCCTAATAACAATATATTTCTAATAATAAACACAATATTTCAAATTTATATCACAATATATTTAAAATAACTCACAAACTATTTACAAACAATAATCACAATATGATAAAGAGTAAGCATCAAATCACAACAACATATTGATAAAGTTTAGAAATATACCTAGCACTCACAATATCCTCTTACAAATCAAAATTTTCAAACTTCCCAAAACAAGCAATCCTTCAAAAAAATACAACACTAACTTATTAGAAATATTCTATAACAAAAACACATTCTATAAATATCATAAAATTTAAATAAAGACAAGAAATAAAAATATTATCTTACCAAAACTCAACTCTCTCTCACGCCAAAACTCAACTCTCTCTAACTCAACTCTCTCTCACTCTAACTCTCTCTCTCTCTCTCTCTCTCTCTCTCTCTCTCTCTCTCTCTCTCTCTCTCTCTCTCTCTCGCTCGCTCTCTCTCTCTCTCTCTCTCTCTCTTTCTGTTGTGCGCACGGGAGAAGAAGAAATAATGCGCTTCCTCCCGTGCGCGTACTGATTAAGTTCTAAAATTATTAGTTTAAACGTTCGAACGTTTAATTTTTACGTCCGAACGTTATATTCTAAAATTATTCCCGCCCAGAACGTTCGGACGTTTACAATACACGTTCGAACGTACCCTTCTTATGATATAACATAAAATCTAGCGGGAAAGTTCCCGCACTTTCCCCATATATGTTCGAATATATCACAATTTTTCGTTCGAACGTTCGTAGATTTATAGATAAACGTTCGAACCTTTAACTTAAACGTCCGAACGTACATTTCATGAAAGTGTTACCATATTTGAGCGGGAAATCTCCCGCACTAATTTAACTAACGTTCGAACGTTGACAGATTTGGTGTTCGAACGTATAGTATAAACGTCCGAACATCTGAATAATCACACAGATACCTTAATCGAGCGGGAAAATTCCCGCCTCTTAGTTTAACGTTCGAACGTTAACTTGAAACGTTCGAACATACGATTCCTACTATACTTAACTTATAGTATAATAACTATACTACATTTTATATATCTATAACTATATACTACATTGTATAATATGATAGCATAATATAATTTAAATGATAAACTATACCATATATATAAATCAATAATATATATTAAATTGTTACTTATTAAATTCTTTATTATATACTAACTTATAGTATAATAACTATACTACATTTTATATATCTATAACTATATACTACATTGTATAGTATGATAGCATAATATAATTTAAATGATAAACTATACCATATATATAAATCAATAATATATATTAAATTGTTACTTATTAAATTCTTTATTATATACTAACTTATAGTATAATAACTATACTACATTTTATATATCTATAACTATATACTACATTGTATAGTATGATAGCATAATATAATTTAAATGATAAACTATACCATATATATAAATCAATAATATATATTAAATTGTTACTTATTAAATTATTTATTATATACTAACTTATAGTATAATAACTATACTACATTTTATATATCTATAACTATATACTACATTGTATAGTATGATAGCATAATATAATTTAAATGATAAACTATACCATATATATAAATCAATAATATATATTAAATTGTTACTTATTAAATTCTTTATTATATACTAACTTATAGTATAATATATATACTACATTTTATATATCTATAACTATATACTACATTGTATAGTATGATAGCATAATATAATTTAAATGATAAACTATACCATATATTCAAATCAATAATATTTATTAAATTGTTACTTATTAAATTCTTTATTATATACTAACTTATAGTATAATAACTATACTACATTTTATATATCTATAACTATATACTACATTGTATAGTATGATAGCATAATATAATTTAAATGATAAACTATACCATATATATAAATCAATAATATATATTAAATTGTTACTTATTAAATTATTTATTATATACTAACTTATAGTATAATAACTATACTACATTTTATATATCTATAACTATATACTACATTGTATAGTATGATAGCATAATATAATTTAAATGATAAACTATACCATATATATAAATCAATAATATATATTAAATTGTTACTTATTAAATTATTTATTATATACTAACTTATAGAATAATATATATACTACATTTTATATATCTATAACTATATACTACATTGTATAGTATGATAGCATAATATAATTTAAATGATAAACTATACCATATATATAAATCAATAATATATATTAAATTGTTACTTATTAATTCATCAATAAACACCATAAACTCATAAACTATTCACAAAATTCACAAACAATAATCACAAGTATTTCAAGAGTAAGCATAAAATCACAACAACATGTATATATAAACATATTGCTAAACTTTATAAATATAACAAGCACTCACAAAAAAACCAATAATCTAATTGTCAATAATATTATATAACATCTTAATATATAACTTAAACATTTATAATATAATATATTATAGATAAAATTTTGGAAATTAAATTGACAAACGTTCGAACGTAATAATAAGTACGTTCGAACGTTCTGTGTATATAAGGCCAAAACCGAACGTCGAAACGACATTTCGGTGCCCGTTACCATCGTCTTCTCCGTTATTTGCCACCACGCCTCCGTCACCGCCGCCGTCAACTCCGCCATAACCGTCACTAAAAGGTAGGCATTCATCTTTTATGCAAATAACATGTATTTTATTGAGATTTAGATTGAGATTTGGATTGAGTTTTGTTTAAAACTGGATAAATATTACCGGATGTTCAACTTCATTTTCCGGCCACCACGGCCAGTCATTGGCCGAATAGTCACCGTAGAAATGTTTCTTGAAGTGTATACTTCATTTACATGGTGACATTTCGGCATTTAGACCCTTGTAGAGAAATTTTCGAGATTTCAATAATGGCTGAGTTGACTCAGCCATTCTGCGTCGAAACGTTCGAACGTTTCACCGTGACATTCGAACGTACGACGTTTAAATTACAGAGCCGTTACGGCTTCCACGTTCGAACGTTAATCGTCTTACATTCGGACGTGAATATTATTAAACGACATACGTTCGAACGTGAATATTTACTTTCGCACGTAAATCACATACGGTCGGACGTTTAATTATAACATCCGAACGTAGTGATTTTCTACATTATTCATGCTTCGACGTTCGGACGTTCATATTTACGTTCACACGTAAAATAAATACGTTCGAACTTAAATTCGAACGTATTTGTTTACTGCTTATGTTCGAACGTACATCTGTACATTCGAACGTATTTGTTTTACGTTTGAACGTAAATTTATTTACATTATTTTACGTGCGAACGTATAAATTAACGTCCGAACGTTTTTATCTTTAACGTTCGAACGTTAATGCAGAGCATCTTAAAATTAATACAAAAAAATGCATTATTGTAAATAATTTTTTTTTTCCTTTTCTATTTTCAGGATATGGCTCTTCCACTGCATACACGAAAACGAGGGAAGGAAGGAGCCACGTCGGACACTGCCCGTATCGGAGCTCGTACTGTTATGGTAGAGAGAGAGGTCTTAATTAATGAGTTCGACGAACTCTGTTGGCAACAGACGAACCTAAGAGATGTTTTCCTCAGTAGAGGCTGAGGAAATATCTGCACATTGAGGGGGAAGGTATACCCCTCAATGGTTCAAGAATTCTATATGGGGATGTGTGACATGCCTCCAAATGCATCCTCTCACACCGTGACTGTACGCGGTGTTTCTATTGAGGTATCGGCAGATGTCATCGGCGAGCACCTCGGGATTCATCGAGGTGCTCAGACATTTACACACTCAACACCCCGTGAGGATGTAGGCACTTCTACATCATCTACTGGCCGGGGATGTGAGCCAGCATCAGCCAGAGATGCAGGCCAGTCAGAGGCTGAGGATACTGGCGTCGAGGCTCGGGATGATGACCGAGACGAGGATTTCTACATCCTCACCGGGAGGGATCGCATGCAGATCGAGCGGAAGAACGCCTTCAACCAGATCCATCTGCTGCATTTCTTCCGCATGTTGCACCTGATTGTTGCAACAAATGTCGATCCTGTGGCTCATAAAACCACATTTAGTCGGCTTCGGGCACAATTTTTGATACGAGTGGCACGTGGAGATCCTATAGATTTGCCACTGCACATTTTTGAGAGGATCCGTTACGAGGCGAGCATCGTCTCCACGGATAATCTCCCATATGGTGTCCTCATCAGCCGACTATTACTTGCACGGGGAGTGCCGACCCAGCCAGAGGAGCGGGTCAAAGATCAGATGAGCCCCCTCGACATGACCATGCATCGGCGTAGCATTGGACAGGCGAGGGGACGTCAGCCACCCCCTGTAGAGGATCTAGTTCCTCCGACGCAGCCTGAGCCAGGTCATGTCGGGAGTACTAGTCAGCATACGCCGAGTACATCTGCAGGAGATGTGCGGCCTGCTTGGGTTGATGCGGTCATATCACAACTGACTGCGCATATTGATCATAAGATCGATCGATCGCTCGAGGCTATATCGGCGTCTGTTGCCGAACTCACCCATCGTGTAACTATCCTCAATGACAAGGTTGATACCTTGACGGAGGAAGTACGGAGTTCGACTTTTGCAGATAACGTTATCATCTGACTGTTGTTTACTACGTTCTATCATTTTTTGTATTTTATTTTTAATATTTGTAACGAAAAATATTATTGAATATTTTTATCGTTTTTTAATTTCAATTTTTAATCTTCTTTGATGTTATAATTTCCAACTTTAATATTAAATCACTGCATTTCAAATATATATAAATCAATAATATATATTTATATATTACAAAGTGTGTATATATAAATATATACAATTCAATTTTTTAGACTTGTTCACAAATTATGCACAATAAAAATCACATAATTTTTAAATTAAAGTCATTTAATTTAAATTTACAATAAACGTTCGAATGTTATTACTTAACGTTCGAACATTGGTGCAAACATTTTACGTTCGAACGTAAAATTAATAACATTCGAACGGTTGCGCCAAAACACTTTACGTTCCAACGTAAACAGACATAACGTTCGAACGTATATGTGACGTTCGAACGCATATGTCTTATACGTTCGAATGTAAAAAAATCTCATTCTATCTATAGTGACGGTTTCCAAAAACTGTCACAGAAAATACCTTTTAGTGACGGTCTAGGGACTGTCACAATTTCTCAACCGTCACTAAAAGCCAATTGTGTTGTAGTGTGGTAGGCATAACTAGTTGGACATTGTTAATGTCGTGTTTCGCAGGCCTGGACAACTCCTCACTCTCGGTATCCAAGCGCGATTCTGCACAGTCAAAATTGAGAGAGGGGACCTCAAGGTCCGTTAATCCTCCAATGCTTAAGTCAGTATTTAGAATCAGGAAGGAAGCCAGAAGCATGAACTAGGATGATAAGATTTTCTATCTCTACCTGTTGTTGGGTTGACCACTATTTATAATTACCACGTTGGATTTCCCCATGCTGGTGTTGTGGGTTGTGTGGGGCAATTCGCCCTTTGTATTTCATTACCGAGCAGCTTTCACGTTGTTCTCTCACCGAGCAGTGATGGCCCTGGGCCTTCTTTGTTCATTACTCTGGTCTTGGGCTGCATTCAATGCCGCATATCTTGCATCCTGGGATGCATTTAATGCGACGTGGCCACTGTTTCGGGACACATTAAATGCGACGTGACCTCTATTCTGGACCGCATTAAATACGATGTGGCCTCTGCTCCACGTCTCCTCCGTCTGGTGATGCATGTCGCAGTTTTCTTTCCTTTTTCACTAGTATTCCTCCATATCTCTTGCCCCGACCTGATCTATTTGTCCAAGTTCCAATATGGGCTTTTACTTTCCTGCCCGGGCTTATGTGATCGGATTGGGCCTCATCGTCGGCCCAATTCCCGCAATGAACACTCCCTACCATCCTGGGTCTAAGTTAATGATTTTTGCCTCATCACAGACACGATCGAGTAAGTTCAATCACATTACAAGAAATGGTCCATCGACTGAAGTTAAATATATTAACGTTTTATTACTAACTTAAATCAGGTTTTCTATAACCTTTATTTTTCTTATTTTTTATTAGAGAAATAAGAAAATCACATCAACACCAAATCAATATCTAAGAATAAAAATCAAATAAAAAAAATGATTAAAAAACCAATAGAGAGAAAATCCCCTTGGGTTTTCAATTTTTTCAATTATTCTATTTTCAAGTTATTTTTTTATTTTCAAATAAAATTTACTCGAGTGATATGACATGTCTCGTTCTTTATAAAAGAAAAATTTTGGTCTTCTCCGTGTAGATCCCATGATAAACACCGTCTCATTTTATATACTTACCATTGGGAAATCTTATTTTAGAGTTTTAAAAGAAATCTAAGAATGAGGTGCAGGATGAAACGACTTTCTTTTGAGCCAAATTATATCTAGGTAGAGGATGGCAAAGAGCCTGAATTTCTGAGCATGATCAAGTGGAATATGGAGCCACTATTGGAGATGGATGATTGCACAGATCCATTCAGTTATGGACCAATCAACAATTTTAGAGGTATGGATGGGACATAAGGATTCACTCTGTTGATGCGATAAAAATCGCTTAACAGGTCGGAAGGGGAGAAAGAGCCATTTTCAGCCCACTGGGGCGACTTAGGCCTCGTTTGGTATTGTTTGGAGTCCATGGTAGTGTACCGATGTAGCCGTATGGCGGAAATACGTACGTCCATGACGGTGAATGGAAAATATAAGTGCAGATAAATAAATAGATGAACACAGATTTACGTGGTTCAGCATAATGCCTACGTCCACGGGCGTTTGGGGAGGAGAAATCCACTATAATATTCTTGTTTACAGTCTCTTGTGATCTCTCATATCTCACTATACAATGGTGATGCCGTAAATAAATTCACTGGAGAATGACATTCGCTGGAACTTTTTGTTCTCTGGTTGGTAGAGAAGTCGAAGAAGAAGAAGAAGCACTGAAGAAGAAGAAGAGGCCTGGACGGAGTAGAGGGAGCCTCTATTTATCCTGATTTTCTTTTCCCGCGTGCCCCTACAAGTAAGGCCGCGCCTTCTGACCCTGCGCCCCCCTGACATGCCCTTGCACCCACGTTACCTCCTGGCACTTTGTCCCCCCTGACACCCCATGACCCCCTGGCACCCTGTCCCCCGCTCACCTTTTGCCTTTTCTCCTGAAGTGGTAAGGTAGTTGGGCCTTGAGCTTGATTTCTTTTCCCCCCTCACATAACTCTGCGATTCTTAAGGGCGATTTGTTTCTAAAAGAAGACCTTGAGAATCTTCAAAGGAAAAATCTTGTCGACTTGATCTGCCCGTATATGTAGGGAAGTAAATTCCGGCGGCCGGTTCCTGCTTATGTTCCTCTGGCGCAAACAATAAATATTTTTGAACTCAAGGTTTGACTATTTAGAGCATGAGCGCGTGGCTCGTCTAAGGCGGGAGATAGACTCAATCGTGTAGAGTGTGAGGGCGAAGCTCGGCTGAGGCGGGAGATGGACTCGACCGCGTATGGTTCAAGTGTGAAGCTCGGATGAGGTGGGAGGCAGGCCTCAACCGCTTATGGTGCAAGCGCGGAGCTCGGCTAATGCGGGAGATGGGCTCAACCGCGTAGAGTGTGAGGGCGAAGCTCGGCTAAGGCGGGAGATGGACTCGACTGCGTATGGTTCGAGTGCGAAGCTTGGATGAGGCGGGAGGCAGGCTAGACCGCTTATAGTGCAAGCGCGGAGATCGGCTAATGCAGGAGATGGACTCGACCGTGTATGATTCAAGCGCGAAGCTCGAATGAGGAGGGTGGCAGGCTCGACAGCTTATGGTGCAAGCGAGGAGCTCGTCTAATGAGGGAGATGGGCTCAACCGCGTATGGTGCGAGCACGGAGCTCAGGTGTTTGTCGTTTATTCGTATAGTGCATGTTCGCTTGAGGCCTTTATTTTGTTGTTAGTTTTGGAGTTTGTGTGTGTTAACCCATGCAAAGTGGTCAGAGGGCCCGTCGACCCCCTGGGTCCACCTTAGGTGGTTGTTGAGCCCGTCGACTCGTTCCCAAAGGTAACCCGTGCAAGGCGATCGTGGCTCGAGTTAAGGGACCCGTCTTCTTGCTAGTGCAAGGACATGGCTTATCGAGTCAAGGAACTGGTTTTCTTCCGAGTGTACTCGACTTTTCTCGAGTTAAGGACCCGTCTTCTTGCGAGTGTACTCAGCTTTTATCGAGTCAAGAGACCCGTCTTCTTGTGAGTGTATGGACTCGGCTTTGTTGGACGAGGGGTCGGTGCCAAGTCCGGGGACTTGGGACCTTACCGCGCAGCGAGTCAAAGGACCCGTCTTCTTGCGAGTGTAGGGACTCGTCTTTTATCGAGTTAAGAGACTCGTCTTCTTGTGAGTGTACCCGGCTTTTACCGAGTCAAGAGACTTGTCTTCTTGTGAGTGTAAGGACTCATCTTTGTTGGACGGGGGTTCAGTGCCGAGTCCGGGGACTCGAAACCTTACCTTGCAGCGGATCAAGGGACCCGCCTTCTTGCGAGTGTAAGGACTCGTCTTTTATCGAATCAAGGGACCCGTCTTCTTGAGAGTGTAAGGTCTCGGCTTTTATCGAGTCAAGGGACCCATCTTCTTGCGAGTGTAAGGACTCGGTTATCGAACGGGGGAGCTAGTCTGTGCTAAATTGCTTTGCCAGAGTGTGGGCCACATGGCCGGTGTTTTTGCACTACAAGAAGTAATTTTGTTAGTAGAAATAAATTCATACGAACTTTGTGAGATAATACCGCAAAGTTTCTAGTTGTTGTAGTCAGTTCTTGCTTGGTTGAAAATCGTCCTCAGCTGTCTGTCGCTTTGCCCCTCCTTTTTTCTTTTGGAAGCATGCCGAGTCTTCTCGCTGGTCCGAACCGAATTGTGCCAAGCCCTGTGTAGGCGAGGCATTGTCCAAGCCGTTCAAATGACGAATCACCTAGTCCCACGTAACCGAGTAGTGCATGGCACCTGGTGGAGGTGCACTGTTTCAGGATTCCCGAGCTATGACGAGCCCATGCGAGTTGGTTTCCCGAGTTGTGTCTTCTGGGCCTTGTCTTCTGAGTCGTGCATGCTGCGGACAATTCTGAGCTGTGCATCCCAAGTCTTCCCGAGTCGTGCATGTGAGGAGTCCATGCATGTTGGTTTCCTGAGTTGGTGGTCTCCGAGCCGTGCATGCTACGGATAATTCCAAGCTGTGCATGCCTAGTCTTCCCAAGCCGTGCATGTGAGGAGTCGATGCATGTTGGTTTCCCGATCGAGCTGTGTTTTTCCGTGCCCACCTTGTCCTCCGAGCTGGTGACTTCCAGGCTCGCGCAGGTGAGCTGCTGAGCTGAGGAGCTTCAATGGTGGACCGTGGAAGAGGGCTCAGTGGCTAAGTTCCTGAGCTGTGCATGGTGTCTGAGTCCCGAGTCATGAATGCAGTTGCAATTTCCCGTGCTCGCGGCCTTGTCCTCCGAGCTGGTGACTTCCGGTCCTATGCAGGTGAGCTGCCGAGCTGAGGGGCTCCGATTGTGGACCGTGGAGGAGGGCTCAGTGTCTGAGTTCCTGAGCTGTGCATGGTGTCCGAGTCCCGAGTCGTGAATGCAGTTGCGATTTCCCGATTTGTGTTTTCCCATGCTCGCGGCCTTGTCCGCCGAGCTGGTGACATCCGGGCCTATGCAGGTGAGCTGCCGAGCTGAGGGGCTCCGATGGTGGACCATGGAGGAGGGTTCAGTGTCTGAGTTCCCGAGCTATGCATGGTGTCCGAGTCCCATGTCATGATGTTCACGTCCCATGCAATGGTGGGCTACCCGAGCCAAGGAGAGCTTCCGTGGTGGCAAGCTGCCGAGTCGCTTGTCGTTGGTGAGCTGTCCAGAGGCCCCAAGTTGGGTTTTCGAGCCGTGATGGTGTCCAGGCTTTGTGTCCTAGCTATAGTGCGAATTAAGTGGCTTTCGGGCTGAGGAGATGCCGTGTGATGCTCCCGAGCACCGAGTTATGTTCCGGAGCTGATGACCTCCATGTGGGCACAATGCCGCCGCAACACTCCCATGTACACGATGAGGTCCACACGGAGTGGGCAGTGAACCGCCCCTTGGACGGGGGCAGTGACGGGTGGGTAGCCTTGCTCGCGGTTGGAGGCCGTGAGCTCTTCGTTGTGTGCATGGTGACGTGCGCTTGGGTGCATGGCCGTGGGTCACTGCGTGCCAGAAGCGGGTGTCGGGGACACCATCGGGGTGTCCAGAAGACGCCGGTGGACCATGGGGGTCTTTGCCGGCACCCCTCAGTCCTTGACACAGTTGGGTCGTGCCCTGGCCCAGCGCACGGGGGGGATACGGTCCGTGCGGGACCATGCCGGGGGGGAACGGGTGGTTGGAGACCCGCCGGCGCCGCATCTGGGTTGTGCCATGGCTGGGCTGTGGCACCATGGGGGCATTGCAGGCGTGGTTCATCTGGAACCACGCCGTGGGTGTGGTGTGGTCAGCGACCACCCCGGGCGGCTCAGACGGCGCTGACAATCTGTTTGGTGGCCAGCAGTGCCACCGCGGGTTGCAGCGCGCCGTGCACCCAGTCGGTATGTAACCCATGCATGGCACTATTTGTGCCATGCATGGGACATGCCGGTCTATTATGCATGCATACACAGTATACGTGCTTGGCACTGTGCACTTAAGTGCACAGTGCCACCGTGTACTGTTCACGTCTCAGGGTGTCCCCACATTGTGTCCAGTGTCTCGGGTGCTGTGCATAAATCAAACTCCCAGTGTTTGAAGATGGGCGACCCGACCAGTGTGCTATTTATCGTCCGCCCATTTTTCATAAATATAAATGTTAAAGGAAATTAAGAATACTCATATGGGAGGGTGTCATCTGTTCGTCCGGTGATTTATTCAGTGTGCTGAAAAATTGTCCTTCTCCCACCTCCGATGAAGAGAGGAAATCAGATCCCACAGACGGTGCCACTGTTGATGCGATAAAAATAACTCAACAGGCCAAAAGGGGAGAAAGAGTCATTCTCGGCCCACTAGGGCGGCTTGGGTCTCGTTCAGTGTTGTTTGGAGTCCACGGTAGTGTACCGATGCGACTGTACGACGGAAGTGCATACGTCTATGGCGGTGAATGGAAAACATAAGTGCAGAAAAATAAAGAGATAAACACATAGATTTACGTAGTTCGACATAATGCCTACGTCCACGGGCGTTTGGGGAGGAGAAATCCACTATAATATTCTTGTTTATAGTCTCTCATGATCTCTCATATCTCACTGTACAATGGTGATGCCGTAAATAAATTCACTGGAGAATGGCATTCGCTGTAACTTTTTGTTCTCTGGTTGGTAGAGAAGTCGAAGAGGAAGAAGAAGCACTAAAGAAGAAGAAGAAGCCTGGACGGAGTAGAGGGAGCCTTTATTTATCCTGATTTTCTTTTCCTGCGTGCCCCTGCAGGTAAGGCCGCGCCTTCTGATCGCGCCCCCTGACATGCCCCTGCAACGTTACCTCCTGGCGCCTTGTCCCCCCAGACACCCCATGACCCCCTGGCACCCTGTCCCCCGCTCACCTTTTGTCTTTTCTCCTGAAGTGGTTAGGTGGTTGGGCCTTGAGCTTTATTTGTTTTCCCCCTCACACATTCCAAAGGATTTGGGTAAAAGAGCAATAGAGGAAAAAGTGTTATTAGATTTTCTAGCTTTAGTTACATAATAGGCATGTCTATTGGTTAGGGTCACAGAGGTATTTCCATTCAGTTGTGAGTGGGGATGGGTGGTTTGTGTTTCTAACTTGTAAGCAAATTTAACTGTAAAGTTCTCGGATAGGTACTTAAGCCAGAAGTTGGTATCTTTTACTTAAGTAGTTGAGAAGGGGATTTGGAGGATATTTTTTTTATTATATGTAGGTCAAAGCTTTCATGGAGCAGATGTACGTTCCAGAGCCTAGTGTTTGATATGGTGGGTTGTTGACCCGCACAATACTTGGGACCGAGGTTCGATGCCGAGGTGTGCGGGGTTTGAAGTCATGTTGCAGGGATATCCATGGGTCGGTCCACACCTTTGTGTTTTGAGCTTATGGATCAACATATGCCTTTAGATAGGAGATCTCTAGTCATGTCTAGAATGTCTTTCCATATCTAGAAGTTTCATTGTCTTTTTTGCTTGTGGAAGAGTGGTTTGGGAAAAGGTATTTTTTGTGGACGAGGGTGGTCCATGATCTTGTAGGGTTGGTTTGGAGACTCCATGTGAGGATTACGCTGAACTGAGGGGAGTAATCCCCTCGCGCGGGCAAAATGCTGGCGACTAGGTGGTAGTCAAGCAAGCAATGTGTGGCTAAGGTGGAAGTAAGAAGAGCAGCACATTGTAGAGAGTTTGGCAGATGTGGGACATCACATGACCACGAGGGAAGGTTCGTCTGACACTTGGCGAGCAAAGGATGTGTTGATCTTACAAAGGGCGAGCAAGGGGCAAGAACAAGCCCGATGCAGAACTGAGAGCACTCTGAGATAACATGGCAGACCTCAGGAGGCAGCAGGTGTCATACCCAAGGCC
Organism: Juglans mandshurica; assembly: GCA_022457165.1. Lineage (NCBI taxonomy): Eukaryota > Viridiplantae > Streptophyta > Magnoliopsida > Fagales > Juglandaceae > Juglans > Juglans mandshurica. The sequence goes on from CM039631.1 coordinate 13,539,386, forward strand.
CATGTTTCATCAAACGGCACAGCAGGAGCAGGCTTAGGAAGAAGAAATATGTACTAGCAAGCCATATCGTCTGGCCTCCGAAGTAAGGACAAATGCCACGTGCGAGACTCTCATAAGGAGGGAGACTGCGGGATTGGGCCCAAGGTAGGTTGCAGGGAGGTGCACACCTTGTCTCATCAGTCGCTTAGTCTATACCATTCTTCAAGTCCAGAGAACATATGAATGATCGTGATCAAAGGTTTCTCATTCAAGCAAGACAGAGGTCAGAAGAAACGTCAAGTTCCATTAGGACTGTAACTGGTAGTCCTACCATATAAAAATCAATGGACGATAGTCAGCATCCCACTTTAGAGATCCTAAAGGACTTCAACACTTTTCTTCTTTTCTATCTGAAGGCTTCAAGGATGTCAAAAGCTCAGATTCTTCATCAACCCAAGTATTGTCACTCCAACGCAGCCATTAGTACTTAGAATACTATCCAGGTAGCTTCACTGCTACGACCATACTAGAAATGTGGGGTACATGCTTATGGGTATGTTCAAGATTTGCATATTCTACTTCTTGTCTCATTCTCTCAAGAAAGAGCATCTTTTTCTCATTATATTTATAGAATACTTTAATGATGTGATTTCTTGATTTGATTTAACGTGATATGCTTTTAATGTGCTTTGTACTCATGGAATCGAGTTGAGAATTTCTTGTACCATTCCCGAGTGGCATGTTGTAATGAGTTTCATACGGGTAGAGGGATTCTCCATGATGATCGAGGTGGGGCGTTTCTATATTGGCTTCACTTGATATTGCAGGTAGAGAGAATCCCCGCGTTAATAAGGTGGAATGTCCTTTGTGGTGATTTGGTAGAGATTCCCCATGTCAAATAAGTGAAGTGATTCCCATTACTTGATGATACTTATTCATGTATATGTTTTGCTCCAAGAATGATTCCTCACCATACTAATGAATATATGTATATGTTTTGATCAGGTGATTCCTCGCCATACTTAAAATATGTGTTCTAATCTTATTTTACATGAATTGATGCATGCATATTCACTGTCATTGTCTTTCATTTTTTGTACTGTCATGAGTTTTAACCTACTAATGTTTCTTCGAAATGTCACTATGGCGGTTTCATTCTTCGAAGTCGTAGACCTTGATGCAGATATAGCCCAATGAGATTTCCCTAAGGAAGATAGACAAGCCTAGCTCGAAGAGTAACCATGGAGGCATGTATCCATTTAGTTTTATGATTTGTAAATTAAGATGTTCATTGTAGTTGGGCGACAAGTACTTTGGGGGTCGTTGTATTTTGATAGAAGCGACGACATTATGATGGTGTGTAACTATATTGGGATCAAGTGATATTGACATATGGATACTATTATTTTTAAAGAGTATTGTTCTCTAGTACTACCAGATCAGTCTCTGACTAATCCCCTTACAAATTTCACTGCGACTTACTATGACTCACGTGTGCTTAGCATATGTTCACACATCTTTCTTGGAAGTACTGAGAGAAGGGCTGGCTAATTTTGGTTTTTATCTAATGACTAATTTCCCAAAGGAGTTTTGAGGAGGTAGATTGCATTTCATCCTCTTCAGGTTGTGGTACTTTTATGGAAGAATTTAGGGGAGGTTTGGATAGTGAGTTGAGATGAGATGAGATGAGTTGAGATGAAACTTGAAACTTGAGTATGGAAGTAAAAAGTCTTAAATCGAACGGTAATTCCCATCATCTTTTCTAAAATCATTTTATAGAAAGTCCCACCACAAGGATGGGCGTTACAATAGAGGGTGATTTTGAGTTGGTCCTATATGATTTTGTGTTCCAAGGCGTGTTCTTGTTGCTTTATTTTGTCAATTGTAGTAGATAGCAATTTGATTTGGTTTGCGATGACACCAAAGTGATTTTGGTTCCATTGTTTTAGGGCATGTTTGCTGGCTTTTATTTTTTGGCAGATGATATATGGTGGTGATCAAAGTTTTGGTTCCAGGCTTTTGATACCACTTGATGAGAGGTCAAGTTTCGGGTCCAAATTCCTCAAATTTGATTAGTTTTGAGAGAATGATGTTCATACCTGCAGTATCCAAGAGAATGCGTTGCGGTCAAAGGATGTTGCAAGGAAGTGTATAACTACTGTGTTTGGGTAGAGTTGTGGCCAGGTAGGGTTAGCAATAACTTTGCCCAATCTTTCTTTTATGTTTGCCTTCTTGATGCGGCTAGTAGACTAGGTGCATCAGTTTCCACTAAAATTGACATCTATCAGACCATTTGTGTAGATGAAGTGGTGAAGGCCACTTGACTAGCCTGCATTAATGACCCAACCCCATTTTTGTCATGCAGTGAGGTTATTGAGTTGTAGTGTCTGATAGTGATCCAAGGTCCTTGGTGTTGTCTTATTGAGTTGGTAAGGGTATGCCAAAGGAGTTTTTTTCGATTGAGCAAAGTGGACCCATATACCAAGTTGAGTAAACAGAATTCATCACTAGAGTTCAACTACATCAAAAGAATAAAAATATTAGAGCACATAAATAAATAAAGGATCGAACTTAAAGCATGGGTGCCAACACACGGCTAACCCACCTCTGGTCCCATCAGCAAGGATAACTATACACAAACAAAAACCAAGCCTTTTTTTTTTTTTTTAGAAAAAATGAATGTTTATTACTCAGAAAAGTGATTACATCTACTCATTCAAAATAATAGACTGAATACATTTAGGAACATCAGCAATTCCTACAAGATCGTCAGGATGATTGAAAGCATCCTTTGCTAAGATATGGGTAGCAGAATTTGCATCACGTTTTGTATGTCTCATAGTTCAACTATAAAATGAGTTCAGAATTGTCTGTGTCCTAAATAAGTAATCCAATTTGGCTCCAATCCCTCATATCCTTCTTAAGAGAATCACCACCTGTACAGCTTTTGAAGCCATGATCACTTCATAGGTCTCTGCTAAGTGAGCTTTTGCTTTAAAGGCCTAAGTTGCGCGTAGGGTTCGTATGACTTGTCGTTTAAAATCCTATGTAATGACCTCAATGCCAATTTTATCTATGTTTCTGTTAATAGCAGCATCTCAGTTAACTTTATAAATCCCTTCATGAGGTTTCTCCCATAAGCTACCATTATGTATCTCGCTTCCTCTTGGATTTTGATGGCTTCCCTGAAAAATTCTAAAAGCACTTAATGCCTCAGCACTTTTGATGAGTGAATTTGGGTGGATGAATCCTTTGTTATGGGTTATGGAGTTCCTCCTCATCCAGATATGCTTTGTAAGCATAGCTACTTCCTCCATTTCTTCCTTATTCAAATGTTGATCTAACTGGCTCCAGATTTCCAAAAAGTAGTCAATTTGGAAAGACATCTTTTGAGTTTTGTTGCAGCACTGACTTTAAACATCCTTAGAGGCCGAACAATTCCACAGAGCATGTCCCATGTCCCACAGTTTCAGGAACTTTTGCATAGATTGGGACATAAGCTATCTTCAGTGACTTTCCTTTTGCAAAGATTGGAGAGAGTGGGAATGACATCTCTACATGCTCAATGGAGGAACATTTCCATAGAATTAGGAATTCTCAACTGTCAGATTGCCATCCAAGAACCATTTAATCTTCTTCCTTCGGAGGGTTCTCCTTCTTATCTGGAGTTAATGTCCCTGTGTAAGTGATATGCATTCTTAGTGGAAAACAATCCAGTCTTTAAGCATTTTCACACCAGCTAATCCTCACTCTCACCAAAACTAATTGGTAGGCTCTTAATTAGTTTAGTTTCTTCAAGTGAAAACATATTGTGTATAAGGATTTCCTTCCACCTTTTCAGATAATTACCATTGTGTTTAGCCACCTTTGCATCATCTTTTAAGACAATCATAGGGGACTGGATCATATGAGTATAAGGTCTTGGGATCCACTTATCCTTCAATATTGTTACACTCTTGCATTGCCAATTCTCTAGAGCATGCCTTCTCTCATAAGTTTTTGACATGTAGTATACTCCACACAAATGAGGGTCTGCTTCCAAGACTAGCGTTTAAAAAGTCAATCCTTGGAAAGTACTTTTGTTTAAAAATTCTAGCTAGGAGCGACTCTGGATTCTGTAGGATTCTCTCAACTTTGTTTTGCAAGCATAGCAATGTTGAAACTTTCGAGATCTCTTAAACCTAACCATCCCAAGTCTTTAGCTAGCCACATCTTGTCCCAGCTCACTCAATGAATCTTAGAGTGATCTTCATTGTAGCCCCACCAAAATCTCTTCATAAGCCTGTTAATCTTCTGAGAGATCAACAAGGCAGTAGAAGGATCCTATGAAGTAAGTAGGGATGGCTTGAAGTATAAACTTTAAGAGAATCTCTTTCCCTATAGTTGACAAGAATTTGGTTTTCCAATTGTTCATCCACATCCATATCTTGTCAATAATAGATTGAAAAGCAGATTTTTTTATTTTTTATCTTCCCATTACAACAGGCAAACACAGATACTTCTCATATGAGCTAGTGGACTTGACCCCTGCTATCTTTACTATAGTACTTTGGATGTCTTTAGGGGTGTTTCTGCTGAAGAATATAGAAGTATTTTTTATGTTTAGCATTTGCCCAAATGATTTTTCATAGACCTCCAGAATGTAGATTAATCGACTCCACTCTAGAGAATTTGCCTTACAAAATAAGAGATTGTCATCAACAAACAAAAGATGATTGATGTGCATAGGGCCTTTCCCAATTAAGAACTCCTAAAATGATCCCTATTGCCTCTACATGATTGAAAAGAGAGCTAAGAGGTTCAGCACACAGAATAAAGAGATATGGAGAAAGGGGATCTCCCTATCTAAGGCCCTTCGAAGGAAAACAAGATTGTTGAGGTTCTCCATTGAGTAGAATTGAGTAGGAGACAGAGGTTATCTTCAAATGGAGGACCAGGACTTTTTAATGAAGTTTTAGGAATGCGCATGTGGTCCACCCACCCTTGGGGAGGCAAATTGCTTGCAATTACCACACATGGCTTAGCAATTTTAGTCCAAACCAGGAATTGTAGCAGGGGTACTATGGTCAGATCAATATCTATAGTAGGGGTATTTCAAATCAATATGGAATATGTATGACTGAAACGTAAATATAGGAAGGGCGAAAAAAATGTAACAAGACAAAATATGAATATAAGATGAAAAAATGAAGATAAGACAAAAACCTCCCTGAACATTTTTTCCCTAGCAAACTTCCACTTCTTGAGCAAAGATATATCTTATTTCCAAGCTTCACATGCATTATGAGTAGTTTGGTTCATATGACTTAACAATAATACTCCCAACATGAAACCAACTTGGAGTTCCTGAGAAGCAAAATAACTATGGAGTCAGGTGTGACGTCCCCATATTCCGCTTGAGATTAGACAGAAATATGAAGCGTCAGGACATGCAATACAAGGTTACTTACCCCCATTCGTGACATAAGGTTACATTTAACAGTATGTAATATTCGCTACGGATAATTTTTTTCTTTGAACAATACTATGCACTAACTAAAGATATCCGAAATATATAAAGCATAATCCATATATATTCAAACGCTAAGCATCCTTGATTACAGTACAAGTCTCAAAATAGATGTAATCTCAAAGTATTGGAGACAGTGCTCCATCATTACATTGCCAAAATATAATTACTAGGCTAGTTCATCGAGCAACTCTCGTAACTCGACCATCGATGCCATAATATTGTCCAAAAATCTAACTAAGGAAGCCACAAGCTCCGCGTCGCTTCAGCGCCGCTTAATCAACCTCCTCCAGTCTACCAGTCTTCGTTCCCTCTCCTGGTCCTGACACATCTCCTACTATTCGAGGGGAATAGTAGTTGAGACTACCACGGCGAGATTTGGATACAAATCTCAACAAGTTAACAGAAAATTTTCACACAGGTTAATGATGCATGCATGATAGTAAATGCATGAATGCATAATCAAAGTCATAAGCAAGCATAAAATAACTTAATGTGTGACATGACATAAACTGACATGACTTGAACTGAACTTGAAACTTGACATGACATGAACTTGATCTGGATAACATGAACTTGAACTGAAACATGACAGAACGTGAACTTGAAACATGACTGAACATGAAATACATGAATTTGAATTGAATAACATGAACTTGAGCTGAATAACATGAACTTAAACTTGAACTTGAAAGACATGAACTAAGCATAGCATGAACGTGAACGTGAAATACATGAACTTGGAATCTGCACGGGTCCCCTTGATAGATAAAAGTGACCATTGGGTGCTACACAAGTCCCCTTGAGCGTGTGTCCCTACCGGTTACTGCATCACAACATAGGTATTTACATTAGCTGTGAGTGTCTTAACATACGTGCTAGTTCATAGATATCTACACCTGATGTGGACACTCGTATTTTATGTACCAGCTCACAGGTATCTTCACCTGTTGTGGACACATGTAATGTACGTATCCCGTATTAGGTATCTGCACCCGCACGAGTACGAATAACATGAAATTGAAATGTGGGTGGCACCATCGGCGTTAGTGCCTAACTTCGCTCTGGTGGCCACTTAATTAGGCTCCATTCAAAACCTGTTGATCTTTACCTTGTCAACCTAGGGAATTTCACACTAATTTTGACACTCCAGCGTGAACAAATGAGTTCCACTAAGATATTATCTCAACCTAGCACTTAGGGTCTTGACAGACTTAGGGTCTTGACAGACTTTAACAGACTTGGCAAGACTTGAAAGGCTGTTCCCGAGATACACAAACTGTACTCAAGACAAAACATTACATGAAATGAAAAGACAGAAGCCCTGACGTAACGTAACATGACATGAACTTGAGATGATAGACATGACGTATTATGAGACATAAATTATTTTGTAGCATAACATAACATAAGATGTAACAGAAAATATTTCATAACATGGCTAACATGTAACATACAATATTTCATAACATGGCATAATGTAACATGACATACTTGTAACAGATAGCAAAATATGATAGAATAAATTATGTAACAGATAAGTATTTCATGACAGAGTATTATGTGTTACAGATAATCATGAAGTGAGATGGCATATGTGATAACATACATACATAAATTGTACTTCCCTTACTGTAACACCCGTCCTTATGGTGGGACTTTTATAAAATATTTTTGGAAAGGACGACGTGAATTACCGTCCGATTTAAAACTTTTCACTTGCATACCCAGGGTGCAAGACTCCATGTTTATAAATTAAAATATGCTTTGACGATAAAAGAGGTTTACTGCAGAAAATATAAATCTTGAAATAAAAAGGTCTCTCGTACATTTAAAACTCGTGCCTAGACTTCCGTGCTCTTTCTCATGGGCCGTGTCCGTCCTGATCATGCAGTTCCTGTGGTTGAGGGACATGCATAAAAACTAAAATGAGTCGAAGACTCGTAAGCATTACTTCATACAGTTAAAATATAACAACATAGGTTTTCATTCATGCATTCTTCATTCGTACATACTATTACGTGCATGCATACGTGTCGTGCGTGCGTTCATTTGAAAACGTCATTGGACGGGGTTTAGCTTTTAAACATGGGCTTTCTTTTCGTAAAACGTTTCTCCTGTCAGTGCCTTCATTTCTTAAAGAGTCCGTGCTCTTGTGCTTTCATGCATTCATACTTACATACATTCTTTTCTTTTCTCTTTCATGCTTTCATGCATACATCCATTCATGCATACATACATTATTTCTTTTCACTTTCATAGGCCAGTACACATTGTTACGCCACGTGTGTTAGGGTTAGCGGCCCTATGGCCAATGGATTCGCCCGTGGCCGCGGGTTGGAATCCCATTCCGTTAGGGTGCAACATTGGGTGCACTACCAGCACTACGGCCCGGCATTGCAATCTGCCCATTCATTCATTCATTGGATACCCCGTATCATTCATTCATATGGCCGTTACGTATTTTCATACATTTCATGCTTTCATTTCAGTCCTTTCATTCATTCTTTCTTTCATGTCAGCTCTAAAGAGCTAGAGCTTTCATTTCATTTCTTATCTTTCGTTTAACATGTTCTTTCATGAGAAAACGTTCCTTTTCGTGAGAAAACATCTTTTCATGAGCATGTGCATAAACATCTTCTTTTCGTGACATTCGTAAAAACATTCATTCGTGGCATCGTAAAACATTTAAAACGTTGGCCTTCATGGCATCCATAAGCATCACCTTTAAACGTCGTCTCTCGTGGTGTTCACGAGCGTTACCTCCTGGCGTCCATGAGAGCTTCGGTTCGTAGGATTCATGAAAGCGTCCGTTTTCATGTCTTTCGTGCATTTACATCAGTTCGTTTATTTTCTTAGAAAATACATACAATAGATATAATGTATAGTCATCCATTCACATGCGTACAATTAATACTTGGGGTGCGTAAAAAGGGGCTGCCACGGAGGGGCCGTACATACTTATACGTTTGAACACTTATCGTTTTCTTTCTTAAAACGTCTTTCATCTTTTCGTAAGGCGTCTTAAAGGAAAAGCGTTTCGTTTTCATTTTCATATCTTTTAGAAAACTCTAGAAGAGTATGAACGTAACGCTTACCTGGACTCCATGTTATTTGCATGTCATGCAGTCCATTCATGTGCTTGTCAGATGGCAACCTACATGCATACACATACCTTAACGTTATTCTCTATCTAGTACATAAGCAACTTAAACTTAAAAAGTACAAGCTACACTTCACTTGGAACACTCTCCTTATATCCCGTGTTCTTACGTGTTCCTTACTAAGTTCAAACCTTTGGGGACCCATTACGGTCACCCCATCTTCCAACTCATGTCTTGCCTCGAGTGCTCATTCACTAAAGTAAACTCATGTCTCACCTTAGGATTAAGATACTAAGGCCTCTGTCTCATTCTTCTCATTAATCTCATTCCGACGCATGACTCAGATCAACTAAGTCACGCATCCCTTCCTTGGACAGTACACTCGTCACTTTCTTCATGCATCTTAGCTCATACAAATCTTCATTCCCATCCAGACAAGCCACATGGCTCTAAGCCAACTCTGAGGCTTGAGCACCGTGTAATTGTGCTAATGACAAATTATCCATTACATATGGTGAATCCGTCCGACACATGTGTCTCACCATGTTACACATATACCTTACCCCTTATCACATAAGATCAATATATATAACACGTTGATCACCTGTTTGGAGGGACAAGTGCCATAATCCGATACCAACCTTCTCTTAACCCGGCTAGCATAACTCCTCATGCTACCCGTCCCTTTGACAATTCATCCCAACACTTAACACGACAAGACTCCAAATCATAACCATGTCTTATGCCACGTCATACAGCTCGAGACAATTCCCATTACGCCATTCATACACTATCACTTCACCACATGGCAAGCACGACTGTCAGTAACCACGTCACGAGGTGACGTTGCCCAGTCATGCTTCCGCTATGTACTCTTACACTTATTCCGCTACTTCATCCATATTCTCAATCGTAAGTCCCACACGGTGACACTTATCACCGTAGACTACAGGCTACACCATAATTACATCAAGACACCGTTCCACAGTTCTCGATACTACTCAACATGTTCAACGCCCATCAATCACACAACCATCCTTATCACTACGACACGCCACACGGCATATCGCTGCACCTCTTGGAGTACATCCCATGCGTACTCTCTTCTCACATGCTACGCCACATCATCACTATGGCGTACCCGCCATATAGTACATCACTTCACCGCACAGAGTACACTCATCGTGTACTCGTCCCATTCCACATACACCACATCACCATTATGGCATACAGCCATATGGTACATCAATCCGCCATACGGAATATATTCCACACGTACTCCCTTCATACACATCACGCCACATCACCATTATGGAATACAGCCATATAGTACATCAATTCGCCATACGAGTACATTCCTGGGATTCCACATGTACTCCCTTCATACACATCATGCCACATCACCATTATGGCATATCTGCCATATGGTGCATCACACCATCATACGGAATACATTCCACATGTACTCCTTTCATACTCATCATGTCACACAGAGTACACTCAACGTGTACTCTTCCTGTTCCACATACACTACGCCACATCATCACTATGGCATACTCGCCATATGATGCGTCACTCCACTACATGGAATACACTCCGCGTATACTCCATGCACATTATGCCACATCACCACTACGGCATACCCGCCGTATGGTGTGCCACTCCATCACATTGAATACACTCCGTGTATACTCCATGCACGTTACGCCACATCACCACTACGGCATACCCGCCGTATAGTGCATCACTCCATCACATGGATGTACTCCCTTCATACACGCTCTGCCACATTACCATTAGGGCATACCCGCCATATGGTGCATCAATCCACCACATGAAGTACACTCAAAATACGACAATTATAATATTCTTAAAGAGCTCCAAAAATATTATAATTGCCAGAAATACTCTTTATTTCAACAACACTGAAAATACTCTTTATAAATATTTCCAGTACATTTAAAACACTGGGCGTGCCCTAGAAGTCATACGATATCCTTCGAAGACACGCCATTGGGGTTCGGCATGCATGACGAGTCTTGCAATCGCTAGAGAGAAGGGGCGGACGGTTTACATAATTTCCGTCCTCATCACTTGCTTACGCAAAAATGAAGGAAATCTTACGTCAGAAAGAGAGAAGCGTACATAAGAAGAAAGAACCGTACGTAAGAAGAAGGAGCAGGGTATTACACTTACCCATTACACATACACAGTAATATGATAATAAGTTAAGAATTAACTTACAATGATCATTGCATTTTACAAGGCATAGCACGAAACACGAGAAACTGTAAGTAGGAGTTCTAAATGTTAGAAACTTTATCACTAATGACTTAGAAACATTAAAAATGCTAAATTAGAGTAAAATGACCATTTTACGCTCTACATGTGAAAAATTGACCATTTTACCTCAAACTTAAGGATTTCAATTCATAACTCCAAAAGTACCAAGATTTACATTTTTCATGAAAATTTTGTCCTAAACTCAAATATCAACTTAGGAAAAATTAAAACCAAATACAACTATGAAAAATACCTGGCTGAAACTTCCAAAGGCCATATCTCTTGATCTTTTTTGTAATTTGTTCCAACTCCAAAACTCATGATCAAACCGAAATATTGCAACAAAGATCCTCATATCCTAAGTTTAAAAATATGCTTAAAACATCAAACAAAAATATACTTCTTATAAACAAAAACTTTTTAGTAAAAAGATCCAAACTTTTAACTAAAATAATACAAATTCTTGAATCTCAAGGTTTGACCTATTTCAAAACATCTCCAAGAACTCCAAAAATCCAAAACTTTCTTCTAACATGTTCATAACACATTCCTAAGAACTAACATGTTTTGAATCAACACATAAAAGTTACCAAAAATTCCAAAATCTCACTTTAAGTACTTAGCTCCAACACTTAGTAAAAAACAAAATTGTTTTTCCAACTTGATTTGATCAAAACCTTGATCCGCGGCATACCATGATGAGATCTTAAAAAAAAAGTCATAAAGTTTAAAATTTTTCCCTAAAGAAGATCCAAGCATTAAACTTAAAATCACATGGCTAAAAATAAATCAAAACATGGATCTAGCCGAAATCATCAAACTTTTGACCTAACCAAGTATTCACTTATAGAAAAATTCATATCTTTGAAACTAACACCATAAATCTTCAAAATAACATCCTAACATGTATATAAAAGGTTTAGGATCATCAAAGAAAATTATCAAAGCCATTGGAGTAGGGGTGTAAATTTAAACTGGAAAACTGGTCGATTCCTATATTATGAAAACATGCCGAACCCGGTCCAATTTCGGCTCCGTAATTTCCGGGACCAGACCGGAACGAACCAGACCAGTTGGAAAATATATATATATATAAATTAATTTTATATATTATACAGAATATAATGTATTTAATTATATATCATATATGAAATAATTTCATATTATAATTTATAAATTATAACATAAAATGTTAATCTTAAATATGAACATTTGTGATTTGTTTGATCATATGTTATTAATATAATTATATATAAGATAATGTTATTATAATTTATAAAATAAAAGTTTAATCTTAAAGATGAAAATTTAATTGATCATTTGCTTTAAACATAATATATATATATTAAATTATTAATAACATTTTATCATAAGAAGTAACAATTTATTATATTTTTTTAACATTTTAAAAAAATAAAAAAATGGATCGGACCGGACCGGAAACTGGTAAAACCGGGATTACCGGTTTAGGAGGGTAACCGAGACATAATTGGTTTTGAAAAATGTAAAACCGGTATATACCGATTAGGTCCTAGATTTTGTCAAAAATCAGACCGGACCGGACCAGTTACACCCCTACATTGGAGTAAGATTAAACTACAAAAGATTCAAACTTTATTAAAACCGAAACTGTTTTTTCTCTTCCAGTTTCCAACCTTTTAGATCTAAGAAAATCTTTCTTCAAAAGCTTTAATCTTGCAACTAATCTTCAACCAATATTCATATCAACATGTTAACAAGACCCTCATAAAAATTTCGGACTAATATCTATCCATTAGGTTCGTCAAAAACTCCAAAATACAACACACTATCCAGTTTATCACCTAGATTGACCTTTCCATGGTTAAAATAACTTTTTACCAATCAAAGGACGATTAAATCAAGCAAACAGGGTACCCACGGAAACTAGACTCAAAGAGGAATAACGTTTATGAAGGAATTATGGTGAGAAAATATGCACAAGGGTTTCAAAAATAGAATGCAAAAGGGCTTAGAAAGTTGTCCAAGAGAGCTTCTAAGTGTTCTCTCCAAGAAAGGAAAAATGGGTGAAATGAGTGAAAGGATGACTTGCACGCCTAATAAATTTTGAAAAGTGAAGTATGGGCTTGAGTGAAACTTTGATGGGTGGTGATTAGGTCACAAAAAGGTACAAATAGTGAGTGGGAATGGGCTGCTACTGTTGTCGTGTAGAAGGGAAGGGGTGAGGTGGACTTTCCTCTCACATCAAGGGACTATTTCTAGCTGCCATGGGCAAAGGTTGGTCTGCCATGGGTGGGGGAAAACTTTCTCCAGAAGTTTTGCCAAGGTGGCCAAAATTCGTAGGCCTTAATGGGCCTTAAGCAAGTGGACTTCATTTTGGGGTTTAAAGAAGGTTTGGTTAGGGTTTGAGATGCTATTAAGTCCAAATCTAATTTTTCTTGACTCAATCAAATTTTTTAGGTTTAAAGGGTTGAATAATGATTTCATAAAATGAATTTGAGGAATTAATAGCATGTGGAAGTGATTTAATCAAGTGATTAAATTCAATGCTAGAAATCGTATGTGGAGGCCAACTTTAGGGTTTGGGGAAACCGTTTAGGGTTTCGATTTCAACCAAGCTTTTGGGGTTTCAATTAGATTCTAACTATTTAGGATTTCACTAGGGTTGAAACCCTCTTTGGTTTGGCACAATTTGGATAGTTGGATGGAATAGGGTTTTGCTTAGGTAGCCTGATTTCACACCTTAATTTCCTTCATATTTCTATATCATGGTTCCTCTTGGTACCAAGTGTCTAATACTATTCACCAAGTGTGGCTAATATCGTTTCTAGTGTCCAAATAAAATTACTCTAACTTAATTTGGACATTCCACACTGTGATTTTGAAAACATTGCATTTGGTGCTACTATTAAGGTTACTATTTATTCCGAAAAAAGTGAAAATAAACTTTGCACTGTAAGATCATAAACATATACAGTAACCTAAATGTACAATTCGTTTATCAAAATTCAGCACCGAAGTGCCTCGAAATGAACAAAACGTACTTTCAAACAAGAGTTTCGTCTAAAAAATGAAAATAAGTTTATTGCGCCATAAAATCCTAAATAACCATTTGAGTCGCGCAGACCATATCTCATTCTCACACTTCTAACTACCTCAAATAAATAAAAGCACGCTTCTGACACCATTTTGAGTGCTAACACTGATTATGCTGACAATTTAAAACTTACACGATTAGTCGATTTGTGAAAACTTACAAAGTTTCCACGAGGTTCCTATAGCCTACAGAAATTCCACCATTAAATTTCTAGCGGGCTATTACATGTGTTGTGGTGAAATTTAAGCAAATCTAAGAAGGTTGGGTTAATATCTATTGGTGGAGTAGTGCGTGGATCATGATGGACTATTTTTATTTATAGGATGTTTATTGAGCTCATTTTGAGCTATAGTGTGGGTCATAGAATGTTTTTGGTTAGGTTGGTTTTGTACAAAATGAGTTATTAATATGTTAGCGATACTTTTGGACTAGGTTGCGATTTTGCTACGATTCGAGTTCTAGTCTTAGATAGTACTCTGTAAAATTCAGATAAGCAGTGTTCCTATGCTAGACCTATGCTAGACTTTGTCTAAAACTGACTGAAGTTGGTTTTGTGAAAAACCTACACATTTTGTCATGAAAACGGCCTCGATTATTTTCTGCACTAGTCTCTGTTCTAGACTTTTGAAATCTGATATTTTCTCATGACTGGTGTAGACATGAGCAATTTTTGTACTCTGTTTCTCTATTGCATAAAATGTGAATAAGAAGTCTGAAATTTTTATTTGATTATATGATGTGCATCTACTCAGGATTGTTATGATTTGATATTGCATTTGAAAATTCCTAAGGCAAAAGATTATGTTTTGCTTTGGTTCTAGGTTCCAGCACTGCCACGACTAATAGTACTGGCCTCTAGCCTTACCATGGGTTATAGTAGTGGCCTCTGTTTGAGTACAGACCATTTTGGTGATAATGATTTATGTTCTGCTTGACTATCTGCAGATTGCGCAACCCTGCCATGAGAGTAAACATGACTTCTATTTTGACTACACTCAGCAAAACATTGATTTACGTTCTACTTGGTTATCTGCAACCAACATACACAACCCTATCATAGGGGTAAACATGGCCTTTGTTTCTGATGTTATTTAGTACGCTTGTGCCTAAGGTTTTTTGTATATATTATTATTGTAATGAAATGCTTCTGAAAATACCATTGCCATATTTTTTAGAATTGTCTGTTTTATATTTTATGACTGACTCATGTTTACACACTCGTATAGGTGGGCTGCTTACTGAGTTGTTGATAACTCACCTAATTATCTTCATTATTTTTCAGATCATTTGGATATTTCAGCTGAGAATTAAGAATAGAAAGAATGAGTGAGATTAGTTGAGATAGTGGAATAAGTGCCAAAGGCTCCAAGAGTCTATAAGAGGATATTATTCAAGAAATTGATCATTTTTTTTTCTTTTGGGTATTATTTTGTGATATTGATATTCTTGTACTAGAACATATATTTTGGTTTGAACCAATGAGTTTTATGTGTTATTAGAACCTTGGAGTTTATACATGTATTGTGGAATGTGATTTTAAGTAATAGGAACTAACTCTCTCACCTTTCAACTATGGGACGATATATAAAAGATCATTCTGTCAAGCACTTTCCAAAAGATATAGCCATTCATTGGATGCAAAACTAGCCACAAATGGACAAAAACATATAATTTGAACACAACTAGGATTAAAAATATAAATTTTTTTGTAATTTTAACTATTAATTATAAGATGATGTGATTGAATTAAAGTGAAAAAATATGTTTTCAATTGATAACTTAAGTTATAGTTGTGAATCATAGGGTTAGATATTCGTAATTGCAGGTTGTGTTCGTGTCGTGTCAAGTTATGGATATTCGACTAGATAAATCAACCATAACACGACTCATTAAACTAAACGGGTTAGACGTTCAAATCCTAACATAATCCATTTAAATAGCGGGTCGTCTTGTATTACTTATTTTGTCTGTTTAATAATAATTATAAATGGATCAACACGACACGGCTCATTTAAATATATTTAATGTAAATGGGTTAAACTAACCCCATTTAAATAGCGGGTTGTCTTGTATTACTCATTTTGTCTGTTTAATAATAATTATAAATGGATCAACACGACACGGCTCATTTAAATATATTTAATGTAAATGGGTTAAACTAACCCGTATAGTCCATTTGATCTGATTAACATAATTTTATATAAAAAAGTTAAAAACTATATATAGTAGTAGCCACAATATTTCAAAAAATAATAATATGACTTCCTACTAAACAAAAATATCAATATCTTTTAGATTTTGACCTATAATAAAACCAATATTACAAACTCAATAATAACAAATATGAACATAGATCCAGAATTACAACCCAACGATAATAAAATTCTAATTTTGAAATAAAATTTAAATAGGTTATTGCAGGTTGATTTCAGGTTAAACAGGATGATCCATATTGACCCGTTTATTAATCGTATATTAATGGGTCAACTCGTTTTGATCTGAACCCATTTATATCAAACCCAAATACGTTAATTTCGTTTCATGTTCGTGTTGGATTCATGAGTCGTGTTACATATTGCCACCCTTAATGTATAATGGGTAACCTTATCATTACTCAAAAAAAATATTCATAGCATGTTGGACAAACATGTAAAATTACAAAAAGTTACTTTTAAGGCTGTGTTTGGAAGATGAACTCAATCCAACTCAACTCATCTCAAACTAATCATTGATGGGATCAACTATTTTTTCAATTTTTCCTAAAAAATTTAAACTCATCTCAACTTACTTCATACATTTCAACCTAAAAAGTTAAACTTATCTTAACCTAAAAAGATTAAACCCATCTCAATGAGATCCACAAAATACTATTATTCACAACTCAACTCAAGTCAACTCATCTTAACATCCTAACGTAGCCTTAACCTACAATCAGTGAAATTTGTCACTAAAAATAAGTATATATTTGTAGAATAATTACAGTGAATTATTTTCGCCGTAAATAATCATAATAAACAAAATTAAACATACGAGCTACAAATAATTACGTACAAACGAAAAAAATAATCAATGCAGACAAAAAAATAGGTGTCATACACAAGAAGTGTGACAAGAAAAAGATCACGACGACACTGCACAACAACTTCAATAGTACTTTTGCTATGTGTTATCACAGCATGACCACATGTTCATACAACATACATAAATACACAACAAACCTAACTATACACACAGGTTCACCTATTCAAATTACCCAACAACCTTCCTTTTCAGCACTAGAGTGTCCAAAGAAAGAAAAAATCAAGGAGACAAGCTCCCGAATACAATAATATCAGAATCAAAAGCTGGAGACAAACTGCGCCAAACGGCAGAATGTTTTGGGGTTGGGGGGAGACAAACAGATCAAATAGAGCTCGAGAGCAAATTTCTACGAAGAAATCAAAATGTTCACAATCTATTGTCACCATTAATTCCGATCTAGTGGCACTTGGATTGTCTAGCAGAAGCTGCAAAACTGATGAGCCATTATATGGTCGTCTCTTATGCTCACTAGTTACTACAGAAGGTCAGATCATTGGATTTCTTGTGAATCTGACATATCATCTAGACATCTGAATACCGAAAGAACGCAAGGTCTGGAATTACCATTTCAAAATCACTGCATGTAGGAAGAATAAATCATAGAAATATTCATGATCTGCACTTACTAATGAACTTTAGAGAAGCGCCCTGTCACGGAAACAACAATTACGAGTCAATAATGATATTAACTATTGATAGTTAGAACAAGTGAAGTTTCATTTGGCCGCATCAATGACTTTTTATCCCTTTTCTCTGGATAAATATGCAAATATAATGGAGCAGGATTGTAAGCTGAATCTTTATCACTATATATCATTTGAGAACATCAAGGATTGAAGGATGTCGATAGAAATTGTTCCCGAAACGTTGCTAGAGATATCCTACTTGCCCATGTACTCTAGAAAGTCGACACTTCTATGGGCTTTCTGAAGAGAGCACAGCTTGAAGCATATTCCTTTTCCCTTTTTTAACTCTATTCTGAAAACAGATTTTCTCCCTCTGTTGAACCATTGTCTTGTTGCCATCTAAGGATGGGAAATGAAAACCATTGTCAACAAGCACTCTGTAGCCATCTCAGGTTGGGAACTCTAGAACATGAATTGGAAACTTCAATTAGGCCCTGCATAAAAGGTGCAGGATGTAAGTATATTCATGTGACTGAATTCAACAATGATCTTGCTGATGTTGCTTTGTTAGCCAGTATGCCACATCAGTTGCTAATCTGAACTCCCTTGGGTTTCGTTAAATGAAACACCAGGTGGGGGACTTGAATTCTTCAAGCAGCTAACGTTTGGAACCATACCTCATCCAATTGCAATGTGATATGAATGACCATCAACAGCAAAAATGGACCAAAAGGGTGTCTCTAATTTAACTAATGGTGATATAATGTTTGTAAAATCACCAGTAGTCACCACAAGAACAAACCCCTTTATTAAAATGATGGAATCTGTTGGCATCCCTTACAACAAGTTGCCTTCCAAATAATTTTGAGACTAGCTTACAGAAAGTGTGGCAATCACCACAAACCCGAAGATTTTTTGTGACCCGGATGGGGTTCCCATCAGGTGTTCCAAGCAGTCCATAAGCAATGGCCAGTCGTTCACTATGCCCATAAAGCATCTGAACTTTCTGTTCTTCCTCTACATTGTGCAAAACATATTTGGTTTGAGGCACATAATCTCCTTCCCTCTTCAAAGTCTCCGTAATTTGAACTAGTTTATGATGAATGTCTTCAAAATGTGGATGAGATTTGTCCCTTGCTACGAATGTATGGACCTGATTACCAACCTCAACCCAACTACAACCAGGATTTTTCTTCATCCCACTTTCCTTCATTCTCATTCTTACTTCTTCAACATCCTTCCATTTTTTACTTGCAGCAAAGACATTGGAAACCAGCACATAATTTCCTGGGTTTTCTGGACCCAACTCCAAGAGCTTTTTCGCTGCAATTTGTCCTAATTCTTTATTTGAGTGAACCTGGCAAGCCCCGAGGAGAGCACACCAAACTTCAGCTGAAGGTTCAGTCTGCATAGATTCCACAAATTGGAGTGCCTCTTCTAAAAGATTGGCACGCCCCAAAAGATCAACCAGACAGGCATAGTGTTCAGGCCATGGCTCCAAAAGATATTCAGATTGCATAACTTTTAGAAGTTTTTTACCTTCATCAATCAATCCTGAATGACTGCATGCATAAAGAAGCACCAAAAAGGTAATATGGTCAGGAACAACATTTTCATCCCTCATTCTACGAAATATATCAATTGCGGCCTTTCCACAGCCATTCATTCCGTTTGCATTAATCATACATGTCCATAGAGCCAAACTTTTGTGTCTTATACAATTGAACACCTTATGGGAGGTCTCCAGAGCTCCACAGCGAGCATACATATCAACAAGAGCATTCGCAAGAGATCCATCTAAGACAAAGCCCTTTCTAATTATAAACCCATGACTTTCTTTTCCTTTCTTCAAGGCAGATAAAATAGCAGCCCCTGAGAGTATGCTCACTAGAGCTATAGAATCAGGTTCAACATTAGATGCTTTCATTAAGTAGACTAGTTCAAGAGCCTTATTTGCATGCCCATTATGGAGATAGCAAGTAATCATGCTTGTCCAAGACACAACATCTTTTAATTTGATGGATTCAAACATTCGTCCCGCATAATTTATGTTCTCACACTCGCCATAGACAGCAACAATTGAATTATGTAGTTCAAGATCAGATAAACCTCTCCTCAAAATATAACCATGGACTTCTTTCACATAGGAAACATTCTTTAGCCCAGCACAAGCCAGCAGGATACTTGCTATCATCATCACATCAACACCAACCCCTTCCATCTGCACTTTTGAGAACAATTCTAATGCCCCATAGTACGATTTGCACTGAGCATACCCAGAAATTAATGTTGTCCAAGAAATAGAGTCTTTATCAAGCATCATATCAAAAGCACGACCCATATACTTCACATTGCCACATTTTCCATACATATCTAGTAGTGTATTCCCAAACTGCAAACCAGAATCAAACCCACTTTTTATTGCATAAGCATGAAGTTCCATTCCATTCATTAAATTCCTCAATCGACCAGAAGCTGCAGTAACATTTAATAGTGAAACCTGATCAGGTTTTATACCAGCATCCTGCATATCATAGAAGAACTCTAGTGCTTCTTCATATAGACCATTTTGTATGAAACCAGTAAGCAACGTGTTCCATGATATATAATCTTTTTCATCCATTTCATAAAATATTCTTGCAGCTTCATTCATTTCACCGCATCTTGCATACATAGTTATTAAAGCATTAGCTAAATAAATATCAACATGATGACTGGCTTTCAAAATAGCAGCATGGATTTCCATACCAAGTTTCAGAAAGAACGAACCCTCACAGGCTTGAAGAGCAGCAACGAAAGTGTAGGTGTTCATGGCAAGACCCACCTTCTGCATATCTCTAAAAAGTCCTAATGCCTCTATAGACTGTCCATCTGCCGCATATGCCGAAGTTATAGAATTCCATGACACAATATCATTTTTGGTCATACCATCAAATAACTGCCTTGCCCTGTCAAGATTACCACACTTTGCATACATAGCAACCAGCGAATTGACAACATATACAATAGAATCATATCCGCATCTAATAGCTAGACCATGAACTTCTGCCCCACAACGGAGATCATGAAGCATGCCGCAAGCTTTGAGCACACAAGGAAATGTGCAAGAATCAAGAGGAGCTCCTGAAGCCCTCATTTCTCTATATAAATTAAGCGCTCCAGAAGGTTCTCCATTTGAAACATAGGCACCAATCATAGCATTCCACGTAAAAAAGGATCTGTGAGACATTTTATCAAACATCTTCTCCGCGCAAGAAAGAGAGCCACATTTCCCATACATGAACACAAGCCTAGTACTCAAAAACACCGAGTCATACCCGGAGAAAGATTTTATCAGATGTGCATGAACTTGTTGACCATGTGACAGAGCTTTCTTGCTTGCACAGAGCTCAAGCACTGATGAATAAACCTCTTCTAGACAAAACGGAATCGAATTTTGATCAGAGAACAAGCGGGTTAGCGTTTGAAAAGCTTCTTTAAGGCTTGTTTGCTTGAAAACCTGTTTGAGAGAAGCGGCTATAATGGGTTTTTGGGAGAATCTCGGGAGTTGGAGAGGAGGTTTAAGATGGGCATTCTTCAATATTGGGTGGTTTGGTAAGGTAGTAGCAGGGGTAGTAAAGTGACAGAGCGGAATTGCAGTAGCCATTACAGAGTACGTGCATGGGGGGAAGAGACAAAATTTTAGACGCATCAACAACTCGGTCTTGCCATTGGTATCATAGGAATTTTCTTACGTACACCTTTTGTTTTGCAACTTGCTTTACCCAATCTGCACTTCCCCGTTGGGTTTTTTTAAGAAAAGTGTAGGTGTTAGGTTTATAAATAAATTTTATTTAAATTCATCAAATTTATTTTAATAAATAAAATTTATAAATTAATATGATTCGATATAATATATTAAATATTCTTTATAATTAAAAAAAATTATAATCTAATATATCATAACTCGCATCAATTTATAAATTTAATTTTATAAAATTTATTTGAGAGTCAAGGAGTTTGTTAACTTAAACAAATAGGCAACAACTCGTTAAGAAGATGATATTGTGTAACCCAGATCTACGGGTGTAAACTAAAACCGGAAAACCGGACCGGACCGAACCGGACCGGTTTTTACCGGTTTTGAACCGGTTCGGTCCGGAACCGGTTTTTAAAACGTAAAAACCGGCCGGTTTCGGTCCGGTTCCGGTTCCGGAATTTTTTGGACCGGACCGGACCGGTTGATTAAAAAAAATAAAAATTAATATTTTTATATATAAGTTTTATACAAAATATTTTATATATATTAAATATTAATATATATAAGTTTTATATATAATGTATAATTATAAATTTTTATGTGAAATTTTATATATAACATATATATTCATATATGAAATAATTTCTTATTATAATTTATAAATTATTACATAAAATGTTAATACTAAATCACTAAAAGTTTATAACTAATACTAATATATAACTTATAACTATACCAATAGTCTAATATTAATACTATTATATAGTCTAATATATTAATAAAAGTATAAAACAGTTTTTTTTAAATCAATTTTTTTTTATAAACAAATTTTTAATGAAAAATTGTGAAATTTATATTTTTAAAAAACCGGACCGGACCGAAAACCGGTAAAACCGGAAGTACCGGTTTAGGAGGGTAACCGGTGCGTAATCGGTTTTGAAAAATACAAAACCGGTACATACCGGTTCGGTCCTAGATTTTATCTAAAACCGGATCGGACCAGACCGGTTACACCCCTACCCAGATCAATATTTGGTAACTTCTTATACTAAATGCTCAATAAACATTGTGGCTAATTACATGGTGTCATATATATATAAAAACATCATCGAGTTGCCAACCATCAACTAAAGCAAGCTCTGTCTCTTCTCTAGTTTTTCTCTCGAGAGAGTTTTCTCTTTCGCGCAAAACTGGAGGTAGAGTAATAGTGTCAACTTTGGGTTGTTTAGTGATACGAAGGTGACTACGGAGGGATACGATGGAGGAATTAGAAAAGCAATGGGAACAAATGACTCTCATGGAGGAAGAAAGGTTGACGATTGAATTGGATGTAGAAGAAGCAGAGGTGGTTCAGCAGAAGGGTGAGAAGTGTTTGATAGGGAAGGTCTGTGTTGATAGGGCTATAAGTAAAACAGTGATTGCTTCAACAATGGCGAGAGTCTGAAGTCTGAGTAAACCGGCTACTTTCATGGAAGTAGGTCCGAATCTATTCATACTTGTTTTCAATAACCATGCTGATAAACATAGGATCAAGGAAGGGAGACCTTGGCTGTTTGATAATTGCTTATTTATAATTCAGGAGTTTGATGGGGAGTCCCAACCAAGTAAAATGGTCTTTGACCATGAAGCTTTCTGGGTGCAAATGTATAATTTGCCTTTGGCTAATATGAACCGGAATACTGGTTGGAAGATAGGCAATTCAATAAGGAAAGTGGTGGAGATTGATGTTGATGATGACGGAATTGGGTGGGGAAAATCCTTCAGGATCAAAGTGGATTTGAACTTAACAAAGCCAGTAGCAAGGGGAAGAACAATATGCATCAATGGAGTTAAGGTTTGGATACCCTTTAAATATGAGAAGTTACCACGATTATGTTTTACTTGTGGATGTATTCTACATAACACTTTGCTGTGTCAAAGTCTGAAGGAAAAGGGTGATGGCAATACTACACAGTTTGGGACATGGCTGAGAGCAGAAGCTGGTGCATGACATATGTTTTCTAATTTTGATGGTTTTCTAGGGAAGCCTAGTGTTGTTGTAGAGTCCAGCAATATGAACTCTGATGTGATGAAGATGGTTCATGGTTAGGCAGACACGGTGGTGACTGAGAAAGTAGAAACAGTGGTGACTGGAACCGCGAAAGCAGTTAGGGTGGTTACTGGGGCTAAGAAAGCAGTTACTTCTGAAGAACTAATAACGGTTAAGAACCAAGAAGAAGTTACCAAAAACTAAGGAGCAGTTGATGAGATAAAAAGGAAAGGCTCTAACTGCTTGGAAGTTTCAAAAAGTGTAGCAGTTAATGTAGATAAGGGTGGAAGCAGTTTACATGAGAAGAGATTAGTGGCTAAAAAGGAATCTAGTGGTGAAAATGTTCGGTTACATGAAGATGGGATAGAGATGGAGTGGGGGCCCATTCATTGTGGGTCAGCAGTTTTGCAAGTTCATAGCAAGCCCACTGAGGACATGGTTCAACAGTGTGATGAGACACTAATGGCCAGAAAGGAAATATTGGCTCAAGATTGTGTGCAAGATCAAAGTAACCTGCAAAAAGGAGTCTAGAAAAGAAAGGCACGAGAGAAAGGTATACAACCAGTGACTTGTTCTGTCCAACTAAGGAAGAAACGTATTTTGAGAGAGGGTGGAGAAGATGGCAGTGACAAATCTCCATTCAAGAAATTGAGAGATGCAAAGGGAGTCTCATTTCTTGAAAAACTGATGAATTGGCGGAGGCTGCTCAGCAACCCTGCCAACAACAATAAAAATCTTAAGTTGGAACTGCAGGGGGCTTGAGTACCCCCGGACAGTTCAAGAGCTTTACTTCTTGGTAAAGTATAAGAAACCCAGTTTGATCTTTTTAATGGAGATCAAACTCACTACCAGTAAGTTTGATTCTTTAAAAGTTAAATTGGGATATCGAGGGTGTTTTGTGGTTGATTCAGTTGGAAGAAGTGGGGGTTTAGTTCTTTTGTAGAAAGAAGAGGTAGATGTGGAGATTATAAATTACTCACATAGTCATATTAGTGGCTGGGTTTTCAATAGAAAAACTAATGATACATGGATGCTTTCTAGATTTTATGGTAATCCAGAGGTGAGTAAGAGAAAGGATAGCTGGACTTTATTGGAGAACCTTCGACCACCAGATGATCATCTATGGTGTGCTGTAGGGGACTTTAATGGAATAATTTCCCAGGAAGAAAAGTTTGGAGGCAGTATGAGGAATGAAAATCAGATGGAAGCTCTTAGACAGACTTTATTGAATTGCAGGTTGTGTGATCTGGGGTGGAAAGGTTGTTTATATACTTGGTGTAATAATCATGCCGATATTTCTTTCACTAAAGAGAGGCTAGATAGGGTAGTAGCCAACCCTAAATGGTTTGAGAAATTCTCTGATTCGGTTGTTGAGGTATTGGCAGTATGTAACTCAGACCATAGTCCTCTTTTATTGAACTGTAGTGAAAGTCATGAACATATTTTTGCTTTCAAAGGCAAGTTTAAATATGAAAACTGTTGGGCTCTTGAGGAAGATTATGCTCGAGTTGTGGAAGCAGAATGGAATCGAGATAATGGGGGTAGAGAGGCAATCAGCAAGGTGCAGGAAAAATTAAGGGCTTGTCAAACAGCCTTAAGTAGATGAAGTAAGCATATTTTCAGGGGGAGAGAAAAACTGATTCAAGATAAGACTGAACAGAGTAGGAAAATACAAATGGAGGAGGATATGCACAAGGTGGAGGAATTAAGAGCAACCAAGAAAGAATTGGGAATTATGCTGGAACAGGAAGATCAGAAATGGAGGCAAAGAGCTAAGTTACAATGGTACCAAAAAGGGGATAAAAATACCAAATATTTCCATGCATGTGCAACAGAGAGGAAGAGAAGGGGTTTCATTACCAAGATTAAAGATCAAGATCAGGTTCTGAGATATGGAAAAGAGGGTATTGAGAAAGCATTTATTGATTACTTTCAAAGCATTTATTCTTCAACAAGTCCTGTTTCTGATGAAGATATCAATGTAGTGGTGGATAATGTTCAGACTAAGGTATCAGATCAGATGAATGAGGCTCTTGGAAAAATATACACAGCAGAAGAAGTAGAATTAGCTCTAAATCAAATGTCCTCTTTAAAGTCACCAGGACCAGATGGGTTTGGTGTAGGTTTTTTCCAACAACATTGGCATACTGTCAAAGATGAGGTCTGTGCTGAAACTCTTAATTTTTTGAACAATGGCTCCTTTTCCTCTTCTTTGAATTATGCATACATTGCATTGATTCCAAAGGTTTCCAAACCTGATGCAGTGCAGGAATTTAGACTCATTAGTCTTTGTAATGTTCTTTATAAATTGTTTCAAAGACTATATCAAATAGATTAAAGAGAATTCTACCTGATTTAATTGCAAGCAACCAAAGTGCTTTTATACTAGGTAGATTAATCTATGATAATATAATGGTTGCTTTTGAGGTTCTTCATTCTATGAGAACTAAACAAAAAGGGAAAGTGGGGAGTATGGCTTTAAAACTTGATATTTCAAAAGCTTATGATAGGGTCGAATAGATTATTTGGAGGCTATGATGGTTAAGCTTGGCTTTGAGCAGAAATTTATTTCTTTGGCGATGATGTGTGTGAAGTCAGTAAAGTATTCAGTCCTAGTGAATGGGAATCCTACTGGTGAGATTGTTCCAAGTTGTGGTTTGAGGTAGGGAGATCCCCTATCTCCCTACTTATTTATTATTTGTGCTGAAGGTTTGACTGCTCTAATCAATGCGGCTTAGCTTAAGGGTCTAATTAAGGGTGTGAGTGTTGCTAGAGGAAGCCCAAGAATTAGTCATATGCTTTTTGCAGATGACTATGTTTTATTTTGCAGAGCAAGGAGATCAGATTGGGATAATTTACAGCATCT
Source organism: Juglans mandshurica (assembly GCA_022457165.1). Taxonomy (NCBI): domain Eukaryota; kingdom Viridiplantae; phylum Streptophyta; class Magnoliopsida; order Fagales; family Juglandaceae; genus Juglans; species Juglans mandshurica. Next base: position 13,565,678 of record CM039631.1, read on the forward strand.
CTTAAGGACCTATGAAATAACATCTGGTCAGAAGTTAAACAGGAACAAGACTTTAGTTTTTTTTTTCAGTACAAATACATATGCAAGTTTTAAGCAACAGATTGTGAATGAAGTAGGGGCAGTAGCATGTGGGAGCTATGAAAGGTATTTGGGATTGCCATCTATGATTGGTAAGTCAAAGTATAATTCCTTTAGATGCATTAAAGATCGTATATGGAGCAGAATTTCTTGTTGGAAGAACAGCTTTTTAACTACTGCTGGTAAGGAAATTTTAATAAAAGTTGTCTTGCAAGCCATACTAACTTATACAATGAATGTTTTTAAGCTTCCCAAGAGGCTTTGCCACGAAATTTTTGCCATGTTGGCTAATTTCTGGTGGGGTAAAAAAGATAGGAGAGGGGTGTATTGGAAAAGCTGGAGTTTTATGGGAAAGGCTAAAAATTGGGGTGGGATGGGATTTAGAGATTTAGAAGATTTCGATTTAGCACTACTTGCTAAAAACAGTTGGAGGTTTTTGCAGAATTCAGATTCTTTAGTTGCAAAGGTCTTTAAAAGTAAAAATTTCAGCAAAGAGAGTATACTTGATGCAAAGCTAGGTAACTCCCCATCATACATTTGGAGAAGTATTTGGATGGCTAGAGAGGTGTTGCAAGAAGGATTAATTTGGCTTGTTGGTAATGGTAAACAGATTAGCATATGGGGACACAAGTGGTTACCAAAGCCCTCGAGTTTCAGTGTTCAATCTCCAATTTCATCTCTTGGAGCTGAGGCAAAGGTTTCTGATCTTATTGATGAGGAGGTTCATCAATTGAAGGAAGAGATTATCCGAGCTCATTTTCATGAAGAAGAGGCTGCAATGATCTATAATTTACCTATTAGTATCAGAGGGGGAAAGACAAATAGATCTGGAATTGGAGTAAGGAGGGGAAATTTTCTGTTAGAAGTGATTATTATATGTTGCAAGAGGGAAGAAGGAGGAACAAGGGAGAGAGTTCAAATAGGAAAAATGTTGATGAAAATTGGAGAAAAATGTGGAATTTGCATGTCCCAAATGTAGTAAAACAGTTTCTGCGGAGAGCAAATAATGATGCTTTGCCTACTAAAGCATCATTATGTAGGAGGCAAATTTGTGAAGATTCTAAGTGTTCGATATGTGGTAGTGCTGAAGAGACTATTACGCATGTGTTATGGCAATGTCTTGCAACTAATGATATTTGGACTGAATCTGGTAGTGTTCTACAGAAATGGACAGTCATTGGAAATAATTTTCTGGATCTATGGGACAAGCTGTGCTGCCATCTAGACAAAGAAAAGTTGGAGGAAACGTCTTCAATTTTGAGGGGAATTTGGCATCGAAGGAATAAGTATCTTTTTGATAACCTGTTTCTTAATCCTTCACAGGTGGTCAAAGGTGCTTTATTACAACTAAAGGAATATAAAGAAGCTCAAGAAAAGAATGGTGGGAGATTAGTTGCTGAAGGAGAAGAAAGAACAGACCTACAGAAGTGGAGGAAGCCAGCAGAAAGTATTTTCAAAGCAAATTTTGATGCTGCTATTGATGCTCAAAAGAAGCTTGTTGGACTGGGAATAATCATCAGAGACTGGGAAGGCCAGATTGTGGCAGCTTGTAGTGATCAAGTGCAGTTAGTATCAAATTCTGCAATGGTTGAGAGCTTAGCTTTGAGGAAAGCTGTGCAATTATGTTATGATTTAGGCCTTAATAAGGTGCAATTTGAAGGAGATGCTTTAGTGATTGTGAATGCAGTAAACAAAGATGAAGAACTTTGGACCTGGTATGGGCAAGTGCTAGAGGATGTTAAGCAGTTTTTCAAACTTATGTTACATTGGAAAGCCTCTTTTATTCGTTGGTCTAGTAATGGGATAGCTCATTTGTTAGCTAAGCAAGCTTTGTCTGTGGTTGGTTGTAAAATTTGGGTAGAAGAGGGTCCTTCTGTGATAGAGGACTTGGTTGTTTCTGAAATGCTTTGTACATGACTATTTTGAAGTTATGAAATGTGTTGCAGTTTATCAAATATATATATATATATATAAAGAGCGGTGCTACTCTACCGCTTATATCTACCCGCTACAAGTTACCGCTAGGCCAAAATCAGCTTTTTATTTATTTTTAAATATTTTTATTCATATTCTTACTGTGTAACCTAGATCAATATTTTCGTAACTTCTTATACTAAATGCTCAATAAACATTGTGGCTAATTACATGGGGTTATATATATAGATATATATATATATATATATATATATATATATATATATACAAAGAGTAGTGCTACTCTGCCGCTTATATCTACCCGCTACAAGTTACTGCTAGGCCAAAATTAGCTTTTTATTTATTTATTTTTTATTCATATTTTTTTATCATTTTAAAATATTTTTAAAAAATATATCAATACACCAAAAGTCACTTTGTTAACTATTAAGTAAAGACAAAAAATTAAAAAAAAATAAAATGCATGAAGTGTCAAAATAACATTATTCATATATAAAATACTTTTTTGCCTTAAAAGTTTAAATAAAAACTAATGACATCACCAAGTTTCCTTGGTGGAAAAAAATTCTAAAGAATACTACAATGGATTAATCACGTAAATGACAAGCCTAAACGTGCATGTGGTGCAGACAACCTTGGAAAACATATGCCTTTGTTTGCATCAATTAGTCGAGGAGGAGTGGAGAACCGCGTGAATTGTTGGAATGGGTGGTTCTACAGCCACGGAACTCGCTAGTGCAATTGGTGTGTTGAATAAAAATTTGAATTGAATAAAAAAAAATCTCAGCAGGAGCCCCCAACGAGTTTCAGATGAGTTGAAAAAAATATTTCTATAACAATATTTTATTATATTTGAATATTATTTTTTAATATTATTATTATTTCAGTATTTGAAAATTTTGAATTGTTTATTATATTTTGTATGAGAATTTAGAAAAATTATAATGATGAAATGAGATGAGATCGATTCTCTATCCAAACAAGCCTTTAGTCATCATTATGATCTCAAAATCAAATTCTACCATGGCTCACTACAACATTCATGGCATTTTCGAGTGAAAAATCACCCAAAAAATAACAAAATTAGACACAACTACCTCTTTCCAACCATAGTCTGGTCTCAAATGCTATTTTTCAATAAAATATAATATGGTTGCAAATAAAATATTATTTCCGGAAAAATATTTCGTTGCAAATAATCAAAATTTTAGCCAGAAATGATGTATTCGCATGAGGTGAAAGTCGTTGCAAAATAGTACCTTTTTTCAGCAATTTTTTATTGACATCAATCTTAGGTAAGATATACATTTCTTACAAAATACTCATACAGTCACATAAAGATCTCCAGTCATGGTAGTCACTAATTTTCTCTTTTTCTTTGACCATTGCACCCGTTTAAAAAACTCAACCAAATTTGTCTTAGTCTCACATTTGAAATACAAGCCTTTACGGAAACTAAGCATTAATGTATGGTGCTAAGATTAGATATGCATATCTATCCACCAAGGTAGTTCATACCCTTATTGGGACAAGAATGGACTTGATGACGTATTATCCGAACACGAGTAACCTATTCATCCTTCTTATTATTATTTGGCACATTGTGCTAACTAGCGTGATTCAAGTCGCCATAGTGCTTTAGTAGCCATGTAATCCTGGTTGTAAACATCGTATAGTGATCGCAACAAGGTGCTCTCTCACCATCTTTGATCCTCAATGAAATATTTTCGTGCTTTCAAAACTTGACAAAAGAGGTGCACTTAGCTGGACCACACCCACGTTTGCATAGCTGGTACAAAGGTTACATGAACCACCATATTATAATAAAAATGGAGAATCAAATACCTCTCTAAATCAATTCATATCATATATTTTGGTAAACATAGTCTAAATATTATTTTTACTAATATCATTTGTGCTTGTAGGCAAATCTACCACAACATCCATGAACTCTAACATCGAGACAACATTAGGTGGCTCAATTCAGTCATCCAAGCTTGATGAAGAATTAGCTTGTGCAGTGGGTCCATTACATGGTCTACCTCTACACCTTCTAGCTGGCGCCATGTTCTGCAAGTTGTCTCTAATGTTAGGATTTTGAATATAAAGATTTGTGTAATTTAGTTGTGACAAATTTATATGAAGAGAGTCGATGTCAATATTCAAAATGAGAATATTTACTTCAATCCCAACTAAAACTCCAAATGAGAGGTAGCAATTACTAGAGATATACCTTGACATTGGTAATGACCAATTGTAAGGTTGATATCAAATGCAATACATGCATGTGCCTTTAATATAATTAAAAATAGTGAATTTGCAGTAAAGCATCCAATCATGCACTGAATATGGGAATCAATGTCATCCCAAAGTGGTGGCAAATACACCATAATTCATGGTCATCAAGAACTCTAGATAGACATTTTTTTACGTCTAACATTGAAATCCTTATCAGTGTACAAGAAGTTGGAATTCATGTTGTATGCTTTTCAAACAATACGGTTTGCATCAACTTAAACAAAGCATAATATGAACACACGATATTTACTTTATAGTCTCTATATTTTATGTCATTTATAAATTGGTTCTTATAGATAGCGCAAATACCTAATACCAAATTAATATTAATTCCATCTATTTGAATGAAGTGAAATAAAAGAGAATATAAATTTTCATAAGGATATTTGTATCCATTCCCCGGAATCATGCCCGTGGGAAAAGTATCCACTCATACTTTCAAATCATGTCTTTATTTGTAAAGCTCGGAAATAATTTCTTTTATTTAGACATTGGATGTACCATGAAGACTTAGGAGAAATTCATGGGTTAGAAACTATATAGGTTTTCAGTTTAGAAGCTTAGTTGAATTATGATCCGCTAAGGGGAACGTAATGCATTTGGAATCTTTTTAGGTACTTAGGATCATAATTAGACAAAATAGATTGCATCGTTAGATTTGTGAGAATTTTTAGGTTTTTATGGTGCAATAAAAGTTTTCATGATTTTCAAATGCCAAATGGGCCAATCGGAGAGCGTCACATGGCTTTTAGCGTGCCACGTCATCAACTAGCTGTCACTATGCCATGTAGGACGCCCAAGTTAGCCAAAGACCAAAGAACACTAAGAAACCTCATTGACACATGACACCATTACCACCCTCCATTTGGACCTCATTTACACATGTCAAGGTTAGTACACATGTGTAAAGAGGATGAGTGTGAAACAAGGCAAGACCATGCATTTCTTACAAAGGTCTTACACCTTTTTGAAGCCCATACCTATCCTTTTCAGCCATGTACCCCTGTCTAGCCCTCACCTTTGGGTTGAAATTCAAACCCCAAAATCGAGCCCCCCATTTCATCAGTTTAGCCCCTCCTATCACACATGAACTTGAGCTCTCTTGCAAGCAACCAAGACACCTTTTTTGTACCACCTGCACAGCCCCACACCATGCCATGTACCAACCATGTCAGCCACCAAAACCACCCCTCACTCAAGCAAACCCCCCCCCCCCCCCCCCCCATCCCCCATGCCATTCGGCCACTTCAAGCCTCTCACACCAAGTCATTCATCCAACTCCACAAGCAAGAACACTTAGCCCCATACCTCACCCTATAGGAATTCACTCTCTCTCGTCTCAATTCCTTTTGTCCCACATGTCCACCAAAGCTTTTCCTCACTTGCACACAAGCTAGCACATCAAAATTTACACAATAGAGAGAAGCTAAGTGTGAGAGAAGAGTAAGAAGAGAGCTAGTCTTTTTCTATTGATGCTAACTCGATAAACTCTTTTTCTTCAACCCTTCCTCTTCTATGTTTGTTACTCTACTTAAGAGCATGGTATCATGGGTGTTAGAATGATTTTATTTTAATGAAATTGTTAATTCTTGCTAAAGTTAGAGCATACTCAATTTGGCTAACATGATTTCGTGTTGTTTTGGAATTCTGGCTTGAAATGCCAAGTAGTCTTAGGATTGCTTGATGATTTTAGTTTTGATGGAGTTTGGTGACTTGCAAGGTGTATAAAATTTTGGTTTGAGTTTGTAACATAATTGTCTTCACTCAAAGTTGCATGAACCAATTATGGTTGGTAAAGTTAAAATACTAATGTGAGTTTTCTTTGAAGAGTTGGCTCTTTTGAGCTCTAAAGTTCTGGATCAGTGAGTAGATCCTCTAAATTCTTTCTAATGGTAGTTAGACCTATGTGTTAAGCCTTGATTTGGAGCATGAAAGTTGCGATTAGGTTGGGTTAGTGATGTATGTTTATGGATGCATGAATTTGGTGCAAGCTTTGAAGTCCTTAGCTATTTGTTTGATTTAATTTTGAAGCTTGGTTATGCCATGGTTAAAATAGTATGAAAACCTAGCTAAGGTTTGAGTATGATGATTATAGATGAGTTATTTCAAGAAACTTAGCATGCCACATAAGGATTTAGTCAATTACTCAAGAATAGACATGTATGATTTGGTTTTAGGGTTTGTGGCATGATTTTTATTCTATCTCTTTGATATCATGAACAAATTGCTTAGGGTTGTATAATACCATCTAGAAATAAGTACTTACCATGTTAGAAGTTAAGATATATGATTAGTTAAAGTTCTTAGTATTCATTTGTAAAAGAAAAGTTAAGAACAACATGTTAAGTTTCGGGTTGTGTGTTTGGTGTTGTATTGTGTTGGTTAATTCATATGATGAAAATATGATCGTGAAGGATATGTATCTAGTGACTTAAAATGTTTTTAAGCTCGGGTTTAGAATGTGATTAAGTGATCAATCAGGTGAACTATCCATTGGTATGCAATTAGGCCTAAAATCACACTCAGTGAAACTTGGGGTTTTAGGTGTTTTGGTCATAATGGATTTCTTATAGTCGATGCATGATTTATTAATTTCTAAATTGAAAAATGGATTTAGAATAGAAATTACATGAGTTTGTGAGGTTTTGTAAAGTTTGGGGATGGATTGTAATTATTGAAAGTTTAGGAGCTTATTTACAAATTCCATAGAGTTAAGTGACAATTTTGTAAATAGTACTCTGAGAGTGCTAGTTTCTAATTTTTTTCCTTTTAATGAGATCTCCTAACATCTGTTATTAAGTATGCGAGTCTGTCACAATTTTGAGTTAAGCATAAAATTAAGATTTTATCGCGAACTCCTCTATCCGCTCTGAAGTGTATAAAATGGAGTGGACTCCCCTAGGTTAAATTGTCAACGAGCTTCAAATGGGACTAAAAGGTTTCCAGAGGGAAACTATAGCACCTAACTTTAGTAGGTGCAAAATAGGATACTTACGATGAAGGCATTACAATCTATCACAGCAGTTAAGAGTTCTTGATGAAGGCAATTTGATCTGCCAAAAGCTAAATGGTACTCATGATGAAGGCATTACGATATGCATGAGTATTCCTTCTCTATATGACGTATTCACTCTTTGTATAATGTATTCACAATTGGTCAAGGGACCTCTGATGTGGTGTAGTAACCAGAAGTAGCACACAATGTATGGAGAACTGTGAGGCTTCCACCCTTTGTAAGAACAAGAACAAGAATGAATGATGTTTCGATGATGATGATATTTTATGAAGAGAAGTGCTGCACCCACAAGAAAATCTCACAAAAGTAAAAGTATAAACTGATATTGTTTCATATTTTACGCTAGATCTACTTTACAGTAAAATTATTTTTAAATTTAATGTACCACATTAAGCTACACCAGTTTATGAGTTCTCTTGTATGAAAGCAAGCATGTCATGAAATATGAAATTTCGATAATGATGATGTTTATTTTACGAAGCAAGTTCATGTCAATCATGCATATACAACATGTTTATTATTGTGCATGCTTTGTAAACTATTAGTAGACTAGTAGTATAACTTGCTGAGATTTGTAAAAATCTTATCGTGGTAGTCCCAACTATTATTTCTACTCAGAATAGTAGAAGTTATACCAGGTTACCATGAAGACGGATGATCAAACCTCGTCGAAATCAATTATGGTGAGGCTAAACCTAGATGACCAAATGGAGACTATCCTCCAGTTTTTGAATATTATCTTACTGTTGATAAACGAGCTGCTTAAGCGGCTCAACCTATAGTTAAGAAATTATGTAGTCAACTGCAACTAAGGAGTTCTTACTCCAGTACTATGTTCTTTTAATGTAAGGTTATATTTTGATGGATGTTGAACCAACTTATGTATTAATGTCATGAAAAAATATTTTATAATTTAGTCTATGCTGGTACAACTTATAATTGAACAAAAAAAATATATTCCATTGAGATTGTTGCATACTGCTAAAAGCATGCTAAGTGCATTACATATTATCTGTCATGAACGAGGGTATGTAATATTGTATTGCTTGTCTCGACATTTCAACCTCCGTTAAATCTCAAACAGAGGTTGGAGGTGCACACCATTATAGGCACAAGTCCATTTAATTTCATACAGCCCTAGCTCTTTACAGCTAGTAATAAAATATGGTCTTGCTAATTGTAAAACTATATAACATAACCATTGGAACAAACCATAGATTTAAAGAATATATAGTTCGTGAACTCCCTCCAAGTAGTGGTGAAAAGTAAAGATAGACCAAGCCACAACGAAAATAACTCAAACCTTCAAAAATCAGTGAGTATTGCACAAGATTAAAAAAACAAATGAGTATTGAAGGAAGGATCTTATCCAAATGTCTCGGTCTCACACTTCAAGAGATTTTATAATCGCTAACACTAACACATCAATAAGTACTAGAAGCAAAATCATCGAAAAAAATTTCACAACATTCAATCAATTACAAAAACTTGTCCTCTTCATACAAGGCAAAACATGCATGTGATATAGTAATACGTTTCCCATCCTATTTCCTTTTTAACTCCTTCCTTATCTTGAGATTGGAAAGGTCACGACGCACGTTAACATGATCTTTAGCTTTTTCTTAAACATTAGTGGTCCCAAGATGTTGTCACATATGTTCTTACACATGTGCATCACATCTAAATTACGTATAATCTTCAAAGTGGGCCAATATGACAATTGAAAGAAGATATTTTTTTGTCTAATTCAACTACTCAGTGGTGTGTTTTCTTTTCTTTATAACTTTACCAAAATGAGCATTTCGATTATTTTGGAGTTGATTGATTATATCTTCTCCCGAAAACTATGTAGTGAGCCATGATGCTCTTGATCAATTATCGTTCAGAATACTCTCTTTTTTTCTCCAAATGTAGGATGGTAGTAAGAACCAACACTACCCAATATAACAATATTTTTTGTTATATGTCGACTACATTAGATATTCTTGGAATTGAATGTCACACAACCTACTTTATTCTTACTTCTACTCCTCTCTCAGTTTTCTTGTCGAGTAGAGGTTTTCTCTTGTCATTGTACAGGTGCTTTTAGACCATATTTTCATCTGTAGTTCTCCGATTTTCGCAATGTAGGAGAATCTGGAGGAGTTGTACAAACGGTTAGCTCTTACAGATCAAGAACAAGAGGAGATTCAAGTGGAGACCCACAAATTGGAAGATGCCTTCATTCGTGGAGGTCTATGCTTGATTACACAAGTGTTGACAATGCGACATTACAATAGAGATGCTTTTAAGAAGATGATGAAGAGGGTTTGAAGGCCTGTGAAGAATATCAGATTTCATAATTTGACGGCTACATTAATTCTTATTGAATTTGAGGACATTAAAGATAAGGAGCATGTGATCCGTAAAGGCCCCTGGTCTTTTGACAAACAATTGGTGCTGCTAAATGAGGTAGAAGGGACTCAACCTGTTCACCAGATACGTCTTACAGAGGCTCTGTTTTGGGTTCGCCTACATGGGTTACCCCTCGGAGCAAGGAATGAGTACATAGGGGATTTAATAGTAAGCAGGATTAGGAAGGTAAAGGAAGTGGATATTGAGGTAGGAGAAATGGCATAGGGAGAGTTTATGCGAGTGAGGGTCAAGGTTGATGTTACAAAGCCCCTACTCAGAGGGAAGATGATAAACTTTGGTGCGGGAACAACAGATTGGATTTGATTTTCTTATGAGCACCTTCCAAATTTCTGCTACTGTGTGGCTGGTTGAGCCATGCGCATAAGGAGTGTGAAGTATGGCAGAAGGCACAGGGTAGAGGCGAGAAAGATGGTTTTCCTTATGGCGTGTGGATGAGGGCAGTTGACAATGGATCTGGTAGTGGGGAACGATGGAGAAATGTTTTTGCAAATGGTAATTCACCTCAAGCGGTTGCTCAGGCGATCGTGATAAACGATGAAGGTGGTACTTCATTTACGCCATCACAACCCATGCAAAAGGTGGAAGATGCTGACATGGATATTTCCAAAGCCGTTGGGAATATTCCTAAGGGGAGGTGGGGACCAAGGGAGAGAAAGAGGTTGAGCTGGTAATGAATTACGTAGATTGTGGAGGTAGTTATTCTGTTTCTCTTAACAAAAGGCAAGTAGATGCTGAGCTCAGTATGAAAGAGGTTGAGGTGGGAAGGGAGTTTCTCAGGGAAAAGATGACACAGCAAGATGGGCTTTCTTTGCCAAAGAGTCTGTGGGATGATCAAGATGGGCTAGGGGCTTAGAGGGATGTTGTTTTAGGGAAGAGCCCAGTAGAGCTAAGCAAGTTAAAGCCCAACGAGAGGGAAGCCCGAAAGTGGAAACGCTTGTCTCATTTCAGCAAGTCTTCTTTGACCCAGAAAGAGAATTCATTCTAGATGACAACGGTCAAAAAGAGGAAAGAATTGTGCAAGCTGGAGGAAGGAGAAGGTAGAGCTGCAAAGAAGAATCAAGTACAAAGGAAGGTTGATGGGGATCAAAGTGAGGAACAAACAAGGATATCGGCGGTGGCTGACCTTTAGCCTTGCTGGGAGCCATGAAACTCCTCAGAGACCAGATGTTGTTTTTTTACAAGAGACCAGACTGCAAGCTCGAGATATTGAGAAATGTTAGTTTAGACTTGTCTTTGTTAACTGCTTAGATGTTGATTGTGAAGGGAGAAGTGGAGGTATTGTTTTATTGTAGAGAAAGGATATTAATCTTACCATTATGAGTTACTCAAAGAATCATATTGGTGAACTAAAACTGAAGGGTCTAGTAGAAATAAAAATTGTTGTTAGTTTATTACGGGTGTATATGGGCATCCTGATACTAATTGTAGACATGTGGTATGGGCTTTGATTAAATCCTTATATAGAAGAGAGGAGCCATGGATAGTTTTTAGAGATTTTAATGAAATAATAGGTCATAATGAAAAAAGGGGTGGTAGGAGAAGGCCTGAAAAATTAGAGATCTAATTAATGACTGTGCTTTAAGAGATTTGGGTTATAGAGGACCACCGTTTACTTGGTGCAATGGGAGAGAGGGAGAGAATTGCATTAGTGAAAGATTAGATCGATTCATGGCTAATTCTCACTAGATTGATTGTTTCCCACGTGCAAGTGATACTCATGGCTCTGTGGCCTATTCTGATCACCTTCCAATTTGGCTAGAGTTAGTATGGGGAGCATTACCAAGACCAAAACATAAACTATTTTGTTTTGAAGCCATGTGGATTGGGTAGAAATATTGTGAGAAGATTATAAAAAGCTCATGGAGACATGATTCTGAGAGGAATGATATGGCAGAGGTGATGGCAATGATTTTTGATTGCAGCCAAAAATTGGAAGTGTGGAATCGCATTTCTTTTGGAAGGGTTCAGTACCAATTAAGGGAGGTCAAGTAGAAACTTAAATATATGTAAGAGAGAGATCCTACCTATGGTTATAGAGAGTCACATCTTTTAGCAAGAGCAGAGGTCCAAACTTGGCTGGAAAGAGAGAAAATTATGTGGAGGCAACGCTCAAAAGCATTATGGCTAAAGGAAGGGGACTAGAATTCCAGATTTTTTCATACAAAAGCTTCACATAGAAGAAGGAGAAATGGTATTAAGAGATTAAAAGATACAAGTGGTGAATGGCATAAAGGAGATGCAAGAGATAGGATCATACTGGATTATTTTTAGGATCTGTTTTCAGCTGCTAAGGAGAGGGGTCATACAAATTTTCTAGAAAGCTTGGCTGGTAGGGTGACATCCTTGATGAATGAAGAATTACCAAGACCCTATACTAACAAGGAGGTAGTTGATGCATTGAAAGAGATGAACCCCTCAAAGGCCCTTGGGCCAGATGGGATGGCCCCAATTTTCTTCCAGAAATACTGGCATGTTGTAGGCAGATCAGTGACAATAGAAGTTTTAAAAGCCTTACAAACTGGTGAGTTCCCCACTGCTTTGAATCATACCTTCATCACTTTGATCCCAAAAAAGAAAGTCATTGAAAAGATTGTAGATTTCAGGCCTATCAGTTTATGCAATGTTGTTTATAAGTTGATTTCAAAGGTTATTGCTAATAGATTGAAGAGAATGCTCCCAACAATCATTTCTGATTCTCAAAATGCCTTTGTACCTGGCCCAGTTATTACTGACAATGTTCTTGTAGCCTATGAATTGATTCACTATTTGAAGCATAAAATAGTTGGTAAGCAAGGGTACATGTCACTTGCTTACAATTGTGTTGAATGGAATTTTGTAGAAACAATCATGATGGCCTTGGGATTTGAGAAGAAGTTGACTGATATGGTTATGAAGTGTGTCACTACTATGAGTTTTTCTGTGTTGATCAATGGAGAGCCAAAATGACCAATTGTTCCTAATAGAGGGCTGAGGCAAAGAGATCTCATCTCTCCTTACTTGTTTTTATTATGCACTGAAGGTTTGATTGCTTTAGTAAAGAAGATAGAGAAAGACAAAAAACTCAAATGGATTAAAGTTTGTAGAAGGGCTCCTTTGGTTAACCATCTGCTTTTTGCAGATGACAGTGTGATATTTTGCAAAGCAAATGCTGAAGAAAATAGAACAGTTCAAAGGCTACTGGATACTTATGAGAAGGCATTAGGTCAGAAGATAAATAAAGAGAAAACATCGATCGTCTTTTCAAATAATGTGTCGGAGGCAGTGAAGGATCAAATTCTGCAGTTGTGGGGGGTCAATAATGTTCAACAGTTTGAGAAGTACTTAGGACTAACTCCTATGGTAGGTCGATCCAAATCAAGGGCTTTCTCGGAGATAAAGCAGAAAGTGTGGCATAAACTGCAAAACTGGAAAGATCAACTTCTATCTTAAGGGGGTAAGGAAATATTGATCAAAGTTGTTGCTCTCTCTATTCCTACCTATTCGATGAGTTGCTTTCTATTACCAGGAACTTTATGCAAAGAGTTGAAATCTATGATGGCTAGGTTTTGGTGGGGTCAAAAGAAGGATGAGAGGAGGATCCATCATATACCTGGAGAGGGATATGGACAGCTAAGAAATGGCTCTTTAAAGGGTTTATGTGGCGGATTGGTGATGGTAAAACTGCAAAATTGTGGTCTGATAACTGGTTCCAGGGCATCCAAATTTACAAAGGGGTGGTAGTGCAATAAGGATGGAGGATGAAATGGAAACAGTGGACAGTATCATTGATAGTACTTCGAGATGGTGGAATGTGGAGAATGTTAGAGCCCTCTTCAATCCATATGTAGCCTCTAGTATTTTGAAAATTGTTATAGCCCCAGGAGAACAACCAGATTATAAATGGGTATGGGTGCAAGAAAGAAGTGGCAACTTCAGTGTGAGATGTGCATACAGATTCATCACAGGGCAGTTGCAAGGCAATTTAGGGGAATGTTCATCAGCTAGCAGACATCAATCTTTGTGGAGGGCCCTGTGGAAGATGAAGATACCTCATAAAGTAAAGGTGTTTGCTTGGAGGGCGTGTAAGGAAGGTCTTTCAACTCTGTCCACCTTAAAAAAAAAAAAGAATGTGCAAAGGGAAGACATATGTTGTTTCTGCAAAGTAGGTTTTGAAAACCTTCCCCATGCTTTACTGTCCTCAAATAAAAAAAAAATATTGGAGCAACTTATTGCCTATGATGGATGAGCTGGGGAGTGAGATGGCAGTAATGGATATTGTAATGAAAATACATGAGGATGGAAGGGATGATGATTTAGCAGTATTTGTTTCTAGTAGCATGGGGTTTCTGGTTTAGGAGGAATAAGCTGGTGAATGAAAAGATCTGTATTGAGCCTAGACAAGTAGCTGAACATGCTTTATCTTTGAAGGAGTTTTCTGCAGTTCAATCTGTGTTGTGCAATGAGTTAAAGAAGTTTTGTACCTGGAAGCCTCCTGATACAGGTTTTCTAAAAATAAATGTGGATGAGGCTATGTTTAGTGATCTACATAGAGTTGGTGTTGTGGTTGTTTTAAGAGATGGAAAATGAGATGTTATCATGGCTGCTAGCAAGATAGAAACTAGGAGATTGCTATCTTTGTTTAGTGAATACAAATTCCAGCATGTTGGTAGGTTAGGAAATGAGGTTGCTCATAGACTAGCTCGACATGCTTGGAATGTTGATACACTTGATATGTGGTGGGAATGTTTTCCAGATTTTCTCTCTCAAGCCATCTTGCTTTGTAGATGTCTGTAATACTTTCATGATGAATGAGATTGTTTACCATCAAAATATATATATATATATATATATATATATGTTTCTTGGTTGCAAGAAGGATATGCTATTTTTCCTTTAGTTACCCATCCGGAGTAGTTATTGTATGCGGGAAAGTCATTAATTGTTTACAATAAAATTGCTTATAATCAGAATGTCTGAGCTGCCATTATATCGTATGTATCTATACCATTTTCTCATAGATTAATGAGTTCATCTATCAGAGACTGCAAATAAAAATCGGTTTTATTTCCCGATGATCTTAGACCAAGAATAAGAAGTGAAATCATGAAAATGGATCCTTCATGCATGACCACAGCAAAAGTTATAAGGGAAAGTAATCACTGGTCATATGTTGTAAGATTTACTCAAATTATCAAAGGAAATGACGTTGTTTTCCTTCTTTCAGTAGGCTAGGTGTTCTCGTGAGCCTAGGCCTTGGGCTTGGGTATTACATACACGGAGGAGTTTGAAGATAAGAAAAGTGGCTTGGGAAGGAAAAAGGCTATGGATGTAAATAAAAAAGACAAATCTATCGCTCAAGATTGGCTCCATCAAACTCTTTTTGTTTATTAATCGAGTCATTCATGAAAGAAGATTATGATTGATTATTAAATAATACAACTTGTATAAAACCTAACTCAACTCGTATAAGTTCATATAAACTCGACTAACGTACTTCGTGTTTATTATATTTTATAATGTTATCTTTTTATTTCTAATAAGAAAATCTCAAGTATGTGAAGAAATAAGGTTCCTAACACCATATATGTTACGTGAATCCTTACAAACATAGTGAATGATATCTGTACATATAAGTTATAGAAAGATATTAACAAACTATTAAGGTTTGATTCACCAAATTTATAGATAAGATTACAATATACAATATATATAATTGTTGTTATTAAAATGACGCAGTTTGTGAATAAATTTGAACTTGCTCAAATAATAAATGAGCTTCTCACGCGTGAATATAAAATAAAACTCGATGGTAAGCCTAAGCTATATAAGTTTGTGTTCGAATAAAAGTTAAACAAAGAATATATACTTGGCTTGCTAAAGGCACTGTTGACATATATAGAATTGTGATCACAGTATTTACTTTTTTTTTTTAAATCAAAGATCATGTATATTCCTCAAGCAAATGTATTACATTGTTCCTTACAAATAATATGCTCAATACAGTTTGGAATACATTCAAGGGAGAATAAATCTTCTGCACTATTAAGGGCATCCTTAGCTAGCAAATGAGCTGCCATATTAACATCCCTTCTTGTGTGCCCAATACTCCAGCCAGGGAAGGGCTTCAGTATAGCTTTAGCGTCTTCAAGAATTAGACCACCAAGACTCTAGTCCCTGACTGAGCTCTGCATCAGTTTAACCACCTTCAAGGACAATGTTTGTAACTCCTATGTCCTTGCAGAAAAGGATTGCCAACTACATTGCATAAGCTTCGACAGTGAAGGGTGAAACTCTTAAGTTTCTTCTTGATCTGATAGTTCCCAAGACCATTCCTTGGTAGCCCTCAGAATGGCTCCAATTCCTATCACTCCCAAAGACTCATTTAAAGCAGCATCCCAGTTAAGTTTGTACTTCCCATTAGAAGGCTTTTTCCATGTAAGCTTATCTTCAGGACAGTTTGCTGCTCCATGAGCACTGACTTGGACCTTAGCTACTTTGAAAAGTCTTGTATCCTCATAGGCCTTATGGATTATAGAGTTGGGATGTCTGAAATACTTACCATACACTACTTCGTTTCTTCTATTCCATATAAGCCTTGCAATTGATCCTGCCACCTCAAGTTCAGCTTTCGGTAATTTTTTAGTTAACTGGTCCCAAATATCTCGAAACAAGTCGTGTTGCATGGTCATTTTCATAATCTTGATACATGCTTGGCCCCATACGTCTTAAGCAGCACTGCAACCCCATAACACATGACCTGTTGATTCCCTTTCTAGGTGACAGATTGGGCATAAGTTACTCTCTCTCAAATTTCTCTGCTGCAGGTTTGAGAATGTAGGGATAGCCTCATTACAAGCCATCCAAAGGAACATTCTAACTGTATTGGGCACTTGCAAATTCCACAAGGATTTCTAGGTGCTGCTTTGTGTATTGACTGTCGAGGGCCCTACTTCTTGCCTTGCCAGAATCTCCCTATGTAAGTGATAGGCACTCTTGACTGAAAAGAGGCCATTTTTGGACCATTCCCAAGTTAGTCTATCTTCTCTGTTACCCAAGTTGATAGGGATGGCTTTGATGAGCTCCACCTCTTGCTGGGAAAATAGATTGTGGAGCAAAGGAACATTCCAACTCTTCTGGCCTGGGATCATGAGGTCTGCCACCCATTCCAACCTAGTATTCCTGTTAGCTTGTGTCAGTGAATAAGGCTTTGGTAACCATCTAACCTCCCATATCTTAATTTTGAGTCCATTACCTATTCTCCATATGAGGCCCTCTTTAAGCAAATCCAGTTCTGCCATCAAACTTTTCCAGACTAGGGATGGTCTACAACCCACTATGGCCTCTAAAAGGTTCTTAGAAGGGAAATATTTCTGCTCAAGTACTTGGGCAGAGAGGGAGTTTGGGTTATTAAGCATGTTCCACCCTTCTTTAGCCAGGAGAGCAAAGTTGAAGCTGCTAAAGTTACGAAAACCCAACCCTCCTTAGTCTTTCCCTCTACGCATATAACTCCACTTAACCCATTGAATTTTGAACTGACCCTCATTTGAACCCCACCAAAACTTCCTCAAGAGTTGGTCTAGCCTCTTAGTGATGGATTGAGGGAGGAGAAAAATGCCCATGGTATAGGTAGGAATGGCCTGCAGAACTGATTTGAGTAAATTCTCTTTTCCTGTTGCTGAGAGGCATGCTGTCTTCCAATTTGTGATTTTTGCCCAAGCTCTGTCAATAAGGTTGTGAAAGGTTGCAATTTTAGCTCTACCAACCATGGTGGGGAGCCCCAGATATTCTTTAAAGGAGCCTGAAGTCCTGACCCCAGCAACGCTCAAGATTGTTTTCTGGTTTTCAAGTGGGGTATTTTGCTAAAGAAGATAGAGGACTTTTCCTTGTTTACTACTTGACCAGAAGCACTTTCATAGATGCTAAAAAGCCTCATCAGATTGCACCACTCAAGGGAGTTTGATTTACAGAAAACTAAGCTATCAACAGCAAAGAAAATGTGGCTAACCCTCTGGGGACCTTTACCTATGGGAACACTCGAAATACTTCCAATGAGTTCAGCATTCTGCAACATAGCTGAGAGTGCTTCTCCACAGAGGATAAAAAGGTAGGGGGATAGGGGATCCCCCTGCCTTAAACCCCTGGTTGGCTTAAAAGTGGCTTGGGCCTCACCATTTAGCAATATTGAGTAGGAAACTGAGGAGATGCAATTCAGTACAAGGGAGATCCAAGACTGATCAAAGCCCAATTTGATCATTACAGAAGAGAGGAAGCTCTACTCCACACGATCATAGGCTTTACTCATGTCTAACTTGAGAGCCATGAAGCTTGATTTGCCTTTCATTCTTGTAGTCATGGAGTGAAGTGTTTCATAGGCCATCAAGATGTTATCAGAAATTGCTCTACTTGGTACAAAGGCACTTTGATTTAAAGAAATAATGTCAGGTAATACAAGCTTTAATCTGTTAGAGACCACTTTAGCTACAAATATGTATCTAACATTGCATGAACTTATTGGTCTAAAGTCATGGACTCTCTTAGGTTCTTTCACCTTAGGAATGAGGGTAATGAATGTCTCATTAACCCCCTCCAGAGATCCACCACAGTTTAATACATTAAGGGCAAACCTGCACACCACAGTTTGATCCATGTGGGACAACGCTCAGTCGAGCAAATTAGGCATCATGTACACAACAATTGTTTGCTATATGATCTTGATCCGTAGGCCATTAATTTCATTTTGTTATGACCAATTCGAATTCTTGTGTTAGAGTTTCTATTGATTTTGGTTTGTAATATATTTAAGTACTTGGTATCGATGTCTTTGAACAAAATGATTTTTTTTTTTAATTTCAATAATATAATTCCTCTGTGAGCTAGGCTAGATCAAGATGCTTCTCTATTTTCTTGTCATAGAGATTTTCTTTTGAGATTTTTGCAAGAGTTGTGTTATCCTGGCATAGTAAATTTCTTTTCTACATTGCTTTTTGTATTATTAAATTTGATCTATACGTGCATTGCACAAGTAAATAAACTACAAGGCCGAGTCTTTGTCTTTTTCCCGTTCCATGCATAGATATTGAAAAGAGTTCTTTGTTTTTAATCTTTTCAAGCACAAAATAGCCACTTCTTCATATCACACTTTTTCCTGATGAGTATTGTTAACTCTATCTGTCACCTTTAGAGTTTTAAGCTATACTAGTTTTACAACATATTGTTGTTCACCCTGAATTGCTTCACACTCTTAATTTGTAGTTTAATTTGTCTTCTCATTAAATTTTGACAGCATACCAAATTAGTGGTTTATCTGCTAGCTAGCTAGCAAATCATCTTTGGTCTAATGATGCAAATTTGATAGATATCAACGTAAATACGACAAAAAATTGTGAAAATTCTTCAGATTTGCACAATAATATTGCTCATGTATGAGTATTTTGACTATAACTTTGATTACGAGTATCATAATCGTGCATTATAAGACCACAATTCGGAAAACCCATTTGGCGTGCAAATTGTGGGTTACCGAGTCACGCATGGTGGCTCACGTTTTGATATTTCAGAAATTAGACGTTATATATCCAATTTGCATTGCTTTTTGCGTTCTTTGGAAATACTTCAATTAATTCATTTTTAGAGATACCTTTGATTCCATTAATTTGCGCTAAATGTTTTGCAAGATTCTTATTTTATTTCGTATTTTAATTTTATGCAATAATTAATTTTACATTTTTAGACAAAATTCTCATAATTTTGGATTTCCATAGCTATTGGGCCCGACTTGTGGGTTTTAGAATAATTTCGGATTTCATAGCTATTGGGCCCGAATTTAATCAATAGACTTTACTTCTCATGATAGTTTTCTCTAATTTGTTTTGAGTTTTTTTTTCCTCAATCTCGAACTTAGTTTCTATTAATTAAATAGCCATTTGAATAACCCTAATTCTATCTGGTGTCATATATGGATCTTCCACCAATGCCCTAAAAGAGTAACGTCAAAATTATATTTGAAAATGATTGCACTGGAAATAACATACCATGTCCAGGGAGTAGATAGAAACATTTTGAGACAAATTAGAGACGAAAAATTCTCGTCTCAAAAAACTTTTAAAGACGAAATCGAAACATTTTGAGACAAAAATTTTCGTTCTTAAAAAGTAAATTTGTTGCAGTGAGGGGGACAATTAATGATGCATTATCTAATTAAAAAATTAGTTCATTTTATTCTTTGTATAGTTCTTAATTCGTTGGACGGTAATATTATTGCAGGCATTGAAGATCAAATGGGTTGCATAAATACATGCGAGTAAAACTTTGGATGGACCAAAATCTTTGGTCAAACGATTCTTAGAAAAACTTTCCTGCCTGTGTCGATTTCACGCGAGCAACTCATTCACTCATGTTCACAGCATGCAGAAGCCTTTTGTCCCAGTCTAGCTTAACTTTTGATGCCAGACATGAGACATGAGACAGTCATCCACATGCAGTTTTGTTTATTATGGACCATTTACTTTGAACAGTGCTGTGCATTTCAGCTGTATACATGCTAACTATCTGATCTGCATTAATATTTGGCTGGCACATGCATGCTGCATGCATCTCGATCGGCCTTTAAGTTGTTTCGACCATGGGAGGTTTCAGATCCAAAATGCTCCATTAAAACCCTACGGCTTAAGCATTATATATATATACAGAAAGGACAGGCTCCTTAACATTTTAGGTTCACCTCGATCGTTTGTTTTCACAATTCATCTCACTCATCTCATGATCTAATTATTACAATTTTTCCAGATTTTCATATAAAATAAAATAAACAATTCAACTTTTTCAAATTCTAAAATAAAAATAATATTAAAAAAATATATTCTAATAATATTTTATTAACTTTTAACTTTAATTTCAACTCATGTCCTCTCATTTGCAAAAATAAACGAGACTTAGTGATATTTTTTCTTCTTTACATTAAATATATATTCTTTTAAAGCTTGCATTTTGTAAATGATCATTTGTCGATTGACTAGAGATAACTTCAGCTAATTCAGATTCATGGACTGGCAAAAGTAAGTTGCACAAAAGCGTACCTTTACTAAATTAAGGATTGAGATAGCAGAAATAATATTGGGCTTCGCTTGTGTTAACTTAGATGGAGATGAATGCTACAATGAAGAGAAACTGGTTGGTCCATATAATGAAGAGAAACGCTAGCTAGGCAGCGTCCAAAATTAGTCTTTTTGGCTATATATAATCATTATTGCTTGAATTACATATAAGAAGATGACATGAGGATGAGAACATTGATAGGAATTAAAGCCATTGAAATTTCAGAATCAAAATCATTAATGGAAAAACACAATCAATAATCGTGTAGGTTGGCTATATAATTAGTAACTTCGTGAAAATGTCCCCATATATATATATATATATATATATTTTAATTTATTATTATTTGGAAAATTAACCCTTTCTTGAAGTTTGTGGGAGAAAGGCTAAAGAGCTGAGTGCTGTATGGGGATTTGAGGCCGAAGGGAAAAAGGAGAGAAAAGCAAGAAAAAGAAAGGTTTAGTAATTATTGCTGTTGGAAGAAAGAAAGAGGCAAAAGGAAGGCTTCATGAGATGAGAATGAGATTCCCTAGTGATGGAAGATGACATATGCAAGAGTGGTTGAGAGAGGAAGAGAGGGGGAGGGAGGGAATAGAAGACTAGAAGCTTTTGGTTTGTCTGGTTGTGCAGCAGATCAGGAAGATAAAAAAGAAAAGAAAAGAAAAGAGGCAGTCTTTTTTACTAGGCAAATGGCATGTATTGTACCTAAATCCTGCCACTTAGAAATATACTTTCTAAAAGCTTGGATATATCATAACAGCAAGCTTGCCATCCTTTCACTAATCCCTATGCCTCTCTCTCTCTCTCTCCTCTCACAAACAATACTGAATATACTTGGTCGTAGCTAGTAGCAAGGAACTTTGCTAGCCTGTTGCCTGCCCCCGTTCCTTTATTTGGCAAGTCCTTTTTTTATTAGCATTTGTCCTTCTATTTATATACACACATCTTCATGTGTAAATGTGAATTTAAATTGAATGATAAAATTGACAAATCACATATTAATGTATAGCATGACGAGAAATAATAAGTAACATTTCTCAATCTTTAAAATGTAAAGTAACACAAATTATTTGAATAACTCCTCTGTGTAATCACCATATTATTAGAGAGGTCAAATTATCTCAATATGAGACCGGCCTTTTAGGTTAAATTAAGGCTTAATCTGGCCTATTGGCTATTGTGAGATATTCCTCGATCCAAATAATGGGTTGTAGATCAACACGTACACTTGTTTTCCATTAGGATAAAATTATATTTATGGGACGTTATTTTCTGAGCATTGTGATCATGGCCAGGCTCGTATATACCAGTTGTAGGGTTCAGATTTGAAAGTGCGTGGGCCATCATGATGTTAGCAAACTAAAGTACTAAGCGATATATACTTGATAGTCTGCAATGGTTTTTACTGAAATTTAAGCTGCCAAGTGCCACAGACTGCAATAAGGGGACGTGCACAGAAATTAAGAAAGGTGTCATCAATGAAAAAGAAGACTGTCATTCAAACTTTCAAAGTTCTATCGAGCATCTTTCTTGTAACCGTTGACATTGTGTTCTCCCTATTATTTCCGCTTCTTTTCCCTTCTTTTATTTCCTTTTGGGTTAGCACCACTATATCATCATGTGACGGACCACCATCACACCCAGCTAGCGCAAATACACATACACCATCAACTTAGTTTACAGCCTCCCCCCTCCCCCTTTAGAAAAAGGCTAAAACTTCTTTTGGGTTTTTTCCTTGCAACTCTAGGGACTCACGTAAACATGAATTTGCATTTTTTGTACATGCTTTCTAGTCTAGAGGACCGGGTGATCTTAATTTTCTAATTATAATCCACATGCGATCATGTACGTACTATATATAATATTCTTGCTTTAGTTATAAAGCATAGACGTTGCTTTAAGGGGCCGGCCAGAATGTACGTATTGACAATTTAAATATTAATCCGGGAAACCTTTTGGATTTGTAATTTTGTATCATTGTTGAGAACCAAGTCTGCCTATCTCTTGGATTTATGTGCATGCATACGTACATACGCACGCAATACGATTAATGGATTTGTCATGCATGCTTACATGATGAGTTATCATTGGCACCTCTATTAATGTCTTATGGTTAAGTTACATGATGTGTTAATTGCATGCATGGAGGTTCAATAATCAAAAGTGGGGTACGTAGCTACGTACTCGCTAGCTATATATCACTTTGATCATTGGTTGCCAGGTTGGGCTGGTTGAAGGGAGTATCCATAAATTAAAAGTGTCCATATTGGTATGGCCCTCTGATCAACCGACATGCATATGCTTACCTCATCTCGTACTTGATTGCTTAAATCTTACAACAAACGTACGTATACTGGCTTTTTACACATGGAAGCGATAGCTAGCAGCTAGCTACACACGTCTTGTGATGTTCACATGCATCGGTACGTAATTTCATCTAGCTATAAATTTTATATCAAAGTCTAAACTCAAGTCTTTAATTTTATATCAAATTACAACAAAACAAAGAAATCTATCTGGGTATCTCTTTCCATATCAACATATATATACATTAATAGATCAAAGAATAAGAGAACTTAGCCTCTAATTAATGAAAGTAATATGCATGGACCGACAAGGAATAGTTATGGAAATTGCTGGATCAATTGTATGGCTTGCAATTTAAAACAATTAAATTAACTTCATAATTGGAATGTGTTTGTCCCAGTCAATTGTTTCAATTTGCAGACACTGGCCAGCTGAGTGGTTTGATCATGCGATAAAAGTAATTAAAAGCGACCAGCCGGATGATATATACTCTTAAATTACGCACAAATTAAAGAATGCTCAACGTACAGAACCTTGTTTACACAGCTTGTTAGGACTGAATTAGCAACACTTTCGGGAAACAAAAAGCAGTAAAATCCTCAAATATTAATAATCCTAGCTCGAATATTATATATATATTCTCTTGTCACATGTCTCAATTATTGATGATCACCAGGTAATTCGATCTAAGTTAATTAGCTCCATTTATCTCGACAAGAATTCGTGGGAGTCTATCAAAGAGACCATTAATGCATGACAGCTTAATTTCTATCAAAATGCATGACGGGAAATTGGGATCAATTCAGATTGGCATGACATTAATGTCCAATCATCTTGTTAATGAATTGAGATTTTGACGGATAGTGGGCAAGTTTTATTATCCGATCATCATCCTGTTGTTGATTTAAAAAGTAACACGTACATATCTTGATGACAGTAAACGTAGGGCGGTGGCCAACCTAGCTAAAGCCAGTAGGTATATTCTCTCGATGATTTTGGCATGTATGAACAAGCCACTAAGACCTCAGTACTGAAGATGATCCAAAGAAAAAGAAGGGGTACTGATGGGGATTTCACTTTTTCTTTTTTAATGCCTTTTTTTGTGGGGGTGGGGTAAAACTAAATCCTTAACTGGTACCTCTCAGTGGCATTTACTTTTCAAAATAAGAAAATAAAGTGCTATATTTTTAACTCAAACCCTAGCTAGCTCCTCCTAGAATTCGTCTGTAACTAAGTGACAATTAATTTTCTTCAACATATACAATATCAGAATGCCGCAATGACTGTGCATCAGGTGGGATATCAATAAGAGCCAAGAAAAAAAGAAGAAGAAGAAAGAAAAAAAGAAAAAGACAAGGGAGTACTGAGAAATTACGTCAAAATGAAAGAAAAATCAGAACGTCCTAGCTACCACATGCATGCAGGTAAAAATCCAAATGACAGAAGCTCACTCCATTTAAAACTAATGTAAAGAGTTAATTGAAAACAAATAAGAGCAAAGCTAGGGTAGCATACCTCTTTAAAGGGAAACTACAGCGAACATTTATATAGGAAAGAAAATTGCTATCAAATACGCAGAGAAATTTGGTCGAACTTCCTTTGATGGGGGAGGCATAGGCATTGGTACTTCTGCCCTTTCACAGGAGTTTAAAGTAGCATTTCTGCGTGGTCGTTTAATTTCAAGCTTTTTTACGATCAACAATCCCCCCAATTAGTTTCGGAGGCAGGCTCTGCGAATCCAAAACCATGGGACTTCAACAGCGTGTGGTCAGTACGTTCATTATATGGTTGTTGGAACGTCTGATGATGGTCTACGGCGCCACTATTCGTGAACGATAGCATATCTTTCACGTTCACGCTAACGTTAACGTGACCACCATGTCCGACGTCCACAGCACCATTACCATCCGTCAGACCCAGAAAGTCCCTTGTCAGATGGTCAGTCTTCCGCCATGCTGCAATGTCTCCGGACGTGAACCCCGTACCCATGTACTCGGAGGCCGGGATGTGACTCATTGGGTTCATTTGAGTCACTGTTCCAAACTCGCCCATGTTGTTTAAGCGAGTCATCATGTGACCCACTGACTGAGCCTGTTGGGTTGCAGTGGCAGCAGCACCGACGGTTGCAGCCTTTTGGAGGAGTGCAGTGGCTGAGAGGTGTGCTGACGTGGCAGGGTTGGAGGTGTGTTGGGTGGTCACATGAAGCTTTTGGAAGGGTGAGGTTATCAATGCCTTGGGCTGGTGCTGTGTCGGTGGTTCTTGGAAGAAAGTTTGCGCATGGGGGGAAGAGAGAGGATGTAGTACTGGCATTTGGAAATGGTGAGCTTCAGGCTTGATCATCTGAACTAGGTTATGGGTGGAATTAGGGTTAGGGTTTTGGGTTGGGTCCCAGGGAGTGAGCTGGGAGATGTGGGTTTGTGGTGGGGTTGGGAAATGTTGGGTTGGATAGTGGAACAGAGGCTGAACTGTTGGCCGGTTTGTTGTGGCTAATTGGTTTACTGAGAGTGATCTTGCACTTTCTTCAGCTAATGCATCACAGAAAGCTCTATGGGTAATGAAGCTGTCCTTCCTATATATAGTATTCACATGAAAATTAGAGAAAAAATCCTTATAAATGTTATATATTAATTAACCAATTAAGAAAAACAATAACTTAATTATTACGTGTAGTTGATGGAGCAAACAGATCCCAGGAGATCAGGGAGCTAGACATTTCAATTTTTTTTTTTATGGTTTCGTGCATGCATGCATCTATTAGTTTAATAATGCCAAATGGGTGTAACAGCCAATACTAGTACTGCCTTTTCTTTCTCTAATTTAGTTCCTAATAAATATTCTCACAACTTGGAGCAAAATTAGGAAACACATTCTGCTCGTTTGGATTGAGAAAAGTGATCTCAACTCATCTCATTATTATAATTTTTTTAAATTTTCATATAAAATATAATAAACAATTTAACTTTTTCAAATCTTAAAACACTAATAATATTAAAAAATAATATTCTGATAATATTTTATTCAACTTTTAACTTTTATTTCAACTATCAATATAAACGGGACCTCTATTTTTGCTTTTTAGTTGCTTCGTTGAAATTGAGAAGGAATGTTGCATGCAGATATACGCAGTACCCTAATTAACTTAAATATTTAAGGATGAGTATGCGCGCCCTAATGTTGCATGCGGATCATGGCAAAGAGACACAAAGGTCAAAAGGCTTAAAGAACATAAAGGAACGATCGTGACGCTTGACATGCAAAATGGGCACATGATAAATACCCTTCTACAACTAGCTAGATCAGCTAATGCATGAAACTAAGATATGCATGAATTGAAGCCCCATGTCACGAAGAGAAAAGCAAGAAAATCACCATATCAGATTTTTTTTTTTTTTTGGCAGATTTATCAGGTTTCGTAATGATGAAAAGCAGAGATTCAATCTTCAGCAAGTAATTAATCGCATGCTTCAGGAAAAAATCATCATGGATTTTCTCAGCCATGAAACTTTTAAAGTATTTAGCTTTCTTTTTAACTTTTTTCTTTTTCCTGGATAAAGAGCAGACCATCATTATTTTTGATACTGCAGTCACTCCCGTTAACAAAATACCGCCAGATATACACAGTAAAAAGAGGGGTTATAGGAGAAAAACAATTAAGTTTGGTATTGAGTCACAGACAAAACAGTAAATGAAAGGTTGCATGCATTCTTTCTTTTGGTTCTCTGATCTCTTAATTTATTCTTTTCATACATCAACTTAAAATGGTTCAGAATTCAGTGATATCCTATCAGTTTTTCTTGTACTGTCACCAGCAATCCAAAGTAATGAACGATGGCAAAGATCAGAACATCGTAAAACCAAATGGAACACATGATCTTAATTAATATGAAAAAAAAAAAAAAATACCAAGACAAAATAATTGTACCTTGAGAAAAGGGTTCCACAGTCACATCTATATTCTCTTGTCCCACAGGTTTTAGAATGAGCCTTCCAATCTGATTGAACTGCATAGATCTTTGAGCATTTCTCACATTTCCACTTCTTCTCCCCATGTTTCCTGCAATAGTGTTTCTTAATTCCTGTAAGATCACCCAGAGCCCTTGAAGGATGGTGGTGAACACAAGAAGGCTCAGGGCAAACATAAGCTCTCTTTCTGACCTCTTTGCTGTTTCTTTGCTTCAGCTTCCAAGGGAGGTTATGGCCTCTCCTGTGAAGCTGAAGGTTTTGATCCCTCTGAAAGCCCTTGTTGCAGATCTCACACACAAATCTATTGGTGGCCAGTAGGGTCTTTGGGGATAATGCAATCACTTCAGAATCTGGGTCTGAATCACCATCAAATACTAAGACCAAAATGAAACATGAGAGCAATCTAATGCAAAATTGAAGAGACATGGAAATAGATCTTACCTGGGTTTCCAGGGAGGCTTCTCTTTTTCTTCATCTTTTGTGGCTGCTGTGGATTAGTAGTTGAAAGCACTCGATTTAACGTACCAAGGTCCTGAACTCTTGTACCAGAAGAAACACTAGCTTCTTCAGACAAAGAAGTTGAATTAGACATAGCTGCAGGCAGCATCGCCTTTGACCAAAACTCCAACAGAGAAAAACAAGAAAATCCAATAATCTGATCTCTTCGTTTGTTTGAAATCTTCTCCTACTTTATTGTTTCTTCAAGTACCCCTTTCGCACCTTTGAACAGACTAAAAAGGCAGACCTAGGAATAGAGAATCCCAGCTTTGGACATAACTAAGCTTGTTGAAGAACAGGTGGCAGTAACACATAGCCACAGAAAGGCATCATTCATTGGTTTGGCAAAAGCAAAATTAATCTCGTGAGAAGAATGATGATGGTGATGATGACGAAAGGTTATTCTCCAAGTCGCTATCTAGGCCATGGATTGCTTGCCTGAGCAACTCTGCAGAACCAGTTCAGATATATCTCTTTCCACTTCCTCTCTCTCTCTCTCTCTCTAAGCCATCATAGTTTTCACCATGCAGTCTAACATGGAAAGAACAGTCAATAAGATGGGTTTTCTTTAAAACATCCTCCCAAACCAATAGCCTTTTCCCTCTCCTATTTATCCATACATGTGTACAAAGAGATCAGGGACAGAAAATGAAGAGAAAAAATCAGTAGCTGGGTGTTGTAGTGGGTAGTGCACAGAGGGTAGAGGGTGATGATTACTGGGGCAGCCTGAGTGGGTGGTAAATTTTAAAAAAAAAATGATAAATGATGAAAAGAAGAAATCAACGTAGGGAAAAAGATGGGAAGCAAAAAAAAAAAAACGAAGAAAAGAGCCCGGATTAATACTGTAAAAAAAAGGGTGGAGAGAGAGAGAGAGAGATCAGAGAGAGAGAGAGAGAGAGAGAGAGACGGGATAAGGGCTGCCCGAGAAAAGACTGGAAGAATCCCAACCCCACTTGACTCAGAAAATTTTCTCCTTATTTTCTTATTCGATTTCTTTCGATTTGAGTCTGAAGTTAGCACTTTCTGTCTTTCCTTTGTTCCTGTAATAAAACACCCAAATCCTAAAAGGCCCTTGATCATCATTTGAATGGAATGATATTAAAAAGAGGGATTGCTTACTTGCTTACCAGAAGGCTTAGATCAAGAATGAGACGCTGGAAAAGCTTTGAAGGTGGTAAAGGCAAAAGTGTTGAAAGATAGGCCATCCCAAGCACCTTTCATAAAACCCCACAGTAACATGATCCATTTCATTGATCGACTCGTAGCTTATATATACAAGTCCTACAAATTCACTAGAAATTATAACAATCGTCAGCTTTTTGCTCATGTATTATCATATTGTCGGTACGTACGTACGTATCTCCATTCCAAATTAATTTCCTTAATTCGAGATCAAATTAATGAACTTGTCCAATGAGGGTTATGCATGCATGGTTAGAGATTAATTTTATTTTGTTATAATTCTCACTTCAATTATTGCACACTGAAAGTACTTGAAAGAAGCCCCACAGAGATCGATCAGGAATTCCCAAGTCGTCTTGATCTTATTTCCCCCCTTTTTTATAGTAGTTTCTTAATTTATTCCAAACCCAAACCTAAAGCCATGGAGATCAGGGAACACGATTTCTCTATTATATATATATATATATATATATATATATATATATATATATATATTTATTGCTGAACATGTACATAATGATGAGCATTAATTCATGCTTGGCTAGTGTTGTACCGTCCGTCCTGCAGCGTCATGTTTTCTAATATTACAAGAGATTTCTATCTTTAGAAGCCATGCATGCGTGGGCCTAATAAACATGGCAGCAACCATGCAGTTCCTTAAGTTTAATTTAGGCGTGGATGAAATAGGACCCATCTGCATGCAATACTTTTGGTACAAATACATATATATATATATATATATATACACATATATAGCCTAGCTAATGCATGTATGTGGCTCATATAAATCCTTTTGGAATCCTATGCGCGCGGGTTCTTTTTTCTAAATCTTTTGAATATGCAATGACTTTTCAGGACTGAGATTAATTCATGGTTTTTTTTTTTTTTTTTTTTGCTTTTAATAAGATGAGATATTGTATTGCTTCCTTGATTAACCTTTTAAGGAAAAATGGTGCAAGCATGCCATTGAGAGTTTGGCAATTAGCTAGCTAGCATGCATGAGTAGTACTACAATATACAAGCATCTTAAAAAATATTATAAAAATTGGAATAAAATAGAATAAAATACAATCCTATTGCACCAAACTTTATCTACCATATTATAGCATATATATATATATATATATATATAATCATAATCATGAGGTTCTACATCTGATAAGTACGTATTTTTTTGAAAAGATGACGTTGATTTTAATATTTAATATTTAATTATGAGGTTCTACAACCTAGGCCAAGATCTGTCTTACCTGTTATTAATTGAGGCTCAGTTGCTTGCTGATCATAAATGTCCGACACTTCTGTATTTTCATTTTGATGCTTTTAAAAATACAGGAATTAAGTCTATATATATTAATATATATATATATATATATAGGATTTACCAAGGAATTTACGCCTTTTACAAAGAGATCTATCAGGTCATGTATTGGGTGTACGCGTAGTTAATAAGAGGATGGAAGATTAATCTTCCCAATTATGTATATATATATATAGCTATTGATCATGTTAATTGATGAATCCATCTGGGGAGTACGGATCGATATATTTTGACATTTTCAAGCAAGTAGTGCATGCAGAAGCACACACATGCATGCATGCACAGTCTTTTTACTTGTTCTTGCTGATCTTGTTATTTTGATTTTTCTAATTATTACTCATGTGCAGATCAGAGCTGGGATCGATATTAATATCATCATGAATGGTAAAGAATGGTGCATCATGCGGGCCATACCTTATTCACGGGTTGATCTTCTATATATATTATATTCTCAGGTGCAGGTTTTGGCTCTATATATATATATATATATATATATATATATATATATATATATATCTTACCCCAAGCTAAGGGCACTGCAATATTACTACTGCCCATTATCCTTATCGTGCATGCAGCTATATTTTTATTTTTTTTAACTTTTCTATGGACCTTGCTTGAGAATTCATGATTACTTCTTTTCCATCGGCCCAGCTATCTATATATATATATATGATAATCAAATATTTTTACCCCAATCACACCCGATCGATGAAGTTGATGATAAAAATAAAATAAAATAAAAATAAAAAGACGTCCTAGCAGCTGGGATTATATAAATATATTCATCATGAAAAACAAATTAAATATGAACTTGAATCTTCATTTAGTATATAGTTACTAGCTATTAGCATATAACATTTTTATTATTTGATTATTTACTCATTTACTGTAAATAGGCTCAGAATATTCTAGAAGTTAGTTTTGTGTCTATTGTCGGGAATACCCCTACTCTTGTAACAGATTTGATTATCTGTGTATGTGTATAAATACACCAAAAATCTCACAAATGAATATAGAAGGAATTCATGAAAATCTCTCAGGCTCACATGGTATCAGAGCTGCTCGACTAGCAGTCTCATGATCCATGGCCTCCCTTCCCTCTCCTTCTGCGTCTATCATTTCTTCTTTCTCACATGTAGTCACCCTTAAACTTACTACAGAAAACTATTTGCTATGGAAGGTACAAATATCTGCTTACCTTAGAGGTCAAGATCTCTACTGCTATGTGGATGGCACCTTACCCTGTCCAGCAAAATTTCTTATTGCTGCAAACAATGAAATACCACAAATCAGCTCAGATTATAAAACTTGGGTGAGAACAGATCAACTGGTTCTCAGTGTTCTATTCTCATCCCTCTCTGATTTGGTCATAGGTCATGTTCTATCAGCCTCTACATCTTACTCCCTCTGGAATTCCATTTCCTCCATGTTTGCCTCTCAGTCACAAGCGAAAGATTTTCATCTTCGTTTTCAGTTGACTAATCTTTCTCGTGGTGACCAAACTATTACTGAGTATTTCGGTAAAGTTAGGTCAATAGCTGATAGTCTTGCCTCCACGGGCAAGCCTTTACCAGACAAAGAACTTGTCACGTACCTACTCACTGGGTTAGGTCACCTCTATGAACCCTTTGTCACGTCTATGACTACCTGTTCTGACCCCATCTCATCCCATGAGCTATATCAAATGCTTCTCATACATGAAAGCAGACTTGCTCATACCTCTAAGCAAATTCTAGAACCCTCGGCCAATTTTAGCTCTCATGGTTCTCCTGGTGGTCGCTATCAGAGAGGTAGGTCTAGAGGTAGACAAGGTAGAGGCCGCGGAAATCAGTCGAACCGTGGTGGTCATTACACATCCAATTTCTCTGGAAACACTCATCAAACACCTAGTGGTGATCGTCCCATTTGCCAAGTCTGTCAAAAACCGGGGCATGTTGCCCTTCAATGTCGGCAAAGGTTTAATCACTCATATCAAATGCCACCCCCTTCCTACTTCTCAGTAAATTATACATCAAGTTCTCCCACCCAAATTTCATCTTCCAATCACCAAACCTACAACACGGATACCACCTGGTATCCCGATTCTGCCGCAACCCACCATATCACTAATGACCTCTCTCATCTCAATCTGTCCAGTGAAAACTACAATGGTATTGAAGGCATTCGCGTGGGTGATGGATCGTGCCTCCCGATTGAACACATCGGTGACTCTACTTTTCTCTCTAACTCTTCCTCCTTTCTTTTACATAAATTGCTTCATGTTTCAAATATATCCAAGAACCTTGTTTCTGTACTTCAATTCTGCAAAGATAACCTCTGTTTCTTTGAATTTCATGCCCATCATTTTTGTGTGAAGGACACTCGGACGGGGAGGTCCCTCCTCACCGAACCAACGCGTAACGGACTTTATGTTTTTCCTTCAATAAAAACGCCACCTGCTTCAACACATCTGGGAGAGAAAACCTCCATTTCACAGTGGCACCAACGACTCGAACATGCTTCTCTTGATCTTGTGTCTAAAATTCTGCACACCAACGACTCGGGCAGGTTTTGGCTCTATATATATATATATATATATATATATATATATATATATCTTACCCCAAGCTAAGGGCACTGCAATATTACTACTGCCCATTATCCTTATCGTGCATGCAGCTATATATTTTTTTTTTTAACTTTTCTATGGACCTTGCTTCAGAATTCATGATTACTTCTTTTCCATCGGCCCAGCTATCTATATATATATATATATGATAATCAAATATTTTTACCCCAATCACACCCGATCGATGAATTAAGTTGATGATAAAAATAAAAATGAAAAGACATCCTAGCAGCTGGGATTATATAAATATATTCATCATGAAAAACAAATTAAATATGAACTTGAATCTTCATTTAGTATATAGTTACTAGCTAGCTAATCTTTTGTTAATATTTGACAAAAACAAATTCATTTTTTCTAATTAATTTAAAAACATGAGTACGTACGTACGTAATTACAAACTCTCTAAATCTATATATATAAATCTATGTATATTCTATTTAAATATTTATTTCAATTCTTCGTTTATATTTTTTATTTTCATGATTATATATAGTTGGAATTTTTATTGATCATAAACTAGCGGCCTGCATATATATGTGCATAAAAAGAATTTAGAATAAAAAAACAAACAATTTCCCTATTTTCCATATATACATCTTGCTATAAAAAGTTGGGATATTAATACTAGTACATTAATTAATTTTAAAAAATGTTTCCTAGCTAATTTTCCCTGTCAAATACAAAGAAAAGAAAAAGAATGGTACGTACTAATAAAATATGGCTTATTGGCCCCGTGAAAGTAAACTAGTTGTCGATCCGTCAGTAGATGATCGTGAATATTGGCTATCCAATTTTACTAGCTAGTCATATTTAACTAACAGAAATAGATCAGTGGGCCAAATTAAACTACTGTAGCATTGACTAGCGTGATTTTTAGAGACGAAATTTGTTAGGGATGTCACTCACCATACATTTCGTCTCCAAAAATGCCTAAGCTATTAAATTCATTCGAACGAATAAATATCCATTCGAACAAGATATTTTGTGACGAATAAAATCATCTCAAAAAATGAAAACCCTTCGAACGGAGCAAAATAGATTCGAACATCAAATTAATGTTTGTTCGAACAGTATATAACCTATTCGAATAATTAAATTGGTGAGAAATTAATTTTTTTTTTTTTGGGGAAAGTAAATAACCGTTCGACGAACTTAATTTCTTTGTTCGAACGGACATTTTTTCAATTAATTTGATTATTAGTATAGATTTGTGCATATATTTTTTCCATTAAAGTAATAAATATTTTTTCCATTAAAGTAATAAATATTTTTTCCATTAATTTGTTATCATTTGCAAAATATACAAATGTGTATATACTATATGAGAAATACTCTAGTCACAAAGTGATTACACAAAAGTAATCTCACAAACTGACGTATCTTAATGTAACAGATTATAAAGTTACTTTTATTGTATTGCAGATCTGACGGTTCACATGGAGCCACGTCAGTTTGTGGGGTTACTTTTGTGTAATCTCTTTATGAGTGTAGCACTCCTCATATTATATATTTTGATTTGCAGTGAGTTAAAATATTTATAAATTCATAAATTAATTTTATGTAATTAATTTTAAAACTTTATAGTGATTTCTTTTATGTTAAACTTATATAAATATAACTTTAAAGATAATATCATTTTTTATGTTATCATGAACGACAAGTAAAATGAAAAAAATAAACAATGTAGCAAACACAAAAAAATAAAAACCCATACATTAATTACATCCCAAGCATATATATAATGTCGGCCAATACAACATAAAAAAGTAAAATAATAACTAAAACGATCACTATTGCCTAAGTAGATCAACAATTTCTTGTAACATTTTTACGTGTCCTTCCAGATCCCTAAACTTATCCATGATGAGCTCAACGAACTCCACAAACAGAGCTCGTACCTGATCCAAAATAGCCATAGGAGGCTGTCTCTCAACAACGGCAGTACTACTAGAAGCCAGATCTGTGGGAGGATTACTAGGCTATTTGAACAGAATCTTGTTCGAACAGACTAATAAGATTTTAAGTGCAAGATTTTACTTAAAAGACTAATAAAATATATATAAATTAACAGCTAAAATTAAAAAACTATATAGTATAATTACAAAATATTTTACACTAAAATTAAAATGGAAACTTAAAATATAATATAACATAGCAATTGTTAATACTTAAATTAATGTTTAATACTTCTAAAATATTTAATTAAAAAACTATATAGTATAATTACAAAATATTTTGTACTAAAATTAAAATGGACACTTAAAATATAATATAACATAGCAATTATTAATACTTAAATTAATGTTTAATACTTCTAAAATATTTAATTAAAAAACTATATAGTATAATTACAAAATATTTTGTCTAGAATTAAAATGGAAACTTAAAATATAATATAACATAGCAATTGTTAATACTTAAATTAATGTTTAATACTTCTAAAATATTTAATTAAAAAACTGTATAGTATAATTACAAAATATTTTATACTAGAATTAAAATGGAAACTTAAAATATAATCTAACATAGCAATTGTTAATACTTAAATTAATGTTTAATACTTCTAAAATATTTAATTAAAAAACTATATAGTATAATTACAAAATATTTTGCACTAAAATTAAAATGGAAACTTAAAATATAATATAACATAGCAATTGTTAATACTTAAATTAACGTTTAATACTTCTAAAATTTTTAATTAAAAAACTATATAGTATGATTACAAAATATTTTGTACTACAATTAAAATGGAAACTTAAAATATAATATAACATAACAATTGTTAATACTTTAAATTAATGTTTAATACTTCTAAAAGTTTTTATTAAAAAACTATATAGTATAATTACAAAATATTTGTACTAAAATTAAAATGGAAACTTAAAATATAATATAACATAGCAATTATTAATACTTAAATTAATGTTTAATACTTCTAAAATATTTAATTAAAAAACTATATAGTATAATTACAAAATATTTTGTACTAGAATTAAAATGGAAACTTAAAATATAATATAACATAGCAATCGTTAATACTTAAATTAATGTTTAATACTTCTAAAATATTTAATTAAAAAACTATATATTATAATTACAAAATATTTTATACTAGAATTAAAATGGAAACTTAAAATATAATCTAACATAGCAATTGTTAATACTTAAATTAATGTTTAATACTTCTAAAATATTTAATTAAAAAACTATATAGTATAATTACAAAATATTTTGCACTAAAATTAAAATGGAAACTTAAAATATAATATAACATAGCAATTGTTAATACTTAAATTAACATTTAATACTTCTAAAATTTTTAATTAAAAAACTATATAGTATGATTACAAAATATTTTGTACTACAATTAAAATGGAAACTTAAAATATAATATAACATAACAATTGTTAATACTTTAAATTAATGTTTAATACTTCTAAAAGTTTTTATTAAAAAACTATATAGTATAATTACAAAATATTTGGACTAAAATTAAAATGGAAACTTAAAATATAATATAACATAGCAATTGTTAATAC
The DNA here is from genome assembly GCA_022457165.1 of Juglans mandshurica. Classification (NCBI taxonomy): domain Eukaryota; kingdom Viridiplantae; phylum Streptophyta; class Magnoliopsida; order Fagales; family Juglandaceae; genus Juglans; species Juglans mandshurica. Next base: position 13,601,920 of record CM039631.1, read on the forward strand.
TTAAATTAATGTTTAATACTTCTAAAATATTTATAATATTGGTGATTAGTAATGTAATTTTGCAATGGAATTGTGTTTGGAATGTGATTTGCTTTCAAACTTATTGTATAATTGTAGGAGTTGAACAGTTTTGGATTTTAGGGTTGTTTTTATATGTATTTGAACCTTAAACCCGTTCGAGAATTGTGGCCAAATATTCTCTTAAAGAATGTTTGGGTACAAGTCTTTGATTGTCCAAAGTAGATAGTTTGGGATTCTATCATCTATACGGCAGATATATTCAATTTAAACTCTTGTGTTAATCAATTAAATTCATTCACTATCCGAAATAATTGAGGGTAAAATATCGAAAGAAGATGAATCAACTGAAGTGTCTAGTGAGGATGAGGGTGACTGGTCCAGTAAAACGAATAGTGAATGATTTTCAAACATGAATTTTTGTAAGTATTATTCTTATAAATATCTGTAACGTTTGTTTGAATAATAATTTGTTACAATTTTAAATGGATATGTCTCCTAAACGCAAAGTAACACATGTGCCATCCCCTTCCATTACTGACTCTCCGTGTGGTTCACCTGCCATGAATAGTGAGTCAACATCACCAGGCCCAGAACAAGGTATTTTATAAATATCACATTTTATACTCAATTTAAGTAATATATCTATAAAATAATTTAATTTAATTAAAAAGTTATGCTTTAATTACTGTATATATAGCAGTTGTAAGCAAGCGCCGAGGTAGAGGCACTACGAGGGGTGTCTACATAGAGAAAGTAAGGAAAGTGGGTAAAATCAAGGTTGATATTCCTGATGATCACACTAGTGGCTCCGGAGATTCGGCAGCGTGGCTTGCTTCTTATGTTGGTACGCTTACTTGCACGTATGCACCGATTACTACATCCTCTTGGTCTAAAGTTTCCCAATATGTGAAAGACAACATAAAAAAGCATTGCTTGGTAATAAGCTACATCTCAAGCAACTAAGTATATAACATGTTACTTTCAAGTTACTTTGTATTTATACTAATTGTTTATAATTTTTTAAAGGATGAGTTTGATCTTAATTTTGGCCGACGAGATGATCAATTAACGGTTCACGAACTGATGTCGAATGCATTCCGGAGATATAAAGGTCTATACCATGCATACAAAAAAAGTTCAGTACTACAATAGAGGTGCGCCAAAATCCATTCCAAGCAATTTCACCAAACGAATGGGAGAAGGTTTGTGATATATTTAAAGATCCTGCTTATCAGGTAATATCGTTGCTATCTTTTTTTAATAGTATACGATAGATGTATTAAACATATAGACTAATATTTTTCTTTTAGCAACGGAGTACTGTGAACAAAGCAAATAGATCAAATTTAAAGATAAACCATCATGCGGGTTCTCGATCTTTTCGTCGTTTGTCTAAGAAAATGGTAAGTTATTTTAGTGCCCGTTAAATATTAACATATAATACTTTTTTCTGATTTAAGTTCGAATATAGATTTTCTTTTTGCAGAAAGAAGAAAGTTCTGATGACTATGATCTGACCCAATTGTATGCTAAAACACATAAAAATCGTGATGGTTTTTGGGTCAGTCCTAAAGCAGAGACAAATTATGTAAGTTTAAGTTTATTTAATTCCATTGTCACATAATATTTTTGTTACTTATACTAACTTTAATGTTTTTATTTTTGTAGGATAAGATGATATCTCGTAAGAAAATTATTGCGGATCCATCTGATGCATCATCTGTCAATGATGCTTAGATATTTTCTCAAGTTTTTAGATCACGTTCTGGATATTTTTGGGGCTTCGGACGTTGCGTAAAACCATCATCAACATCATCATTCTATTCTCGAGCCAGATCGAATGACGACAAGACTAAGGAATTGGAAGAAGCAACATTTGAGATAGAATAATTGAGGTCCAAGGAAAAAGAGTTGCTGACCTGATTAGATCAAGCAGCGGATCTTGAGGCGAAATGTTTGAACAAATCTAGTCAATGATGTCCCAAAACTCTATGCCACTACCATAGTCTTAAAATTTATCTTTTCTTTAATTGCATTTATATTATGATGTTCCAAAACATTTGAACAATTGATTTTTGAATTACAATTTGTGTAATATTAGTATGGTATTTTTAATTAAATTCTAATCTGTATGATTAATACCGTTCGAACGGTAAATAACCAGATTGAACTGTAAATTACCATTTATAACTCTATTCGAACAAAAACCGACCCATTTGAACAAAAACTAATCCATTCGAACGACAACCAAAAAATACAGACATTCGAATAATAAAATATTTGTTCGAACAATATTAATATGCAAAACCCTATTCGAACGGATATAATTTCTGAAAATAAAATTTTTGTTCGAACAGACATAATTTTTGTCCGAACACAAGTCATTTGAAAATTTTCGTAGTTCAAACGCATAAAATCTGTTCGAACACTCCGTTCGTTCGAATATGATCAAATATGGTCATTAGTTCGAATAAATATTTCATATTGTTTGAATGGACGTGTCGATTCGAACCAAGAAATATTCCATTCGAACGATGTATTGAGACGAAACCGGTTCGTCTCAAAAACAATTTCCGTTCGAACGATTTCGACTGGATCCGCCCAATTTCGTCTCTAAAAATGATTTTTTGAGATGAAATTTGATTTTTCATCTCCAAAAAATTTTTGAGACGGTCTTTCCAAGATAAAATAGAGACGAAATTTTTTCATCTCCAAATATAATTTGGGACGAAATTTGGGTCTTTTGAGACAAAATTTGTTGTCTCAAAAAACCCAATCTCTTATAGTGTGTGTATATATATATATATATATATATATATATATATATAAATATTTACGTATAGCTTTTTTTGATCTTGTTTGGCCGGCCACTTTAGACATTTCCAAAGATAAGATTGTACGTTCACATTTGGATAATGAGTTAAGATGAGATCAATTGCGATGAAAGATGAAATTTAAATAAAATATTATTATAATATTATTATTATTTTGAGATTTAAAAAAGTTGAATTGTTTATTATATTTATTATTTTGTGTGAAAATTTAAAAAATTCTAATTATGAGATGAGAAAAAATAAAACACTTTTACTATCCAAACGAGGTAAAAAAAAAATACAGAATTCATTGGCTTTCTTTAGAGGAAATTTTGCTGCACGTACGCTCGTACGATATTCATACGTGCAACTGAGAAATACAGACGTTCAAACAATAAAATATTTGTTCAAACAATATTAATATACAAAACCCCGTTCGAACGGATATAATTTTTGAAAATAAAATTTATGTTCGAACATACATAATTTTTGTCCGAACACAAGTCATTTGAAAAATTTCTTAGTTCAAACGAATAAAATATGTTCGAACACTCCGTTCGTTCAAACATGATCAAATATAATCATTAGTTTGAACGAATATTTCATATTGTTCGAATGGATGTATCGGTTCGAACCGAGAAATATTTCATTCGAACAATGTATTGAGATGAAATCGGTTCGTCTCAAAAAAAAGTTTCCGTTCAAACGATTTCGACCAGATCAACCCATTTCGTCTCTAAAAATGATTTTTTGAGACAAAATTTGATTGTTCGTCTCCAAGAACTTTTTGGGACAGTCTTTTCGAAATAAAATAGAGACGGAATTTCTTCATCTCCAAATATAATTTGGGACGAAATTTGGGATTTTTGAGAATATTTTGTCTAAAAAAACCCAATCTCTTGTAGTGTGTGTGTGTGTGTGTATATATATATATATATATATATTTACGTATAGCTTTTTCTGATCTTGTTTGGCTGGCCACTTTAGACATTTTCAAATATGAAATGCGTTGTGATGAAAGATGAAAGTTAAATAAAATATTATTATTATTTTGAGATTTAAAAAAGTTGAATTGTTTATTATATTTATTATTTTTTGTGAAAATTAAAAAAATTATAATTATGGGATGAGATAAAATAAAACACTTTTACTATCAAGGCTAAAAGAAATACGGAATTCATTGGCTTTCTTTAGAGGAAATATTGCTTGCACGTACGCTCGTACGTATGAATATATATATTACTAGCTAACGAAATAAGATAATGACATAATATCTATATTAATTTTGGACTAATATGTACTTGATTATTCTTTTAATGCCCTTTAGCTTTGTATAGACTATAGCTAGGAGACATTAACTCCATCTTTACAAGAGTGAATAAAAAGCATCTAGTTGGCCAAATTCTTAGACTATATATATATATATATATATATATATATATATATATATATATATATATCTTACCCAGCACCAATGATCAATATCACAATTAATCCAAATAAGTCTACCAAATAGTTGGACCTCTTTTCTTCTTTGAATGATCCAAAAGACACATTCACTCGCTAGCAAATATCTTGAATATAATAAGCTCGAAAAGGATATAGAGGCTTCTTTATTAATAGAAATTGGGACATTATCAGTTATTAAAAAATTAGAAGATGAAGAATAGAATACATCAGTCTTTAGGGAAAATGTTTTATTGAACTAAAAAAAATGGAGAAAGAGTTACTAAATAATTATATAGGCAGCTTGGAGTACATGCAGTTTCCTCCCAATACCGGTCTAGAAAAACAAAATAAAAGAGATAATATTCAAGTAAAAAGTGCCTTGATCAGGAGCTACCAAGTTGTATACACTACAACAAAAAACTGATTTTGGGACAATTTTTGTTTGGGACGAAATAAAAATCATCCCAAAAAATGAGATATAGGGACGAAATTCAAATTTCGTTCCTAAAAAATGATAGAAGGTGTTTACTGTTCGAAAGGTATATGTAGGGATGAAAAACTTCGTCCATAATAATAAACGTTCCAACATAAAAAAAAAAAAAACGTTCGAACAAAATATAATAAAGATTCGAACGAAAATTATATATGGTCGAACGACAATTTGGCACGTTAAGTGATAAAGTTTAGCGAGATATTGACTTACTATTCGAACATATCACTATACCGTTCGACCAAATAAGTTATCAATGTTTGAACGTATAATAAAGCATTCGAATGAAAACTAGAAACGTTCAAACTTGAAATATTCCATTCGAATGGTTACATAATTTTTACAATTATTGATGGCAATAAAATACCTTACTTAAATATCGATAAATATTTAATTTATATAAAAGCTAGTAATTAAATAATAGAAATCAATAATTAATTTAGAAAAGGCAAAAAAGATTTAATTCTTAATTCATAATTAAATTAAATTTACAAAACACCAAATATTGTTCGTACCAAAAACCAAAAAAAAAAAAAATGTAAATAAAAAATAGAAACTATTAAGATCCCAATTCCCTGAACATATCCTCGATTGCAGGTAGGTGTGTCTCTAGATTTGTCATTCGAGTACTGATTGTGACTTGAGTCACAGACATGATATCAATCTTTGTACGTAACTCAGAGATACTATGATTAATCTCTGTATGTAAGTTAGAGATGCTAGCATTAAGTTGAAATTTGCATCAGATCAAGATTCCTCAATAAGTGATATTAAAATTTTTACATAAGTTCTAGGTCAACGTTCAGGGTAACTGAAGGGTTTGGGTTGCTATGTAAACCCTTCTAGCTCTTCCTCATCGTCTAGGTTTGCCTATAATGCCTCTATAGCATTAGACAAAATGAATTTCAAGATCGAAGAATTGACTGCAAGCAGCATGAACTAGATGCTCAATTGGCAAAACAAGCAAACATGGAGATGCGCATGAAATAACAAGAACAACAATAAGAAGAGTTTAGGAGAGATGTGCAACTCCAAATATAGATGCTTATGCAACAGTTCAAGCCTACAAGCAACTGATTTATATTATATGTACATATTTTGGGATCTATTTCTGTATAAAAATGATAGTACTACTACTGTTTTATTTATTTAGTTCTCACTTATTAGACTAGTTTTATAGATATTGAACAAATAATAATGTAATTTATTAAATATTATGTATGTCTATTTGATTTTTAATTATAAGGTAAAATAAAATAGTTACTGTTCGAATGAGAAAAAATCATTTGAACAAGATGAGTAATGCCATTCGAATGTAATCGTAATTAAATGTTCGAGAAGTACGTGAAACCATTCGAACGAATCATTGAATGTGAGCAAAATGTTCGAACGTCTTACTGTTCGACCATCAAATTGTTTGTTCGAATGTTTCCTCATGCCTATTTGGTCGAATGGACTAATATCGATCGACCACTCACGAATGATGCATTAGAACATAAAATACACTCGAAAGTAAATTTTGTAATGTTTGAATGTGATTCTGGGACGAAATTCAAACGTCTCAAAAAAATTATTCCGTTCGAACGTGATCGAACGATTCTACTCAATTTCGTCCTAAAAGATATTTTTTTGAACAAAATTGATATTTTCGTCCCAAAATACATACTGTTATTGGAACGACCTTGGGTCGATTTTTTTTTTCTTTCTAAGAAATATTTTGAGACGAAATCCCAATTTTTTGGGACAAAAAATTATCTTCCCAAAAAACCTTATTGTGAATAGTAGTAAAATAGTGAAATGAGATTAAAATTTTGTGAATAATAATAAGATAGTTAATTTGTGAATAATAGTGAGATAGTTTATGAGGTTTTGAGAAATTAGAGAAAAAATTTGAATAAAAAATATTATAAAGTTAAAATATTGGTAGAATATTATTTTTGTTTAGAGATTTAAAAAAATTAAAATTTTTTATTTAAAAATTTAAAAAATTTGTAATTATTAATATGAAAAAATTATCATAATTAATTTAAAAATATTTATATTTGAGTGATGTTTAAAATAAAATAAATGAAATGAAAATTTTTTCGAAACAAGTGTAATAGTTGGGCCTAGATAGAAGGCCGAATGAATATCTTTCCGAGGCGATGAGCCCAAGAAAAGAGGTAGAAATCCCATGCATGTCAACATCACATCGATAAGGACATATCCTTAGGTACATCCCACCCTAAGCAATGTAAGCATTATCATTACCTCACGAGAAAGGCAAGGAATAGAGCTGAGCTGACTTGGACCCCAACCTCGACCCAAGTGTCGAGTTCACGTGCCTCCAAGACAGACAGACGGACAGACATGCATAGCCAATTCTAGTTAAAGCATTGCCAGCATATACGGACAGACCATGCTCAATTGCTCATGAAAAAGCTAAAAGAAGAAAGAAAAAAAAGATAGAAAAGGAAATCGTAGGTTGTGGTTAGTAGTTACTTCTTTTAAACTTTGTTAGTTCTAACGTGTGATTTGAAGAACCCGAGAACTCAGTGATTAGAATCAACTTCACATGAATGAATAGGAATGGATGTTAGACATTACATGTAAAATATAGGAGTTGACTTCCGATCCATATATGTGGTTCTGAATTACATTTAAAGATCGATTAAGAATCATTCATGCAAAATGGAACCTGTTTAGCCATACATGATCCATACATCCATATATATATATATATATATATATAACAATTCTTTTATGCATGATTTGTGTATGTAAGAGATTACGATATGTTTTTCTTCTAAGCTAATTCTTTGACTAGTAATAAAATTTGTTATAGTACAAGAGAGTTTTTTACCATGAAATCTATAGAGGTCATTTTCATATTGAACTTAAGTTCTTGGGCTATCTTCGGAACTATAGAGGAGTTTGTTTTGCTATTTCAGAGTTACACACGAGTTGGGTTTCTTGAGTATATAGAGGAGTTTTTTTGCTATTTGATTGTAATAAGGTTGTTTTGCGCATGTTTTTTTAAGGTATTCTTCTATAAAAAATGAGGATCTTTGTTAATAATATTAGAGGATTTTTTTCAACAAAAAAAAAAATGTAGATTGAACAAAAAAAGTGAACCGAAAATGATGGTAAAAAAAGGAAGAACAAGCATTAAAAATGCCTCGTTTACTTTCAGAGATGAGATGAGTTGAGATTAAAATTAAAAAGTTTAAATAAAATATTGTTATAATATATTTTTTAATATTAATTTTATTTTGAGATTTGAAAATTTTAATTTATTTATTTTATTTTGTGTGGGAATTCGAGAAAGTTGTAATAATGAGATAAGAAGTTTTTAAAATTTTCAAAGTTTTAGATTTCGGTCTTCAAAACAAACCAGCCTGTATGCCAAAACATGTTGAACATGTACCCCTACATACGTTAGCATACTATATATATATATATACATATGTATATAAACAAAGATTACGTACCTTTAATTAAATTAGAACTACTATATATTTTATAAAGATATAAGAAGCTGCAGGTAGGTGTAGTACATGCATGGATGTGAATCAAATTGGAAAGACTTCTTCCGGGCCCTTTCTATAAACAAAGTCATGTCGTAATTAAAGTATATGGTGCAATATTCTGGGGTTGACTAGAAGGCTTGATTTTGTGATCTGTACGTACGATATTGCTAACTAGTCATGAAGCTTAATTATCTCGTTTGCTTACGGAAATAATCTCATTTTATCTTATCTTATCATCATTATAACTTTTTTCAAACTTTCACACAAATTATAATAAATAATTTAATTTTTTCAAATTCTAAAACAAAAATAATATTCTAACAATATTTTATTCAACTTTCATTTCACCTCATTTCATCCGACCCATCTTATCTATGTAACCAAACGAGATCTTATTTGTAGAAGTTGTTAAATCCTTAAAAACAGTACTGCATGGATAGTACATAGTTGTATTTTTTCACTTGGCCCCCATTCGGATTCAGAGTTGATCTTAGACGCTTATCTCATCTTATCTCATCTAATCATTATAATTTTTTTAAATTTCTACACAAAATATAATAAACAATTAAGTTTTTTCAAATCTCGAGACAATAATAAATAATAATATTCTAACAATATTTTATTCAATTTTCATCTCAACTCATCTCATCTCATCACAACTGATCACTATCTAAAATTCACCTAAATATCACATTATGACGGTATATATTTGATTATTTCCAATAATTCGACCATTTTCATCACTAAAAGGTCGTCACGGACGAGAAGAGGACAGCTTTTCAGAGACGTTGATGATGTTAATTAGGCATTTGTTTTTGGCTCTTTTTGGTTAGTTGCAACGTCGGTACCTCTCTAATTATCTATCTACTGGCTCTGATCTCTTGAATTTGTTACTGTTTTGTCGGCTGCAACAACTTGACTAAGATTCAAAGATAATTAATTATTCTAAGGTACGTCATTTAATTATTAATTAGTATTAGTTTTTCATGAGGATGGATGGGGACGACCGGCCTTGTTCCAAATTTTCAAATTTATAGCCAACCCAAAAGCTGAAAAACTTTCTTCATTTGTTTTATATGTTAATCATCCAAATCATAATGAAGTGACAAGTACCGAAACTTACCAAAATCGAGTACTGTACGCAGTAGAAATTACTAATTAATGACGACGTCGATCAACTTAATTAATGGATCCTCTACAGAGAAAAAAATAAAATAAAATTAAAGCATAAATATTGGTAGATCAATCCATATTTGTTTCGTTTACTACAAGGTAATTTAATAATTACACTGATGCCTACATGAGTAAAGTTTGCCATTGTTTCTTTTGATAATTTATTACAAGAAAATTGCTTATTCTCTTTAATTTCTCATGTGAAGTGGTACGTAGTGCAGTCCAATATATATACTCAGCATATATATTTAGTCATTAAAGTAGATTTTTGAAAGTCCAAGCTGCATGTAGTAGAAGTACTACTACGTACATTGTGAAAGAAAGTCCCCTCATGAGTCATGGCTAGCTACGCAACGTTGCACCACCATTAATGCCTATATCTCCTTCAAAGATTACTCGTCTTAGGCCAATGTCTGATCTACTGAATGCATTAATTGCTTTCCACAGTCCATTGGCTTCTGCATCTGAAGGAGGTTCAGTTATGAAAGGCTTTGAACTACACATTAACGAACCTTTTACTTCCCCGATTATGAACCGGAAACAGATGTAATTACAAATATATTTCTTAACTCAGACTCATCACGTGTAATATATAAAACCTCAGTTATAAATAACATGCAGTGATCCACCTGAAATTTACGGTGGTTTTACAAACCTTCACATGGTATCTTAGAGCCTTCTCTCGGATTAACATCCAAACCGATCCCATGACCTCTGTCAACCCCACTCTGCCCTTCACCACCATAGTTCATCTTCTCACCATCAAATTATCTTCCTCAAATTATCTCCTCTGGCACAGTCAAGTATTGCCGTTGCTGCAAAGTCAGAATCTTCTTGGCTATGTTGATGGTTCCGTTGCCGAGCCCGCTGCCACCATTGTTTCCGGTGACTCTGTTTCTACAAATCCGAAGTTGACTGAATGGAAACAAATCGATCACCTTGTCCTCAGTTTGTTACTTTCCACCTTAACAGAGGAAGCCATGTCTGCCGTCGTTGGTTTATCCACATCTCGGGCCGTTTGGTCTCGTCTGGAAAATACGTTTAGCCATAGATCAAAGTCCCGCGAGCTTCGACTGAAGGATGATCTTCAGACTATGAAAAAGAATGATAAAACCGTACCTGAGTTCTCCCGTGATTTCAAAACAGTTTGTGATCAACTTGCTGCAATGGGACGCCCAGTTGATGATCTTGATAAACTCCACTGGTATTTACGTGGTCTTGGATCTTCTTTTTCAATTTTTTCCACCACTCAATTATCTCTGTCTCCTCTTCCTATATTTGATGATGTTGTACCCAAAGCCTAAAACTATGAGATCTTTGTTCGATCTTTGGAGTTAACTCCTCCTCTGGGCTCCACTGCTGCTGCTTTTACTACTTCTCGCATTTTCAAACCCGCATCACATGCGGGTGGTCGTGGAGAGGGCCGTTCCTCTCGTGGAGGACGAGTACGTGGGGGACGAAACAATCAAAGAACTCGTCTCATTCGCTGTCAAATATGCCGTCGTGAAGGCCATTATGCCTCTACTTGCCGCGATCGTTACACTCGGTCTCCTAGTGCAAGTTTAGTTGAAGCTTTCACTACTTGCTCTCTTAATGATGGTCAAGATTATGTCCAAGATTCCGATTGGTACACGGACACTGGGGCCACTGCTCATATGACCCATGATGCCGCTCAATTAGACACGGCAAACACTTATCTTGGTAAGGATTGTGTTGTATTTGGTAATGGTGCATCTCTTCCCATTTCTCACACCGGTACTTTCTCTCCAACTCCTTCTCTTCTTTTAAAAGATGTCTTAGTTGTGCCCGGTCTCACTAAAAATCTTATATCCATTAGTAAACTAACCTCTGACTTCCCATTCTCTATTACTTTTACTAATGATCGATTCACTGTACAGGCTCGCGACACAAAAAGAGTGATAGCAACCGGTCGACGTAAAAATGGACTTTATATGCTTGAACGTGGTCATAAATCTTTCATTTCCGTTCTTCCAAATAATTGTCCGCACGCATCTTTTGATGATTGGCATGCTCGTTTGGGCCATGTTTCTTATAGCATTATTTCTCTTTTAAATAAAAGTCATCATCTATGTGTTACCTCTTTACTCCCAAATCCTACTGTGTGCTCTAGTTGTCAACTTGCTAAAAGTAAAAGACTTCCTTTTTCTCTGAATAAAAACCGTTCTTCTCATGTTTTGGATCTTATTCATTGCGACTTGTGGGGATCGTCACCTATTCTTTCAAATCTTGGATTTCGATATTATGTTATCTTTATTGACGATTACTCCCGGTTTACTTGGTTCTATCCTCTAAAACATAAATCTGATTTTTTTCGTATTTTTCTCCAATTTCATACATTTGTTGAAAATCAATTTTCTACTAAAATCAAAATTTTTCAAAGTAATGGGGGAACTGAATTCACTAATCATCAATTTCAAGGTCACTTAATTTCCTCGGGTATTCGTCATCAAATGTCGTGTCCATACACTCCATCTCAAAATGGTCGTGCTGAGCGCAAACACAGACATATAACTGAAACAGGTCTTGCTATGCTTTTTCACTCTCATGTCCCTCTTAAATTTTGGGTTGACGCGTTTAGCACAGCCACTTTCATTATTAATCGCTTGCCAACACCTCTTCTTGACAGTCGCTCTCCCTTTGAGGTTCTTTTTGGAAAGCCCCCTTCTTACTCTAATTTTCATCCATTTGGTTGTCTTGTTTTTCCCTATTTACGTGATTATGCTCCACACAAATTAGCCCCCCGTAGTCGTCCTTGTGTTTTTCTTGGCTATAGCATGTCTCATCATGGATTTCGTTGTCTTGATCGTCTCACTAATCAAGTTTTTATTTCCCGACACGCTGTCTTTGACGACCATGGCTACCCTTATAAAAATAACACTCAATCTGGGCCTTTAAACACTACCTCCATTTCTACCTTTCTAGAGCCCACCGCAACCCACTCCCCAAAAATAGTTACCTCTTCTCCCTCACAGCCCATTACTATTCCGGATTTGTGTAGCTCTTGTTTAACTAATTCCCCTTGTAGTGCTGTGCCAACTTCAGCTTTGCATGTACCTGCTATGGATGGGCCGGGATCTCCCTTGGCTCCCTCCTTGCCTCCTCCAACTTTAGCTTCAGCTCCGAGCCCAGCTATTACTCCACACCCAGCACAAATCCTTGGCACTCACCCGATGCAAACACGAGCCAAATCTGGGATTTTCAAACCTTCTACTCGGGCCCTTCATACATGCCTGGCTCCAAATTCAAATCTCATCAAATCCTTACTCACCATGCGCGAGCCCAAAGGCTTCAAGACTGCTGCCAAGCACCCTGGATGGATTGCTGCCATGGATGAGGAGCTTCAAGCTTTGCATCACAATCACACTTGGGACTTAGTGCCTCGACCGCCACATACAAATATCGTAGGCTCCAAATAGGTCTTTCGCATCAAGTACCTTGCAAATGGCTCCGTTGATCGTTTCAAAGCCCGTCTTGTTGCTAAAGGCTACACCCAGCAACCAGGACTTGATTTCAATGATACTTTCAGTCCAGTCGTCAAAGCCTCCACTGTTCGTGTTGTCCTTTCCTTGGCAGTGTCTAATCACTGGCCACTTCGCCATCTTGATGTGAAAAATGCTTTTCTAAATGGCATTCTTCAGAAAGAAGTTTATATGGAGCAACCTCCCGGATACATTGATCCAAAATATCCCTCTCATGTCTGCAGGTTACGTCGAGCTTTATATGGGCTCAAACAAGCTCCCCGAGCATGGTTTCATCGGTTTAGTGCCTTTCTTCTTGCTATTGGGTTTACTTGCAGTAGGGCTGACTCTTCTTTGTTTATTCTTTCTAAGGGTGCTGATTTAATCTATCTTTTGTTATATGTTGATGATATTGTCGTGACCAGTAACAATTCATTTCTTCTTAATACTTTTATTAGCAAACTCTCCAAGGAATTTGCCACCAAGGACATGGGCTCATTAAATTATTTTCTGGGTCTCGAAGCATATCGGACTTCCTCTGGTCTCTTTCTCAGTCAGGCCAAATATGCATATGAAATATTGCAACGTGCCAAACTCGTTGATAGTAAGCCCGTAAGCACTCCCATGGTAGTTGCACATCACCTATCCATTGATGGTCCTGATTTTGATGATCCTTCACTCTACCGGTCACTTGTTGGTGCTCTTCAATATCTCACTATCACTCAGCCTGATCTTACTCATGCTGTCTCTGCCGTAAGTCAATACATGCACAAGCCTTCCCTTTGCCACTTTCAGGCTGTTAAAAGGATACTACGCTACATTAAAGGAACCCTGCGATATGGTCTTTCATTCACCCCCTCTTTTTCTCGTGATATCCTCGCTTACTCGGATGCTGATTGGGTCGGTTGTCCTGACACACGACGATCAATCTCTGGCTATGCTATTTACCTTGGTGATAACCTTGTCTCTTGGCGTTCCAAGAAATAACCGACGGTGTCTCGTTCAAGTTGCGAATCAGAATATCGAGCGCTCGCCAGCACCGCTGCCGAAGTCAAGTGGCTTTGCCATCTTCTTCGTGATCTCAAGGTGATATCTTCCTCTTCTCCACTTATATTTTGTGATAATCAAAGCTCCATCTTTCTTGCAGCAAATCCAGTCTCTCACATTCGCTCGAAGCATATTGAGCTCGATTATCATTTTGTGCGCGAATTGGTGGCCTCTGGACAACTTCGACTTCAATATGTACCTACCAATCTCCAACTTGCTGACATATTTACCAAGAGCCTTAGTCGTTCTGCATTTATATTCTTTCGTTCCAAGCTTCGCGTCTGGGACTCTCAAACGCTAGGCTTGCGGGGGGTTATTACGGTTACTAATCAAGCTCAAGAACCAGATCAAGTTCAAGATCAAGATCAAGACCCTTTATGAACCGGAAACAGATGTAATTACAAATATATTTCTTAACTCAGACTCATCACGTGTAATATATAAAACCTCAGTTATAAATAACATGCAGTGATCCACCTGAAATTTACGGTGGTTTTACAAACCTTCACAGGCAGCATACGCGGGCCAGTTGCCTTCGATGGCATGACTGCTTCCTCTGGGCAGTGCCATTTGATCACTTCAGTCTGAGCCTTCATGCTTTCCCCTCCTGAACTTATCATAATCACCGCCTCTCGATACTCTTGAATACATCATACTCCCCTCTTTGAATATATGATCTGGAGCTATCATCTTTCCCTCAAATACCCACGTATTTCTACGTATCCACAACTTCGATATTATTAAGGCTGTTTCATCCAATGTTGGAGTCCCAATCCTTTCTGACATTTGTGATCTAAATTGTAATTAATCGAATGGAGAATTAATCTCATATAGCATCAGCACCTACATAATTCAGTTTTGCAGTTTATAAGTTGTGAAAAATATGTTCGTGTAAAGTAGCTCATGCCTACACCTTCATTCGTAACAAATCGTCCCTGCAATAGAATATTACGTACATACACAAATTATTACGTATAAACATAGAAAAGAGTGTAGAAAATCACTGTGATATTTTTTTAAAAACAAACTATTCAAGTCATGTTCTCGTAAATCAATCTCTAATAAGTTTTTGTAAAGTCTAAAAGAGATTGTTTATAGCTATAAAATCCCATTATTCACCATTTCGAAGCCCAGAACCAGTTTCTACCCAAGAACATAGTAGTTTTACTACTTTAGCCTCGATAGGGACGATAGTTAAACAGATAAATATATAAAGCATGACTAGTGATGGTAATTACAATAATAAGAAGTATCTTTAACAATCCCTCAAGTATCCCCACCAGGAACTACAACCTAAGACATCCACAAACAAATTCTATGAGCTCCAGCCAAATGGCACCATAATTTCTTTCCCAAACCGTTTAGCTCCATTTCCAAGTCAACAACCAAAACTCAATCAAGTTTCAGCAAAAGTCCATAAATAAGAATCAAACCTATTGAAACATCACCTTGATCTCCATTCATTATACCACACCCACATCCAAACAAATCTCTTCACTTTGCTTGGCGGGTAATCAACACGATACCAGCATGCACATTCAAAAACGTTAGATGTGACACCCTGGATAAACATATTTTATTGAATGTTCATACTGAGCATATGATATGCTCAGTATGGACTTTTTTTTTTCTTTTTACATGGGGGAGAGGGGATTCGGTTCTTGGTTCTTTTTGTGAGAAACCAAGGTACTGTTTCCAAATGATCCAAATGATCTTCACACTTGATATATAGACTTAGTTTAACATTTTGCATTTAAACTTAAAATTTTTCAGTCAATATGCATGACTACGCTCATTTAACTCACTAATTAGCCTTTAAGTAAAACTGATTGATAAAGTTATTATGGACATTTTGATGACTTTGTAGAGCTTCTTATTAGGTCTAGAACCACTCGATTGGTGGTTGATGGTGCTGGAGCAACTACCCATGGCGGTCTAAGGTGATGCCCTTAATTGGTTCAATTCAAGCTAAATTTTAGCCTATTTGAAGCCACCCAATTGGTGCTCAATTGGTCAAACTTTTGTCCAGAACCTTATAAACGAATAAGGAATAATACCATGAAGTATTTGGTTAAAATGTAGATGAAAATTCGACCAATTAAGGGAAAATTCGACCAATATTTACTGGTTTTGCAGTAAATTGATTCCACTTAGTGTTATTCAATTTGCATATGGAATTAATGACCCAAACTCGACTTTCACAACCCTAGGACACACTAGAATACTTCCAGAATGCAGAAATTAAGCTTTGGAAGCATGTGGTACTGTCGAAATTAGCCATGAACAGCAGTTATAGAAAGCTTTACATAGTAGATGGCTGCCTATCTTGTATTTGCTCATGTTTTGGTCCAATTAAGTAAAATATTTGACCTTATCTGAAGTTTTAAGGCTATAAATGTTGAGTATTTGGAGTCTGGTTCACGCCGCTCGAGCGAAGCGTCTAGCCGCTCGAGCGAATACAAGTCAGAGAGCTTCGCTCGAAGAGAGCTCGACAGACCGCTCGAGCAAAAGCAAGTCAGAGAGGTTCGCTCGATGACCGCTCGACTCACGGCTCGAGCGGAGGGAAGTTAGAGAGCTTCGCTTGAGGAGCCGCTCGACTCACGACTCGAGCGATTGCGGGAAACAGGTTCGCTCGACGCGGGCTCGACACGCCACTCAAGCGAACATCATTAATTCTTCTGAATTTAGGGTTTCCGCCGTACAACATATAAAGTGTGTTTTGTTTTGACTTGTACAGTATGAGAGTGAACAGTAGCCATTCTACACTATTGTATTGTGATTCCTCAAGAAATAAAAATCCTCTGCAGCTCCCATGGACGTAGGCAATTTGCCGAACCATGTAAATACTGTGTCGTGTGTGATTGCTTGTTTTTCCTGTGTTTACATTCACTTTATTGTCATCCTTATTCACAACAATTGGTATCAAGAGCCAAGGTTAGGGTCTGAGAAAAACGATGGCTGGAGAAGAAGTGAAAGTATCGGGGATTGACAAGTTTGATGGTACGAATTATGGGTATTGGAGGATGCAGATAGAGGATTACCTCTATGGGAGAAACTCCATCTTCCATTGTTGGGGAAGAAGCCGGACAGCATGTCAGTTGCTGATTGGACTCTGTTGGATCGACAGGTCCTAGGGGTTATTCGTCTAACCCTGTCGAGATCCATTGCACACAACATCATCAAGGAGAAGACGACTGCGGATCTCATAGCGGCTTTATCAGGCATGTATGAAAAGCCGTAAGTAAATAATAAGGTACATTTGATGAAGAAGTTATTTAACTTAAAGATGTCGGATGGTACGTCTGTTGCACAACATCTGAATGATTTCAAAACTATCACAAATCAATTGTCGTCTGTTGAAATTGAATTTGATGATGAGATACGTGCACTGATACTATTGCATCACTGCCAAATAGTTGGGAAGCTATGAGGATGACTGTTAGCAATTCTGCTGGTAAGTCAAAATTGAAATATGATGACATCCGTGATTTGATTTTGGCTGAGGAGGTGCGCAGGAGAGATTCAAGCGAGACCTCAGGTTTGATTTCAGCACTGAATGTTGACTCTCGGGGAAGAGCACAAGACAGGAACTCAAACAGAGGCAGATCAAAATCGAAGAATAGGGGCAAGAGCAAGTTAAGACCTGGTCAGCAGGCAATTTGTTGGAATTGTGGCAAAGCTGGCCACATAAAGAAGAATTGCAGAAATCCCAAGAAGACAGCGAATGATATTGCTAATGTGGTAACTGAAGAATTACAGGATGCACTATTGCTTGCAGTTCATAGTCCAGTTGATGACTGGATACTTGATTCAGGGGCATCTTTCCATACATCTTCCCATCGGGAGATAATGCAAAACTATGTTGCAGGTGACTTTGGAAAGGTGTATTTGGCTGATGGAGAAGCTTTGAATGTAATTGGAATGGGAGACATCGACATTGTACTCCCTAACAAGAACAAATGGACCTTGTAAAAGGTCAGACACATTCCTGAGTTAAAAAAGAACCCCATCTCTGTTGGGCAGCTTGATGATTGTGGCCACTCAGTGGTGTTCTCAGATAGCACTTGGAAGGTCACCAAAGGGGCACTGGTACTGGCTCAGGGTAAGAAAACTGGTACACTCTATATGACTACTGGTTTAAATAACACTATTGCCACTACCGTTGCAGAGAACACAGCAGACTTGTGGCATTGCAGGCTTGGCCATATGAGTCAGAAGGGCGTGAAAGAACTTCTCTCTAGAGGCAAGCTACCAGAATTGAAGTCAGTTGATCTCAGTATGTGTGAGAGCTGTATTATGGGGAAACAGAAGAAGGTCAGTTTCTTGAAGAGTGGTAGAACACTGAAGTCAGAGAGACTACATCTTATGCACACTGATTTGTGGGGACCTTCCCCAGTGGCATCCCTTGGAGGTTCTCGCTACTATGTTACATTTATTGATGATCACAGCAGGAAGGTATGGGTCTATTTTTTGAAACATAAATCTGATGTATTTAATGTGTTCAAAAATTGGAAAGCCATGGTTGAGACTGAAACAGATTTGAAGTTGAAATGCTTGAGGTCTGATAATGGTGGTGAGTATATTGATGGCGGGTTCAAGGACTACTGTGCAACTTAGGGTATCAGAATGGAGAAGACCATTCCTGGGACACCACAACAAAATGGAGTTGCTGAACGTATGAACAGAACCATAAATGAGCGTGCTAGAAGCATGAGGCTGCACGTTGGGCTACCATCTACTTTTTGGGCAGATGCAGTTAGCACTGCAGTATATTTGATAAACAGAGGGCCATCAGTTCCTTTGGATTGTGGATTGCCTGAGGAGACTTGGAGCGGGAAAGAGGTCAAATTTTTTCATCTTAAAATATTTGGCTGTCTCTCTTATGTTCTTATTGATTCTGATGCTCGTAATAAGCTTGAGGCTAAGTCAAGGAAATGTTATTTCATTGGCTATGGTGACGAGGCATTTGGCTATCGTTTTTGGGATGATCAGGGTCGGAAGATTATAAGAAGCAGAAATGTGATCTTCAATGAGAAGATTGTGTACAAAGACAAGTCTAGTACAGTTGCTGAAGCAGCTCCTCAGGAGTTTGAGTTTGTGAGTTTGGATGATCTACCAGAGGTCACAGTGCAATGCAGAGATGTGAGTGACGGGGAGAGTGGGTCCAGCACACTCATTCCCATTATTCCGCAGTCAGATCCAAAGCCGTCCACTCCAATAGTTGCAGTTCGCAAGTCAGTTAGGACTATTTGTCCTCCACAGCATTTCTCACCTTCTTTGAATTACATTTTGTTGACAGATGGTGGAGAACCACAGAGTTACTAAGAAACCTTGCAAGATGAAAATTCTAGCAAGTGGGAGTTGGCCATGAAGGATGAGATGGATTCCTTGTTAGGGAATTAGACATGGGAGTTGACAAAACTTCCATCAGGGAAGAAGGCATTACACAACAAGTGGGTGTACTGGGTGAAAACTGAGTATGATGGCAGTAAGAGGTACAAGGCTAGACTTGTTGTAAAAGGCTTTCAATAGAAACAAGGCATTGACTATTCTGAGATCTTTTCTCCTGTGGTAAAGATCACAACCATCAAGCTAGTTTTGGCTATGGTTGCTACTGAAGATCTATTTCTTGAACAGTTAGATGTGAAGACAGCTTTTCTTCATGGAGATCTTGAAGAAGACATCTACATGCACCAACCTGAGGGGTTTGTGGTACAGGGAAAGGAAGGTTCAGTTTGCAGACTAAAGAAGAGCTTGTATGGCCTTAAACAAGCTCCCAGACAGTGGTACAAGAAATTTGATAGTTTCATGTGCAGTGCAGGGTACATCAGATGTCAGGTAGATCATTGTTGCTATGTTCTACAGTTTGACAATTCTTACATTATTTTGCTGCTATATGTGGATGACATGCTCATTGCAGGGGCTAGTATTGATGAGATCAATAGTCTGAAGAAGCAGATGTCAGAGCATTTTGCAATGAAATATTTGGGAGCTGCAAAGCAAATCCTTGGCATGAGAATTGTTAGAGACAGAGTCAGAGGCACGTTGAGACTCTCACAGGCTGAGTATGTGAAAAAGGTACTCAACTGGTTCAGTATGGACAAGGCCAAGTCAGTTGGCACACCTTTAGGAAGTCACTTCAGACTCAGCAAGGATCAGGCACCAAAGTCAGAAGAGGAACAAGACTATATGAGTAAGGTTCCTTATGCCTTAGCTATTGGTCACTTATGTATGCTATGGTTTGCACTAGACCAGATATTGCCCATGCAGTGGGAGTTGTGAGTAGATACATGAGTAATCCTGTAAAACAATATTGGGAAGCAGTGAAGTGGATTTTGAGGTACTTAAAAGGCTCCTCAGAAACGTGCTTGTGTTTCTCAAGAGAGGGCTTAGAGGTGCAAGGCTATGTTGATGCTGATTTAGCTGGAGATATTGATAGTAGAAAAAGTACCACAGGGTTTGTTTACACTCTGGGTGGTACTGCAGTTTGATGGGGTTCTAATCTATAGAAGACAGTTTCTTTGTCTACTACAGAAGCTGAGTATATTGCAGTTTCAGAAGCTGCAAAAGAGATGGTTTGGATACAGGGCTTCTTGGATGAATTGGGTAAAAAGAATCAGAATGGCACTCTCTACAGTGACAGTCAGAGTGCCATATTCCTTGCCAAGAACCCATCATTTCATTCCAGGACTAAACACATTCAGATCAGGTATCACTTTATACGATCATTGTTGATGACGGACAGTTGCTACTTGAGAAAATTTGTGGAAGTAAGAACCCTGCTGATATGTTGACAAAGGGTGTTACACTTGAGAAACTGAAGTTGTGCGCAACTTCAGTTGGTCTTCTAGCATGAAGACAGGAGCTGTGAGTTGCAGAGGTGGAGGATATCATGTTTGAGGCAGAGGGCGACAATGTGGGTGTACCAGTCTCCAAGTGGGAGAATTGTTGAGTATTTGGAGTCTGGTTCACGCCGCTCGAGCGAAGCGTCTAGCCGCTCGAGCGAATACAAGTCAGAGAGCTTCGCTCGAAGAGAGCTCGACAGACCGCTCGAGCAAAAGCAAGTCAGAGAGGTTCGCTCGATGACCGCTCGACTCACAGCTCGAGCGGAGGGAAGTCAAAGAGCTTCGCTTGAGGAGCCGCTCGACTCACGGCTCGAGCGATTGCGGGAAACAGGTTCGCTCGACGCGGGCTCGACACGCCGCTCGAGCGAACATCATTAATTCTTCTGAATTTAGGATTTCCTCCGTACAACATATAAAGTGTGTTTTGTTTTGACTTGTACAGTATGAGAGTGAACAGTAGCCGTTCTACACTATTGTATTGTGATTCCTCAAGAAATAAAAATCCTCTGCAGCTCCCGTGGACGTAGGCAATTTGCCAAACCACGTAAATACTGTGTTGTGTGTGATTGCTTGTTTTTCCTATGTTTACATTCACTTTATTGTCATCCTTATTCACAACAATAAATAGACTCATGAAATCAAAGGAGAGTCATTTTTGTGGCTATATTGTAAATAAAATAGAAAGAAACCTTGGGAAACAAGAAACAAAGATCAGGGGCAAGGCTGAAACAGTTTCTGCACTGGATGAGCATGAGTATGTTCAGTTTTGTTTATTTACCGTGTATAGACGCTTGGGTAGTGAGAAGTATTGAGAAGTTTGGTCCTTTATAAATGATGGTACGTATTATGATACTATTTTGACAACAAAGTGATTTGGATTCGGGGGAAATTTTGATGGAACTTCAGGAGCAAAGTTGAACAAAACATTCTGAAAAATGAAACTGTTTTGATGTTAAAAATGTCCAGCCATGAAAACGATTGTATAAAACCTTTATTTATTTTTCTCTTCTAGTATTATTAAATTTTGACATTAGTTTGATTACAGATAAACTTTGTGGAAAGTCGGAACCAATAGTAATAAGAATAGATGCTGAAATTCAAAGAAGAACCAAGATTGGACAGATTTGAGTTATTGAGATGTTCATGAATGGACTAGTTGTATAGCAGAGCCTAAGGACCCAAAAATTAATTCTAAATCTTTCTAAATACTCTTATCAACCTAACTGAACTGTTTAAATTGAGTTTGAATAGGAGAAATTCTGGTTGAAAATGGAACATCAAAACAAGGAAGTAATTAACTCAATTTAAAGATGGTGAACCTTAATTTGTTATGTATAAATTGGGCATGTAGTCCTTGAATCCAACTTTTCATCAAATTGTAATTAATTTAAAAGGATGATTGAGGTATTTAGTTGATTCTTTGAAATGTTTATAGGTAGTTGACTATAAGAGATTCAAACAGAAAATCGTAGAAGCTAAGTAGGAGTTTGTTTGTCTATGCTCAAGTATGATGTTGTTTTATTAAAAAACCAACTTTAGCATGCTTTGATTGATAATTCCACATCTTTATTAAGGTCTAAACAAAGAATGTATGACTGTGTAGTAAGTTACATGTATTTTCTATGATTATATGAAAGTAAAATGGTAAAAAAAATCAGCATATTAATTAGTTGACATTGTACACAGCTTTGATATTGTAAGAAACTAGGAATGTTTTATTTCTTTAGTATTAAATATGATTATTTATGCAATTATAAGATTATGTATGGACTAACTGGATACAAAAGATAAGAGGGAAACAAGCTATTAGAAACTAGGCGTCACCATTAGGTTACAATTGAAGTATAGTTGATGATGTAACAACCTGTCCCTCTAGGGTTTTAAATGCTAGAGAAACCGAATGCTACTAACATAGTCATATGCAGCAAAATCACTCAAAATTGAGAATAAATAAAACTTTGCTCGATTCATCAGGCCTCAATGTCATCCCCCTGAGCAGTAGTATCCTATCATGCATGCAGTGTCCTCATAATTATCCTAACCTAGGTTACGAAAACATAAAAACATAAAATGAGTCGAATACTCAGTAAGAACTATATCATGCAGTAAACACAATAGCAAACTAGATTTTTAGTCAAGCGTTAATATTCGCAAGCATTCCTTAACCTCATATCATAAATGTCTGTTACACATTATTATCCCTGTATGTTAGTGTGATACCTCATATGATATGGATAAGGGTAGGTGGTGTATGGGATCCCACATTGCTTGAGAATGAGAAGTTCTTGCTCTTTATAAGGTTCCAATGAGGCTCCA
This sequence comes from Juglans mandshurica, assembly GCA_022457165.1. Lineage (NCBI taxonomy): Eukaryota > Viridiplantae > Streptophyta > Magnoliopsida > Fagales > Juglandaceae > Juglans > Juglans mandshurica. The sequence continues at coordinate 13,625,062 of CM039631.1, forward strand.
ATTGTATAATTGACTAGTCCTTTTAAAGTAAAGACCATGTGGTTTGCGCCTTCCATTGGGGCGTTACAGTTAGGGTTAGCGGCCCTTGCGGTCATGGCTCTTTTCATTGCTAGCGGACAAAAATCACTACAATAGCCATCATTGAGGCTTGATCCAATCCAAATAAAATATTCTTTAGTCTTAGACAAATCCATTTCAACCCAAATTAGTGCATAACTAGGACAAGTGTGGGTTAAGGGGACTAAATTAATCAACTTCTAAAATACTTCCCCAGAGGTTGAGCAATAACCTTCAAGTAAAATGAAATACAGAAATTTAGAGGCAAGAGAGTCAAGGTTGGCGCAATTGGTGACTCCTTTATTTTGGAGAGAAATCACGTTTACATTTGAAGAGTTGGAATAGAGCTTCCTCTATCTCATGAGAGTCTCTTGTCTAGGTCTTGGCAAAATCCTTTGCTAACGGAAATTTGATGAGCACATGGCGAGAGCAATAAGGCCAATCACAAGCAACTTCTCAAGCTTTCACTTTGTCACGATATGAGATAAATAGCCTCCATATGTGGCCTTCCTCAAGAAAATTCTGCAATGAGTGTATACTGCATAGGAGACTTAGATCTCTGTAATTCTAGTTACGTAAAAAGGACACCAGATTTATCATCACTAGATTAAATTTACTCATAACGAATAGCTATATCCAAGAATGATATATACGGGCATTAGTATTGGTTTATCCATATGCATATGCAAAGTCATATTTGCATAATATGACCCTAAAATCTTCTACATTGGCTTATGCATATTCAAATATTTAGCTACCTATGAACAGTGCTTATCCAAATTTAGATAACCACTATTCACCCTACAAATCATATTTTAATAATTATTTCTCTCTCCTCCCACTCTCTCTCTCTCACAATCCTTTCATTTTCTCCTTCCTTCAATAACACAACAAACCTTCACTTGCACATTCATTTTATTATTATAATATATTATATATGTATTTTTTATTTTATTATATTTTTAATATAATATATAAAAAATTGATTTTAGCAAAAAATTAATAATAATAAAATAATAATATTTTATTATTATTTTGTTTCAAATATGCATAAGCTAATGTGAAAATTTTGCTTGAATGACAAAGTGGATATGCAAAAGAGGTGATTTTGCATATGCATATGTATAGACTAATGCTAATGCTTAAGGGAGTAAATTATGGAAATGTCAAATATTCTTGTTACTAGATTGAGAGCTCTAAAGTTAGAATTTTCTGATGAAGTTCTTGTGCATCTTATTTTGATTTTTCTTCCTGTACAATTTAGTCTCTTTAAGATATAATTATAATACTAAAATGGATAAATGGACTCTTAATGAGCTCATTGTTCAGTACTAAGTGCAAGAGAAAGAGAGATTAATGAAACAATAAATAATAGAAAGTGCTCAATTGACAACTTTTTCTCATGGAATTTCATGCACCAAGAGAAGAAAAGGGAATAATAAAGCTAAGCCAACTGCAAATGTTGGAAATTCAAAGGCAATTGTAAAATAGAGACAAGATAAGGTTTCTACCTGTTACTTTTGTAAGAAGGTTGGTCATGTGAAAAATGATTGTCTTTTGTATCAAAAGTGGCTTGCAGAGAAAGATAGTTTTTTTCTTTTTTGTTGGCACTAAAATTAATTTGGTCATTGTGTCGCCTTATAGTGCAGGGCGTGCCACCTAACACTTAGTGGGATACTATTCACATAAATGTTACAATCTTGGGTTGTGCCACCTAACAATTGGCACTGGATAGATTCGAGAGTTACTATTCGCATAAGTGTTATTATGTAGGATTACCTAAAGTGCCAAACACCCAGCGATATTGAAAAAAAAATGCATTTAATTACTTGGGAGATGATAATAGAGTTAGTGTGGAGGCAACTGGTAGGAGTGTAACTGGTCTAGTTCAGTCTGATTTTATACATTTTTTAGAACCGAACCGATATACACCGATTTCGAAAATTTAAGAACTGATATTGGACCGATTCACTACGAAACCGAAACTTCCAATTTCGATCCGGTCCAGTCCTATTTTTTTGATTTGACTGATTATCTATATTAGTAATAATATGATGTTTACATATATTAAACTATTAGTTTATTTATATTATAGTATAAATACATTATTTTATAATAATTAACACATACTAGTATAGTATTTAATTTAACTATAGCCTATATAAGTTCTAGACTTTTTATATGGGTATATATGATCAAATATGTAAAAATGTATTTATAAAAAGAATATATATTATAATTTATTATGTCAAAAATGTATTTATCCTTGATATATATATATATATATATCAAAATTAACTTTATATTAATAACTTAATATTAATGTTTATATTTAAGATTAAAACTTTATGTTACATTAATTTTATATTATAAATTAAATTTTCTATATTATATCAAATGTTATATTAAAACTTATAAGATTAATTTTATGTTATATCACATATTATATTAATTTTATGTTATAAGATTAATAGACTTGAATAATAAGATTATAATTTCATGTTATATTAATATAAAAAAATTATATATAATATAAAACATTATATATATATATACTGGTTTAGTTAGTTTAAACCGGTTTTCAAAATATGAAAACCAGTACAACACCAATTTAAGACTGGTTTTGATTTTTCAGAACTGGTACAGAACCGGACAGCTTACAAACCTGGCCAATATAGTCCAGCTCAACACGTTTTCCGTTTTTTGTTTTACACCCATAGCAATTGGAGTCTTTGCCAACTAAATTCTTTAAGGAAAAATCTAATTGTAAGCGATTTTGCACACCAATACGCACACTCATTCAATATGATTGTTCAGAAATTAGATTTTATTAAAAACAGTGCTAATTTGAATTTAAAATATGAAGGCAATAACATTAGTACGCAGATTGGTACGCAAACTTGCTTGTACATAGCAAAACTCTTTCTTTAATGTAAGTAAGTGGGTTCTTCTATTTGCCACCCCTTATGTAATAACCGGCCTCAAGGCCAGGCCCTCCTGGCCCATGACCACTCAGCCTTGAATCCAAGATGTTGTCGTTCCAGGTAGGTGCTTTCCCTTTCAGTTTTTTTTTTCTTTTTCTTCTTCTCCTCCTCCCCAAAAACTCCTCACAATTTTTTCCCTCCCTCACGCCCACTTCTCAGTTCATCAGTTTATCCAAACCGAAAACAACCCCACCCAGATCTCCATCTTCCCCACGTCCACGCAGTTTTAAATTTTATCTTCTCCTCACGTTACTTAAATCCCTCTTACCATTTGTAACGCCCCGTTCTAGGAGGTCTGGAGAGTTATCTCTTGTAACCTAAATCTAATTTCCATAACATATTTAAAATACTCAAATATTCCCAAAAAGTACAAATCCATTTATTCAAACCAAAATATATATTCCTATACCAGGACACCAAAAATACCTCAATGAGATAATTTAAAAACTCCATAAATATTTAGAAATATCTAGGACTCCAAATATCAAATAACATAAAATCATAAACCTATTAAATAAGACTCTCCAATAAACTTATACCCTCTGGCACTTATTCCTCTATGATCATCAAGCCTTACTCTTGACTTCCAGTTGATGCATCAAAATTATCTGAAAAATATTGTGAAGATAAGGGGTGAATTATCAACAACTCAGTAAGCAGAGAACATATACTAGTGTGCAAACATGAGCATTTACAGAGTTCAGAATGCAAAACAAAATACTTTTACTTTTAGAATGCAGAATCAGAGTATATTATCAAAATATCAGAGTGAAAGTTTCAGAAAATATTCTTATTCAAAGTCTTTTGGCATAGCATAACTAACCACCATCATACCAAAACATCATATCACATCAGAGGCCACGTTTAACCCCCGTGGTAGGGTTGTGCAAACCCCGGTAGCTAACCAAGTAGAAACAGAATGTGAATCTCCTACTTATTTATTCTCGGAGCCCCGAGTGTGCACACAGGAAATACCACCAGAAAAATCACTTTATTTCCAAAGTGGGTGCACCAGAAACAGAACAGTTGGTACCAACCCAAACAGAAGCCACTATTAGCACCTGTGGTAGGTCAAACAGATCACCATCTACAAACCAAATCCAGATTCAGAATGTCATGCCAAAAGTTTTCACAGAAATCATGTGACGCCCCCGACTCCCACGTTCAAAAGAACAGGAATCGTGACGTCAGGATGGTGACAACACGGGTCACGCATCCTAACAAAATGTGTCCAAGTGTGTACAACATGCAAAAGTGCACAATAAAAGTCGCAGCGGATAGTATAATAAATCAACTAAGTACCATAAATTTAAATACAGGTATCCAAAATAATTTATCTTTAAAAAGTTATACAGTCATCCCAAATATATTACAAAAGCTAAATACATAAAAGACTAGGATAATAATAATGATCAACGAGAGCAATCCCAGATCGCTCTCACCATGGAGCCAAAGCCTAAGACTCATCATCCTCATCTGCATCAAAAGCTGCGATACCATAAAACGGTATCGCAGGTAAGTATAACCTAAAATAACAACGTAATATAAATGCATTAAATGCGACCAACATGCATGCATAAAAAGAATATACATTTCTCTCAAAACATCATTTTCTCCGAAAATGATAATTTTCCAACACACGCCAAAATCTCATTCGGCTCAAATTATCCAAAAAAATACTTTCCCAGAAAATGATTTACACAAAACTCAACCATTTATCGGACACTGTAGGCGGGACTCATAGGCGGGACTATACCACCATCCCTGCTTACCACCATCCCTACTGCGTGTACCTTAGGCGGGAATCACAGGCGGGACACAACCACCATCCCTGCTTACCACCATCCCTACCGCGTGCACCGTAGGCGGGAATCACAGGCGGGACTCTACCACCATCCCTGCTTACCACCATCCTTACAGTTCCTTTCCACACAATAGATACATAACAAAGCACTGTAGGCGGGAATCACAGGCGGGACTCTATCACCATCCCTGCTTACCACCATCCCTACCGCGTGCACCGTAGGCAGGAATCACAGGCGGGACACAACCACCATCCCTGCTTACCACCATCCCTACCGCGTGCACCGTAGGCAGGAATCACAGGCGAGACTACCACCGTCCCTGCTTACCACCATCCCTACAGTCTCTTTCCCTTTTCTTTTTCTCAAATCAATCAATCCAAACAAATCCAATTTCTCACACATGAAATCATAACTTTTCCAAATCACACATGCACATGAATGCAATACACGAAAATCCAGTTTTCTTTACAAATATGATCATGCATGAAATACTGATATGTACATGCACCAACACTGATCCATAACAATCAACAACCAATCCACAACCAAACAACTCCAATCACAATACTATCCGACTCCCAAACTCCTCGGACTCAGTTCGGCAAGTCAAACAAATACAGTGAAATGGTTAGTGCAAAAAATACATTTAAATTACGAAAGTTCTTTGGAGAAATACTTACAGTGCAATATAATAATTTCCGGAGGATCACGAAGCTGAAAAAGGTGACGTATGAGCAACACCACAGTGTAAAATACACTGTGGCCGTGGGTCACAAATACCAACTTTTCAACGGAGACAAACGAAGACCCCAAAATGGTAGAGTAGGGTCTAGAGAGGTCGGTGAAGCCAATGGTGGTGGTGGTTTGCCGTGGGTGGCGGCGCAAGAGGTGGTTTTAGGCCAAAGATGCACAAATCGGAAATGGACTTGGTGGGGCTTCACCGGTGATGGATCGGAGCCGGGGTTGGGTCCATTGGGTTGCCAAGAGGTCGGGGATGATGTGGTAGGAAGATGATGGCCAATGGCGGTGCGACGGCGGCGCAACGGCGGAAAGAGTGTCGCGGCTTCGTGGGTCTCGCGGGGGCTACCGGCGGCACGAACAGAGGTGGGGTTGGTGGGGTAGGACGACCGGCGGGAGGGGAACACGAGGGGACGGGCGGTGAGAGTCACCGCCGGCTCACAGCGGCGGGCTGGGTGGAGGCCGAAGTCGCTCGGGGAGAGAGAGAGAGGGAGGGGCTCGCACGGGAGAAGAAAGGAGACCGAAGGAAATAAGGAGAAAAAGAAAAAAGGAAGGAAAAGAAAAGGAGAGGAAGAAAAAAGAGGGGAAAAGAAATGAGGACCAATCCTCATAACTTGGGTCACCAAAATGATCCAACGAAAACGATTTTAAAACCACAAGTTAAATAAAATAATTTAAACGTAATGGTAAAGTCAAATTGAAATAATTAAACCCCACAGTAATTCATTTAAATATTAAAAGTAATTTAAATGCATAACAATAAATAAATATTAGGAAAGCACATAAAAATAATTTTCACCAAATTAAAATCATAGAAATAAACTCACTAAAAATCCAACCAATTTTAAAATAAGAGGATAAATTTTTGAACAATAAAAAATAATCCTTTAGTAAAAATATACTAAAATATGGGGTGTTACAAATCACATCATATCAGAGTACAGAACATCTTCAGAACAGAACAGAATCAGATCACAAAACTATAATTTATGCACAAAATTTCATATTCGCTCTCTTTTGCACAATTCAGAAACAAAATGCCAAAAAATAAGCTCATGTCTACACCGGTCATGCCAGAAAATAATTTATTTTTATACAGAATCTCATGAGTGATGCAGAACAAATAACTGAGATAATTCAAATTTCTTTTCATATCAAAACATGCATATTTTTCAAAAATCAGCCTCAGCCCATTTTATTTTAATATGCAAAGTCTAGCATAGGAACCCCACTTACCTGGACTTTTTAGCTTTTTCAAAATTTTTCTAAAAAATGTCGAACAATAATTAATCGTCACCTATAAAATAATCACGTAATTCTCGTAAATTTTCAATTAATCATGTATTTCGATATTTAAGCCTAAACTTCTAAAATAACCTATTTAATTCCTCAAAACCTAAAATTATAAATCATCACTTTCTAAAATCATCAATGTTGATTTAATAACTTTGACTAAAATATTTAAAAGTCTGAACTATTTATTATTGAAAACAAACTATAAAGTTTAATACTAGATAATATAACTATCCCAAAATATTTTAAAATAAACCATAACTATTTTTTTAATAGACTAAATCATATCTAAAGTGTAAAAATAACATTACACCAATATTGTTTACTCTTAAAATAAATCTTTACTTAATAACATGTTAAAAATACTTAAGTGATTTCTATAATCATAATTAAATAAGAGTTTATTAACACATAATAAAAATTTTAAACACCTTAGCATAACTTGCAGTTCAAAGGGTATAAAAGTAATTAATAATATTAGTGTAAAATATAGCTTAGAAGCATGTAATTACACTTACGTAAAACCAAATTCTTTGAATAAAACAGAAGCTACGTACGCGATGCTGGTTCATTGTGAAGAGCGGAGTTGCGACGGAGTTGGGTGCGGTGGCAGCAGTGGTTGGGCAACAACAAGTCACAGAAAAGTTAGGGTGTCGACGTCGCCGGGCTGGTGGCACCGAAACAAGATAAAGTGCCCTGTTTTGAGATGCAAAAACAGAGGTCCTTCGGTGTGTTTGAGGGTGGTGTTTTTCGACGTGGGTTCACGGCTGGCTTTGGCGGTGAGGTCTAGGCAGAGGTTTACTTGGGGTGGATGAACCGGGCGACAACTATGTGGAGGTGCTGGGGTGGCGCGACAGTGCACTGTGGGGGCTTTGTTCATGCATGGGTTGCAACAATTTTGTATGGGGGCAACGTGAGTTCTGGACAGTGCAACGGCTGGAAAAACAGAAGGGCACGAGGAGGTTTGAAGCACTGGGCACTGTCTCACAGTAGTGCGTGGTGGCAAAGGGAGTCGACGGCAGCAACGGGATGGCTGAAGAGGGAAACAACAATAGTGAATGTCACAAAACAGTTTCTCTATGCGTGGGCTAATGTATGTGTATATATATGTGAGTGATGGAAACCCTGAGATGAAGAAACGTGCATACCAAGGACGTGAGGAAAACTCTAGGGGAGAAAATAGACGAAAAAGAAAACGTGCGTGAACTATGAAGTTAACGTGTGAAAATATAGGTGATTGAAACAAAACAAAAACAAAAACCCTAAAGATGAGGAGAATAGAGGCGTACGTGCATAGGAGTGCAGTTGTGAGAGGCGGCGAAAATATCATAAACTCAGTTGGTTTTAATGGTTTAAAAGACACGGGTGTGGGCTTGGATCTTGGTCTTTATCTTGAGTCATCGATCACGATTCAATTTCTAAAAATAATTCAACTAGTCGAAAAATTTTCTCGACTCATAAAAAGATTTTAACCTAATTATAAACACCAAAGAAAAATCATAAACCTCCAAAACAAAGATTTTAAGCCCGTAGTCTATTCCAAAAAAGAAAAAACTCGAGCACTCAATTGGGTTTTTCATATGCATAGACTCAAAAATATATAAAAATTGATCTTGACTGGGTCCAGGTGTTACACCATTACCATTCTTCCTTTCTTTTTCCTTTCCTCTCTTCATTACAGTTAGTAATCCGCTCGCACAAAGCCCTTCATTGCAGAGCATCATCAACCTTCCTCCCTGTTGCGCACCATCACCACCAAGGCGCCATCACAAGTGGCCCTCGTCGACGCTGTTGCATGTTGGTAAGTCTGTCGAAGCCTCCCTCAGATGAAGTTGAAAATTGAGGCCAAGTGTAGCGAACACTGCACCACAACCAGTAACCACCACGATCTCGACGTGAGGTGCCTTGCTCCTTCACAGCAGCCAACCACTGGAAACCACCTCACACAACCACGGCAAACAGCAAACGACGGTTTTGCCAAGCCAAACGCCCCTGTTTTACTGCACCCGAAATAGAGCTTCCTCCAACGCCCTGACCGAGAAGCCAGCATGCCCACGATGCCTTTGCACCATCCCAGCAACCATGTCCAACCTCGTGCCATCGTGAGCTGCTGTCACACGGTATCTCCACCCCTCCCGGATGTTCCCTTGGTAAAACTCTCTCTCTCTCTCTCTCTCTCTCTCTCTCTCTCTATCTCTATATATATACATGAAACACCCTCTCTCCCTCTCTTTCTCTCACTACGTTCCATCTCTATCCACCGTGATCGAGTGACATTTTTCTCTTCGTCTTCCTCTCACAGTGCTCCGCCTCCAAGCTCACCGGAGAATTCATCTCAGCTATCCATCTCTGTTGATGTCCAGCTTTGTGTCCTTGTTGCAGTTGATCCAGCACTCTCTCGGTGAGCAATTAGTTTTTACGTACGTATGTTCTGGTTCTTTTCTCATGTTTCAGAAACTTTGTTGGTAAATCTTTTTTTAAATTCCCAATTTATTTCCTAAAACATCCTAATAAGTTTTATATTTATAAGTTGTGCAGAGGCAGCAGTGGGAAATACATTGGCCATGCAGAGGTCCTTCAAAGAACTGAAATGTAAGCCTTTATATGCTGTGAAGAATTACTGCAGATGGGAATTCCCACCCTGGTACTTTTAAAATTAATGTAGATGGAGCCTTATCTTCAAATGGTTCAATTGCTGGAGTTGGAGCAATTCTAAGGGATTCAAAGGTGGATGTTATGATGCCTACAGCATAGAAGGAACAAGTTGTTTTGAATGCAGTGGAGATTGAGGGGTTGGCTATCCTGCGGGGCCTTCAGCTTAGTATCCACCTTGGACTTCATAATCTTGTGATTGAAAGTGAGTCATTGTTAGTAGTTAATGAATTTACTAAACAAGGATCTTCAAAGGCTACAATTGGAAATATTATTAAGGAAGCAAAGGAACTGATGAATCATTTCAATTCTTGTGTAGTTGCAATGAAGCAGCACACTCACTTGCCAAGTTTGGTTTAAGTGTTAAGGGCATTAGTTTATGATGGGGTTCATACCCTGATGTAATTTTTAATATCCTTTGGATTGATTCTCTTGTATAAGTTTGTTTTTTATGAATGAAGTTGTTTTTCCTATAAAAAAAAAACAAAAAACAAAAAGTATAATGCTCATTTTATGAGAGTTTTAAACTTTTATTTTTTTAAAATATATAGCGAGCAAAGAAATATAGAGTTGAATTATATTTTTTAGTAATATATATATTTAAATATGAATTTTTGAAGTGAATAGCAAGTACAAATATTTATTTTGAATCCTTTTAAAAGAATATTTTTAATTTAAACAAAATTATGATTTTCTACTTATAATGATTTTGATATAATTAGGTTATTTAGTTTTATATTTTATAGTTAGGCCTCTATAGTATATGAGTTAGAATTTAATGCTTTAGTCAGAGATTAAGTTGGATATTGAGAAATTTGGGAAGTGATGATATTTTTAGGGATTGAGAATTTAGGTCTTTGAGGAATTAAAATAAGTTATTTTAGCATCTTAGGCTTAAACATTGAAATACGTGTTCGATTGAAAATTTACGGGAGTTACGTGATTATTTTTATAGGTGACGATTGACAATTGGTCAGTACTATTGTGGAGAAATTTCTGAAAAGCTAAGAAGCTCAGGTAAGCAGGGTTCATATACTAGTTTTGCACAAAAGAAATGAAATGAGGTTGACTTAGAAAATATGCATGTTTGTTTTTGAAAAGACATCTGAAAACGACCTCAGATGTTTGTTTTGCATATACATAAATTCTATATAAGAGAAAATATTTTCTGTCATGAATGGTGTAGACATGAGCTAATTTTGTACATTTTGTTTATGAACTATTCAAAAAGAGTGAATATGAAAATCTAAAAGTTTTTGCTATGAATAAATGAAGATGTTTTGATTCTGTTTATTTCGAACATGTGAAATGATCTGAAGCTATTCAGTATTTTGTTTTGATATGATGTGTGTTCTGAAAACCTTGGCATGAAGTTCTGATTCTGTATCTGAATGTGATCTGAATCCGATGATGTTCTATTTTCTTTTTTTTTTTGTTAAGGCCTTGCCACGGGTATAATGGTGGTTTATAACCCTACCACTGGGTGAAACATGGTATACGGCCCATCCATGGGTATAATGGTGGTTTATAACCCTACCACGGGGGTGAAACATAGTATATGGCCCAACCATAGGTATAATGGTGGTTTATAACCTTACCACAGGGGTGAAACATGGTATACGGCCCAACCACGGGAATAATGGTGGTTTATAACTCTACCACAGGGTGAAACATGGTATATGGCCCAGCCACGGGTATAATAGTAGTTTATAACTCTACTACGGAGGTTAAACATGGTATTTGTCCCAATGTGATGTTATGAGATGATATGAATATAATGTTTCAGTTTGGATATGCCAAAGGATTTTCTTTTTGGGAACAAGTTTGTTTTTCTGAAAATTTTGCTCTGATATTTTGTACCAAGTTTTGTTTATGCATTCTGAAAGTAAATATGTTGTTTCTACATTCTGAATGTAAATGTTTTGTTCTGCATACCAAACTTTATAAATGCTCATGTTTACATGCTAGTATATGTTCTCTACTTACTGAATTATTGATAACTCACCCCTTATCTCCACAATATTTTTCAGATATTTTGATGGTTTAGCTGAGGATCAAGATTATGAGGCATTGAGTGAGATGATTTAAATATAGTGGATTAAGCATAGAAAGTTTTTATGAGTATTGACGATTTTTATTAAAAAAATTTATTGTGTTATGATGACTTGGCATTTTGAAAAATTGGTTATATTGAGGAAATTAGTTTGAATTGAAATTTCTATATGATATTGGAAATTTGGAGTCTATATGTAACACCTGAGTCCAACAACAAGTTGTTTTCTAAAAATTTTTTGGTTTTTAGATTTATACGTAGAAAGAGTCCAATAATTTTTCAAGTATTATATTTTTGGGGCCGGATGGAAAAACTTTTTAGGTCGAGGAATTTATGAGACAGATATATTTATATTTTTAAGATGAGTCGAGGCCCAAAACTTCGAGAGCAACCCCTTTTTTTTAATAGGTTATTTTATTTATTTATTTTCACTACAAAACATGGCCAAATACTTGAAATGGCCCAGTGTTCTTATCAGACCCAAGCCCTTGATAACCAAGAATAGGCCCCACATCGAGCTCGACTCCATGCCTATTGCCATGCACGTCTCCTCCTCTAGGGTTTTCTTTTTTTTTTTCTTCAATCACCAATATAAATACACACATACTTCCAGCACAAAGAAACCTCACGCCGCTGCCCTGCCACGCAAAAACCATAGCCAACAACTCCTCTTTGCAAGAAGCACCACCCTCCAGCCCGGTCCTCAGCCACTAGGAAAAACACGACCCCAACCTCACAGGAAGCCCCTTTTACGGCAGCATCATTTCTCATTGGAGTAGTCCCACCATGAGCAGACTTTGTTCCACCGTACGCCACTGGCAGTGCACCACCCACGTGAAACCGTAGCTTCCCCTTGCTCAGCCACTGCGCAGCTCCTTAAACCATTGTGCATGACCCGCGCCACTGCAAACACCCACCGGAAGCAACGCTGTAGTAGGAAACTGCCCACAGCCATGGCAAACATGAAAACCACCGTGATTGCCGCTACTCTGCCCTGCACCTCCGTACCAAGTCGTTGATATGCATTAGGACGTGAAGGACTCTGTTTTTACACGTCGAAGCAGGGAAGCATCCCCACCGTGAGCCACGTCGTCAGCCCCCTCAACTTTAACGCCACTGCCATCAAAAGACACCGGAGGACAAGCCTCCACCTTCGGACACTGCCCAGGTCGACGCCCAGGCCCTAGACCGTCGCAAGCCTCGCTGCCCCACGGTGAGTTTTCGTTCTCTTTCACGCCGAGCTCTCTCTCCGCCCTCTCTCTTTCTACGTGAGGTCTCTCGCTCATCTCTCTCTCTCTCGCTTCCAGTGCTCCACCGTGATCACCGTCGTCTGCCTAGCCCTCGCTGCGTCACCCGTTGCCGCGTGTTTTCTCTTTGGGTAAGCCCTGCCATGCACGTTTTGTGTTTTATGTAGGTTTGCCGTTTTGTGGGTTTTCAAATAATGGAAAAATTACATTAATACCCTTTACTACGTATTATTTAGATATGGAATTACAGTTTTGCCCTTATTATTAGATGGTTCCAATTTGAAATTTTGTTTATATTAAATCTGTTTTTTTACATGATTTATGTGGGAAGTATAAGAAATTTTACAGAAAATAAATAGGGTTTTCAAATTGTACTAATAGTAGTATATTATTTTTACAGGAAGTGTGAAATTTTATTTTGAACATTTTAATTATGATTACAGAAAATCACTTAAGTATTGTAACATGTTATTAAGTAAAGTTTTATTTTAAGAATAAACAATATTGGTGTAATGTTATTTTTACATTTTAGATATGTTTTAGTCTATTTAAAAATAGTTATGGTTTATTTTAAAATATTTTGGGATAATTATATTATCCAATATTAAACTTTATAGTCGGTTTTCAATAATAAATAGGTATGACTTTTAAATGTTTTTGTCAAAGTTATTAAATCAACATAGATGATTTTAGAAAGTGATGATTTGAAATTTTAGGTTTTGAGGATTTTAATAGGTTATTTAAGAAGCGTAGGATTAAATATCGAAATATGAGATTAATTGAAAATTTACGAAAATTATGTGATTATTTATAAGTGACGATTAATAATTGTTCGACATTTTGAAGAAATTCCTGAGAAGTTAAGAAGTCCAGGTAAGCGGGCTTCCTATGCTAGACTTTGCATTAAAATAAAATGTGCTGAGGTTTTTTTTGAAAAATATACATATTTGATTTTGAAAAGAAATTTGAACTATCTCGGTTATTTGTTCTGCATTACTCATGAGATTCTGTTTAAGAAGAAATTATTTGCTGTCATGACTGGTGTAGACATGGGCTTATTTTTGACATTCTGTTTATGAACTTTGAAAAAGAGAGCGAATATGAAATTTGTGTATAAATTATGTTGTGATATGATTTTGTTATGTTCTGAAGATTTTCTGTACTCTGATATGATCTGATGTGATTTCTGAAAACCTCTTTCATAACATTCTGTTTCTGTTTCTGTTCCGTTCTTACCTCACCACGGGTGTAAAACTGTGGCCCTTGTTCGGGTTAGTACCAACTTTTCTGTTTCTGGTGCACCCACTTTGGAAACAAAGTGGTTTTCTACGTGGTCTTTCCTATGTGCACACTCGGGGCTCCGAGAATGAATAAGGGGAAGATTCACATTATGTTTCTGCTCGGTTAACTACCGGGGTTTGCACAACCCTACCAGGGGGTTAAACATGGTATATGTTCTGATATGATATGATAAGATGTGATGTTTCAGTTCATGCTATGCCAAAGGGATTTTGATTATGAATATTTTCGAACTTTCGCTCTGATATTTTGATAACATGTTCTGACACTGCTTATGAAAATGTTATTCTAATTCTGCATTCTGAAGGAAAATATTTTGTTTCTGCATTCTAAATTTTGTAAATGTTCATGTTTACACACTAGTATATGTCATCTGCTTACTGAGTTGTTGATAACTCACCCCTTATCTCCAATTATTTTTCAGATGATTTTGAATAGTCCAGCTAAGGATCAGGATTATGGAGCATCAGTGAGATGATTATTTAAGTATAGTGGATTACACATAGAAGATATCTCAAAAGTGGCGGATTTTATTAAGAGATTTTGTAGTTTTCTGATGACGTTATATTTTGGAGTCTATATATGTATTGATGAAATGTGAGTTTTAAGTTATAGGGAGTAACTCTTCGATCCCTGCGGGACCGGGGCGTTGCACTATATTTATATTGTTAACATGTGAGTTTAAGTGATAGGAAGTAACTCTCTAACCCATGTAAGACCGAGGTCCTATAGGCTGAGTTAGAGAAGCTGTGAAGTTCATAGAAGAATAAGTACCTGAGGGTACAAGTATTTATTTGGGAGTCTCTTTAGTTGATTTATGATCTTATATTATTTTGGTTCTGTAAGTTGTGGAGATTTTGAGACTGTGTGGATTTCTATTTGGATACTGCTACGTACAAGCAAATATGTGGACCGATATGCGTACAGATATTGATGTGGACGATATTATCAGATGTTAATGTTATATATATATATATATAAAATAAAATAAAAATAAATAAATAAAAAAGATAAAGAGGAAAGAAAGAAGAAAACCCAGAAGAGAGAAGAGCTTCATCTTCTCATCCCTGAGAAACTATCTATTTGCACGTGAGTTCACAAAATCCTCATGTTCATCTTCTCCATCTGCTGCAGATTTTTATCTCCATCTTCTCCATCTGCTGAAACATTTTCTCTGTGGGTCTCTTGGGTCCCTTTCCTTCTTCACTCCATTGCATTAAGTCCACATAGTTCCTTTTTTCTTTTTTTTTTGGTTTTTGGATTCTACCTGGTGCGGGTAACATGTTTGTCATTCTATTTCAATCAATACTCATAATTTACCAATTTTTTGCCTCTCAGAAGTACACTTTTTTGCATTCTATTTTTTCACTGCTCACTTGAGTAGGAAATGTTTGGAGTGGGAAACATATATTGCAGAGTTTTTCAGGAAAATGACGACGTGTATGGTGCACGACCGAAAACATATTATGAAGCAAATGGGTTGCATGGCTGCGTTCCTTCAGATCTTCAACCGCAACCAGATTCTCATCGGCAGGTTGAGAAAAGCACGACAAAAAAGGCAGCTTTGATTTACGATGCTTATCGCCGTTAGAGATTGTAGATCTTTGGAATTAGGAAGTTCTGAGATGGGTTTAGAGAGGAGGTTGAGAAAAAGTCTGCGTACGTGGCTAGTTTTCGAAGGTCTGTGCCTTAGTATTTGGGGCAACCTTGAGCAAACTAAACGAAGCATTTGATTTTGGAGTTCTTCTACGTATAAGCGGTTTGGGGTACCAACCGCGTACCAATTGCCTAGGTGGACTAGTTTGTCATGTAGTATTTAAATAAAAAAAAAAAAAATGAAACAAAGAAAGAATGAAAGAAAGAAAGAGGAAGAAAGAGGAGGGTAAACGAAGACTCGAAAAGAATAGAAAATGAAGTAGCTTCATCTCCCTTCATCAACACAGGCCTTTCCCTTCCTTAATGCAGGCCACTCAATCCTTTATCTCCCCCAAATCTCCTTTAATTTGACATAAAGGCAAAACAATGCATTAGAGCAGTTGGATTCCTATGGACACAAAGACCCAATAGTAATGAATTATGAATTCGGCACTCCTGGGCGAAAACCTCCCTACTTTTCCTTTTGGACAAACAACTTTGGGCAAATCAGAATGGTTTTATGTTGAGGAACTCATACTTTCTCACTTCCAAATTGGATAGTCTCCTTTTGCATTTTCAATGGTCTGTGTTTATTGGAAATTCTATCTGCCTTTTCTCCTGAATAAACTTCCCAAAGAGTTGTGAGTGTTGTCCTTTTTGCTCTCGTTGGTTCCACATACTAACTCTTACCAAAATGGAATTTGATGGAGGAGAGAACAAGAATCGACATTGCTGAAGTGAAGAGAACGATAGAGAATGGAGGGAGAGAGAGAGAGAGAGAGAGAGAGAGAGAGAGAGAGAGAAGGAAGGCAAATGGGCGAGAATGGAGGAGAAGGTGGGACTAAACGGTGCTTTGGTATTTTTTCCTTCACAGAATTAAAATTGAAACACACCGTTTCACGGTACAGCTGTACTTGTTGGTGCGCTTCAGTGCGCAAAATTGCTTGAGTAGAGTTTTCCATTAATTAGTGTCTTTATGGAGGGACATATTTTTTTTGTTTTGAATAAATGGATTTTGTATTGGATGGAATATAAGAGTGTAAAATCTATATTTGAAGATGGCGTTAGGTTACAAGAGCTAACTCTCCGGACCTCCGGGTGCGGGGCATTACACCTTAGCATTCAACACAAAGAAACTACTCAAACTGTGACGAGCCTTTTTTGATCTTGTAGTTATACTAGAAACCTCAGTCTTGTATTTTTTCCTCTTAGTTACCAAGTTCAACAAAGTTTCATCTTCAGACAGAATAAATTTGCCAGCAGCTTCCTTCCTATCAACTGATACTATGGCATCTATATGTAACTGATCCATTAGAGTAACAAATGGGTTACTCAAAGGAATAAAATCTTCATATTTCGACCCCGGCCACTTCTACAACTTAAAGATGGCTAGTACGTATCTCTACATTCATTAGATACTCTTATACAGATAGTGACAACTTCTTTCTAAAATTTGTAATCTCATAACCTTGTGAAATCACCACTTGTACCAAAAGATTAAGCTTAAACTAATGATAAGATGTAGATTTTATTATTTATTTTATATCTTAATACTCCCTCTCACGTGTGGGCCAGACTCCCCCTCAATGGATGGCCCGACACATGAAATATTTAATTAAATGGGATAGAGTGTAGAGTCAGGGTTCGAGCTCAGAACCTTTACTCTGATACCATGTAAAATCACCACTTGTCCCAAAAGGTTAAACTTATGAAGCTAATGAGAAGAGATAAATTTTATTATTTATTTTATATCTTAACAGACCTTGGAGGCAGCAATGAGAACAAAACTTAGGAAACCTCTCATAAATGAATTGTTGCCAATAGCACCATCATTGGCACAATTGGTGACTCCTTCCTTTTGGAGTGAAATCATGTCTCCATTTGAAGAGCTAGAATAGAGCTCCCTCCATCTCCTGAGTCTTTTGCCCAGGCCTTGGCAAAATCCTTTGCTAACTGAAATTTGATGAGCACATTGCATGAGCAATAAGGCCAATCATAGACAACTTCTCAAGCTTTCACTTTTCAATATATGAGATCGAATAGCCTCTATAGGTGGCATTCCTATAGAGAATTTTGCAATAAGTGCATACTGCCTAGGAGCCTCCAATCTCTGTAATTCCAATTACGTAAAAAGGATAGCAGGTTTACTATCTTTACATTGAATCTACTTATGATGAATAGCTATATACGAAAATGATATAGAAGAAAGGTCTAGTTAATTTGTTTGTTGAATTTACAACCGCAACATAGGATCTTTTCATAACATCCCCTGCTCCATATATCATGTCTTTCTACTTCTTTTTCTTAGATTCAACTTATAAACATAAAGGACTATTATAGCCAATGTTTAATTTTTGGTGGATTTACAAAAATAAATATATAAAAATTTTTGGAAGTTCTTGTTGAGGAATAATCACATTGCCTATAGACAAGGTCTTGGGCATGCTTACAAGGAATGAACAATCCTCTCTTGTAGAACCGATTTTATGAGAAGAGTTAGGCCCATGAATTTCTTCATTATATCAGAGTCTGCCATAGGACAAATGAGGGCACATACTACTTACCCCGTGACAAGGACCAGAAAAAAATACTGGCCTGTAAGTTAGGGAGGGTGTTGAGGAATAATCTCACATTGCCTGTAGACAAGGTCTTGGGTATGCTTATAAGGAATGAGCAATCCTCTCTTATAGAACCGGTTTTATGAGATGAGTTAGGCCCATGAATTTCTTCAGTTCTAACATATTTATCAAAGTGACAAATGTTGTATAACTTTTGCCCTCCTTTTCATTTTTTGGATCGACAATCTAGTCGCAGGCCACCTTGAATCAATTGTAACTAGAGCACATGTGGATCTAAATCTTCGAGCAAGTTAAAAAAAACCAAAGATACAACATTAGTTCAGACAAACATAGTTCATTTAGTATCAATGGCAGCTAGAGCATTGTAGAAAGAATCACGATGCACAAAGCGCGCAATATGATACCACTTCAGGATCCACTGCTAATGACAATAACTGATGAAATGTAGCATCTTGAGAATCTCCACATACAATTTCTCCTCTGTCTTTCTAACAGATCAAAGGGCAACTCAAAAGTAGTGAGATTAAAACTGATAAAGATAAATATTAACACCCACTTTTATTGAAGCAACATTTAGGAGTGGTTTGGATTCAGAGATGAGTTGAGATGAGTTATAAATAGTAGAATAGAAGTTGAATTATTTATTATATTTTGTGTGGGAATTTGGGAAAGTTATTTTGGGATTTGAAAAAGTTAAATTGTTTATTATATTTTGTATAGAAATTTGGGAAAGTTGTAATGATGAGATGAAATGAGTTGAGGTGGGTTTTGAATGCAAACGACCCCAGTTGTGATCCTTGGAGCTTCCAGCTACATCTTTTCCAGTTTCAAAAGTTCCCCAACAATCTACTTTAATCAATTAAAGGCCAAAGATATATCACAGGTGAAATAAATGAAATAGATGTATTATGTATTGAAGGTTGGTTTTCTTAATAAGTGAGAATAAGAACCTTGAGATAAAACCTTATAGGAACTACCAGACTCTGTCCAAGCACTGCCTTCAACCTAACCAAGATAGAGAATAATGAGTGGTATAGATTTACGAGAGGATAAATAAATAAACAAATAAATAAATAAATAAGAGGGTTAGAAACAACAGCTATTTCCATGGACTCAATTCTTCATAATTCTCCTGCCCTTCCATATAGCAGGAAATCCTGATCAATTTCATGGCATTCGAAAGTATCTTTGTTTTTGCAATACTAAGAAACTTGGGCTTTTGTACTTTGGGCTTGAACCCAAGTGATCTAAGCGATCAATCAAGAGTCAAGACATTAGCATCTTCATCTTCACCTCCTACATCATTTGCTCTCACTATTTCTTCCTAAAAGCCTCACAAAATAATTCTTCCCAAAATCCCTTGTCAAGTTCTCTGTCCCCACTCTCCAATTGCTCTAGCTCTTCCTCTTTCTACTTTCTCGTCCTATATAATCTCTGCATTTCCAATGTAAATGCTTGAAGCGATGACACTTCAAATCCATAAATCCCCAATTCTAAAGGCTCAGATATAATGGTTTTGATCCTTCACCACCAACAAAACTATACTCTTGGCCGATTGGCCTTTGTTTCTTAGTGTGAGCATCTTCTAGCTCCTTTCTCTTCTCCTTCTACAGTACTAGCTACTGGAGAAATGTTGGAGTTGAAGGAAAGGAAGAAATGAGAAACACTACAATGGTCTGAGGAATTAGTAGGGAGACGCAGAGTGAAGATTGTCCAACATCTAGGCGAGCAAGCACCCTGTGGGAAGCTGGCTGACATGTACCAGAGCGAGGTGGAGATGAGCGTCTCAACCATGGCAGGTGAGCTAGAAGCGTTGCCTGGAATCCCAGCTAGATGATACTTTCCGAGATAGGAGCTACCCGTCCAACGCGAGATAGGATCACTCACCAAACAAGAGCAATGGTCAAGGTCTGACACAACTAGATATGGGAACTTTCCGAGATAATATGTAAGGGCTAAAAAAAGTGTCAGCACCATACATAGAAGCCACACCCCATCTGAAAGGTCACATATGGAGTGGCTCTGTAATGAAAGGTAAAGGCACGACAAATGGTGTGGTTAGGTCTTAGAACTATATTTACTCACTGATTTATGATCCTTTCAATGTTTTTGATGTTTTAACTGTTTTCTGTACCTGATGATGAGACCCAGTGTGGGAACCCTGTGTATCGATGTGAGCGTCTGTTTGCATGTGTGTGTGTGAGTATTCAACATGAGTCTCTATTCATGGTATGAGATGAAGAATTTTTTGGGACCATTTTGCGAAGCGTTACCACGTACATTGCACGAGAAGGAGAATGCCTTGTGGGCAGTGGGGTGGAAAGATGTCGTACTTGGCTTCACCTAATAGTCAGGATGTGGGATCCCCTAGAATATAATGTGATGGTATCTTCGAGTTGGTTGGATGTGGGATCCCCCAGTATTCCTAGGGATACAAGTTTTTGTGTGTGCGTGCACGCCTATGAGCAAGTGTGTGCCTATGAGCAAGTGTCTGTCTATGAGCAACTATGTATGCCTATGTGCAATGCCTATGAGCAAATATCTTGTGACGAGTAACCCCGTGGTGAAAATAATGTTACTTGGCTGAAATAGGCAGAATACTGGCTTTTACAGGTTTTATACTATATGGAGATGGGTAACTCCTCGCCATAATATTATTGTTGTGTTTTTCCTTTACATAATTAAAGGGCAATGTCCCGTGAGGGTGATTCCTCGTCATGCCTATATATATATATATATATATATATATATATATGTTTTCACTGAGAAGGTGATTCCTAGCTAGAATTTGAGGATGCACGTAGCTGTAAGAGTAAGGGTGATTCCTCTCCGTGCATATACATGTTTTTTCAGTATTTACATGAAATTTTTTCATAGCATTTTCGGTAGCATTATCTCTCAATAACAATCTTGTTATAGCTGCCTAACCTGTCTATGGTTTCGTTCTCAGGACCATAGGCTTTGATGTAGGTATGAACCCCAGTATGTTGCCTGAGGAAGAAGAGTCAATCTCGCCCAAGTCCTGATTAAGGAGACTAACCTATCTTAGCTCCAATCATCGTCATAGCTACCTTGTGCCTTCATAGGATGTACAACACTGAGCCTAGCGCTCATTTGTAATCAGTCGAACACTTGTGATGACTAACTTTATATACTCTGGATGATATAATGTTTTGAGGTTAATAAAGGGCGAGAAGTCCTTTTTCATGAAGTTTAGCATTCTCGTACATGTTTGCTAACATTGTCACCACAATGTGTTCTATTTACATTCTGTTTTGTTATCATAAACCGAATATCTTACACTTGTACTTCCCTTGGGATTACTACACGGCTAAATTTACTCTAGGGTGTTGACCGATCGGCCAGCATCCTTGGCACCATGAAACCTCACATAATCTTTCTTGAGGAACGGGGTGCCACTGCTTGGTATCAGAGCGCATGTTTATGCGTGACTCTAGGTAACTCTTAGAAATATGGGGCAGTACCAAAAAATAAGTGTTGATAAAGTGCGATAGGTTGAAAACTCTAGTGTCAAGATTGAATTGTGCTTAGGACAGTGAGGTGGATAGTATGTAATAAGCTTAGGTTATATGGCATGATTTTACAATGGTACAACTAAGAGTTCCGTGAGGAGAGTGAATGCTGAGTGGTCTTGAGGGCAGATCTTCCAACAGAGGAAGGTACGAGGAGCTAGCTAGAGCGCTAAACCGGATATCAGATATATTGGAACAGCGGTATGAGATGTGTTCCAATCACGCTCAAGTTCAGTCAGTAAAATCCCCCAAAGAGAAAGGAAGTGGATGTACGTACCAGTGATGTTTAGCTTATTACTACTTGGGATTCTTCGGAAACAAGGGATCGGAGAAGGCATAAAGGTGGGTATCTAATATAAAGTGGATGTTTGAGGTGTGCGGATGCACCAAGGATCAGAAGGTGCTATATGTGAGCTACCTATTCCAGGGAGAAGTAGTTATGTGGTGGGATACCAAGAGCCAACTCCTTACTATGGAACTAGGAGCAACGAGAAGGATTTAGTGGGAAAGAAGAATTTGACGATCGATATTTCTCGGAGATTATAAGAAAGCAGAGGTCAAAGGACTTCGCAAACTTGGTCCAAAGAAATATGACGGTGGAACAGTATGCCGCCAGATTTATGGATTTAGGGAGGTTTGCCTCTCACCTTATCTCTACGAAGACCATGAGGTCGCAACGATTCTAGGACAGGTTGCAAACCCACATTAGGACGTAAGTAACTTGGCTAGAGATTATGGACTTTCAAAAATTAGTCCAAAGGCGTCTATAGCCGAATGGGAACATCGAAACCTCACAAAGAAACGTACGGTAGTAGGCAAAGGGAGCAGCTTGGGATCTCCACAGAAATTCATGTATAGGGTTGTTGGGCGACCACTAGTTGTTCCAAATTCATGAGCAGGCGAAAGGATCCTGGTGTATAACGTTTTCCATAGGACTCACAAAGGGGTTTTTGTCAAGCCCTGAACGTGTGCTATAGATTTGGACATACAGGACATTTTGCTCAAGATTATCCCCAAGAACCCCTAGTGCAATGTACGATACTAGGAGGAGGACGTGGATAAGGCAGCCTGTGCAAGCCAGGGTACACGCACTTACCCTAGGAGAAGTCGTTGACGACGCCATAGAAGCACAGGAAGCTGGCATTATTATAGGTATGGGGTTATTACTCGCCTTAGTTAACTTCTTTCGTAAGAACCTTTACGTATAATAAGTAGTGGCGGTTATCACAAGGAGAGTTAGAGTGTCACATGTTTATGCAAGCGCCTTGTTCGACTCAGGAGCCTCCCAGTAGTTTGCATCTTCCATGTTGGTTAAGATGGCTAGCCTTCGAATGCAACCAATGAGCCAAGGAATCACAATGGCTCTACCAAACGGAGAAACAATATTCTATACTAAGATAGTTAAGGGATGTCTAAGTACCTTTGGAGGCCAATCTAATTGTGTTCAGTATACTAGGATTCGACGTTATTTTGGGAATGGACTAGTTGTTTAGGCACTTTGCAAGTATAAATTGTCGTTCGAGAATGGTAACTTTTCAGGTACCAAGAATTGAGGCTAGGATCTTTAGAGGAAGTAAATTGTACCCTCTACCCAAAGTTATCACCTCACTGCAAGCTAAGAAGGAATTGGTAAAAAGAGCTGAGGCTTACCTAGTACATCTGACTTTGAGAAAAGGGCTGCGTGAGGGAGTGGATGACATACCAGTAGTAAGAGAATTCCCATAAGTCTTTGAAGAATTGCCAGGGATACCCCCTGCCAGAGAAATTGAGTTCACAATTTATTTAGAACTAGAAACTGTTCCAATCCATAGGGCACCCTATAGGATGGCCCCAACGGAGTTGAAGGAACTGAAGAATCATTTGCAGGAGTTATTTGTGGCACCCCAATCTCTACTTGGGATGGAACAGAGACTTAAAGTGTCGAGACATGCAACACATGATTACATACCCCATTCATGATAGATATTATGCAATGCATCCTAAAATGCAATTAACAGTATGCAATAATTGTAGCGAAAAAATGGTGACTACTAAAAACTTTTGTGCCAAAATAGACTAAAACATCCCAACATGTAATTTAGCCATAGATAGTTCCTTACTTAAAAGAGGTCCAACTAGTAAGGCATAAGTCAAATATAATCTGGGAGATAAAGATCTCCTTATTACAGACAAAGTTCATGAGAAAATGTAACTCAAAGACTCTTTGATATATTCCAAGGTAATCAGGATCATATTTATGAACAATAATATTAACTCCAACCTTTGTTCTGGAATGGGCTCGTTCAGGATCAGGCTCGTTCTCAATCATCTAAAGCCTAGTGGTCATCACCATCTTGTTCGTCAAAAGCTGGTCCTGACACAACTTCTATTATTTCGGGGAATGATAGTTGGACTACCACAGTGAGATTCCTTGAAATCTCATTAAGTTAAACAACAAACTTTCACAAAGATAAGATATGCATGATTAATGATAAACATTATACGCATGCATGATATACAGAAAAATGGTATTTTTCATTCAATCTAGATTCATCAACATCTTAAAAAAAAAAAAAGAGTTTTGATACACATTTTCTTACAGATAACATTTTCTTAAAAACATACTTCTTGTTATTAGAGCCATCATAACATAACATATGGTATCATCACAACTCTCCATTTGCATTGTGAGTACCTACTGGTGACCGTAGTGCAACTCATGTTTAGACTACGTTGTCTGCAGACTCATTTCTCAATGCATT
This sequence comes from Juglans mandshurica, assembly GCA_022457165.1. Classification (NCBI taxonomy): domain Eukaryota; kingdom Viridiplantae; phylum Streptophyta; class Magnoliopsida; order Fagales; family Juglandaceae; genus Juglans; species Juglans mandshurica. The sequence continues at coordinate 13,649,678 of CM039631.1, forward strand.
GACATTAAACATCATAACATAACATCATCATCATAACATATGCACTTACCAGCATTAGGTGCTATATGTAACTTTGCTCCGTTATTCTTTAAAAAGAATTCATTCGTAGCCCGTTGATAGTTCTTTGTCAACCCAAGGGTTACTACTCAATTTCTACATATTTCAGAGTGGACATGGAAATTCTATTACCATCCTACAATTGGGTAGTGATAAAACATTTTCATGCTATACTTTATGACAAAATACTTCATGACATGTGTTCATTTTGTAGCATGTAGCAAGCTTTATGCAAAAATGACATTTTTATGCATCATGCTAACAAGAATATGAGTAATGCTACTCATCATCCTAATTTTCATCATCCCATGATGTGGCATTAGATGATTGAAAATTATTTATTATATTTCACTTCTGAACCTATCATCTAATGCCACATCATGGGATGATGAGAAAATGGATGATGAATATATTAACTCCAAGAATATTATTTCATGTTTGTGCCAGAGTAACATAACACATGCCATGTGTGCAAGTAGCCAATGCTCAATGATGTATCATATGATAAATTTATGATCAAAGTGACATTTACAATATGAATGTTGTATTTATACAAGAAATCATAAATAAACTATCAAGGAGTAAGTTAAAAGCTAACTTAAAAACTCTCGGAGTACTATGAATCGTTGTTCTCTGAAATAAAATGCATACCAGAGTTAAATTTTTAGGTTCAAAATCTTAGAAATTGCAAATCTGCCCCCTAGTTTTCCAAAATTGCCATCTTGGCCTAAAACTTTCACTATTTACAAATTGACTCCAAATTTCATCAAATTGTACAAATTTCATATTTTTCACGTTCTAAATCCATATATGATTTTAGAATTTCAAGAATCAAACATCTATCAATCTAAATTCATCCAACCTGTGACATGCATCATGGTTTGGTTTACTCTCGATGTTATTTTGAACCTATAGTCTCCAAGAATGCATATGTGATCGAAATTTATCATAAAACAAATAATGGATCTAATCCTAACGATGTGTTAGCAACTTAGATTCAGGTCACATGAGATTCCATCAACATTTATGCATTGATCATCATCAAAACATCACAAAGTCTTCAAACCGAGTATATGCATGGTGAGTCTAGCTTCTCTTTGGCATATGAACTCTTAGGCCTAAATAAGTCATACAATCTAACTCTTATCTTGATGACAATATATTTCTAGATGTTGATCAGTAATTTTTTGGAAAACCTAATTAAGAAATCACAAGATAACTTCACACAAGTAGAAGCTGAAATGTGCTAGATGATCGACCCAAGATATTGATTTATAAACCTATCATAACATGTTGTTTTCTTCAAATATGAACCTTGGATGAATCAAAAAATATATTAGCAAAACATATAAGATCATATCAAGACATATATCATGGCTAAAATTTCATCCCAAAACAATTTATATAAGCAAGACTCCAAATTTGAACCGAGTGCACTTCTTCAAGTTAAACTTCATATAACTCAATCAAATCTTTATTCTCATGTCATAATTCAAAGCCTAACATGTTAATATATCACTCAACAAAAATATAAGGTAGGGTTACTCACCAAACCGAAGCCTTTGAGACACTCAAATATCAATTCCCTCTAAGGTACTCACTCAACCTCACGGTTTCACTCTTTTCTCACATTAAGAGTGTTTTGCTCTCAACAACATTAAAGCGATACTTGAGGAAGATGTGAGAGAAGTGAGGCATGAATAGAAGTATTTATAGGCTTCAATGGAAGAGGTAAGAGATGAAGGAGTGCACGATTTACTGAAGTAAGGTGAGTGTGTGCGGTGAGTGTGTGCGGTGGAGTGCATGCTTGGTGTTTTCAGCTAAATAGTTGAACAACTCACTTGATTATCTCTTGGAAAATGACTAGATGAAGGTCATTGGTGCAGAGGTTGAATGATTTCAGGAGTTTGAACAAGAACCACATGGTTTCTTCAAGAGAAACCGAAAGCATGGCTGGTGGTTTTGGCTTCCCGAAGCTGTCCAATTTTGATCATCCTTTGTCTCAAAAGGAGGGAGAAAAGTAAAAAGTCATAAAGAAGCTTCCGTTTTGACTTTTTATTGTTTTGTTTTGTTTTTTATTTTGCTTTTCTTGTACTTATCCATCTCGATACCATTCGTGCGTTTCTGCTTCCCTGTAGTGTAGCACTCATTATATTAATAAAAAAAATTAAACACACAGCACTGCAAGTGTTCTTCACGAGGTCTGAAAACATAAGTGTTCTTCCTTCTGCGAAACAAAAGTGTTCTTCCTGCTAGCATCACCACAAAATTCACCACAAAACCAGAGAATTTTTTTCACAAACAAAAAAGTTATCATCAACTACGAACCATGAGACCCATTCATCAAGATGCAAAGCCCCAAACAAAGATCAGCTCTAATTCATAATGATCTATCAAACATTCAGGGAAAAAAAAATCGCAACTAAGAAAGCCGCTCTGGCCGTATGAATGCAGAACATGAGGTGCTGATATTAGAAGGCTTGATTTCAGACAAAAAAAAAAAAACAGAGACAAAGTTATGAGAGATATATATATATATATATTATATATCTTATATATAATAAACGTCTATAAGCATGCAGCTGTCGTACACTATTTTTTCCAATTTTGCCCCTAATGTTTTGAATAAATTCCGGTATTATCTTCTTGTTGTTTTCAAATTTTATTTTTCATTTTTGTCCTCCATTTTTATTCATTTTCCTGCTCTCCGACTTCCACTACGTTCTAACTTTTTACTTAAGGCAAATTTTTTTTTTCAGTTATTGAAGTTATGATTTTGTCTTTTGTGTCATTACTTTTTGTCCTGGCAATATTTTTTTACCAAGATTGCCCTTATTTTTTTATTAGTATTCCATTTGCACCCTTAGCTTGCTACCTTATTCCATTTTTACTGCAGATTTTACCCCTACATTTCGGTTCAATTTTCCTTTTCCACTTCTTACAATCTTCTCATAAGTTCTACTATTTTCTCTCAATAATTTTTTCATCTCATTTTTTTCCTCCCAGCCGAAGCGGTCGCCGCTTGGATCCTTTTTTTTTCCAATTTTGTCCTTCCATTTTTATCCGTACTTAATATTTCTTTTCTATTGAATTTCTATATTTCTTGGAGGATTTTTTTTCATATTTTTTTTTCCATTTCTGTCCTTCAACTGGTGTTTGTTTGTAATTTCTGTCCCTCTTGCTACTCTTAATAAATTTACGATTTTATCCTTTTTGTACTTCTCGAATTCGTGCGTTTTCATTTTATCAGATTCTACATTTCTCTTCTCCCGATTTTCACTGCCTTGTAGGTTTTTTTTTTTTCATCTAATCAGATTCTAGATTTTTCTCTTCGTTTCCCACCACCTCCATTGTTTTTCTCTTATCACATTCTCAATTTTTTTTTACATTCCTTCGCCGCTTCAACCGCTTATTTCTTGGTATATATAAGAATTATCTTCATTTTTACAATTATCAGAGTCTGATTTTATTTTGTCTTTTCTACCGCTTAAACCGCCAACCACTTCGTATAAGAGTAGATTTCATCTTCTTTATTTTGTATTGTTTCCTATCTCTCGTTTTAACTTTCTCAGATCTGTTTCTTTCGACTGGTTTTAAATTTGTCTCCCACCTCTCCAGTTTCACAGGTCAGTTTTTATATGTTCATTTCTTGACTATTTTCTTCAGTTATTTACATAATATGCAATAGTTAAGAAATAAAAAAGTTACATGACTCTTTGAATTTAGAAAACTAAATTTAGTTAACACATGAGAAGAGGATTGAATCTTCATTTCTTATTGTGTTCTTGTTTTTGACTCATTTACCTTCCATTTTCTGTTATTAACGTATATAGCATCTGGGAAAAAAAACAAGCAAGCAATGAAATGAGAGAAATAAATAAAAGTAAAAACTTCACAACATGTACTACATCTACACATCTACAGATATTCATTAAACTCAAAAGAAAACTGCTACTAAAAAACACTATCGATATAAAAAAAAAAAAAACTCAACAGCCCACAAACTACACATGTTCAGATCACGTCTAAACAAATATCAAGCATATTAAAGCATGTGAAACCAACACAAAAGCAAATATAAAAAATAAATCATAAGATAAGAAATAAAAACTTCAAAACATATAGTACATCTTTACATCTACACATTATGATTAGATTCAAAAGAATGACACTCAGAAAAAACAACTACCAATATAAGCCGAAAAACAAAATTCTCAAAAACCCACAAATTAAACATGTTCAGATCACATCTAAACAAATATCAAATATAGTAAAGTATGCTAAAATAACATGAAAGCATATATATAAAAAATAAATCAGAAGATAAGAAACACAGACATAAAGATTTATAGACATCCAAAAAATAAAAACTTGCAACCAAATAATCATCACAACAGCCCAACGCATAAAATAAAATGAAAAAAATAAGAAAGGAACGAAAATGTCATAAATATAGCGTCAGATATGTATGTATTGACAATAATAGCTTAGATACTAGCGCAGACATAAAGAGCAAACAGATCAAGAACAAACCTCAGAAGATGATAACCGTTAGCCATAGAGTATCTGAAAAAAAAATGGTCAGATATGAAACAATATTGCAGTGACATTCGAGAAATAAATAAAATTTAAAAAAATCAAAAGATGTAATACATCTGTACATGTACATAGATTTGTTAAACTCAAGATCTGTAGCCACTTGAAAAAAAAAATCAACCAAAAAAATTATGACAACAACCCAACGCACATAAATAGATGGAAAAAAAATAATAAATCAAAATCTAAGAAATACATTCTCAGATCTGTATGAATCAACAATAAATCTGATATTCGTCTATATTGTAAAAAAATATTTACAAACGAGGTCACATGGATAATCAACACGCATTAGGTGGAAAACAAAAAAACTCATATCTCAAAGATAAGCTTTCGAATTCGTTAGATTTAAAAATTTCTTTCTAAAAATTCAGAAAAAAATATAAATAGAGCTATTGAGTTTTATAGATTTAGAGATTTGTATAAGCATCCGTAAAAAAAATGCCCACGCTCAAAATATTCGCCACAGGAAACCATGGCAGGAAAAAAAAAATCTGAGAAAAAGAATCTCAGATTTGTGTTCACAAAACATTATTTATGCGAAATAAACAAATGACCATAGAGAAAGGAAAAACACAGAGCAATAAGTACAAAGCAGCACACATCAAGTGAAAGACCAAAAAACAATTCTTAGATCTGAAATAAGGAGCTTCAGATTCGTAGGATTTTGAAAAACAAACTTGTAAAATATCATAAAACACATAAACATGGATGTGGTGATTTTTGTTCCTCTGTTGAGAGAAGAGGCAGTGAACGGCAAGAAGAAGAGAGAGGAGTTGTGAGAGAGAGATGAGACAAAAAGCGAAGAGACGGGAGAAGAAGAAGAAGAAATGTGAGAAAAAGAAACAAAGAGAGCGAGAGTGTAACACCCCGTATTTTAGTGTATTTTTTATTGAAGGATTATTTTTATTTATTCAAAAATTTATTCTCTTGTTTTAATATTATCGGATATTTTAAATGGTTTATTTTATAATCTTTAAATTGTGAAAATTAATATGATATGTTTTCTTAATATTAACTATTGTTATGCATTTAAATAGTTCTTTATTTTAAATTAATTGATTGTGGGGTTTAATTATTTTATTTTCATTGTATCATTACGTTTAAAATATTTTAATTGATTTGCTGTTTTAAAATCGTTTCCGTTGGTTTTTTTTTTTGTGACCCAAGATGTGAGGACTGGACCTCATTTCTTTCCCTCCATTTTCTCTTTCCTCTCTTTTTTTCTTCTCTTCTTTTCCTTTCTTTTTTCTTTTTCTCCTGCTTCCACTCCCGCGCGGCGCAACCTCTCCTCCCTCTCTCTCGTGCGCTTCTCTCTTTCCACCCAACCCACCGCCGTCGCGCCGCCGTGCGCGACACCTCCCCTCCCATCTACTTCCCCACCGGCCGGCGACCACTCCCTGTCAATCTTAGCTCCTCCATCGCCGCCGTTAGCCTCCACGCGCAACACCCAGCCGCGACACATCTTGAGCTCCAGCGCCGCCGTCGCGCCACCTCCGGCCACCATCTCTTTACCACTTCATCCCCGACCTCTTGGCAACCCAATGGACCCAACCCCAGCTCCGATCCGTCACCGGTGAAGCACAACCAAGCCCATCTCCGATTTTGGCATTTTCGGCCTAAAACCACCCTTTGCGCCGTCACCCACGGCAAACCACCACCACCATTGGCTTCACCGACCTCTCTAGGCCCTACATTTTGGGTCTTGGTTTGTCCCCGCTGAAAAGTGGGTTTTTGAGACGCACGGCCACAATGTATTTTACACTGTTTTGTTGCTGAGCCGCTACCTTTTGCAACTCTGTGATCCTCCAGAAATTATTATATAGTACAGTAAGTATTTTCCTAAGAATTCTCGTAAATTTAATATATTTTTGCACTAGCACATTACATTGTATTTAATTGCTTATTGGTTTTGCCGGACTGAGTCCGAGGAGTAACGGGGTTGATTGGATTGGGTGATGGAGTTGTTAGTATGATTAGTTTAGACTATGAGATTTGTTGACTATTCGGGCTTAAATATTGGTGTTTCGTGTATAACGTGGGTTGTGGCGGATATTGATGATTTTATAAAGTGATGACATATTTTTAGAATTACGAGGGTTTTAAGTTTTGAGGAATTAAAATAGGTTATTTCTGAAGTTTAGGCTTAAATATTGAAATACATGATTGATTGGAAACTTACGAAAATTACGTCATTATTTTTATAGGTGACGATCTATAGTCGGCTCGACATTTTTTAGGAAAATTTTGGAAAAGTTAAATCGTCCATGTAAGTGGGGTTCCTATGCTAGATTTGCATAAAAGGAAATGAACTGAGGTTGGTTTGTAAAAATGTGCATGTTGTTTTAAAAAGAAAAAGTGAAAAACAACCTCAGTATATGTTTTGCATTCCCTCATGAGATACGTATGGAAGAGAAAAGAAATGTTTTTGACATGAAATGTGTAGACATGAGCAATATTTGACATGTTTCTAAAATATGCAAAAGAGCGAATATAATATCATTGAAATTTTTATGCATGTGATATGAAATGATTTGGATCTGTTTTTTATCAAATAGAAATGATATGAATATGTTTCGCACGTGTTTTGATATGATATGGATATGATAAAACTTTGACATATTTATCTGTTCTGAATATGGTTCTGATATGATGATACTATTCACGTGATATGGTTGGTACCACCATGATATGATATGAGTGCACCCACTTTGGAAACAAAGTGGTCTTTTTACGTGTTCTTTCCTGTGTGCACACTCGGGGCTCCGAGATTGAAAAAGGGGAAGTTCACCACATGATACTGCCTGGTTTGGCCACCGGGGATAGCACAACCCTACCACGGGGGTTAAACATGGTATATGATATGATATGATAAGATGAAGATATTCAGTTATGTTATGCCAAAGCGTTTTTTAATATGAAATGGATTCTTAAATATGAATTGTTGATTTTGAGTATGAAAAGATTGAAAAGTCGCTCTGATTTTCTGATAACATGTTTTTATGAGATCTGCATATAAAAAATAAAATGTTTTTGTTTCTGCATACTGAACTTTCTGAAAAGGCTCATTGTTTACATACTAGTATATGTTCTCTGCTTACTAAGTTGTTAATAACTCACCCCTTATCTCCACCATCTTTTTCAGATGATTTGAATGTTTCAGTTGAGGATCAAGAATATGGAGCATGGGTGAGAAGAGTTAAGAATGATGGTTTGAGCATAGAAGGTTTATATGGGTATTGAAAATTTTCATTCAGTAAGGTTGTTGTGTTCTGATGTTGTGATTTGTTAGGAGATTGATGCTTATATTAAGACTTTGTATTGTCTTAGAATAGTTATTCTGGAGTAAGTGATGTAAATATATGAGTATTTGTGCGAAAGAGAAAAATTAGAGTATGTACTATGTGGAAGAAAAATGATTTTTAAGTGACATGAGTTAACTCTCCGGACCCTCGGGGACGGGGCGTTATAGAGAGAGACGGCAAGAACAATCTAGAATGGATGAAATGGAGGCATATGTAGGTAACGATGAATTTATAGTGGTTAGTGTAGAATTAGGTTTTCCTCTTAATGAAAACGACACCGTCTGTCAACTGGGATGGGGTGGGTTCAACGAGTTGGTGCTCAGAACGGTGCCATTGTGTCTTTTGGGCTGATGAGTGGGCTGGGCTTCATGGCTGTTTTTAGGCCTAGGCTGACTTTTTTTTTTCTTTTTCCCTAGGTTTGAAATAAAAATAAAAAATAAAAACATTGCTAAGTGATATTGCAGACCATAGTGCTTTTTTAGACTTTAGATGTGAAAAATAAATAGGAATTAAAAATAATTTTCAATCTAAATTAATATATCAATTACCCATAAAATTATAATAACAAAAAAGAGTCTTCAAAAAAATATACTCTATTTCTTTTCTGCATTTTTTTTTCTTTAATTCCTACTTTATTACCTAATCCAAGATTATTAACATTTGAAAAGTTATAAAATTTGTAATATATTACAATTTACTCAAAGTGTTTATATATTTATTTTGGAAGTAATAAATATATGCCATATGCAATAAACTATAATTATTGATATAGATCTAATGTTTTCTCTTTTTTTTAACTTATAAATTCAATGCTTCTGTCGTTCATTTCCTGTTTTTCAAGTTGATTAATGTCAATTTTTCCTATTTTCATTGTTCTTTTAGCTACCATCTTCAAATGATTATTGAAATGAAATGATATATTATTGAAATAATTATGTGATCTTGTATAATATATTTCTTCATAACAGGCATTTTGGTTTTGTCATTTGTATTTGTCTTCCTGTTCGTTGTTTGGCTCTATTTCCACTGCTCTTTTATTTGCCCCTATCCCAAGTACATTTTATACTTGTTTATTCAAATAGATGTTGTTATTTATATTTTATAATATTTAATGCATTTATTTTTACAAGGCATCTTGCAAATATATGGAATTATGATTGTTAATTAGAATTGCTCAATATTTGTTCTATCTGTGTTAAGGTTTCTAATTGTAAATAGTTCAATGTGATATTAATTACTCTTGTTTTAATGTTAAGCGTATTTTATTGATTGAATGATATTTATTTATGCTTTAAATATAGATAATTGTACTATTGTTTATTTTTTAGAATCTTATTTCTATGTTTTGCATGTTTGCAAGTAAGGAAAAAAAAACAGTTTAAAGATTAAAAAAAAAAATTGAGCATTACATCTCATTACAAATAATTCTAAAATCTCTCGATGTATTACCATATATATCTAACATGTGTTTCTTCTTATTTCAATGTTTTGCTTTAATTATTAATTCAAATTTCGAGGGTAATAAAAAATACATTGGTTGAAGAAATAATTACAAACAATTTTAATAGGCCATGCGCGTCGACTTTAGGCAATTCTTCTGATTCATTAATAAAAACATCTGAAATTGCCGAAGGTTTGAAATCTATACAACAATGACGGTATAATTTTATTGTTTAAAATCATATTTCTTACTTTTTTTACAAATAATTATCTTTTCCACACTATTATTTTCTTATTTTCTCTTAAAATATGGAGATTGGAGGTTGGTTGTGATGAAATGAAAATAAAGAATATGAACTTCTGAATGTGTTATGACTTTGGAATAGTGCATGTTGTTAAATTTAGAATGTTGATTGTTTGTTACTGTTCCTTTTTTATTTTGTTTGGAATAATTTTGATATTTCTTGTGTTTATGTAAATCTGTAGATCTGTTATTTTATTCATATATTTGTTATTATCTGAAAGCATCTAAGATTTAAAATTTAAGATCATAACATATGTGAGAAAAAAATAAATCTCCACATGTCACATAAAAATAATATTAACATTTCAGACTTCAAACATCTCAAAATTTAAATTTGAATATGTCACAAAAGGTTTAGGACAATAGACATATATGTTACAAACAAATAAATCTCCACATCTCATAAATAAATCATATTAACATCCCAGACTTCAAATATATAAGATTTCAAGTTTAAGACAATAGACATATATGTCACAAACAAATAAATCTCCACATCTCTCAAAAAAAGAATATTAACATCTCAGAATCCAACTTAGGATGCAAATTGGCTTCTTGATAACCATAACTTAGAAATTTTAACTATAAATGGATAGATTTATGTTTATATTTTTAATTTTTTTTTTATTATTTACAATACATATTATACACATAATCTGCATAATGTTTATAATTATAATACAATGACTTACAAGAATCAAGTCACAACTTTGAGATGCATACGACCGATTTTTATAATCATCGAGCATCCCAACCTAGGTATCAAAGTAGTTGAATGAGTTTTGCTCCTTGTTTTCGCCATGCCTATTCAGACAAAAGTTCAACATGTTGGCTGAATGAATAGCTATATAGCCATATTATACACTTCAAAATATAATTTAGGTCTAAAATGTATGTGGCTATTCATTCAACCAATATGTTGAACTCTGGTATAAATAGGCATGGCGAAGACTAGGAACAAAACCCATTTAGGTACTTTGATACCTAAGTTGGGATGCTCGACGATTATAAAAATTGGCCGTATCATCTCAAAGTTGTGACTTGGTTCTTGTAAATTGTCGTATTATAGTTATAAACATTATACAGATTATGTGTATAATATGTATTGTAAATAATAATAATGATCATAAAAATAAAAAATATGTAAAAATGTAAAAAATATATGTTTTATTAATATAGATCTAATATTTTCTAATGTATTTTGTTTTTTACAAATTTGGTGCTTTTGTTTTTACTTTATTGTTCCTCATTCCAGTTGTTGTCAATTTCCTATATTTACACTGCTATTTTAGTCCTCATGTACTTTTTGGTATATTCTCTTCTACATTATTTAAGAAAATGTTATTTAATTTTTTTTAATCTATATAAATGCACCTGTAGTCAAAATAATTCACATTGTTCAGTATTATTTTGGTTGTTATGATTCGCTACAATATCCACTACTGCTTCCTTTCGGTGACTCGTGTTGGCATCAAGGAATCAAGAAAATCGAAAAAAAATTAATATCAGTAAACACCCAAACATTAGAATTACATCATATTAAACATTCAAATAGCACAGAAGAATTTCTTTGAAATAAACAAATACTGATGGAAAAAAAAAATAAAGTGCCAACAATTTCTTCTTGTGAATATTACTGTTTCAGATTACAAATGAGAGACACATACAAATCAGTTTTGTTATTATCTGCTCGCTTGCTACAACAATTTGTTGTTGACATGTACATTAAAATAGAAACATCGAGATTAGATTATTTTCGTTCAAAACAACATGAAATTAGATTAGATGTATATCAAGGCATTGTAGATAGTATTTCGATCGGAGAAAGTAATGCTTCAAAAATTATAAAACACATTATCCTACCTTCTTCTTTTATTGGAGGTCCAAGAGATATGCGTAAAAGCAATATGGAAGCTATAAGAAATAGCATACCTGGGACAACATAATAGCTATTTCCAAAATTTTCTTACAGATTTCCAATTATTATCGTGTATATATAGCTATAAGAAATTCATATGTAATTATAAGATAGCTCTTTCTTTTTACTTGTAATTATGATGATGACGCATTAGCTTCAATAGTCAATTTTTTATGTACAATAGAAAATTATGTAATTATAAATATGTTCGTGCAAATTCCTATGTTATAATTATAGATATTCTGCAGATAATATATATAATTATTTTTATAATCAATGAAAATCTAAAAATATAAACAAACTTACATTTTATAATTATATATTAACCTTTTTTTATTATTACATATTTTTAGATTTCATAAATGTTATTTTTAAAAATATTTTTTATATTTTCACAATTGAGCACACGTGCAACGTGTTTGCCCTTTACTAGTGTATATATATATCTTTATATATAATAAATGGCTATCAGACGAAGTAAACAGAAAATCTTGTTTTCCGTTAACTTTTCCGTTAAATCTCGTTTTCATTAAATCCGCATTAAAGAACGTAGCTTTCGTCCAGATAAAGTCGAAATTTCTGACAATTTCCTCAAAGCGCTTCTTGTTCTATTGAGGTGCAGGCATCCTCATCTTCAACCTCATCATCCTGGTGACTGTGCTCATTGTCTGGGCCATTCTCCAGCCAAGCAAGCCCAGGTTTGTACTCCAAGACGCTACCGTCTATGCCTTCAACGTCTCCTCCCCATCGAACTTCCTCACATCCACCTTCCAGGTCACCCTTTTCTCCTTCCCTCGTCTCTTTCCTTTCCGTCTGATATCTCTCTCTCTCTCTCTCTCTATCTACCTCCCTCAAGCCCACTCTCACTTTTCATATTTTTGGCCACATTTGCTCTTCACGGCTGTCTATATTTTTGTTTCCATCGTGGATCTGCAGGTAAATGAAGAGGTATTTCTTACAGATTTGAGTTGATGTAGATTTTTTTAACTCGTTTTATTTCTATTTTTTTTCCTATAGATCTGAACAAATCTTCATATATTTGAAGAGATCTTGTTCAGATCTCAGTGTTATTTTTTTTTTTCGCTTGAGGTCAAAATCTTGGAATTTTAGATTACAAAAATCTCTGTGAACCAGTTGTTTCTACGCAGTAAACAACCTTACTGGTTGTCACTATGCACCCGACTGTTGGGAGCAACGTCAAAGAGCTCGTCTACAAGAACATTCGATTCGAGGTGAGATAGCAGCTTCGACGTCTTTTAACTTTTTCCATTTATGTATATTGTATATTTATCACCATTCAGGAAAGTCTTTCATGGGGTTTTTTTTTCTGCTTTATTCAAATTTATATTTTAAAGTATTGGAGCATTAGAGACTTGCTCACGGCTTCTCCTATAAAATATATTTATACAAATATTAAATTCTTTCTGTTTTCATTGTTCAGACAAATTAATTGTTTACTTACTTCAAATATATCAATGATATTGCTTTTGTTGTATTGTAATAATTTTTTCCCTTGCCAGAGTGGAAGAAGAGATGGGACTAACTGTATTTGCATGAATATCCGTCGCCTTTCTGCTGTAGGTAGTAAATAGCTCATATCTCCCTTTCTCTATCTATGCATGCATATATTCATTGATCTGTGCCCCTCCTAAATGCCTGAAATGTGATCGTTAATTTCGTTAGAACCATTAGTGAATCAAAAACAGAAAGTGTTGTAATCATGTACTTTATGATATTTGAAGTGGTTGATGTACTATGGTGTTCTAAGTAGGCTTTTAGTGTATTTCTCTAAAAATTAATTGTGGATAGTAACAGTTACTACCGTTCCCTTATATAATTATGGTATATATTAAAGTGGTTGTTTAATAGGAGGTCTAGAAAGTTATGCTATTACTGATGATGAATAATCTAACAAATAATTGTTCTCTCAACTCAAGTCATTTTTGTTTACAAATTCCCAACAAATTGGGATCAACTGTGTGGATCCTTTAAGGCCATTCAGCCTCATGCTCTTGGTTTTCTCTCTTAATAATCATGTATTTGCCTATAATTCCTACCCCCCCCCCCCCCATCTTCCTTTTGTTTTTGCAGTTTTTGCTCCCTGCACATCATATAACCACTCTTGCTACATTGCATTCACAAACCTCTGTTACATATGGCCATTGGCCATACCATCTTAAACACATCCTCTTATTTTGTCTTCCATTGGTACCATAGTCCGTCATTTCAAATGTTACCGTATGTCTGTTTGAATGATCATCAAATGATTGGTTTCAAATAATTTAGATTGGCAGATGACTTGCTATTACAAACACATTTTTAGTGCATTCTCATCTTTTTCCTTGTATAGTGTTCCAAAATTTTAGTCTCTTTCATAGTTTCTCATATATCGCTGAGCTAGCTAATTCTGGTGTAACTCATTAGATCTGGAAATGGTGTTGAGGACAAATATCCTTGAATAGGTCAATGTACAGGGTTTAAAGACAAATCTGCATATATTTTTGTCTTTTTTCAAACAAACGTTCCCAATGCACCCTATTGTTGGGAGCAACGTCGAAGAGCTCGTCTATAAGAACATTTGATTTGAGGTGAGATAGCAGCTTTGATGTCTTTTAACTTTTTCCATTTATGTATATTGTATATTTATTACCATTTAGGAAAGTCTTTCATGGGTGTTTTTTAGTTTTTGATCCGTAATATATGAAAAGTGAATGTAACTCATGGAAATAGGGAACTTAGGGAAGTGGGTTTTGGTGCAGCGGTGGATGCTTTAATGGTAGAATTTTTCTTGATTGTCAATTGTAAAAAAAAAAAAAAAGAATTTTTCTTGATAGTAATTATTGTTTAGTTGTCCAGAAATGACATAATTTGGGAAATGTATGATTTGTATTGTGCGACTAATGATTTATTGTATAATTGAGGATAGGTTTAGTTTCTCGACTTTGTAGGCATTAAATTAGTTTGAAGTAAAACATACTTCAAATCAAATGCATCTATTTTTCACAGATGCAGTACTGTCTCTTTGGAAACTTGTTGAAAAGCAACTATTGTGTGATTTATTCATCTCAACTATGTATAAGGATTGGCATTTATAAGGATCCCTGTTCCATTCCATTCATAAGATGAGACGAATGGTGAATGAACAATAATGAAAATTGAAGAATCCTTCTTTGGCCTATGGACTTGCCCGTACCTATAGCCCCACTCTTCATAATATATGTTTTTCACTTGATAAACTGGGCGCACTTGGGTGAGCCAGTCCCAAGGTACCATACAAGATGGTTGCCCCCGCCTCTCAAGATTTGGTTCTATTGTATATCTGTCATAAGGCCAGGAAAACATTTAAATTCTTTACAAGCATTCATAGAGTCACATCATTTCCCCCATATTTTATTTTCTTTTTCTCATCAAGTACCATAAACATTTATAACATTTTCATTTCATATTACATAACATAAACATCAAATATTATCATTTACATTTGAACTCTTTCTAACATGGTATTGGATGCATAAAGAGGACTACCGAAGGCAGGCTATTTTACATCATAATTATTGAAACAATTTTCAGAGAAATATTTTGTTGACATTTGAAGAAAGTAAGGGGATGATCATATCTACTTGCTTCTCCTCAGCATCATGAATTCCTATACATTTCACTTAGCAACCTCGATTGTATACTGAACTTTATTAACCTCTTTTCAATCATTCACCTTCGAGGCATACCCTTAGAGATATTTCCTTTAACTTTTCTTTATTTCCTCCTCCTCCTCCTCCTCCTCCTCCATTGAGGAAATTTCGTTCGGCTTTCTTTTATTTATTTGTCTTTTTTTTTCCTCTCTTTTACATATCTATACATTTGTTTGCTCTAGGTGAAGGAAATAAATTCATCCTCTCTCTTATTTATATTTTCATAAATTCTATTTGTACAACTACCAAATTGTCGCCAAGTTTTGAAAAAATTACAAAGTGTACTTTTTAAATGTCAGGATATTACAGAAATTGGTATTGCTTTTGCTGTATTTGTATGTTCATGGATATTCTTCTATTAATGGCTGTATATACATATTTCACTAGTTAATTGGCTAAAGGTGAATGTAAGATTTACTTTTAGAGTATTGAGAAATTACGCTCTGCACTCCCAAACTACCATGGTTTGTTCAATTTGCATCCTAAAGTCCCAAAAATGGCAATTTGCATCTAAACTGCTAAATTCTATCAATTTGTAAACTAAATCAAGATTTAACTATTAAGATTGATGAAAATTAGGACATGTGGCATGAAATCCATTCAAATCTTAGTTGGAGGTGTAAATTCCAAATTTTGGTAATTTATTAAGTAGTTTATTGTGCAAATTGAAAATGTAGTGGTAATTCAGGGGTGCAAGGTATAACTTCCCCTAGAATATATGTTGCCCTCATCTGTATCTCCTGATTGTGTTTGTTTTAAGTGACTGTCACTAAACAAAGTTCCTACAAATGACCTTTGATTGATCTTTACTTTGTGAATTTGTTAGTTAACATAAAATTCATCGTTGAATGAAATTTGTATCATGTAACGCCCCGTCCCCGAGGGTCCGGATAGTTAACTCATGTCACTTAAAAATCATTTTTCTTCCACATAGTACATACTCTAATTTTTCTCTATCGCACAAAATACTCATATATTTACATCACTTACTCCAGAATAATTATTCTAAGACCATACAAAGTCTTAATATAAACATCAATCTCCCAACAAATCACAACATCAGAACACAACAAGCTTATTGAATGAAAACTTTCAATACCCATATAAATCTTCTATGCTTAAACCATCATTCTAACTCTTCTCACCCATGCTCCATATCCTTGATTCTCAACTGAAACATTTAAATCATCTGAAAAAGATGGTGGAGATAAGGGGTGAGTTATCAACAACTCAGTAAGCAGAGAACATATACTAGTATGTAAACATGAGCCTTTTCAGAAAGTTCAGTATGCAGAAACAAAAACATTTTATTTTTATATGCAGATCTCATAAAAACGTATTATCGGAAAATCAGAGCGACTTTTCAATCTTTTCATACTCAAAATCAACAATTCATATTTAAGGATCCATTTCACATTCAGAAACGCTTTGACATAACATAACTGAACATATTTATCTTATCATATCATATCAAATACCATGTTTAACCCTCATGGTAAGGTTGAGCTATCCCCGGTGGCCAAACCAGGCAGTATCATGTGGTGAACTTCCCCTTTGATAAAAAACAGATCCAAATCATTTCATATCACATGCATAAAAATCTCAATGATATCATATTCGCTCTTTTGCATATTTCAGAAACATGTCAAACATTGCTCATGTCTACACATTTCATGTCAAAAACATTTCTTTTTCTCTTTCATATGTATCTCATGAGGGAATGCGAAATATATTCTGAGGTTGTTTTTCACTTTTTCTTTTTAAAACAACATGCACATTTTTACAAACCAATCTCAGTTCATTTCTTTTTATGCAAATCTAGCATAGGAACCCCGCTTACCTGGACGACTTAACTTTTCCAAAATTTTCCTAAAAAATGTCGAGTCGACTATAGATCGTCACCTATAAAAATAATGACGTAATTTTCGTAAGTTTCCAATTAATCACATATTTCGATATTTAAGCCTGAACTTCAGAAATAACCTATTTTAATTCCTCAAAACTTAAAACCCTCGTAATTCCAAAAATATGTCATCACTTTCTAAAATCATCAATATCCGCCACAACCCACGTCATACACGAAACACCAATATTTAAACCCGAATAGCCAACAAATCTCATAGTCTAAACTAATCATACTAACAGCTCCATCACCCAATCCAATCAACCCCGTTACTCCTCGGACTCAGTCCGGCAAAACCAATCAGCAATTAAATACAGTGTAATGTGCTTGTGCAAAAATATATTAAATTCACGAGAATTCTTAGGAAAATACTTACAGTACTATATAATAATTTTTGGAGGATCACGGAGGCGCAAGAAGTGGAAAAACAGCTGCAGAACAGTGCAAAATACACTGTGACTGTGGGTCATAGATACCCACTTTTCAACGGGTGCAAACGAAGACCAAAAATTGATAAGGTAGGGCCTAGGGATATCGGTGAAACTAATGGTGGTGGTGGTTGGCCGTGGGTAGCGGCGCAAAGGGTGGTTGAAGTGCAAAAATATCCAAAACGGAAATGGAGTTGGATGTGCTTCACCGGTGACGGATCGGAGGTGGGGTTGGGTCCAATGGGTTGCTTGGAGGTTGAGGATGATGTGGTGAAGAAATGGCGGCCAATGGTGGTGCGACGGCGGCGCTGGAGTGAAGAGAAGGTCGCGGCTTCGTGTGGCGTGTGGAGGCTAACGGTGGCGCCGGGGAGGCTGAGATCGGAGGGGGAAGGTCGCCGGTGGATGGGGGAGCTGCTGGGCTGGGCGGTGCAAGTCACGGCGGAGCGGTGGCTGTGGGCTGGGCAGACGAAAAAATGCACGGGGGAGAGGGAGGGGCTGGGTCGCGCGGGAGGGAAAAGAAGAAGAAGAAAGAAAAGAAATGAAGAAAAGAAAAAGGAAGGAAAAAGAAAAGAGAAAAGAGAAAATGTATGGAAAGAAATGAGGTCCAATCCTCATAACTTGGGTCACAAAAATGATCCAACGGAAACGATTTTAAAACAGCAAGTGAAATAAAATAATTCAAACCCAGTGATTAAAATGAAAATAAATAATTAAACCCAACAAGTTAATTTAATTCGAGAAGAAATTTAAACACATAACAATACTTAATTTAAAAAAAAAACACTTCAAAAAATAATTTTCGTAAACTAAAAATCATAAAAATAACCTAATTAAAAATCCAATAATTTTAAAACAAGAGAATAAATTCTGAATCAATAAAAATAATTCATTCATTAAAATACACTAAAATATGGGATGTTACATATCATGTCTTCTATTACAATACATTTGAAACTTCAAAATAGATAAAATAAGAGTTGGAAGAAGGGAGAAAAGGTAATGAAACAGGAAAAGAAACTAGATATTATGAACGGATAGTTCTACAAATTTGTTTGTTGCCCTTTGCTTTTCTAAGGTGCCTTATTGAGGAGTTTGTTGTATTCATAAAGATTATAATGGTTCTGTTGGATTACTGCACTATTCTACTGGATTACTCTTGAGTTTACTCTCCTTGGGTGAGTCCAAATGTTTCTGGAGGTGAGGATTGTTACCCAAACTTGTGAAAGTCTTAAGTTATTCATTGGGAAAAATGAATTTATAGCGTTAGTGATATTCGTTCATGTAGCTTTTATTGGAACACGTGCTTGGAAAATGACTCCTGATTGAAAAGTTTGAAAAGTTGTTTATGTATATGTTAAATGCTAAGCACCTAAAATTGACTATTTGCAACTACTATTCATATAAGGTGTGGGATCTTGGTGGACAAGAAAGGCTCAAGAAATTATGGGCAACTTATTATCGTGGAACTCATTCTCTTATTGCGATGATAAATAGCATTGATAGAGCCAAGATCTTCGTAATGAAGGACGAACTCTTTTAGGTTGCCGGGACATGAGGATCTACAACATTCTGTCATACTAATTTTTGCAAACAAACAGGACCTCAAGGAGGCAATGACCCCAGTTGAAATCACCGATTGCCTTTTCCTTCACAGCATCAAAAATCATAATTAGCACATTCAAGCCTATTGTGCCCTCTCAGGAGACGAACTGTATGATGGTCTAGGATGAATCGCTCAACGGGTTACTAGGAAAGTACCAAGTTGAATAAGGAGCGGTAGAAATCAGGAAAAAGTAACATGCATCTGTTTATTCATTCATGGGTTTGAAGGATGAGTGAATGCAAACGTTTGTGTACCAACTAAACTGTATGAGAGCTCCTTTCAATCAAATTTGTAGATTGTTTTCAGTTTTGATTGGTCTTATAAAATATTATGTTCTACACAATAGATTTTAGGAAACACCATTGTCCTATCGAACCATGTCGTAGGAGATTCTCCTGTTTGTGTGATAAAGCATACTATTAAAACATTTGTTGTCGAGGAAAAGATGAGTGCATTACAATTGATATATGTACCATTAAGCATTTCACGAATCATTTGACAAGGTGATGACATGAGGGCAACCCTGAATGACTCAACCGTGGCATAAGAATTTCAACGAAAATAATTATTTTTATAAAATATATATATATTTTTTATAAATAATCATTTCATAAAACTAGGCAAACGTGCTTTGTTTCCACCTAGTATATTAATATATATATATATATATATATATATATATATATTACATGGAATGAGGGCGAGCCACGAAAGTGTTTCTGAAGATTCGAAAGCCTCTGAGTAGCTTTCTTTCGAGCTAGTGTAAAAGGAAAGGATGAGGTAGATTTGGGGTCGTTTGCATTCAAAACCCACCTCAACTCATCTCAACTCATTTCATCTCATCATTACAAATTTTCCAAATTTCTATACAAAATATAATAAACAATTTAACTTTTTCAAATCTCAAAATAACTTTCCCAAATTCCTACACAAAATATAATAAATAATTCAACTTCTATTCTACTATTCATAAACCATCTCAACCCATCTCAACTCATCTCTGAATCCAAACCACTCTTAAGTTTGTTAAAAGCATTTTTGAATTGCATGTGTCACATGTACTGTTGTAATGTAATTTCAGTTACAATAAAAAAAAAAATCTACTCTTATTGACACCTATTTCCCCACTGCCACGTGTACAAATTCACCTGCCAGTGGAGATTTCTTCCTTCTCTCTTTTCGTCTATGCTTCTCAGCTCTGCCCAAGGTACATAAGATGCTGCTTCTTCGACCCCGGACCTGAAGTCTCTAGCGCAACAAGTATCGACGACACTTCATAATTCAGACGCCATAGCCAATGTTACAGTAGCGGATGATTGAAGCATCCAGAGTTGAGCTATTATTATTCCTGATAATAATAGCATTTCTTTCTTATGCAATTACGCCCTCTTACGGAGAATCCTCCACATGCTTGACGGTTTACAAAGAGGGCGGTGCTCCGGCGGTTTTTCGATCCCCCAAATGCCCCCGATGGAACCTCTCAAAGCCTCCTCTCGATTCACGGACCACCACCGCCCGTTGCCAATCTGCCACTCTTCAGGGTCGCCGAAACTCCCAGGAGGATCGCACTCTCTGTGCCCTCGACATTCGCATTCCCTTCCCCGGTACGCTCTCTCTCTCTCTCTCTCTCTCTCTCTCTCTCTCTCTGTGGCTAGGATTTTGTTAGAAATGTGTACTCTTTGCGTTAATAGGGTTTGGTTCTTTACGCTATCTGTTTTGCAATTGCCATATAATCTTAATTTGATGTTGGAGCAGGTAAGATTGGGGTTAAGGAGGTTGTAGTCGGCATTGTTGCGGTGTTTGATGGCCATAATGGCGCTGATGCCAGTGACATGGCTTCCAAGCTTTTGTTGGAGTATTTCGTTTTGCATACGTATTTCCTTCTGGATGCAACGTTTTCGAAGAAATCTGCCGGAAGGTTTCTGGATAAGAGAGAATATGATGTTTTTCGAGTGCTTAACTGGGATGAAAGAACTACTAGGTCAGCATGACTTGAATCTTGGAGAGTGATCGTGCTTTCTTTTCTTTTTTCTTTTTTGGGATTGAGAGTGATCGTGTTTAAGTATACGTACATGTCCATATCGTTATTATTTTTACTATTATCGTTATTATTTTTATTTTTACTTTTGTTGAAATAAGTACTTTCCACATTTTCCACATTAAAAAGTTGAAGGGTCAATTTTTCGTATTTTACCTTTCGAGATCATCTATTATAATTCTCTAAGGGATGTTTTGTTGACGTGTGTACGATCTATCTAATCATACGGCAGTTCGAGTAATGCTATATACAGTCGTGGAATGCGCAAACGTCGTGCAGTCGCTTTGAAAAAGAGTGGGGTCCACTATTAAAAAATTAATTTCTTTTCATGTTGGTTCCATATTTATTCACTTTTTTCAAAGCGATTGCACGGCGCTTGCACACTCACGACTGCAAGTATCATTTCTCATACTTAAATGGTGTTCGTTTGTATGTTTGTCTCACCACATATTTTAAATCGGGAAAGATGTTGTGGAATGATATTTTTAGATTTTTACTGTTTTCCTAGGTTTAAGTATTCATGGCCTGCGGATCTTGATGATTCTCTTCACTTAGAAATTTTGAAGGAAGCATTGCTGAGGGCAATCCATGACATTGATGTGACCTTTTCTAAGGCAAGTTCTGTTTGATGTTTCTTTGCTTGTTTAAGAATTATTGTGATCCATTGTTTTTGGTCTTGATTTGACATACATTTACTTGAGCCATGAAGGAGGCGTCTAGAAGGCATCTTGATTCTGGTTCTACAGCCACAGTCATACTAATAGCAGATGGTCAAATTTTAGTTGCCAACATTGGAGATTCAAAGGCATTTCTGTGCTCCGAGAAATTCCAGTCTCCTGCAGAGGCTAAAGGTTTAAATTCTCATGGTTTAATTCTCTGTTTTTACACATGTTCATATTCTTTGAATGCAAAGTTTGATTACACGCCATTCTCTTACTTGTCATTTGATCAAAAACATAGTAAAGGGTTTTTAAATGATGGTGGTTGTGGATTGCAGCGACTCTAATAAGGCTATACAGGGAGAAACGACGCAATGGTGCTATTTCACGTGCAACAGATTATGACAACTTCAAAGCAGCTTCCTCCAATGGACTGGTGCATTTTTATGTCAAGGAATTGACCAGAGATCATCATCCAGATAGAGATGATGAAAGGATGAGGGTGGAAACTGCTGGTGGGTATGTTTTGGAGTTGGGTGGTGTGCCCCGAGTAAATGGTCAGTTGGCTATTTCCCGAGCAATTGGCGATGTGTCCTTTAAAAGGTCAGATTCACAAACAGAAAAATTGTGGATTTGGAATCACTTTTTTCTTGCCATAGAATAGTTCTTCCAGAAAGATAAAATTTTTGGGAATGATGACTAATTTTTAGTTGTTTGACAGAACTATTGAAATGATGTTGAAAAAATTTTGTATTGATTGAATTACCCTAAAACTCGTTCGTCATCATGAACTTTGGTAGATAATCCCTGAAAATATGAACTAGAAACCTGCCCATCATTGAGCATCACAACTCGGAGGTAAAGCTGCGGTTATTGCTGATTGGTATGAATGAGCAAAACGCATTGGCAATGCCCGTATTATTTTGGCCATTTCCATCAAGATTGGAGAACAAGGCACGGCATGGACCTTGCAACATGTCAGAGACATCAAGAATCCAGAAGCTAACAACAAAGACAATGGTAGTACAAGGTGTTGTGGGTTTGTCTATGGGGCTTGGCTGAGGCCGGCGACGTGGATGATTAGGAAAATGCCAGTATCATTGAGTGAGCTGTCAACAGCTTAAGCAGGAGGTGCAGTGGTTGGTTTGGTAGCCAATGATGGGCTTGGACAACATGCTCAAACTGTCTTTCAAAGAGAAGCTTTAATTAATCAAAGTTGTTTTGCACTTTTGTTTTGCTTTGTTTACTGTTGATCAGGAATGCCTTTTTGTTGATTGAGGTTTTGAAGCTGCACCAAACATTGTAAAATATCATAAATATTTCAGAAATGCATTTTGTGTTGAAAAACTCAATTGACCCATTATAATTTCCAAAAGGTATCACATAATGAAGGTCTGTTTATTCGCATTTATTTCCTTTTTATAATCTAATACCCTCAATTGACCTTGCACAAAAAAAAAAAACTATTTTTTTTTTTGTTCTGATTTGTATTTATTTGATTTATTTTCAGTTTTGGTGTTATATCTGCACCAGAGGTCACAGATTGGCAACCTCTGACCATGAATGATAGCTATCTTGTGGCTGCATCTGACGGCATTCTTGAGAAGTTGAGCGTGCAGGATGTTTGTGATTTGTTGTGGGAAGTGCAGAGTCATGGTACCTCGAGATCAGAACTTTCTGCTTCATGCTTGTACTCATTAGCTGATTGTTTAGTTAACACGGCCTTTGAAAAGGGCAGTATGGATAATGTAGCAGCTGTTGTGGTTCGTTTGGGATTGCTGGGTTTTTCTGAAGATTTACTGAATGAAAGGTGTGTTGGAGAGGGAGACAGAGATGTCACAGCAACAGGAGTTCTAAAGTTCAGTTATAAACGCTCAGGTGGCTCTGCCTGCTTTTTATTTTTTCAGTTTGTACTAGAGCCACTGCCACATCAATAACCCAAAACTTCAGAATTCATTTTTCCCATGACTTGCCCTTGCTCTGTTTGAAAGGAAAAAATGCTATGAATTTTTTGGTTTAAAAGTAAGGGAAACCAATATGGGGTGCTTTAAAGTTTATTGCCTGTTTTCTTATTTTTTTTCCTCGCTATATACTTTTGTTTCATTGAGTTGCATCTTGACCAAATGAATTAGAAGTCTAAACTGGCTGGTTTAGCCCAGTTGATGCAACTTTTGGGTTTCCAAGATGCATATTAACTGGTAGTAAAAGGAAGAAATCACTGTAGTGTTTTCTCTACTATGTGTCTGCTTTTTAACTTTATGCATTTCATTTACATCTTTGCAGTTTATGATTACTGATATCTGACTGTTGTCTATATGAGGCACATCGGCTCTTTTTTATTTGGGCATGTGTGTCCTTTAGATACATTCAAGTTAGTTTTTTGCTGTTCATTTATGTGAACTGCCTTTTCTAAAAGGAAAAAAAAAAAAAACTACTTTTGGTGTATTGGTGGTGACAAGTGATAGTCTAAAGTTGTGGATACCATGTCAAAAACTTAAGATGATGAATTAAGTGTGTGGATTATATTGAATGATTTCTTTGTTGACTATATAACAAATTTGTATCTTTGTGTATATGCTAATTGTGATGATTGTTTATCTGCTATTGTACTCATTACTATTGTCACCCTGATCAGCTGATGGCACCACTTCTGACCTAGTGGAATTGGACCATACTCATCCAGTTGTGGCCAAGTTTGAAAGATTATTGGTAAGTCAAAAAGCAAAGGATTTTTTTTTTCTTTATTTTGATCCATTTGTTTATCTGGATTGGATGCCTTAGTATTATATATTATTGCTAAGTCTGAAAGCAAAGCACTAGCCGACTTAAGCATAAATGCCGTCTAGAGCCTAGGCACAAGGCACAAAGCCAAAGTGCACGCCTCATTGAATTAGAGCGCACTTTTTAAAATATGATGAATAATATAACAAGCAATCTATAAAATTCAATGAAAAAATGTTAAAAAGCAAGATGTTAGTATGCTTAGCCTATTGAGTTATTTACTCAATATGTTAGAGTAATATGCAACATAACAATTAAGTAATCATCTAATTACATTAATTTTAAACATAACATTTTATATAATTCTCACCTATACAAAAAGCATTTTATATAATTCTCTTGTGCTTTGCTAAATATACACATCTATAATAATAGATAACCACAATCAAATTAAAGTACATGGTTGAATTGAAATATAGCAAAAGGGCCATGAAAAAAAGCTCACGAACTGTAGGTATTGACTTCTATACTAACGTAAGCAATCC
Source organism: Juglans mandshurica (assembly GCA_022457165.1). Lineage (NCBI taxonomy): Eukaryota > Viridiplantae > Streptophyta > Magnoliopsida > Fagales > Juglandaceae > Juglans > Juglans mandshurica. Next base: position 13,674,884 of record CM039631.1, read on the forward strand.
AATATCAATCCATCTGGAAAGCCAGCTTGGACTAATATATCGGGTTCAAATCATATACATCACATGCAGAAACATGTGGCACCATGGTATATAAATGATCTTCAATATCATCTAAATACTTAAAAAAATTTGTCTACATCATTTTCTGAGTCTTGAAATGATATTTTCTATTTTTTTTCAAACAAAATTAAAAAAACACGCTTTTATGAGCTCTAAATTCAATAAAAAAGCTCCAAAAGTGTGCTTTGGTAAACCAAAAGAAAAGCACTTCAATCCTTTACACTCTGCGCTTGAATGTACTTTTACCCGACTGCCTTGAAATTCTGATCATTAGTTTCTCTCCCAAGATATGTCATTCTCTATAGCAACATACATAGATGACTACCAAACTGCCAATTTCAAGGTGTTAAAAGATCCACCACACTAGAATGCATAACCCAAAGGAGCAAGAAAGTCATTGGCACTTGGCCATTAAAATCTATCGCAATTGCCTAAAGGAACAAGGTGTTGAAGAAGAAGACTTAAAGTTCATCCTTGTTTGCCCGTAATTCAAAATTCTTATCATTACTCTCCCTGCAAATGCACCACAAAAGACCTATGGGAGCCATCTTCCATATTTCTGCAACTTGTGGATTACCTTGAAGGTCCTTTCAACTTGCTAGGAAATTCAGCAACCTTCTAGGCATTCATGACCCATGCTAATCCCATTCTAGTAAATGAGTTCACTATAGACTCCTGACTACCACAAAATGAAGTAGCAAGTGATCTAGCGTTTCCCCATTATTGATCTAGAAATTGTTGTGGTTGAAAGAAAGAATTCTGGGTCCACATAATAAGACCATTATTGAATTAATTAATTTCTTCACCATTTGTATTGGGAAAGATTTGCATGAGTGATAGTGGCTGCGTTTCTTGCTCTAGGTCAAGAGGAAAAATTGCAATTTTGGCTGTTTTCATTTATTTGAGAACCTTGATGAACATATGGATTACCCATTGCAAGCTGGAAAGGATGACCAGACAGACTATATGTATGACCTACCTCAAGCTCTACCTGAGGCCCTTGATCAACAGTGTGGTAAGTGAAGGTCTCACGAGGGTCTTTAATCCATTGTATTTCTTTTGTAATTGTATGCTGCCATGTATTACCTCTAGGACTGCTTTCAGCAAATTGGATTTAATTCATATTAAGTTACTCTATTTTTTCTTTTGTTTTAAAATTAATGTGCATTAGTCTCCTTTTTAAATCCATCTCCCTTTGTGGTAATATCAATATATTGTCAGATATTTTTATTAATAATACATTGTTAGATTTAGATTCAGTCTTGCATAATCTCAATGCAATGATATTTGGTGCTTAAAGAATCTGAATCTGATAGTCAGACAGTTGCCTTATTTTTGCTAATAACACTTATTTATTAACAACAGCTAATTTATTTCTTCTTTGTAATTTTTATTTTAGGTGGACCTTTAGATTTGCATAATGACCAGAGTTTGTGCTTCTACCTTGGTATGACTGTTGATGGAGCTAAAGATCAGTGCATAAATCCTGAAGGCTTTGCTAGTTTTCTTGGTCTGCTTCAGTCGATTCCACTCCATGACACTGGTTCAAATTATGGATCATTTGAGTATGCAATGCCAGACTTGAGGTACATTTTGTCTGATTTATTTTTCATAATTAACTTTATCGTTAAACTTTAGCCTTATGAGGGTATGTACTTTAAAGTGCTTCAATTTTGACATAAGCAATTATGCATGTAAAAAAATAATAATAATAAAAGATCCGAAAGGCATGCGATGCACCTCTGCTGTGTTCATCAATGTCTAAATGTACTAACAGTAATCATTATGATCATGTTAAGGAAGCACTTACTTAGCCTTCTCTATTTGAGATGCTCCTCATAAATGGAAAATGATAATTATATCCAACAATGTCCAATAAACTGAGTATTCATTCTAGTGTTTTATTGGATGACATGAAATTTTTTCCTTATTTATTTATTTAATAAGTTTGTCGCATGGAGCACTTTGTTGAACAATTGGCATGCATGACTAGAGCTCTAAATGATGGAACTATTGACATAAATGATCTGCAAACAGCCATGTACTTAAATGCAAATCGTACAGTAATACCCTATGAAAAGGGGCAGATGCAAGAGCAGTTCCAGTGTTAGAGCTCTAATGAGCTTGTATGTCCTGAGGCAGATGTAAATTGACTAATAAAGCTAAAAAAAAAAAGTATATCGGATAAAAGGGGAAAAATGTAGGTCAAAGTGGTGCTATTTCTCATACTAAAGGGCAAATTACCAATTTAGCTGACAATGCAGGAGAAATTAATTTCAACCCAACATGACATTTTATGAAAATGCAGCACTAGAAATTAATGGGATATAAAATATTACAAAATGTGCAATCTATAAAAAATTTATTTCACTATTGTTTTAGAAATATGTTGGCTGAGTTCCGTCCATGGATGTGGTCGTAGTATGATGTGCTAAAATGAGGGATGCATGATGATGATTGTGTGCTAGTATTGCTCATTGATGCATTTAACATTCTGGCTGGCCTAGGTTAATATGGACCATTAACTTATTAATGGCCTGGTTATTTCATTGTATGCAAACCAATTTAAGAGAATATAAATCCTGTATGTTTATTTTCACTGTTTTCGGTGTCATACATGAAGTTCACACTCTTCTTTTTGTTCTTGGAGAAGATATCCCTAAGCACTCTTTCCTTTGTGGTTGTTAGGTACAAACTAAAGAAGAGGTTTGGTCGGGGATCATATGGTGAAGTATGGTTGGCTTTTCATTGGGATTGTTGTCAGGAAAACAATGGTTCAAACTGTTATGGAAAGAACAATTATATCTCACCTAATTCTTTTCATTTTAAGTCAAACCATAGTTCATCTACTCATAGTCAGGCTGATCCTGCTGATGAGAACTTGTTCATTTTGAAACGTATAATGGTAATATTTTTTTAAACTAACTTTGAAACTTTAGAATTGCATGTAGATCCTTGATGTCTTTTTGTCTCTACAACAGTTTTATTTGCTATGGAATATGTATCAAGATTAGCATGGATGACTATTTGCTTGCCATGAATAGGTGGAGAGGGGAGCCGCCGTTTACTTAAGTGGTCTACGGGAGAAGCATTTTGGTGAAGTTTTCTTAAATGCATCTAAGTGCCTTGGAGGCTTGCTATCAGCTGGAACTTCAAATACTGTTGTGGATGAATCACAGCTGGGAATATCTGACCCATTAGAGACAAATGATACAATGGTCCATGAAAACACTAGGAGTTTTGAAAATGTATTTCTCAACAAATTTAGAACTCAAAGGGTGACATATGAAGAAGGTCTGAACCATATTGCAAGATATGTAGAGTCTTTCGAATCTCGATCTAATGAAATATGGCTTGTATTTCAACATGAAGGTGTGTCCTTGTCGAAGCTTTTGTATACCGTAGAAGATGTAGATAATAATGCTGATGAAGGGGTTGAACATGTAAAACACGTTCAGATATTGCGTCCCTCAAAATGGTGGCATTGGTTGAAGACTACAGAAGCAGGACAACAGGAAATGCGCAGTCTTATATGGCAGTTGGTATGTCTGCAATACAGGTTTTGGATTGTTGCTTGTCATGAAGTTTTTGGAAACCTAGTCAATCTATCAATTTTTTACTTCTTTAGATTCTATGCTGCTATATTTTGTAGGAATTGTTGCTTGGCTTGTGTTAACAAATCTCATAGAAGCTTATCCTTATCTCATAGTTAGAGTTATGTTTCTTATTGGCTGGACAAGTTTATCTTGATCATGTTTTTTTTCATTAGTGAAATAAAATTTTATTGAATCAAGTAAACAGGCAAAGCCTAAGTACATGGGTGAAGCCTAAGGACAACACCTAATTGCAAGTTAGAAGCTAGAAGCTAGAAATGGTTACAAGGTTCGAATAGTAAGGGCCTTGGTCTTAGTGGTATGCTCCTTCTAGGTCTAAGGCTTGAATCCTTGGGTGCAAAACAATTTCTATAGGATAAGCCCCTTGGGTGAAAACCGATGATTTACCTGATTCGTGTGATGGTACACATTACACGGGTCTGGGATTTAACTGAGTAAGATATGTTGCGTTTGTATGGTCTCCAGGATTCCTCCTCATCCAAAAAGAAAATGATGAAAACTAGCTCCATTGAAGACAATAGCGGAGGCCCATAAAAATAAGGTATGAAGAAAGAAACATCTAAGTTCTTCCAAAGATCGTTCCTGGTCTTCAAAACGCTCACCATTCCTTTCAAGCCAAATGCACCAGATAAGACATAATTTCACATGGCAGCAATTTGGTAACCCTGAAGATTGCTTCAACAAGCAAGAAGATCCACCACCCTCCCCTCCTAGGCATCACCCAAGCAATATCTATCCTGTTAAAGATATCATCCCACAAGACCCTTACTACCCAAGCAATATCGTTCCCGGTCTTCAAAACTCTCACCATTCCTTTCAAGCCAAATGCACTAGAAGAAATAAATGATCCATTGATCATTCACTTTTATTGCACATGTAGCACCAATTCATAACAATCAGTCCATGCTTTCTCAAGTTGTCCACAGTCATAATTTTCTCATGTGAAGCAGTCCAACCAAAGAAAGCCACCTTGGACCTTACTCCTCCAAATGCACTTCCAAGGAAAAGGATTATGGATCTGACAAGACATAACCTTGTACAAGGATTGGACCATGAATCCTAGAGTGGGACCAAAGCATCCTATCCACCTCACCACTACCAATGCTTGAGGCATACAACAGGATGAAAAGTGCAGAAATATCGCCCAATTACCAATCATGGGCAACTCTTAAGAAAACGAAGATTCCACACCAAAGAGCCACTAGAGCTATCCAAAAGGTCTGCCACCGAAGCCTCTTGGTCGAAGGCAATCTGGAAGGGAAGGAAATGCAATCTTGAGGGCCATGTCACTGCACTAAATGTCATACCAAAATCTGATCCTGGACCCCTCGCCCATCACCATGCCATGCGCATCTCTCACTTCGTTCAAGCACCAACCTGGCAATCAGTCCCATGTTTGGAATCGATAACAGCCTTCCATAAAGACTCCCCTTCCTGGTGATACCACCATAACCATTTCCCAAGAAGAGCCTTGAAATACTTGACTTTAGGACTCCCAAACCTCTGCTTGAGATCAGGGAGCAAACCCATCATTTTATCAGAAAGGTTCGTCTCATGAGAGATGTTTTTGTAATTTACTGCTGTATCTACCCAGTATGTAATGAAAGGAATCTTTCATGGGATTACAGACCTTTTGTCTCACAATTCTCTTTTTTTTGGTTTTCCAACTTGACAGGTTAGATGGATGCCCTTTGTTCCATGTACAGAAAATTTTCCATTAAAGATGGATGGCACCTCCTCAAGGCATTTTATTCTTTTCAATGATATGTCAATCCTGTGCTAGGCAAATGGACTTTGGTTAATATTAAAGATAAGTCAATGTTACTTTAAATATTATGATTTCCATCAACCCTTAGGGGTTGGCTCAAGTGGTAAGTGTTTTGGTCTTGGGGGTATATGATCCCTCCAGGTTTAAGGTTTGAACCCATGGGTGCAAAAGATTTTTAGTGGCCACGTCCCATTGGTGAAAAGCCAATGATTACTTGATCCGTGTGATGGAGACACGTTACACGGGTCTAGAGTTTAACAGGGCTAAAGACGCGTTTGCATGGTCTTCGGCATTCCTTGTCATAAAAAATATTATAATATCAAAAGATTGATGTATATGTTTCAAGCAATGTTTAAGTTAAAATACATAGGCTATGAGAAAATTATGATCCTTATCTTCAATTGGTGAATCATCCTTGTAATTGGGTTAAAATCAATTTATTTTTAATCTTTAATATGTAGAAGTTTGGCATTGCGACATCTTGGCACCGAAAAAACCTGGGTTAGATCATCGGCTTAAGGGAACATTGAGTTGAAAAGGCCAGCATGCTCCAATTACGACCTCAAGGGAGAAAATTAGTAGAGGTCGGGTAGAGGGAGAGGGACACTTTTCTGTGGATAGAGCCTAAGATCTTTTCTTGGAATATATGTGGGCTAAATGAGAGGGATAAGTGCTCAAGAATCAAGAACTTACTTTAGGAGTAGAAGGCAGATATTGTATGCTTACAAAGGACTAATTTGGCTATTGTCACTAGTAATGTTTTCTAAAGTGTGCAGGGCTGCCAACACATAGATTGGTGTTATTGGGTTCCAAAGGAACTTCTGTACGGATTTTAATCATGTGGGATAGAAGGATTGCGGAAAAAAGAGGAATATGTGGGAATTAGCTATAGCTTGCACCTTCAAGAATGTTCATGACAATTGTCTTTGGCCTTATGCAAGCATTTAGGGTCCAAATAAGATGATGTCATAAGGTTTCTTTGGGATGAATTGGCAGGTTTAGTTAGTTGGTGGGACCTCCTATGGTGTCTTGGAGGTGATTTTAATATAATTTGTTACTCGAGTGAGTGATCAAGAGACACCCGCTACTCTCGTGCTATGTTGAAATTCTTTGAATTAATTTTCGAGCAGGGTCTAATACGTATGGTCCAACAACTGTGAGTCTCCATCATGGTCTAAATTGATAGGTGTATACTTCTTATAATTCAAAAAGAATTGATAGATTTATACTTATAAAAAAAAAAAAATGATAGATTTATCCTCTCTCCTGCAATAGAAAGCCCAATTCCTAGATGTTTCTTAAATTTGGCTTTCCAAATTACTTTCTGACCACTTTCCATTGTTGCTCATTTGCGGTGATAAGGTGTTTAGCAAATGTCCTTTTAAGTTTGGGCTGTTGAGCAAACATCCTTTTAAGTTTGAGAACATGTGGCTGGCTAACTGAAGGCTTTGTGGATAAGGTGGAGCAGTGTGGAAGACCTATAACTTCTAGGGTTCTCCTATTTTTGTCTTGGCTTACAAATTAAAAAAAAAAAAAAAAGAAACAGTGAAGTTGCACTTCAAGAAATGGAACAGGGAGTTATTTGGTCTTGTTGAGGAGAGAACGCGGCACTTTATCAGAGGAACTCAGAGAGTTGGATATTATTATTGTAGAAGAATTTCATTTATCAGAAGTCAAATTGATGAGAAGGGATGAGGTCTCTAGTAAATTGGAAAGGATTATCCTTTAGGAGGAAATGAGGATTATCCTTTTGGGTCAAGGAGGGAGACAAAAATACAAATGGTTTTCATCGGATGCCAACTCGAATCATAGAAATGATATGATTATCCCTACTTATTTAATGTGGAACTCTCTTTAGACACCAAAGAAGTGCTAGAACATATTTTGCTGTTTTATACCTTCCTCTACTCAAAACGATTTTCCTCGAGGCTGCGTTTGGATGGTTGGAGTGGCTTTTGAGGAGAATAAGGTCTTTCAAGCGGTGAAGGATATGAATGGTGATAAGGCCTCAGGCCCTATAGGTTTCTCACAAGCTTTCTTTCAGTCTTGTTGAGATGTTCTCAAAACAGACTATGTATTCCATGATTTCCATGCTCGTGGCAAGTTTGAGATTAGCCTCAGTGTTACATTTACTGCCATCATTCCAAAGGTAGCCAGGGCGATGGAGATCATAAGAATAGGCAAGGCCTAAGTACACGGGTCATATATAAGAGCAACGCCTAGGAGTGATGTTCTAGTGATACAAGAAATTCATGGAATGGTCATGCCATTAAAATCAATTACAATCGACCATTGGAACAAGGTGTTAAAAAAAAAGTTCTACATTCATCCAATGACCGCTCACAATCTTCGAAGTTTCGCTCGTTTCTCTCCCTCCAAAGACACCACCATAGACATATCGGAACCATCTTCCAAATTGCAGCAATCTAAGAAGTGCCTTGAACAATGAAGACCTCTCCATAAAGCTAAGAGGTCAATCACCCTTCTTGGCATCACTCAAGCTACACCCACCCTAGTAAAAAAGTCATTCCACAAAGTCGTGGCAATTTCGCAATGCATTAGTAGATGATCGACGGATTCTCCACTCTTTTTACACATACAACACCAATCCAATGCTATAATAAAGTGTTTTCTTAGGTTGTCAATAGTGTGAATCTTCCCCAAAGAAGCTGTCCATACAAAAAATGATGCTTTAAGGGGGCCTTTGTCTTCCAAATGCTCTTCCACATAAACTGATTTGCATTATGCTTAGAGATGAATTGGTAGAAGGAATAAACTGTGAACTTCCCTTTCACCGAGGGACGCCAAAAAACTTCGTCTTCATTTTTCCCCCTCCTAGGGATTGAATAGATTAGGGTGTAGAATTTAGAGATTGCGTCAACTTCCCAATGATGAACAGCTCTAAGGAATGTGACATTCCATTGGGGGGTGCCGTTAGAATAGTGAAGGGGGTCCGTGATTGAGGCTTCTTTCATGCTTGCTATACCAAAGAAGTCTAGATAGGCTTCCTTAAGTGCCTTGTCACCACACCATGTCATGCCAGAATTTGATATAGGACTCGTCACCTGCCTCAAAATGGGTAAAACTAGAAAATATATTTCATCCACGTCTTATGTGCTTCCAGAGCCCCACCCCATAGGACCCACTCACCTCATTCGAGCACCAACCTCCCCATGCTCTAGCATACTTTGAATCTAAAAATAGTCTCCACAAAGCTCCATGTTCTAGGGAATATCGCCATAGCCATTTACCCAACAACGCCTTGTTAAAAAGCTGCAAATTTCGGATACCCAAGCCTCCTTGATAAGTTGGGGAACAAGTGGTGGCCCATTTTACCAAATGAAATTTGAACTCATCATTCATCCCTCCCCATAGGAAATCCCGCTATATTTTTTCCATGCGGTAAGCTACCTGTGATGGAAGCAGAAATAAAGAGAGGAAATAAGTCAGTAGGTTGGATAGGGTACTTTTAATGAGTCTGTCCAATTACATGCGCTAGAAGTAATTAAGAGTCTGTCTTGTCTCATCTCTTGTGAGGCCATCCAAGAGCATATGGCTTTTTTATTTTGAAAATAAATTTGACCATGTCTAAATTAGTGCTGATTGGAGTTGTTGGCAAGTATCCTTTGTGGTAGGACATCATCACTTCCTATGTAAACATGGGTCTTTTGTGAGTGTCCTTCAAGATGAAATCAATTTTGGATGGTCTGATAGAAAAGGTGGAATGCCATCTTACAGGATGGAAGCAGCTTTACTTATCCAAAGGCTGGTGTGTTGCACTGATCAAGGGAACTCTCTCCAATCTTCCTACTTATTACTTGTTTTTATTCCCTATGCCTGTGTAGCCTGCCATTTTTTATAAGCTTCAAAGAGACTTCTTGTGGGAGGATTAGGCAATGAGTTTAAGTTTCACCTAGTTAAGTGGGACGGGTGGATTGGGGATTTGAAACATTATTCTTCAACAAAGCTTTGTTGGGAAAATGGCTTTGAAGGTATGCTATGAAGAGGGAAATGGTGTGGCAAATGGTGGTGGGAGCAAAATATGGTAACATGCAGGGAGGATGATGTTCCAATGAGGTTTGCAGGCGGTTTGGGGTTAGGGTGCGGAAGGCTATTTAATTTTGCTATTAATTTTGAGACGACATTGCCACATGATTGAAAATTTAGATGTTCTATTCATTCTTCAATGAATTGTATTCTTTCAGGTCAATCTTATTTCAATGTGTTCATCTCTTCCTTTGGCTCCTTATTTCCTTGGAAATGTATTCATAGGACCAATGCACTTTCAAAGCTTTTTTTTTTGGTTTGGTTTGCTTGGCAGCCCTAGGAAAGATCTGAACCACCTATAACATGAGAAAGAGGCACATTATGGTATCGGATAGGTCTACCATGGGTAAGCAAAATGGGGAAAGCATCGATCAGCTTTTGCAACATTGTGAGTTGAGTTATGGGTGGTAATATTTAAAATATTTGAGATTGAGTGGGTTATACCTCAACGAATGGAGCCGTTGATGGAATCCCTGTGTAAGGCATAGAAATTCAAAGGATGGTCCCCCTATACTTATTGTGGTGTATTTGGCAAGAGTGCAATGCTTGAACTTTTGAAGGCTGAGAAAGGATGTTTTTGGAATTTTTTTTTTATATGTAAAAATTTATTAATACCAATAGGCGTAACCAAGTACATAGGATGTAGACAAGAGAAAACACCTAGCATACAAGGAACATTAAGCCCATCTAGGAAAATGAACCTAACAAAGCCCTATCTCTAGCCCTAGCCCATATGTTTTTGGAATTAAAAGCACTATCTTCTCCACCTTTATGTTTGGATGGCTACCCACCACAACTTTGTATCACTTGAATTCCAGACTTCAAAGACTTTTGCTCTTTTTCTTCTTCTTGTTAGTTGGGTGTTTCCTTTGTATCCTCCCTATGTACTTGGGTAGGTGTGACAGTGATCTCTATTCCTCATTGCATTTAGGCAGCCTTTGTGTTCCTTTACTCTTTTAATAAAAGGCACTGTAAAAAAAGGTTATCCATGTGTTTTTATTGATTGAAGTAGGTTTTGTAAGTTTGAATTTGGATTTGTACCAGATATGTCCTGTTTTTAGTAGTTTTCTTTATCTTTTCCCTGTTGTGCTCATTTAGATATCTGACACAATCTACTTATCAAAAAAAAAATATCTGACACAATCTTTTTCATGTGCTCAGTTGTTGGGGATCAAGTCCTGTCATGATCGCAATATCACCCACAGGGATATCAAACCTGGTGAGGGCATACTTGCCTTATGATAGAGCCAGTTGTCAATTAATGGAGTGTGTATGTATATATATATATATATATATATGTATATTGTACATTGCATTATAAATATATATTTATATATGTATATATTTGATATGTAAATACACATTTAGATATTGTCATCAGATACCAATTGGCTGGCATTGGTTAATCCGAGCTCCATTAGTCCATTATTTTTCTCCTGTTGGTTAATCAGCATTATTTCGATTGTAAGGTCCTACGTATCCAGTTATTTGGTTATGAAAAGAGTTTGAAGAAAACAAACTGACATACTTTTGCATGATTTTGCAACTTTCACCGCCCATCTGTTTGCAATCTTGCATGTTTTTACCTCAATGGCCAAAACTCACATGTTTGGTTTTCTGATGAAATGTATTCTTAAGTTTGTGGAGTGACTTCCAGTCTTTAGTTGCTTTCATGTCAGTTAGAGACCTGTATTTAATGTGATGAAATGCCACACACGCATATATAATGGACATTGCCTTATGTTAGGATGATTTTGCATTGCTCAATTATAAGGATTAATATTTGGCTGAATAAGCTAACATGGAATTCTTTTTTATTTGAAAGAGAACATGGTCATATGTTTTGAAGATCAAGACACAGGGAGATGCCTAAAAGAAAGTCCAACTGGAGATAAGAATGTCACCACCAAAATGTACCGTCAAGTATATCCTACCTTTATTGTATTTCACTTGGCATTTTCTTTTTTCATTTACTTTAAACGTCATTAGCTTCTAACATTGCCTATTAGAGAATCAAAATATAGGCGCTTTTGATGAGCTTGTGTTTATAATTTGAGAAGTTGATCGATTTTATCATATGTACAAATGTATGCATGCGTATGGTATAGATAATAAATTCGTGGTTCGATCAGGAACTACATACAAAGTTTGAGGCTTTGAGCTGTGGGGTGAAGGAGTAGCTATGTCTATCCTACCCCTTCTTTAGTTCAGCATTTGATAATAGGTATGGTATTGAAGGAGTTTAGGGCTAGGGCTATGGGCTAGAGCCTTATTCCCACTCCCAGTAGTTTGCCTTCAGCCGTTCACTTTTCCATCTTTCTTCTGGACATTTGTGGGCTATATTTCAAGAATTGTATCTCCATGAAAGACTCAAGTTGGGCAAATGAATTCCAACAAGACAAATATTTGGGGGCCATGGAAGTTGTGCTAGAAGCGCTACCTATGATGGCTAACCAATAGTTCTATTAGGGGTGAAAACCAACGTCTTCGGCAAGGTTTTTGGGCAAGACCGATGCCGACCGACGAGAGGAAATATGGAGGAGCAATTGGCCGTAACCGGTCGATGGAGAGGAGAAAACCGGCCGTATCGACTCTGGCAGTTCACGGTCGGTTTCTCGGTTTGAGCTAGCTGCAATGGTGGTCTGAGAGAGTAGAGAGAGAGAGAGTTGCAGAGGAGAGAGAGGATGAGAGAAACTGGAAATCGATCGGGGAAGAAGAAGGGAGATTGAAGTCAATATAATATTGAACGACGCCATTTGATGTCGTTCCACATTTTTTTTTTTGCATACGTTAAGGCTAAAATGACGCCGTTTGCTAGGCGTCGTTTCATATATATTAAAACTGAAATTGATATACCATCGGCCGGTTCGGCAGTTTGAGCAAAGAACAGCCGCCAGCCGACCGGTTCCGGCTGGTTCATGACGCGGCCGGTCGGTTCGCGTCGGTGGCGGCCGGTTGCGGTCGGTTTCTGTTCAGCACTAAGTTCTATACCAAGGCTCTGAAGGGTCACATGCCACAAGCAACTTGAAATTTTGTACAAGGGCAGTGTTGGTAATCCCAAGGATTTTGAGAAGTAGAGAAGGTCATTCCGAGGTTGTTGGTCAATCCAAGGTAGCCGATCAATCAAAGATTCCCCCTGTAGGTTGTCACTAGAGATGTTGCATAGCTAATTGCTCTCTACGAAGACAAAGCTGCGAGAGATGAGTGGAAGTGGGCTTGGGGATCCACAGCCTAAAAAGGCCCAATCAGCTCGATATATTTCATATACTCACATCTCCTTGGCCTATTAAAATCAGAGGCCCATTAGATAGCCTTTTTTTATAAGTTAAAATTTATTAATATCAATAGGCATAGCCAAGTATATAAGGGAAAACATCTAGCTAGGAAGCAGAAATAGACACAAGGAAACCATGAACATTAAGCCCACAATAGGGAAACCATCTAAACAAAGCCCAAGAGGGAGAAATTAGAAACCTATCCAATCTTTGGATGACCATGTGAATGATCCTCCAATCTCTTGCTTGGGACAAAGACATGCCTCCCCCCGATCTCTCACTTGGGAATTGAGTAATGTTGAAGCAACCACCAATGTTCCAAGGCATGTCCCACTAATCCAGGTTTGGCCCATAAACTCCGGAAAAGGCCCACTTGAAATCATTGACCACATTTTTTAAAAAAGCAAGCCACTGTTAACTCTCCAACACACTCCTAAACTCTCTCTCCACCACCCTTGTATCCCACATAACTAATACTCCACCCAGAGCTCCCTTACAAGCTAAATAGGGCCATCCTACATATTGGAAACTCCACAAACTCCGAACGATACTGTGAGAAATATATTCCATTTTTATTCCTGAAAATACACAATATCAATTTTCCATGAACGGAGCAAGTTTTTAATTTGGGAACACTTATTAAACTCGTTTAGTCCCCGGTCATTCCAAGTTAAAATCGTGGGCTTTAGAATACAACTGGTTTTGCCCTCCCTTGACTTGGACTACCTCCGTTAGCGTTATAGTTGATTGCCCAAGTAAGACGCTTTAACTCCCTGCGCTTCTTAGATCTTGATTTTGTTCCAATTAAGTGATCCGCCTCAATTGCAGTTAGTAGTGCATAGAAGATCAGAGATGGGTGCTCTATTTAAGTCAGACTTTGAAAAGGCATGGGATTAGTACATTAGGACTTTTTGCTGCATATGTGGAGGTGGTGCGGCTTTTTGGGTAACAGTGCAATTTTATAGCTCAATGCATTTCCATAAGGTGGTGTTTAGTCTTTCAGAATTGACTCTACCTAGGGGTTGGCTCAAGTGGCAAGGGCCTTGGTCTTAGTGGTATGCCCCCTCTAGGTCTAAGGTTCAAATCCTTGGGTGCAAACAAGTTCTAGGGGCCACGTCATATCGGTGAAAAGCCGATGATTTACCTGATCCGTGTGATGAGAAACTTGAATGTCGATTGGTCAGATGAGAGAGGATGTATCTCTCCAAGGGAGACAGGATAACATTGATTAAGAGCATTTTGTTGAGAAGTTGCTGAGAGATTTCTTATGGGATGATTTGGGGAGGAATAGAAATTCTACCTAGTGAATTGGCCCAAGATGTACTTCACATGGACTGGGTTGGTCATCTCATTATTCTCCAGCTGGTTTGACCATTTTTTTTTTATCCAATATTGAGTGGTTGGCTGCCCACCAAAAAAGCGGTTTTACCTAGAGAGCAATTATTTGTCACAGAAATATTCCGGTGCCTTGTTTGAAATTGCTTCTTTACTTCTCCAGACTATTTATAATGTAACCTAAAAAGTAATCATTGTTTGGTGGCATGCATCCATTTGCACACTATTCTTTCATTCAACTTAGAGAGCATTCATGATCAATGCTTCATTGTTGTTTGATGTATAATAATGTTACTGAAACTGTGCTTTTGTATTTATCCATGCTGCAAAAGGGGTTAATCCCTTTTTCTCCAATTGTTCAGGCGCATTATTGACTTTGGTAGTGCGATAGATGATTTCACAATGAAGCATTTCTATGGTTCCACTGGACCTTCTAGGTATCTCTTTTCTATTTGAAAGCTTTTTAATTCTTGTTTATCTATTTTTTAATATCTTAGTTAATGTTGTGATCCATATATTGATTTTTGGGTTACCTCAGAGCTGAACAAACTTACGAGTATGCTCCACCTGAAGCACTTCTCAATGCAAGTTTCTATCATGGGCCAATAAGTACAACTTTGAAGTACGTCAATCTTCAAAATACCAATTGTAAAGTTAGCTTTATTGGTTGATTTTTCAAGAATGCTTGGAATTTACGGACTTATGCTGCAAGTTCATCTTCATTAGTTGGATTTAATATCATTTGGGTTTTTGCACTGATAATCACCATTTCTGGTTTTATTTGACAGGTATGATATGTGGAGCATTGGTGTTGTGATGTTAGAGTTAATCCTAGGATCACCAAACGTTTTTCAGATAAGTGCTTTAACACATGCTCTTTTAGACCAGCATCTTAAGGGTTGGAACGAAGGCCTAAAAGAGCTCGCATATAAGTGAGTTCTGCACTTGACAAGACTTTAATATTTGGTCAAATTCTTCTTCAGATGGAACTTTGAATGGCTCGTACTGATAGTTTCATCGTTACATACAACCATTGGCATGCTTGAAAATAAAATTTTGAGACTCTGATTTTCTCATATGGAGATGACTCTCCGATTTAGGTGCAAGGCTGCCTAGCAATGTAGCAGTAATCAATGTGATCATTCTGTAGCTGCCTAATAGCATAATGCTAAATCTGACTGCGTTGAACTGCTAAGAAATGTTTAGGGAGGATAACTAATTTATTTTGTGATTACTGTTAGGCATGATGCTTTCATTTTCTGAGATCTTGCCATGTAATGGCGATTTCATGCATGCCCCTGCAGCAACAGTTCATAACCATGTAATCTCATCCTATGTCCTAGAGTTTGAACCATTTTCTTTAAGTGTGTGCCACCTAGAGCTTTTACACTTTAAAAAGAAATGCACCACACCAGATTATTTAAAAACAAAAAATTAAACAAAAAAAGCTAGTCCACCAGCCATCCTAGGGTTGCCACCCCAGGTGCCGGAGTGGTAGCAGATCACCCCAACTGGGGTGGATCTCACCAACCCGACCCCGGGGTGGACGGTCACACCCCAAATGGGATGGATCTCACCAACCTGGCCCCGGGGTGGACGGTCACAACCCCAAATGGAATGGCTAGCCACCCATGGGGCACTCCTTGTGGTGGCACAAAGACTCCTTGTGAATGTCTGTCCACCGTTTTAATTTTTGTTTTTTTCCTTGAAGAGCTTTAATTTTGTATGGGTGTTAATGTGTTTTTCAATAAAATGTTGATGTGTTAGCTTTTTATTGGAGGTTGTGAAGGACATGGTTTATACTAGGTTTTAATTGAAGTTAAATTCTTCTTTACAATACTGGATGTTCTGTATCTAATCTTTACCAGCCTTTATCTCACTGTTTCTCCTTCACCTGAAAGTTCCCAAAATCTTCACCCTCCCTTTCTCTCATCTTCCTAATCTGGTCAATTTATTGTGGCTTCTAGTTCTAGTTATGTTTGTCTTTATACTCTTAACATATGTTATAAAGTTTTTGCATGTTTCTACCTATCAAAAATAAATGAAGTTTTTGCATGTTTCTGCATTCAAAGTAACTTCACCACTGGCAACCTCTCTTTTTGGAGTCAACTAGTCTGCAGCTCCTGGTCCCACTCTCTAGTTTTGGAGTCATAGGGGGTAGAGTTTTACTCGTTTGTTTTCATAGATGAGATGAGATGAGTTAGATAAAAGTTGAAAATTGAATAAAATATCGTTAGAATATATTTTTTTAATATTATTTTTATTTTGGGATTTTAAAAAGTTGAATTGTTTATTTTATTTTGTATAGAAATTTGGAAAAGTTGTAATGATTAGATGAGATGAGATGAGTTGAGTTGAGAAGTTTACTGAAAACAAACGAGGCCGATCTCCATTTTCTTATAGTATCATGTTTGTAGTCTTGCTTCAAGACAAAAGATTTGCTATGACAAATTTCTTGTATGTGTATGCTAAATTATCCCAAATAATTTTGTCATTGGTGTTCCCACTCCAACTAATGGATTGAGTCGATAGGAAAGTTAAGAACTGTGCAAGAAGGATTTGCAACTAGTTCTAGAGTAACATTTTAATCTCTGGGAGTGAATGCTTTTGGTCTGTTCTTTTAGGAACTTCTTGAGAGTGATTATTGAAACTTGTTTATGATGACAGACTTAGATCATTCATGGAATTGTGTATCTTAATCTCTGGGAGTTCCTCAAAACATCAGCACTCAATGGACCGAGTAAGTGTACCATCTTTTATTGCCAAGTGCCATCGTAAGGTTTGTTTAAGTGTAACAACATACTATTTTTCATTACCAAGTGTTCTCCTGTGTTTGTTAGTGTGCGAATGTACTGTTCACTCTTTTTACTTCATATTCTGCCCTCACTTTACTTCAGAAATAGATTTTATTTTGAGAACATTGTTACTCAAGCTAGATCATGGTATCTACCTATGTCCTGGAACAACTGTGTTATTGATATTTAGGAATTTGAGCGTGAGTAATTCATGTTTAGAACAATGGGAAGGTGTTTGTAGCTATTAGTAGGTAAAGAAATTAAATAGAAATTTCACCTCAATCTATAAGCCAACAGAAGGCTCCTGTCCCCCTGTGGTGGAGGTGCAAAATACAGTGCTGAAAAAAGTTCTCTGGTCAAAGTATATAATCCATGTGTATATTTCGTGGTCTCTACATCTACTAATAAAATTTTCATCTTCAGGTTGGACTTTCACCAGCCTCCTGGAAATGCTCTGAAGAATTTTTTTCCAATCAGATAAAGAGTAGAGATCCTCTGAAACTAGGGTCTGTCTATGCTACTATGCATCTCTTCGATACCAGTACACATCATTTTATTATTTTGTCTAGTTCTTGGAAATGTAACTCATCAATATCTTCTTTTCACGATGTCTACAGGTTTCCAAATGTATCAGCTTTGCGATTAGTGCGCCATCTATTAATTTGGGATCCGGTAAGTTTTTCATCGCATAGCTAAATGTAATGGGGATTTAAAATGCTTGGAAACTTGATGCATAGCTAAATGTAATGGGAATTTAAAATGCTTGTGAATTTCTAGGAGGATAGATTTAGTGTTGATGAGGCTTTAAGGCATCCTTATTTCCAACCTCCTCCTGAAGGATAAGTTTTTGGCGAAGTTCATTAATTATTTTAGTGGTGATTTCTTTTCCCAACAAGGTACCATTCTCCTCTAATCTCTACTCTCTTATGCCCCATTAAACATATATCTACTAGACTACTACCACTAGTTCCATTATTTATTTGTTTTCTTCGACTTCAGGTTTCATCTTGTGTCATTAATCGGGACAGGAATTTGGAAGTCAGAATTGCGAAGCCTCGCAGAAACCGTTTCAGGAAATTAACTGATCCAAACACACGAATACATGGGGAAATTGTAGAAATATATTGATTTTCATTTGCCTTGTCAATGATCTACATTATTGCACCTGCCAATACATACAAGCAAAAGGCAATTGATCAAAGATCTACAATGGCTCATTCCTCTTTTCTCTCTCTCTCTCTCTCTCTCTCTCTCTCTCTCTCTCTCTCTCACATTCATTTAGCATAAAACATGCAGGGACTGAGGGAGGGAGCGATGGGTGGGTTTACTAAATAAGCACACCCTTTTAATGTGGTTTACTAAAGGAAAATGCTAGTTTGTCCCCTGATTTTATCTAGAGGTGGCAATATGTGACATGACATGGAGACCCAACATGAACATGACACGGAATTAGCAGGTTTGAGTTTGATGTTAACGAGTTTGATTCAAAACGGGTTAAACAGGTCAATAACGGATCTACCCACTTAATCCGAATCAATTTGTTTTGACGCATTTAGATTTTATTTTAAAATTACAATTTGATTATTGTTGGTTGTAATATTGTTTTCTTAGTTAGCTTTTGTGTTTTTATTGTTGAGATTGTAAATATGAACCTATGCTCATATTTGTTATTGTGAGATTTGTAAAATTGGTTTTTTATATGTTAAAATTTGAAAAATATTGATATTTTTTTATTAATAGGTAGTCTTATTATT
The DNA here is from genome assembly GCA_022457165.1 of Juglans mandshurica. Taxonomy (NCBI): domain Eukaryota; kingdom Viridiplantae; phylum Streptophyta; class Magnoliopsida; order Fagales; family Juglandaceae; genus Juglans; species Juglans mandshurica. The sequence goes on from CM039631.1 coordinate 13,693,532, forward strand.
ATTATTATTTTAAAAATGTGGCTACTAATAAATATAGAGTTTAAATTTTATGTGAAATTATGTTAATTAAGTCAAATGGGTTATGCTAATGAGTTTAATGAGTCGATATATTTTTAATTAATTATTAAATGAATCAAAACAAGTGACAAAGCACTACCTGTTATCAAATGGGTTGGGTTATGGTTTAAAATTTAGGGTCGGGTTTGGATTGATTTATATAGTCAAAATGTTCATAACTTGATACGACATGAACATGACCTGAAAATATAAATTTTAACCTCTAATTTTATTTCTTGGATTTGACAGTTAGTGTATTTTTTATTTTTTTATTTTTTTAATGTTTAAACAAGTTACTACATGTGTATTTGTGTGTGTCTATATATTTAAATGTTTAAAGATGTTTAAAAAAATATTTGAAAAAAAATAAAATTGTACTAAAGACATGCTCAACGATGCATGCTGGAGGCAGAGTGGCAGGTCCTTCACTAAATGTAGTGTCTCGCTTGGGAAAGTCCGAAATGGGAATATCGGATCCTAATATCATCCAAGTCTTGTTATTCCATATGATTTTCTTTAGACCTTCCCTTCAACTCTAACGAAACCTTAGAATTTTCGAGTGAATTGTCTAGAATAATCTCTACACATAAATTTATAAATTCAATAAAAAAAATACTAATAATAACAATAACCTAGAAAAAAAATTAAAAATGACAAAAAAAGTCAGGAATTGAAAAAATAGATGATCACTAGTGGCTGGCGTTGATGGCCATTTTTCTGTTTTTTAATATAATTTTATTATATTATTCTACATAATTTACTCAAAAGTCTTATTCGTTGTATGTAACAATTCAACCAGATGAAGGGCATGAATTAAAAACATTGGTAGTTTGTATACAAAATTTTAAGTTTTCATAGTTTGGAGTACAATTTAAGAAATGGATTGTAATTTGGGAGTGCAAAGTAAAATTTCCTTAATATTAGATGATCTTCTTCATGGCAGAGATATTTGTTGCATGAGACTTCAAATCAGGACCTTCCCTTGCTAGGCTTTTTAAGATTATTTTATAGCAGAATTTTAAAAGCTCTCAAGTCTTAATTATTTATTTTAATATATATGTGTGTTTGTGTAAGATTTGTGAGCTGAAATATCTTATGACAAAATTAGAATGAGGCTCCTTTCTTCTTCTTTTTTTCTTTTTTCTAAGCAAACTCGATATATTATAATTAAGAGATACAAAAATATATGAATAAAGGGTAAGAGGCCGCGACAGACACTATTTCTTAACTAGTGTAACACTAAAGAAAAAGAAAAGGAAATGGGTGCCGAGTCAGAATAAATGTTTCCTACCCTTCCCTACTAAAATAGAGCCGTACAAAATGACGGTTTTTATACAATTCGAGAGTGGGATTGTAGTTCCATGACCGTACGCCATGGTGATTGTAGTGATTATATTTTGTCTTGAAGTGGCTGTTGGGGATGTCCATTGAAAGTCAGATAAAAATTCTTAACTCCATCGCATTATATGTCGTTACAAAACTACACACTCTTCCAAAGAAATACATGTAATTCTCGTGTTGGAAGCAAAAATTAAAAAAAGTGAAACTCATGAATTGTGGTGGAGAGAGACCACCAAGAGACCAAAGAGGGGTGGGTGGTCTCTGCTGGTCTCACTCTTTAATCCAAGCATTCATTAATAAAAATAAAATAAAATAAGTTCATAAAAAAAATTAAATAAAAAAAAAATCTGGTAAGCTTCCTTAACATGCCTTTGCTGGGTAGGTGGATGACAATTATATGCCAACCAAATACGTCGCAGTACATCATGTTCTCATCTGATCTTATGCAGATTCTGCTTATGGAGGAATTAATGGCTTCTTGAATAATGATCAATCATAGTGCATGCATGAAAGCAGAGGTAATTGAAGTTCTGATCTGAGCTTATGTATTTGTGAAGATAGAGGAAGATCATGTACCTATTATTCATGCTACAAAATAAAATTAAAAAAATAATACTAATAATAATACAGAAATATGTACTTTAACTATAAAAGGATTTCAGAAAAGTAAATCTACAAATTAACGTAGCTTGATGTGATACCTTAAATTGTAAAATTACTTTTATTGTAAAGTAGATCTAACGTATTATATGAACTCATATCAGTTTATGAGTTACTTTTATGAAATCTCTACGAACTCGAACAACAATCTAATGTTACCTTTTTCTAATGTTGCATTTATTATGCATTCAGCCATTGAGGATGAGACTTAGAAAGAACCTGAATCATGTGTAAGATCACATGCATCTTGTGGTGTCAAGCTTTGGACGAGTAACATCAGATGAAACCAACCACCAAATATCTTAATTAGTATTGGCAACCACCAAATCTGAAACCAAAAAACAAATAAAAAGAAGACTGTGTCTTAAATAATAGGAAAATAATAATTGGTTAGAGAAAATTCAGCCATCATTCCAGATTAGAAAACTCACTCCCCACACAACAATGGAAACAGCAGCTGCTTCAATTCCAGCTATTTTATCATCTCTCCTGTCTGCATGATTTTTCTGCTACTTCAGTAGTTTACAGACTGTTGGTAAAAAATAAATAACCCATCATTTTCATCTAAACATGCGCGCAGACAATCATCTACAATTTAAAATTACTGTAAATCTACAAGAGATTTTCATAGGTTCATTTGTTAAATAGATTTAATATATTTTGGAAGCAACTATATATATATATATATATATATATGGTGGGGCTACTATGCCGCCCTACCTTTACTGTTGGGCATACCGTCTAATCTTTTTTTTTTCTTTTTTTTTCATATTTTTTTAATACATTTAAATTTTTTAAAAAATTAAAAAAAAATACATCAATACACTTAAAATTACTTCCTTAATCATTAAGTAAAAAAAAAAAAAGGTCAAGCGATCACTTTGAGCGGTCAAAGTGGGAGGCAAATTAGTGTTTCCCATATATATATATACACACGTACTTTTGCAGGTAGAACTCTCCTCATGTACTGTGCCATTACTTTGTACGGACTGAACATAGGATGCATGTGAAAGTAATCCAAAGAAGTTTAGAAGCCATCTCACTTAGCTTCATTACCCCGACGGTCATCAAATGATAGATCAACATGACCAACTGTAACCTCTTCAGAGAACACCTTTATGCTATTGTATCAACCTCACCATCATTTTTTTTTTTTTTTTTGAAGAAATAAAATCTTACTTTTTTCAATTAATGAAACATCAAAATGAAAATTTAGGGTGTCCCTATTATTATTAGGTTTACTTTTTATTCTATGTGCTTTTGCAGTTTGTTTTTTTGGCACTCGATTCCTTTGTCTTGAGTCATGTTCTTTATATTACCCATATGAATCTCACTAACGGGTCTCATTCTCTACCTAGTCATTGATCTATATCACTAAGCTCAGTATATGAATATGCTACATCTTTTATCTCTGGTCTTGGATCACCTACTAAGAGTACTGGTATTGGACTAGCCAAATGTCAGCCAAGTCTATATCTTGACTAAATTTCTCCGAAATCAGCTGTATTGGACTAACCAAATCACTTCAAGTCAAGTTGTGAGTTACATTAAATGGAAAACCAATGTCATATTTGGTGAGTTATTGTTCACCAACCAAAATAATATTTTATTCAACGTCTCCTCTCTTCCTTCCTTCTCTTTTTTCTTCCTTTCTCTTACTTTTTTCTTCATGTTAAACAATTTGTTTGGACAATAAAAAATAAATTATTAATTAATATATGAAGTGTATTTGTAAAATATAAAAACAATTAAAAAAAATTATTAAAATATATAATATTATATTATTATTTTGACTTTGAAATGGCTAGTCCAATATAGATTAATCAAAATTTAGACTAAACCTTTAATCAAAATTTAGACTTGGCAATGGCCAATGCTCTAACTACTATGTATAAAGACTGGAATTGGCTCTGCGATTGGACCTAAGACCATACAAAGGGATAGAGCAGGGGAGGAGGGGTATAGGTCTCGATCATGTGGTTTGGGTGTATCCGAGTATCGATCTAGATGGACTTGACTTGGACAGTTTAATAGATGACTGGGTTCGTTTGGTTCTGGTTCAGATTTAAGATTTAAGCCTCTTCTAACATCCAACTCTCAAATCATCAAATTCATCTCAATTCAAAACCTCTTTACACGTGGGACCCATAATCTTTTTCAACTCAACACCTATTTACACGCGAGACTCACAACCTTTTTCAACTTCTCATAAATATATCTAAATTCATCTTAGTTGGATTCCCTAGAACTGATTTTACCATCTCAACTCACTATTATTCATAGAGAGTTCAACTCGGCTCAACATCCAAACGCAGTCTAATCTGCATAATATACGTATCCACTTAGCTCAGTTCACTGCATATACCCTTTTAAAATAATATGCGAAGGTTCCGTCCTCCTTTTATATATATATATATATATATATATATATATATATATATAAAATTAAACAACTCACGAATAGGTTCAAACTCTGAAACTAAATGAGTTGTTCATGAACTTATAATATAACTCCATAATAAGCTAAAGTTCAACTCGTGTTAAAATAAGAATTAAATTGAACCGAATTTGACTACTCACTCGAACTAGACTCATTTGCAATCCCTATCTGTCAACCCTTTTGCTTTGTCTACCTTATCCAGTGGAGTCGTGGACAAAATGCGTTTACTTTTCATACTGACTAAGCCTAGTAAAATAAGTTACATATTTTATTTTTAGAATAATTATATTATATGCCTTAATGGTTTAGTTTTAAAAAGGTGCACATTAAAATATAACGATAATTTAAGATGCATATTTATTACGGTTACTAATCAAAATCAAGAACCAGATCAAGATTCAATCCAAGATAAAGATCTCTTATGTATAGGAAACTGATGCAAATAAGGAAATATTATTTAACTCAGACTTGTCAATGTGTATATGTAAATCTCGATTATAAATACAAGCAGTCACCACCTAAAATCCTTCACGGTGGTTTTACATAACGTTGTCATGGTATCACAGAGCCATCCTTCGGATTAACATCCAAATCGATCCCATGGCCTCTGTCAACCCCACTCTGCCCTTCACCACCATGGTTCATCTGCTCACCATCAAGTTATCCTCTTCAAATTATCTTCTTTGGCGCAGTCAAGTCTTGCCGTTGCTGCAATGCCAGAATCTTCTCGGCTATATTGATGGTTCCCTTGCCGAGCCCGCTGCCACCATTGTTTCCGGCACCTCTGTTTCTGCAAATCCCAAGTTGGCTGAATGGAAACAAATCGATCAACTTGTGCTCAGTTTGTTACTCTCCACCTTCACAGAGGAAGCCATGTCCGCTGTTGTTGGCTTATCCACATCTCGGGCCATTTGGTCTCGTCTGGAAAATACATTCAGCCATAGATCGAAGTCCCGAGAGCTTCGACTGAAAGATGATCTTCAGACCTTGAAAAAGAATGATAAAACCGTACCTGAGTTCTCCCGGGATTTCAAAACCATCTGTGATCAACTTGCTACAATGGGACGCCCGGTTGATGATCTTGACAAACTCCACTGGTATTTACGTGGTCTTGGATCCTCTTTTTCTATTTTTTCCACCACTCAATTGTCTCTGTCTCCTCTTCCTATCTTTGATGATGTTGTACCCAAAGCCGAAAGTTATGAGATCTTTGTTCGTTCTTTGGAGTCAACCCCTCCTCTGGGCTCCACTGCTGCTGCCTTTACTGCCTCTCGCAACTTCAAACCCGCCTCATATGCGGGTGGTCGTGGAGAGGGTCGTTTCTCTCGTGGAGGACGCGTACGTGGGGGCCGAAACAACCATAATAGAACTCGCCCCATTCGCTGTCAAATATGCCGTGGTGAAGGCCATTACGCCTCAACTTGCCGAGAGCGTTACACTCGGCCCCCTAGTGCCAATTTAGTCGAAGCATTCACTTCTTACTCTCTTAACGATGGCCAAGATTCAGATTGGTACACGGACACTAGGGCCACTGCTCATATGACTCATGATGCCGCTCAGTTAGACAAGGCAAACACGTATCTTGGTAAGGATTGTGTTGTATTTGGTAATGGTGCCTCTCTTCCAATTTCTCACACCGGTACCTTCTCTCCAACTCCTTCTCTTCTTTTAAAAGATGTCTTAGTTGTGCCTGGTCTCACTAAAAATCTTATATCCATTAGTAAACTCACCTCTGATTTTTCATTCTCTATTACTTTTACTAATGATCGATTCACTGTGCAGACTCGAGACACAAGAAGAGTGGTGGCAACCGGTCAACGTGAAAATGGACTTTATGTGCTTGAACGTGGTCATAAATCTTTCTTTTCCATTCTTCCAAATAATTGTCCGCGAGCATCCTTTGATGATTGGAACGCCCGTTTGGGTCATGTTTCTTATAGCATTATTTCTCTTTTGAATAAAAATCGTCATCTATGTGTTACCTCTTTACTCCCAAATCTTACTGTGTGCTCTAGTTGTCAACTTGCTAAAAGTAAAAGACTTCCTTTTTCTCTAAATACAAACCGTGCTTCTCATGTTTTGGATCTTATTCATTGCGATTTGTGGGGACCGTCACATATCCTTTCAAATCTTGGATTTCGATATTATGTTATCTTTATTGACGATTACTCCTGGTTTACTTGGTTCTATCCTCTAAAACATAAATCTGATTTCTTTCGTATTTTTCTACAATTTCATACATTTGTTGAAAATCAATTTTCTACTAAAATCAAAACTTTCCAAAGTGATGGAGGAACTGAATTCACTAATCATCTATTTCAAGGTCACTTAATTTCCTCGGGTATTCGTCATCAAATGTCATGTCCATACAATCCGTCTCAAAATGGTCGTGCTGAGCGTAAACACAGAGACATATAACTTAAACAGGTCTTGCTATGCTTTTTCACTCTCATGTCCCTCTTAAATTTTGGGTTGACGCGTTTAGCACAGCCACTTTCATTATTAACCGCTTGCCAACGCCTTTTCTTGACAATCGCTCTCCCTTTGAGGTTCTTTTTGGTAAGCCCCCTTCTTATTCTAATTTTCATCCATTCGGTTGTCTTGTTTTTCCCTACTTACGTGATTATGCTCCCCACAAATTAGCCCCCCGAAGTCGTCCTTGTGTTTTTCTTGGCTATAGTATGTCTCATCATGGATTCCGCTGTCTTGATCGTCTCACTAAGCAAGTTTTCATCTCCCGACACGCCGTCTTTGATGACCATGGCTACCCGTATAAAAATACCACTCAATCTGGGCCTTCCAACACTACCTCAATTTCTACCTTTCTAGAGCCCACTGCAACCCACTCCCCAAAAATAGTCACATCAACAGCCTCTTTTCCTTCACAGCCCATTACTATTCCGGATTTGTGTGGCTCTTGTTTAACTGATCCCCCTTGTAGTGTTGTGCCAACTTCAGTTTTGCATGTACCTGCTATAGATGGGTCGGGATCTCCCTTGGTACCCTCTTTGCCTACTCCAGTTTTAGCTTCAGCTCCGGGCCCAGCTACCGCTCCAGGACCAGCACCAATCCTTGTCACTCACCCGATGCAAACACGAGCCAAATCTGGGATTTTCAAGCCTTCTACTCGGGCCCTTCATACATGCCTGCTCCAAATTCCAATCTCATCAAATCCTTACTCACCATGCGCGAGCCCAAAGGCTTCAAGACTGCTGCAAAGCACCCCGGATGGATTGCTGCCATGGATGAGGAGCTTCAAGCTTTGCATCACAATCACACTTGGGACTTAGTGCCTCGACTGCCACATACAAATATTGTCGGATCCAAATGGGTCTTTCGCATCAAGTATCTCGCAAATGGTTCCGTTGATCGTCTCAAGGCACGTCTTGTTGCTAAAGGCTACACCCAGCAACCAGGCCTTGATTTCAATGATACTTTCAGTCCAGTTGTCAAAGCCTCCACTGTTCGAGTTGTTCTTTCCTTAGCAGTGTCTAATCACTGGCCACTTCGTCAACTTGATGTGAAAAATACTTTTCTAAATGGCATTCTTCAAGAGGAAGTTTATATGAAGCAACCTCTAGGATATGTTGATCCAAAATATCCCTCTCATGTCTGCAGGTTACAACGAGCTTTATATGGGCTCAAACAAGCTCCACGAGCATGGTTTCATCAGTTCAGTGCCTTTCTTCTTGCTATTGGGTTTTCCTGCAGTAAGGCTGACTCTTCCTTGTTTGTTCTTTCTAAGGGTGCTGATTTAATCTATCTTTTATTATATGTTGATGATATTGTGGTGACCAGTAACAATTCAGTTCTTCTTAATACCTTTATTAGCAAACTATCCAAGGAATTTGCCACCAAGGACATGGGCTCATTAAATTATTTTTTGGGCCTCGAAGCATATCAGACTTCCTCTGGTCTCTTTCTCAGTCAGGCTAAATATGCACATGAAATATTGCAGCGTGCCAAACTGGTTGATAGTAAGCCCGTAAGTACTCCCATGGTCGTTGCACATCACCTATCCATTGATGGTCCTGATTTTGATGATCCTTCACTCTACCGGTCACTTGTTGGTGCTCTTCAATATCTCACTATCACCCGGCCAGATCTTACTCATGTTGTCTCTGTCGTAAGTCAATACATGCACAAGCCCTCACTTTGCCACTTCCAGGCTGTTAAACGGATACTACTCTACATTAAAGGAACCTTGCGGTTTGGTCTTTCATTCACCCCCTCTTCTTCTCACGATATCCTCGCTTACTCAGATGTTGATTGGGCCGGTTGTCCTGATACACGACGATCTATCTCTAGCTATGCTATTTACCTTGGTGATAACCTTGTCTCTTGACATTCCAAGAAACAACCGACAGTGTCTCGTTCAAGTTGCCAATCAGAATATCGAGCGCTCGCTAGCACCGCTACCGAAGTCAAGTGGCTTGGACATCTTCTTCGTGATCTCAAGGTGATATCTTCCTCTTCTCCAATTCTATTTTGTGATAATCAAAGCTCCATCTTTCTTGCTGCAAATCCAGTCTCCCACAGTCGCTCGAAGCATATTGAGCTCGATTATCATTTTGTGCGCGAATTGGTGGCTTCCGGACAACTTCGACTTCAATATGTACCTACCAATCTCCAGCTTGCTGACATATTTACCAAGAGCCTTGGTCGTCCTGCATTCATATTCTTTCGTTCCAAGCTTCGTGTCCGGAACTCTCAATCGCTAGGCTTGCGGGGGGGTATTACGGTTACTAATCAAGATCAAGAACCAGATCAAGATTCAATCCAAGATAAAGATCTCTTATGTATAGGAAACTGATGCAAATAAAGAAATATTATTTAACTCAGACTTGTCAACGTGTATATGTAAATCTCGATTATAAATACAAGCAGTCACCACCTAAAATCCTTCACGGTGGTTTTACATAACGTTGTCAATATTACCATCTTTAATAGTATGAAGTGCATATTGCAGAAAAGAAAAATGATATTTTAAGGGTGAAAAGTTTAGTTTTCTCCTCTTTCTGATATATAATTACATGTTAATCTATTAGCACTTGGGGAGTTGAAATGGAAATAAGAATATATTACCAAAAATATTAAAAAGATAAATTACAAAATTTGAGGGAAGAAGATAAAGAAATATGACACAGACCTTGAATGCACCTCACCTCACTAGTATACATGGTGGTGATATAATTGTAACTATTTTTTCCAACTCAATTTTCCTTCTTTTCTAAATTCACGGTTCATGGCTGTTTATAACTACTTTATACGGCTGTGAAGCTCCAACATTTCTTGATGGTTTGGGTCTACTGAAAGGGCAGCTCGACAGTCCCGGAGTGCACCCAAGACATCTCCGACGTGCTCATGGAATGCTGCCCGCAGGTGAAGAAGGTGAAGGTCTGCTTTGAATGCGATTGCCCTCGATAATTCAGCAATGGCTTCTTTTTCCTTGTGGCTGTCCATCAATACTGCTCCAAACAAAACAACAATATGAACTCCAACAGCAGCAGCAGCACCAACATGACACAAACCTAATAAAGGCTAATTAGTCCCAAATGGGACTTGCAGAAATTTGAAACCAAATAATATGTAGGTAGAACTTGATAGGTCTAAATGGTTGAAAACAAAAGTATATTGACCACCTCTATGCCACTAAAGGTGGTTTCACACAACCCACTTCTATTTTCTTACTAAACATCTCCCAAATTTGAATTTGAGAAAAAAAAAAATACAAGAAAAAACCTCCATTTCTTTTCAAAGCCCAGTTGATAGAAATAAATCACATACCAGCAAAAACAAATCGTTTAATCCTTGTGGCTAGTGTCTTTGTCATCTTCATTTATAGGTCATTATTACAGATAAAACGTACATAAATTTTAGGCCACCAATTATGGAGGTACGAGGGATTAGGAAGGGGGAAAATCTAACCTGCAGCTCGATATCTGTAAGGGTATACCCGGAGAGGATCTAATCGGGTGACCATCTCCAGATCTGCCTTCGTTAGTTCACGATCGCAGTACTCAGACCTCTTCTCATAGGCAGATGCATTGTTCCGAGCCTTCTCAATCAGTTTGGTCATTTCCTCGTATGCAGCAGTCTTATCATTTCTAAGAAAATGAACCCGAGCAAGGCCCTGGTGAGCCCGGGTGTGCCGGATTTTAAGGGCATTAATGTAGCAATCAGCTGCCAAGTCTAACTTCTCACAGTCAACATAAACACTTCCGAGATTGTTCAATGCCTGCCAAAAGGAAATTTCAGGATTCAAAAAAAGATCAGAAGATGCATAAGATCCAAATTTCCAACCTTTTTACAATGTATTTAATATCATGGCATATAGAGACTAGATTTAAAAAATTATATAAGAGTACCTTCAGGTAAAATATAATTCCATATTTAGTTAATTTTTTTATAGGTAATTCCATATTTAGTTACTGAACATATGTAAAGTGTCCTCTCATGTCATCAGTTTATTATAGAGAATCCTTTTTTCTAATAAGCAGTCAATAGAGGAAATCGCTTTCTTTATAACCAGTTCATAAAGAAAATATTTTCAAACACGGAAGAACTAATACCCCAATGAAAATGCTAAGATGTTTTTGGCATTTTCCCACTGGATTCATAAAATAACCTAAACCAGTGTGATATCGGTTCTTGAAAATGCAAAATCGGTGTATACCAGTTCGGTCCCAAAATTCGTCGAAAACTGGACCAAACCGGACCGGTTACACCCCTATCAATAGTACAATTGGAGCCCCCATTGGAATCATTTTAGAACTTCTCCCTCCCGAGCAATGTGGGATCCCATACACTACCTACATTCATCGGTCAGTATGGGTATCGCATGTTATAACCTTCGTTAAGTAGATGTCATAATCTTGACGAGTGCAATCATTTAATAACCACTTGAAGTTTTGTAAAAAGGCCCTTATATTTTATTCAATCAACGTACTATTTCTCCAACAATAATGTCATCACTAAAAGGAAAATCTTCTTATCATTCCAGTAGTGTGCTAGAAGCAAGAAACAAGGTGAACATTTTGTCACTCTATTTATCGAAGTGAACGCTTATAAAAAATAATTAAAGGAATTCAAAATGCCATGAGCATGGTAAAATTATATTTTGAGAAACCCAGATTCAACATTTAATAGTACAATTATTAAATATTGAATTTCTCGGAAAGAATCATAGACCCAAAATTTTGTTGTGAACCCTACAATAATGCAAACCAAGAAAGTTTGGGTAACAGGAAACCATACCTGACCTTTACGCAGCCTGTCTGAGGGACACTTCAAGGCATCTTCAAGCAGCGAAACTACAGTTGAAGAACAAGATGGATCTTGGCTAGAGTCGGCCAATGCATAGGCTTTCAGGAAGAAGGCTTCAAAAGATCTCTTGATTTTGATAGACTCCTCTGCTTTCTGAAGCCCTTCCTCACAGTGGCCTGTATCATATAGGATCCATCCTTCATAAACCAGTCGTTCATGTTCACTGGAAGCATGTTGGCGAGCCAATTGAAGACTCCGCATTGCTGCCTCAGGACAGTTCAATCTGATCATGTAAAACTGTGAAAAGTCTAGTGCCTCAATGTGAAAAGAATCATTCTACAACCTAAAATCTCAGGTAGGTGGAAGAGAATGGAGCCAAATTCAGGGTTTCCAGAAGCAGAAAGAATTCCAACAAAGATACAAGAAATTTATATTCCAAGTATAATAACACTATGAATATGAAATAATCTATATTTTTTATAATAAAAACATGTATAAAATCAAATTTTTTTATAAGTAAAATCACATATTAACAGATTACACAACCAAAACATTGGGTTAAAGATACTTAAAGAAAAAGATGAGGATGATTCCAGTCCTTTTGAACTCCAGGAATAATTCTATAACAGTGCTGTAAAATAAAGCACTAAATACCTCAGGAGAAGCAAAGACTGTCTGAAGTATAGAACCCCTTTTGCTGCATCAGATTCAAGCATCTGGTAAATAACAGATAGAGACCCTATATCGTCAACTGAAGACCAACGATCATACAATTGCAGCCAGCAATCTGCTGCTGTCCAATTATCTACATGCTCACGCACAAGAGTACGGAGCTGGGATGCTGCCACCCGTCCCTCAAACATCCTATAATCAGGGGACAGTGTCAGAATTGCCTGAACATCACAAAGGGCTGACTGGTAATTCTCAAGGGCTAGATAGAAACAAAACCGAAGTTCCAAGCATTCTAGTGCAAGTTTAAACCGTAGAATACGATTGATCTCTGCAAGTGCATCTTGAGCATTCTGTCTCCTCATTAAAGAAGCAGCTCGATACATGTAAGGGTAAGTAAGAGTTGGGTCCAACTCAGTTGCTTTCTCAAGGTCCTCCCAACACTTCTCTCCTTCACAGTACAATGACCTCTCTTGGTGCATCCATCCATGTGGGGTAACAGTAGAAATTACGGAGCTAAGCTTGTCATATGCCCAAAGTTTATGACCCCTGGAGTAACCAATTCTAGCTAAAGCTGCAACAGAATAAACATGGCCAGCATTCAAAGCTGCCTCAAAAAGACGTTTGGCTTCTTCGTACTCTTTCCTCCAGAACCTCACACATCCCAATTGATGAAGTGCAATCCGTCTTTGCTCGTCTGTTTCAGCAAATTCAATTAATTGTTCCAGGAAACAAGCTGCTTTATCAGAATGGGGATCAAGGTTCATTGCGACTTCACTTAATAAACTATATAGGGAAAATGAGGCTGACCCAACCATGATTGATCTTTGCTGTCTATTAGCTTGGAGAAATATTTCCACCACTCGATCGTCATTCAAACAATCAGGAAGATCACGTAAAAAAACTTGCAAACACGAAGCAGCTAAAATTGGAGTGTTCTCTTCAAGAGCATATTCCATGAGTTCCACCGCATCTTCTCTAGTGGAAACCAAAGACGCGAGCTTCCTATCACAAGCATCTTTGAGCCTTTCACAACAAAACTTATTCGCAAACACCAATATTTCCAGCAGAAGATTTGTAGGGACTTCACTTAAACTGCTCGTTATACTGAACTCATTCACTGCCCTCATACCTGAAGGCGAGATATTGTTTTCAGACAAATCAATTTCCTCACAGAGCGATTCTGTGAAACAACCATTTAGCATGGCATTAAATGGAGCTGAAAGGTAAGAAATTTTCCTCCTATCACAAACTATTTTCTCATCTCCAACTCTAAAACTAACATGTCTTGAAATTTGGTTCCCATTAATGAAAAGACTCTCGGGGGAATCAACATTTATATCAAGAGGAAGCTGAGATGCTACATCTATAGGCCCAAACTCTTGTGCACATTTACCACAAGTGCCAAGTAAATCAGCTATAAGATCTTCCCCTTGCTTCTCATACTTCAACCAAGCTCCAAACACTAGCTTCTCATGGGCGCTGCTAGCCTTCTGCCAAGCTGCACGGAGGCTTCTCCGCATCAATTTGATCTCCCCAAGGCCCCTAAACACTTGAAATTGTAACAAATAGAGGTTCGACCTCTCTTGCGGAGAACACGACTCAAGTTGTTCATGAATTTGAGCTAAAACTTCTACATAGTCAACAGGTTTAAAGAATGGTAGTATCGGTGGCTCAGGAACCTTGATAAGAGATTCTCTAAAGAATTAAAAACCCCCAAGAAACAAAAACACAAAACCAAAACTATTTTAATTCACTGCATTAGAAAAAATAAATTAAGCTACTGAAAATAAAAACCATGACAAGAAAAACTTACATGGATGAAGAAGAAGAAGAAGAAGAAGAAGAAGAGGGCTGTGATGAAAGTTTGGAAAGTTTCCCCCTTTCAACTTGAAGCCAAGACTGTGGATTGAAAGCATTTAGCTGCGTTTCTTTGCAGGGCTCAGAGGGGAAGAAAGTCTTCATGGGGCATAAGATATGAAACAACTCCCAGATCTCCACAACAGGCAGATGGGTTTCCCTCTCCACTCAACTCAAACACTATAAAAGTTTGACAAAAGAAAAAAAAAATTATGTTCGCTGTAATCACAATACATTACCCTTGGCTCAGACAAATTCCAATCCACCAAGGGAAGAAGGAAGAGAGAGAGGGAGAGAGAACAAACTAAAGAAGACAACAAAGCTTTAAAAAAATAAATAAATAAACCGTCTCAATCCTTATACTGGTTACTTTCAAATAATTGATAAACGCCCGAATTGGAACAAAAATCATTCCGGGCTCCTTTCACTCACCAAAACAACAAAAATCAAGCTTTGTTTCTTACTTTCCCAATCACAATCATTCGAAATTATATTGATTCCACTACAGATAAATGATATATCACAACCTGTTTGTTTGCCTCTAGCTTAAAACAGAAAATATCATTAGTCTCTTCAGAATAGAAAAGCAATAAAAACCAGAAAAGACCGAACCCCGACTAAGGGTCACGTAAGATCTCTACCAGAAAAGTGACCAAACCCACATTTTAGCCCACCCAACTTCTCCATAAAACGCCAAGCTACCAATACCAAACAAAGCAAGCAGAGAGAGAGAGAGAGAGACCCACTTCGCTTTGTGGCTTGAGTTTTAAAGATCCGGATCAGAGAATAGGAGCTGAGAGCTTCAGAGGCGGTAGATCAGAGAGAGAGAGAGAGAGTCGCTTCACTTTGTGGTTTGAATTTGCAGACCCAGATCAGAGAATAGGAGCTGAGAGCGTGAGAGGCTGGAGATCAGACAGTGAGAGGAATCCAAACGTAAAAATTCCGACTTTAAAAAACTTTGCTTCTTAGTTCTTACCCCTTTTTTGCTTGTTTGGTAAAAGGGAAAGTTTTTTCTTTTCCTTTTTTTCTCACTTTCCTTCAGTTGGAAACCAGAAAAGATTTTGCAGCCTCTCTTTGGTTTTGGTTGGAAGTTGGAACTAGTAGATAATTAAACTGGAAAGTGGACTTCACGTCACGAATCCAAACGACGTCGGGAGGGATTGGCTGTCTTGTCACTTTTTTTTTTTTTTTGATGAAGGCTGTCTTGTAACTATGTTTACAATTACATCAATAATTGTCTTACCAAACAATTTAATGCTCATTTTTAAACTAATGACAAGTATAAAAATAAAGTGTGTCTTCAATATTAGACAACTTTAATGCTGCAATTTTAAATTTGTGAAATTTTAATTTTACTTAAATTATAAACTTAAGATATTAAAATTTAGTGTTATTAGATACGATTAAAATGAGCCCATTAGATTCCACAAATAGATAATTGCGGATCAATTCGCGAAATCTACGAGTCGAGTGATTGGCATTAATCCTTTGGAAAATGATAGGGGATAGATAGTGAATGCTGCCCCAAGTTGACTGATTTTTTTTTTTATTTAATGATTAAAGAATAGACTACTAGTCAATTGGTTTTTTCTAATTTTTTAAAATATTTAAAATATTTGAAAAATAAATAAATAAATGCATTTTGCACTATCGGTACAATACAAGACAGAAAAAATCTAGAGAGCAACTACTGTTTGGAGAGCAACCGGATCACACCCTACGTGGCTTAAGTGAAATGACTAAAAACTCCCTACAACAAAACTCACGTTCCGCATGTTCTCCCTCATTTCACTCATTTCAAATTCTTTTTACTTCCTCTTTCCCCCATGTCGCCCAAGCCCATCCCCCCGCCCCTGCCCATCGCCCATCCTCTCCCCCCACCCCAACCACCCGAATTGCGCATCCTCTCTCCCATTTTCCCCGCGTCGCCCATCTTCTGCGATATCTGAAAGGGGTGGTCATGGGGAGGCTACGGTGGAGCTGGTGGTGTCGTCGACTGTCGAGGTGGCAGCACAGTAGTCTGGTGGTGCAAATCTGGGCGTGAGGGAGAGGGCATGTGAGGGAGAGAGGAAGGTCGACATGGGGTGGGGAAGGACGTATGACCGAGGGGTGGAGGTCTGGAATGCTCGTGGGTGGCGACACACGGCTGTAGGTGGTGGATCTGAGCCGCAACGTGGAGAAACTGTGTAAAGAGAGGGCGTGTGTGCGAGGGAGGGGGAGGAGCAGGCCTCGAGCTGGGGAGGAGGAAGGGCTCGGTGTGGTGTTTCGGTGGCTACGGTGGGAGGCTTAGTCGACGGCAGCGATGGATTTGGACTGCGATGGAGACACACGTGAGAAGATAGAAACGAGAGGGAGAGGGAGAGGGAGGAGCTGCATGGACCAGTTAAAAAATTTAAAAATAAAAAAAAAATAAAAAACAAACAAACACGTAAGGTGTGCAATATGTGCACCGCTACAACAACTACTCCCTAGAAGAACTCATACAAGACAAGGACACCATTCTCGATTTTCTGGCATTGTGTTAATCCTTTTACTGCTTTATATATGTTTATTTTGACAAATTAAAATTGTTTTAATTATAAATGTATTGAGATGTTGGTTATATTTATCAAGTATTGTTATAGATAGTGATTTTCTTATGGATCTGCATGTGAATGCATGCAATCAATATAATTTATGCTTATAGATGTTTGGCAGCCAAAAAAAAATCCATTTTTTTCTGTCAAACACAACATCTCTCAAAAAATCATCTCCTAAATAATATCTTTTAAAACTTCAAAAAAAAAAAAAAAAAACAGAGAGACAGCTGCTGCCACCACGTGGTGGTTGTGTTTTTTTCTTCTTAGAAAGTTTTGTAAATAATTTATTATATCGTCACTAAAAACTTTTTTTAAAACTCTATTATAAGTGTGCCTATTTGGAAATCTTGTTGAGAATAAAACTTCTAGTTTTGTAGAGTTTTGTTAAAATGTCCTACAATTGAAATTATTTTGTAAATATAAGCTTAAAATGCTTCTAAAGTAAATTAATTGAGTTTTTCTACTCATCAGTCCTACACCACATACTTACTAAGAGAAAAAATAAAAAATTAAATGTGATGTATAGTGTGTATGATCTTTAGTAAAAAATTTCTATATATTTTAGTGTTTTTTAAAAAGCGGGTTTTTCAGCTTTTTGTAAGTGTTTAAAGCATTTTTTATAGATTTTATTTTTTTTCTTTAAATTAATTTTTAAACTGTTAAAAAATACATTTTAAGCTCTCAAACACAATACTGTCCATTTGGACATTTAAAATATTTTGAAATATTTGTTAATAGCAGTAAAATGGTTTATGAAATAGTAATAAAATGGTACGTGAATAGTAATAAATAAGTTAAGATATTTTATTAGTTTTTGAGAAATAAAAGTAAAAAAATCTATTATAAGTATTATAAATTTTTTAATATTAATTTATCAAGAGCACAAAATCTATCTAGATCTATTACAAGCACACAAAAAAAAACCCAAAATCTGGAAGAGTATAACATTCACTTAGGCTGGTTTGGCAACCAAGAGTATCTAAAGTATTCTCACTACTATTTTTTACTTTATTATTACTTTTCATTTACTTTTTTACTGTTCATTACTTTTCACATACTTTTTATTATTATTCAATATTCTATTATTACTTTTTCATTATTATTTACAAACATTCTCAACACTTTTCAAATATTCTCACTACCCAAATCCAGCCTATCTTCTATATTCACATCACATGTTCTTCCATATTTTATCACTATCCGAACTCAAAATACGATCCTTCAATACAAAAAAAAAAAAAAAAATACAACATCAACAATGATAAACAATGATGACAACATCAACAGTGACAACAACAAGAGTGATGAACAATTAATTATACATTATCTGAAACGTTAATCTCAAACTATAAATTAATCTGAAACATTAATCTCAAACTATAAATTAATACATCAAATAAGTTAAAATCATAAATTATTTGCATCTTATCTTCTATCTCTATAAACAAATGATTTGCTTATTATTTGAAACTTGATTTGCTTATAAATTAAGCTTTAAAGACTAAATTAAGCTTTAAAGACAAATCGACAACGGCTATAAAAAAAAAATGTATCGTTTCAAGACAGGTACAAAATCTGTTGGCGATACACAGGGGAGGACTCAACATCGTGTGGCACAGGGAACTGGATAGCATGTGGCACAGGGGAGGACTTCGGTTGGGTGGGCAAAGATACACACGGGAGGACTCGACAGCGTCTGCCACAGGGACTTAGCGGCTTGCGGAGATCTAGCAGCGGCTGGTGGCAAAGAGAGGCTCTCGAGCATTAGAGGAGGGAAGTGAAAAAATAAGCGACTGGTCTCATCTCTTTTAAGTTGTAATACGCTAACGTGGTGTGTTTCTATTGGTGTGTGTTAAACGACCTCTCACACCCCATCCGTTTCGGATCGAAACTGTTAGTTAAATGAATAGGATGCAATTAAGTCATATAGCCATATAGCCGTAGTTTTAAATTCCGTTTCATTCCAGTGCAGTATCCAGTACAGTATACCTCTTCATTCCGTTTTGTTTTAAATTTTGGTTCATTATGGTCTGTTTCGACCATTTCGATCAAATTTCACCACTCCAGTCGGGATTGGCATTTCAAACCCTATTCTGTTTTGGGATTATTTTTTGTAATTTTCTTGTGTTTTGATGAAATTTTTATAAATTTTAAATTTAGATAGTATTTAATTAATTCTAGAATATAAAACTTATTTATATAACTTAATTTTTTTAACTTTAAATATGTCCTATCATTCTTTTTTTTTAATATCATTATTTTTAATAATTTATCTATTATTTATATTTTTTACTTTTATTTTTGTGTCTCAACTCAAGTTTGTATTTTTTTTAACTTATATTCATTTTATAAATATTCAATCCTTTCATATATATATATATACACACACACATGATACACACTTATATGTATATGTATTTATTCTATTAGTTGTTAGTTTATATATACATATAAATATTTATATATAATATATAATTAATTCTAAAATGGTACACTGGAATGTAGCGGTATCGAAATATTTTGTTCTAGTACTTAAACCGGAATGATTACCGGAACAAAATTAACATTGCATATAGCCATATATTTATAACTCGACGCGACAAACATGAACATGCGTGCAAATATGCAATGTACATGACACGACACAAATATCCAACAACTAACAAATCCCCGCATAATCCAATCACACAATAACTCAATCCTCCAATCCAACCGACCCCCTTACTTCTCGAACTCAATCTGGCACAACCAACCAGTTTACAGTAAATATGAGTTAGTGCAAAAATAAATTTAAATTTCAAAAGTTCTTTGGAAATATACTTACAGTGCTATAATATACTTTTTGAAGGATCACGAATATGCTAGAAGTGGCAGCACAACAATGAAACAGTGCAAAGTGGACAAGGGTCCAACTTTTAAATGGGGACAAACGAAGACTTGGGATAGATAGAGAAAGACTTAGGGGTGTTGGTGAAACTACTGGTGGTGGTGGTTGGTCGTGGATGGCGGCATGGACGGCGGTTGAAAGCCAAAAAGCACAAATCGGAAAATGAAATGGCTGGGCTCCACTGGTGGAAGATCGAAACTGAGGTTGGGTGGTTTAGGTGGCTGGGAGGCTGCCGGTGCTATGGTGAAAAGATGGTGGTCAATGGTGGCGCGACGGCGGCGCTGGAATGAAAGATGGCCGCGGCTTGAAGCCGTGCGTGGAGGCTAACGGTGGCACGAGAGGGGCTGAGAATGGAGGAGAATGGTCGCCGGCCAGAGGGGAAGAAAATGGGAGAGGCGATGACGGCAACGGGCGGCACACGTCGGCGCTATGGGCTGAAGAGAAATCGGATGGGAAGAGAGGGGAGGGTTGTCGCGCGTGCGGGAGGAAGAAAGATGCAGTGGAAAGAAGAAAAAAGGAAATGAAGGAAAAAGAAAAATAAGAGAAGAAGAAAAAGTGAAAGAAAAAAAAATGAGAGAAAGAGATGATGTCCAATCCTCACAACTTGGATCACAAATTTGATCAAAAGAAAAGAATTTCAAAATAGTAAGTTGAATAAAATAATTTAAACGCAGTGACTAGTTAAAATAAAATAATAATAAAAATTCAACAATACAATAATTTAAAATAAAAAGTAATTTAAATAATGAACAATAATTAATAACAAGAAAACACATTGAATTAACAGTTAAAAATCTTAAAATAATGCCACGTAAATCATCTAAAATTTAAAACAAGAAAGCCCATAATCTTAAGAAATGTAATAATTACCTAGTCAAAATACACATAAATACGGGATATCACATAGAATGCCAACCAAATTACTAGAAAATTAGAGAGAATCAACCTTAATATTGTTCATAATAATAGGAAAGAAAGATGGAATCACACCATTGCCCACCATTGCCCATGGATAAACAAAAATTGTTTAGTCATTAAAAAAAAAAAAAAAAAACATGGCTAGCATATATGCTATTCCAGGTAAATGGGTTGCCACTAAAGTTAAAATCAATCAATCCATAAGTATCGAAAAAGTGATGTACTCCTATATTTTTACGAGCATGAGAGGCATAGCCTCATTTTTTTTCCCCCTTTGCGAAATAATCTAGTTGAGATCACCAAAACAATGTCATGATGTGCTCTGAAGTGATTACAATCTTGTCAACAAATAATCTCAAAATGCAGTTGCCCTAAGCAAAACTAACGAAGCATAAATAAGAGAATAGATCCAAATAAATAGTGAAAATTAAGGTAAGATTATGATAATGAGTCGAAATGATATGAGTTGATATGAAAGTTAAAAGTTAAAAAAAATATTGTTAGAATATAATTTTTTAATATTATTATTATTTTGAGATTTGAAAAAGTTGAATTGGTTATTGTATTTTGTGTACGAATTTAAAAAAATTGTAATGATTAAATGAGATGAAATACTTTTTGTATTCAACTAATCCATCGAGGAACGAGGATACAATGTCATTAGCCGATCTGGTTTCTTCGAGGAATATATATATATATATATATATATATATATATATATAAAACCTGAATCTTTATTTTGATAATAGTCAATAATGAGGAAACAACAGAGGCCTAGGACAAAACCTCCACTATTCCATGAGAGAAACCTTATAGATCAGTTAAGTGAGATCAAAAGGTCTGCCACCTTGTTAGGTGCATGCTTTAGATCAAATCCAGGAGGACTCTCGACTTTGCAATCGCGATAAACTTTTGGATTGCCTATATTTCGAGCTGGAGGATGGGGAACTAGCTAGCCTGTTTTCTATCAGTGTTCTCGGCGAAGATTTTGAGGGCACAGCTAGCTGAGTGCCGCATTGAAGATAACGACTCTAAGCCTTTGGAGTTGGATATAAAGGGTTGAAATTCAGTGGGGGAAGGAGAGCAAAATAAGGGGCTCTTGAGCGATGAGGTAAAGGGTACTTCCGTACCGACTAATCCAATGAGTTAAATATAATAAAATTTCTAAACATAAGCCTTACACCCTACACACCACTTAAAAACATGTAATTTTATCTTTTTACCTTCATATTTTATGAAACATATGAGGGTAAAATGATTCAAAATGTGTTTGTGGTGTCTATGAAGTTCATGTCTTGTTCTACTCGGAACCAAGAGATATTGCGGAGCATTAGATGTCTTATCATTGTGTCGCGGGTTACTATAGCTAAAGCTTTTGCTTAGCAATCTCTTGATTGTGGTTATTGGAAATTAAATATAGATAGATGTTCGCTTGGTAACCCCGGCTAATCTGGCGGTGGTGGTGTGGTTCGTGATCATAGAGGAGATTTATTTGCAGGTTTTTCTCGCCACTACCAAACTCAAACCAATATTGTAACTGAATTTTAGGTTTTGAGAGATGGCCTTAAACTTTGTAAAGATTTGGAATTATCGAATATAATAATTGAAACAGATTATATGATGGTGCTTTCATGGATTCATCGTGGTGAATGTTCCCACTGGTACTTATGGGATTTTTGGGAAGGGGTGATTGAGCTTATTCGGTCTCTTAACTGTTGCATTTGTTATGTCTTTCGTGAACGCAATATGGTGGCTGATTTTTTTGCTAAAGAAGGAGCCCCTAATTCTTGTATGGATCTTCGTGCTCATAGTGTTATTCTTAGAAGGCTTAAAGGTTTGTTGCGCCTTGATAAATGCTCTTTACCTTTTTTAAGATTGAAGTTTGCTTAGTGCATGTTCTAGGGGTCTAATGCAGGTTCCAAGGGTCTGGTGCTGTGATTTTTCACTTCCACATTTGTTTTCTTATTATTATTCTTTGTTGAAGCTATTTGGCAAGACCAATTTGGATTATGCTATTTTCTGTGCATGTTTTATGCAGGTTATTTAGTACATTATTCGGTTTTATGCATATTTAGTTGGTTTAAATTGATTCATTAAGATTTGAGTTCTGTTTGTTTATATTGAATAACTGTATAGGGTTTGAGTTAGTCTATATCTTTTTTTGATGCATAGGTTTGGATTCTATGATTATATGTAACCCCTAGGCATCTGCTTGTAACTACGGTATTCATCCGCCATAAGTGAAGGTTATCAATAAAATTGGAGTACCGTCCTCTTCTTAAAAAAAAAAAAGTGGTGTGCAGGATATGAGGCTCCTGTGTAGCATGACTCTAGATATAATGAGTCTGAAATTCATTGGGGAGGCAGAAAGTGTTCTGGTGAGAAAAGATCTATTTAGAAGAAGTTTTAATTATTCAGGGAATGAGGGTTGTGTGCATTTTGGGAAAGAATGATGAATGAGAGGGAAGATTTTATTGGATGGTGTCAGATGGATGGGAGAGACTAGGCCCGTTTTGATAGAGAAATAGTTTCATCTCATCTCATCGTTACAACTTTCTTAAATTCTCATACAAAATATAACAAACAATTCAACTTTTTCAAGTTCTAAAACAATAATAATATTAACAAATAATATTTTAATAATATTTTATCAAACTTTCAAATAAAATTATCTCATCTCATCTCATCTCACTATCCAAACGAGACTTTGAGTTTGGAGTTTGCTTGTTGAAGAGGCTTTGTTTCTAATTGAATGGTCGACCAAACTGATTTGGCTAACAATTGCTGGGTTTAGGATGGTGGAGAGGTTTGTAGAAGAGGCGAGAGTGAAAGGTCTGGCTCTTTTTTCTTTTTTTTAAGACATGCAGGTTCGAGGTTGTCGAGTAGAAACGTGCAAAAGGGATGGAGGTGCTTGCCAACTACAAACATATATATGAAGTAGGGATGTGTGGGAAGGATTATTTGAATTTGAGTTAGCAGTGGTAGATGTAGTACTTGAAGTAGTAATATTTGAGGGATGACGAATAGCACTGCTACGAAGGTCAAGTGTCTGAACACAACTCAAGAGTAGTAGGGAAGTGTTTTTTTATGGGTGGGGGGAATATAAAGGTTGGGAGTTAATGGATGTTGGTGTGGGGGCCAAAGAATGCAAGAGAGGTGTGATAGATAGAATAATTATTTTTGGTGTGATGTCGGAATCCATAGAGGAAGTCAAAATTGGATAGGCATTCATATTTGAAGTCCATCCAAATTGGATTATAGTTAGACTAGGAAAGAGAGAATATAGAGATGAGGGATTAAAAACACAAAAGTCAAACTTGAATACCGTGAAATTAACACTTGTTCCAAAATCTTAAACGGATGGAAAAAGGTATAAATACAAGACCTCTGCTATAATATCATGTGAAATTACCACTTATCCCAAGAATTTAAACTGATGATAAGAAGTAGATTTAATTATTTGTATTATATTCTTAACAAATACAGATGATTCCTTTTGGGGATCCGAGGAGCGTAGAATTAAAGATTCTAGTATGTGCTCAAGTTTTCCAATAATGATAGCATTGGGGGAGAAGATACCCTTTTAAGATAGTTAATGCAAATAGATCCTGAAGGAGGAGGATTAGAGATCAATTTCAAGAATGATTAAACTAAAAGGCCAATCCTTAAAATCAAGGAGATTGCCTTAGAGATCAACTGGCATTAAGATAGGAAGAGAGATTTGTGCTTGTGATTGGTGAAAGGAAACAAAACATATTTATAGTAAATTTCCAAATTAGTCAAATGAGGGAAGAGGTTACCATTTGGCTGATGTCCTTAGAAGAAAGGTGCTTGCCTAGTAGAGAGTGGGTAGGGGGTTGAGCAAGGAAGGTAAGTTATTGTTGCAAGTCCTCCCATTAGAGGGCTTGTGTTTAAGCTCTAAGTTGATCGATTAGGGCTCTTTCATGGAGATGATGGTACGGTGTATCGAGAGAGATGAGAGCTAAGGAAAATGAATTCAAAACATTGGATGAAAATATGTTGTTAGTAGTATATCAACTGTAATGAAAGGAGAGAGAAGGAGTAGCGCCTCTTCGAGTTCTTCGCGAATACCTTTCAGCTTTTTATTAACTTAATTGGTAACTTCATTTCAATGTGAAATGTTTTTCTTTAATATGATGTTTAATTACTACCCTTGTGGAACAATCTTCAATAACTTTCATCTTCTTGTCATTTGTTATTCATGATGCATATTCATTTCTTCATTGGCAACATGAATAAGTCCATAGTTGAATAATTTACACGGGGGTAGCAAAGAAAAAGAAGATGATTGAAGTCCAAAGTGAGAGCCAGAGGGGTAGCTAAACCTAAAAGGACCTAATAGAAAGGATTTTAGGGAATGATAGGAAAACAGAGAAAAACATTTGAAGAAAAGAGGTTTTTTGGTAAGAGAGGTGAGGATCTTGAATTTGTTTTCCTTTCAGATACTGTTGTTTACCAAA
Source organism: Juglans mandshurica (assembly GCA_022457165.1). Classification (NCBI taxonomy): domain Eukaryota; kingdom Viridiplantae; phylum Streptophyta; class Magnoliopsida; order Fagales; family Juglandaceae; genus Juglans; species Juglans mandshurica. Next base: position 13,718,690 of record CM039631.1, read on the forward strand.
TTTTTATATAGAACCGATTGTCATCCAACCAAACTCAAGCAAAAACAAAGAAAAGCTAATTTAGAAAGTTGAAGAGAATTAAAACCTAAAATGTCAATCTAACCCAATTAAAGATAGGGAAAGGCAAGGTGGGTGAACTAATAATGCCTAAAAGTTAAGATAGTTCTTCCCCACAATCAGAGATTCAACAGTATTTTGACCTTCACAAATTCTGTGTGTCCTGAGCATGCCAACCAATGATCAAATATGGTACTGTGAAGGCATATTTTTTAAGGTACCAATGAGCAAAGACAAGAGTAGCGTTGCTATCATGCTCAAAAGTGGTGGGGAATAAGAGGGCAATATGTGGCCCAATGAACATGCTCATGCTAAAAGTAGATCCAAATAAAAAAGAACATACAATAGAAGTTGAAGAAAACCTATACAGATTTATCGAACTGGCCCAAGGCCTGTGGCCTGATTGGCATAATCCTCAGTCTCCAAAATGGAGGTCTGGAGTTAAAACTCCTCTCCCCTAAATGTATAAAAAAAAAAAAAAGATTTATCGAACTGACTTTGAAACTGATCACTTTTTTCCTCTTTATTTTGTAACATCTTTGCTCATTGCTACGATTGGGTCACATTTTTAATTTACATTGCTAGGATTGAGTCACTTTTTTCTCCTTCCGCCTCGTTTGTTTTCTCAATTTTTCTTAACTCATCTATTTTATATCATCTAATCATTACAATTTTATCAAATTCTCATAAAATAAAATAAATAATTCAACTTTTTCAAATCTCAAAACAAAAATAATATTAAAAATATATATTCTAACAATATTATATTCAACTTTTAACTTTAATCTCAACTCATCTCATCTCATCTCATCTGTAAAAACAAACGATAATTTGTTTTAATATTTTGGTCTAATCTCTTATTATCATCAAGGGGAAAAAAAAAAAAAAATAGAGTGATTACCGTACCTATTAGACTAGCACATGTACATCTTTCACACAATCTAAAGAAAGCAGTAAATTCTCAGGAAAAATTGGGGGAAGACAAACCCAGCAAATGTTTTTGTTTTCACCTTGAATTCAAGAGAAAATACCCATATCTAGTGAGTAAAGTGTCCTTTCCTGCTACAAGTGACTTCTTTTCCGTGAGAAGTGGAAAAGAAGTGGGGGTGGGAGTTTCCATATCAAAAGTGTTAAAAAGATGTCAACTTGGCTCCCCTCCACTACCCTTCCCCCACCAAATTATAATGAATCCATATTGTTTTTCGTTTTAGCCAAAGTGAAAAAATTCCTCATGATTGCACTATTTTACCAAACTACTCTCATTTAAAAAATTCCTCATGAACATTCATTTAATAAATCCAATTTTATCTCACCATTGGGGTGACTATAGAAATAGGTGACCCATGTTTTAGAGCAAAATAGGAAAATATAAAAGGTAAAGAAAAATTCTTCTCATCGGCCAATATTCATCACTCCACATTCTATAAAAAATATCTCATATCTTATGAAAAACACATCACTTCTTAGGAAAAACCTATAGGTGTGAGGTGTGAAAATGAATAGTGACTGATGTATAACATTCATAAAAGGCAAATATAAGAAAAAGGAAAAGTAACAGCAATATAATGAAATGGGTTGGTTTGGGAAGTGGTGGGACACCATGGAGTAATTATTTTTGGATCACTGCTTAATAGATGGATGGATAGAAATAGACAGATCCTGAGGTCAGTTTGTGGTGGATTTGGATTCTCAGCCTTTCTAATAATATGGGAGACACTAAATTCCAGCAGACATCCATATCATGCATTCTATATCTAATCAATGGTAAAGTTGAAAACAAAAATGTCCCCAATCTTCTATGATGTGCTAGATACTCCATCCCACTACCTTAAATTGCAACATATAAGGTTTTTTTTTTTCAAGGTTCTTAAACACATCACCCTGACATGTTGCTAGCCTAGGATTTACTGGGCCGGACTTTGTTTGAACTAAATTTGGGCTAAGATTGGACAGATTTTCTTAAATCCCAAAAGTTGCATTAGGCCCAAGTTTATTACCATTTCTAATAAACTTCTATAAATTTTTTTTAAGGCAATTTTTGGGGGTTTAATGTATTTTTAATGATAATACTGCACAGAGCATAAGAAAGGCATCATGTACTTATTCCCCTTATTCCATAACTTGTAGATTTCACCTTAACATATTTATTTGAGCTATCCATTTAAGTGCTCTGACTGGTTTGGTTACACAAAACTAAATTATTGAATCTCATCTCATATAATCATTACAACTTCTCAAACTCTTATACAAAATATAATAAATAATTCAATTTTTTTAAATCTCAAAATAAAAAAAAATATTAAAAAAAATATTATAACAATATTTTATTTAACTTTCAACAAAACATCTCATCTCATCTAAACTGCGTAACCAAACGAGGCCGCCTCTAATCAGCTAAAATTATGTATAATTCAAACCAAAAATACAAGGTTTAGCCACCGTTGTGCAAAAATAAATAAATAAATAGAAGGTAAACCATATTAAAAAAAGGTAGACACATGAAATGAACCAAATATTCCATGGTGGTAGACTGAGAGAGGTAGAGCAGGGCATATCAAGCAGAAAAGATACACCGAAGCAGGTAGATCATAAGAGATAGATATAAGAAGTAGACTAGAAAAAAATAGACAAGAACACATTGCCAAACTTATTAACCTAATTATTTAGCATCCTAATTTTTCTAGCAACGTAACATGACCACGAACATATGATCTAGTAACTACAACAAAAATAAAAATAAAAAATAAAAGAATTTTTTCAATTTCAGAATTGTAACGACAGTTTTTTAAAAAAGTAAATTATCTTTTTAAAATTAATATTGATTGCATTTCAATTTCAAAACAGTAATAGAACTTTTTAGAGAGTAAAAAGCTAATATAGAAAGTACTAGTATTAATTTTTTTAATTGTTTTGATAACAACTCAAAAAAATGGCCCATAAGAAAAAATCTATCTGATCGAGCCAACATAATTTTTACAAAAATTCTATGTGCAGTCATTTTTACGTACTTCTCTGCGCGCTCCACTAATATGATTGACTGCATCAATTTTTTTAATATAAAATAACTACTTTGGCCAATCACATAAGTGGAGTCCGCAAAAAATACGTAAAAAAGAATGTATGTAGCAGAACTCTATTTTTTATGTTAAGCCTTGTGTGGATTAGTAAGCTTTACCAATAGATGAGAGGATTAGTAAGTTTGGCATTTCGATGGCTTCAAAATGTAATTGTTGTATTGCACCTCAACAAGAAAACATGGATCATATGTTGTGTAAAGGTGAATTAGCTTCTAAAGTTTGGAAATATTTTGCTAATGTGTTGGGAGTTAGATTGTCTCATTTCAACTCATGGCAAGGTATTATGAATTTTTTGTGGTTAAGGGGTCGGCATCTACCCAGGTTGCACTTTGCAGAGATATTTTGCCTATAGTGATCACTTAGGCCTTACGGAAAAATCGGTGTGTAGCTAGAATAGAGGATTTGAAGCCAGGTTATTATGATGTGATTCGGGTGGATAAAGGTTTTCTTGTAGATATATTTTCTCAAAAATTTAGAAAGATTCATGTTACTGATGAGAAAATTTTGAAGGAGTTAAATTGCCCTGTGGCTCCGTTAATTAACAAAATTCCTAAAATGGTGGCTTGGAAAAAATCAAATAGAGGAGTTTTTAAACTCAATGTGGATGATTGCTCCATGGGAAATCTTGGCGAAGCAGGAGGGGGAGGAATAATTCGGGATGCAGGGGTAACTCCATTGCTGGTTTTACAAGGTCTTATGGGGTTGCTACAAACACTTTGGCGAAAGGATGTGTTTTACTTGATGGTTTACGCTTAGCTAAACATCTGTGACTCACTAATATTTTGATAGAATCTGATTCCAAAGTAGTAGTACAATGGATCCGAAATGGAGTTTGTAATTTTTGGTATATGTGAGATTTTTGGGAAGAAATACAAAGTTTGCTAAGGATGTTAAGATGCTCTATCAGTCATATTTATAGATAAGCTAACATGGTGGCATATTTTCTAGCCAAGGAGGGTGTGAAGAATTTTGATTTGATTATCATTGGTGCTGATTTTGGACCTAGTAAAATTCAAGGCCTTTTACGTACGAATCGTTGGGAATTACCTTATTTACGTTCATAATTCATTGTATTTTTTCATTGGTTATTGGGTTTTGGTTTTGGTATAAGGGATGTTGTCTTTGTTTCTTTTGTAACCCCTTGAGTTTTTTGTTTTACTACTGTATTTCTCCATCTTAAGTGACGATTTTTAATAAACTTGAGAATGAGCCACTCTTAGACATGTGGTCACCAAATCCTTTAAAAAAAAAAATGTTAAGCCTTTCGTGTAAGCTAACAAGAAAAATATTAATATTCAATTATTTTTTATAATTATAATTGACTTACAAATAACAGAAGTATTTAAATAATTTGCTATATATCATTATGATTAGGTTGTCAATAAAAATGGTAATTATATTTTTACCCAAAAAGCTATGGATTTGGGCTCATTATTACAATTTATAAGGCATGTTAGTGAATCCAGGATAGTTGAATTATTTTCATCTCAATAAATAACAGCTAAATTTGGGATGGAGATCTCATTAGAGGGTCAAAGTTTAATAAGGAGTATATAAGAGCTATTTATTCAAGTTTTTGGACTTAAAGTGAAATAAACCTATAACTTTTATTTGATATTTAATACATATTTTCAACATTATTTTAGATTCTTTAATCTTCAGATAAGGATAACAAAAAAAGAGAGTTAAATATCTTGAATATAGAATTTGATTAAATTGTGAAGGTGGAAACACAAAATAACCAAAATAGTATTTAATTTAAACAAAACAGTGCATTTGATCTATCATTACTCTTATTCAATTATTTAATATCATATAGACAGATGGCAAAAAGATAGTAATTAAGAGAATATTAAATAGAAATTTTGCATATATATATATATGTGTGTAGAAAATTCTATTTATCATCTTCATATCATACACTACACATGATTTTTTAATTTTTAATTTTTTCTCTTATCAAATATGTAGTGTAAGGATAATGAGTAGAAGAATTCAATTAGTTTAGAAAGAATAAAACTAAATAAAAAATAAAAAAATGATATATAGTGTGTGAGGATGATGCGTAACAAAACTCATATAGATATATATACACACAAAGTGCATATGAAGTCAATTGTTAGAGAGAATTTTCTAGACATGAGTAAGTTGTTGGTTTAATAAATACTAGATATAATTTTAGAGTAATGTTATATGCAGTCGTAGAGTGCACAAGAGTCGTGTAGTCATTTTAAAAAAGAGTGAGATTCATTATTAAAAAATTAATTTTTTTTTTCATGTGGGTTCTGTATATATTCATTTTTTTTAAAATGATTGCATGACAGCGCTTACGCACGCAACTATCATTTCTCATAATTTTAAGTTATTCAAATCATACCGTCATTTAAAAAAAACAATGCAAGATCCATCTTAAAAAAGTAAACAAATTTTTCATATTGATCCCGGGACTGTACCTATGAATAAATAAGTTTTTTTATTAGTTGTTTCCGAAACGTTATTAACTTATTCTATTTAATTTCTTCTGTCTTAAATAAAAACATTCCGAAAAAATTATGCTTCCCTGTGTGCTTTACATCTTCTTTACAAAGCAAGTCTCATTAATAAAAACTAATTGTTTTACACTTTTTTTTATATTATATATATATATATATTTTATGTAGAGTTAATTATTTTTTGAGAAAAAATATTTACAATCGTGAATTGTATAACCATTGCGAAATCGTTTTGAAAAAAAATGAATAAAACATAGAATCCATATAGAAAAAAATTAATTTTTTAATAGTGGATCTCACTCTTGTTCAAAATGATTACTAGACATTTACGCACTTCACGATTATATGTAGAATTATTCTTATTTTTTTATAAGAACTTATATAAAATTTACCTATTTAAGATTTGTACAGATTATTTCTCTTCTTTATATCTATCTTAAAGATTTTAAGACCCTATCTGAATATAAGAAATATTCTATCGTTACGTTATAGTTTTTTTAAATTTTTATATAAAATATAATAAATAATTTAATTTTTTTAAATTTTAAAATAATAATAATAATATTAAAAAATATTAATCTAATAATATTTTAACTTTCATCCTACGCGAACCTACTGGCTACTACCTTGGCAATGAAGAGCGGAGACACCTCTGGAACGTTTGCGGTTCTTCGACTCTTTACGAAAAGCATCTATGCTATGTTCCGCGTATCAACCTCCGCTATTTAGACCTCTTTCTTCCTCGTTTTCCAACCAAAATCCGCTCTTTTGTTCTTTCTTTTACCCCACTCCACCGCTTTCAAACCTTCGGACCCAAACTGAGAAGAAAAGCCCCGACTTTTACGAGAAAAACTATCCATTTTGGTGATAGCTCCTGAGCAGAAGAAGATGTGGACCCAGCCTTACCGGAAGAGTGACTTGGAGGCCGGAGCCAGGCCTCTCTACCCTTTAATGCAGGAGAGCCCGGAGCTCCGCTGGGCTTTCATTCGCAAAGTTTACTCCATCCTCACCTTCCAACTGCTTGCCACTATTGCCGTCGGCGCCGTGGTTGTTTTCGTCCATCCCATCGCGCACTTCTTCGTTAGCACCGGGGCCGGCCTAGCTCTCTACATCTTACTCATCTTGACGCCGTTCCTCGGTATGTTATTACACTTCTTTTTGCAAGTGCTTATGTTCGTGTTCTGCTTTTTTTCTAAATTTAGTTGTTTGATATCGTTCGTGGTTGTGTTGTGTGGTATGGCAGTGATGTTGCCTTTGTACTTCTACCACCAGAAGCACCCGTTTAATTACCTTCTTCTTGGGATTTTCACTCTCTCTCTTGCTTTTGCGGTTGGATTGACTTGTGCATTCACCAGTGGTAAGTGATGCTAGTATTCGAATTCCATTCTCCATGTTGACATATTGCTGTATTTTGTTTGGGAATCGTAAATGACTTGGTTTCGGATATGGGCTCTGTTTGTTTAGTGTTTTTCCCATTCAGATTTATGCTAGTTATTGATAGAAGAGTACTGCAGTAATGGGGTTGTGCCACCCACTCTTTTTCGGGTCCACCATTAAAAATTTAATATTTTGATGCCGGTCCATATTTCCTTTGATATGGACATTACCACTCTATGACTGCATATATCAATTTCTCTTTGATAGAATCTGTTTTAGATCCTTTTCTTTTCTTTGTTGGAAGTCAAACCCGGTCTTGAATTATGGTATTTGGGTATGTAACTGAGATAAGATTTTGGGTTCGAATCCTATGGTTAACAAGGAAAAATTTAACTTTTGGTTTGTTTTGGTCCTGGTAATGTGGCAGATCCTATGGCCTTAAAAGGGAGGCAGAGAGCCCTTTTGCAAACAGGGCAGTAGTAATTTGAGTGAGTCTTTTGTTAGGTCCCTCATGGAAAACAGAATAATTTGGAATGGAAATTAGATAATAATAGACAAAGAATGATAAATTCTCCATTGGTAGGAGACACCTCAATACAATTAGCCATACATTCGACCGCTAACCATACACTACTAGTTACATGTATGCTGCTATTTACAAGATAACTTCCATATATTAACTACCAACACACGAACATGTAACTTGCGCACATAACTGATAAATGTATAATGCAATATAATTACTCATAGTGCTGTATATCCCAATACTACATCCTAGATATTGTTAAACGCCTCCCACACTTCCATGTGATGTGCAGCAATATGAGCAGTTATTATCCAACTTGCATGACGTAGTGGTAGGTTGCTATCCAACCTTGCGCATAGTTATCCTACGCATGAGTGTATATGTGATACTCACATATGATATGGATAAAGGTAGGTGATGTATGGGATTCCATATTGCTTGGGAATGAGAAGTTCTTGCTCTTTATAAGGTTCCAATGGGGCTCTAATTGTATCATTGGCTAGTCCTTTTAGAGTATAGGCCATGTAGTTTGGGCCTTCCATTGGGGCGTTACAAATTGTATCAGAGACTATCCCAACCAGAAATGTGGGACTTGAGCCGTGCCACCTACAATGGACAGGCCCGACGAGAACGTCGGGAGTTTAAGGGGGGTAAATTCTGATACCCCCATATGATATGGATAAGGGTAGGTGGTGTATGGGATCCCACATTGCTTGAGAATGAGAAGTTCTTGCTCTTTATAAGGTTCCAATGGGACTCCAATTGTATCATTGACTAGTCCTTTTAGAGTATAGGCCATGTAGTTTGGGTCTTCCGTTGGGGCGTTACAGTATAGGTGTTTGAAATTTGGTTTATGTGAGCTATAATTATCTCACCATTGGGAAGAAACTTGTCACCGAGATTATCAATTTTTTTAAAATGTTGGCAAGTGGTGGCTCTTTCTTTCCAACATTGTTTCTTCCATAGGCTCCACCTTGCCCTGTTGCTCATCTTGGATCAAGATTCCCTCAAGTTTTTACCAGAACTTGAATTTGAGGGGATATTTTCCCACTCATCTTTAATATGTACTTGGGGAGTTCTGCATCTATGCCTGTTGGTAAACCATTCATTACATTTGAAGTTGATGGAGAGGCTAAATTTACTTTGTGAGATAGACAACTTGTCGGGGTACATTCCTAGTCATCTTCTTCTGCTGATTGAGCTTATCTTCTGCATTCTTGCCAACAACAAAGTCTCTAACATTAGGACTAAGCATGCACACCACTAGGCAGTGGATATCCTCTTTTAATCCTCCCATGAATGTTCAAATCAAAGCTTTCTGTTTCCAACTTTCTATGCGATTGACTAGTCGATCAAACTTCTATATGAACTCCCAAATGTAACCAAACTTTTACTCCCTAACTCATATACTTCCAGTTACACGTGCACTACTATTTACAAGATAACTACCACATTTTAACCGCCAACACATGAACATCATAACTACCGCATGTAATTGAAAGACTTTTTGAGCACCACATAGGCACATAGCTGAAAATACGGAGTGGATGATAGCTGCCCATAGCACTGCACGTCCGAATACCATGTCCAACACCTCCAACCCTTCCACGTGATCTCTGTCCAACCCATACATTTCCTACATCGATGTAGCGGTAGCTAATTACCCAAGTTGCATATACAGATCCCGCCGATCAATAGTTACATGTTTGGGATTTGGTTTCGTGGTCTATCATATTTTTAGTTGGTTTTTTAATGTTGTTTTTCTTTCTTTATTGTGGTTTTCAGTATGTGTGTAGAAGTTTTAATTTTCTTGTAAGAGATTATAAATGATGGTGACCCATCAGATAGTGTTTTCTAATTAAATGGTGATTGGCTGCTCTGTTAGCCTAAATATTTGGCTCACACTTTAGTTATATATATATATATATATATGAGGCTCTGTAATGGTAACATCAATATTGAATTTTCATCCATAAAGATTAGTCTGCAGCTCAATTTTTATACAGTATCTTTTATGTACGAACTTGTGAAGTTTATTATTTTCCAACCGGGCACAGGGAAGGTCATTTTAGAATCTGTCATTCTGACTACTGTTGTCGTCATGAGTCTCACCCTGTACACATTCTGGGCGGCAAGGCGAGGCCACGATTTTAACTTCCTTGGTCCCTTCTTGTTTGGTGCTGTGCTTGTACTTGTGGTATTCGCAATGATTCAGGTATGTTCAGTATCCTGCATTCATTCCCTGCATATTTATATCATCTCCTTCGTTTAGGGGTAGCAATATGTGACACGATCTGTGAACCCAACATGAACACGACACGAAATTAGTGAGTTTGAGTTTGATGTTAATGGGTTCGGGTCAAAATGGATTGACCCGTTAAGACATGACTTGTAAACAGGTCAATAATGGGTCAACCTACTTAACACGAAATCAACCCGTCTTGATCCGTTTAGAATTTATTTCAAGATTGAAATTTTATTATTGTTAAGTTGTAATATTGGTATTTCTCAGTATGCCTATGTTTTTATTGTTGGGATTGTGATTTTAGACTTATGCTCATATTTGTGTTTGTAATATTTTTTTATTATATGTTAAAATTTGAAAAATATTTATATATATATATATATTTTAAAGATATTATGGTTATTAATAAATATAGATTTTAACTTTTATGTGAAATTATGTTAATTAGGTCAAATGAGTTATACATTTTAGTTCAACCTATTTGCATGGAATAAACGAGTTTAAATGAGTTATGTCGTGTTAATATATTTTTAATTAATTATTAAATGGGTTAAAATGGGTGACACGACATGACTCATTATCTAAGTGGCTTGGGTTAGGATTTAAAAGTTTGACACGTTTAGCTTAACGGGTTGGGTTTGAGTTGGCTTATATAATTGAATGCTCATGATTTGACACGACATGAATATGATTTTGCCACCCCTACGGCTTCATTAGTGCATGCCATAGTTGTATTTGTTGCATTTGGTGCTAACTGTGGACTGAGATTTTTATATCTGGCTGCAGATTTTTTTTCCGCTTGATAGGATTGCTGTGACGATCTATGGATGCTTGGCATCACTCATATTCTGTGGGTACATAATTTACGACACTGATAATTTGATCAAACGGTTCTCCTATGATGAGTACATCTGGGCTGCAATCTGCTTGTATTTGGATATCATCAACCTCTTCCTGGCGATTTTAACTATTTTCAGGGCTACTGATTAGCGAAAAAAGGAAAGTATGCTGGATCTCTGCTTCCTCATATATGTTCTGTGATCAAAAGAGAAATATATTCCTGTCAATAGGTTCATCTTTTCTTCCACTGGTGGGGCTCAACGTCAATGTTGTAACTTGTAAGCCACTCTTCTGTAATTACACTGATAAGTAAATACCAAATAATGGAGTTGGAATTTTGCTTTCCATGTATTTTGTTATTGTCTAGACCGGTTTGAATCAACAGTATTGTACTGCCCATCATTTGGACAAAACGATGAAGCATACTGGTTTGAGGCACTCGGATGAGTCACATATGGTGAAACAAGGATTGAGATTCATTACAATTTTTTATTTAAACCATTTTTACACTTTAAAGAGAGAGAGAGAAAGTATATAATAAGGTTTAAATGTTGTCTTTATCTTTAAAAGAGTAATGTTATATGCAGTCGTAGAGTATCTAAGCATGAGATTTACTATTAAAAAATTACTAGTGAATCTTACAACGCTTTGAAAAAAAATATGGTTTACTATTAAAAAATTAATTTTTTTTTTATATGGGTATCGTATTTATTCACTTTTTTCAAAATGATTGCGCGGCGTTTGCACATTCACAATTGTAGCAATCTGTTTCTCCTCTCTAAATTGTTCAAAGTGTTTGATTCAGAAAACGGAAAGAAATGCAGGTTGCGGATGCGTGAGTATGCCACAAGAACGAGCTTTGAAAATTATGCAAATCTGAATTTTAGTATGAGAGATTGGTAAAGTGCTTATAATACGAGTCCAACTAGATCTAACAAGACACGAACCCAACATATATAGAACATACGAAGGTAATGGCTTCTATGGAAAAAACCACTACTACAGCAACGAAGACAACTGCATGGGGCTGGGCATGGTGGGATCTGGTTTCCTCTTTCTTCTTCTCTTTCCTTTCCTTTCCTTCATCCACCTTCCAACTGTCTTGCCTCAACCGCCAGGGTTGCCAACACTGGCACGCCCACCATTGAATAGAGGATGAATGGTGTTTTAATTTGGCATGCAAAAATTGTAATCACAAATAAATATAATCAAGATCTATACACCATTTTTAACTTTGGAGGCTCCTAATTGATACTAAAATCCTTACCATTTTACCTCCATAATTTTATAAACAAACCCACAATAGTAAATGGGAATATCATATATTATATTTGTGAAATCATCCCCTGCCTTAAAAGTTTAGGTTGATGGGTAAAAATAAATTTAATTATTTGTATTATATTTTTAACTCTCTTACTAGGGTGCAGAATCGGGCCCGATTTTTTTTTTTTGGTCCAGTCCAAAACCCGAAAATCCGGGTCATTCGGACAGTTATCCGCTCGGATTGAATCCGAGCAGGTAGAAAAAATATTATACCTGCCCGGATCCAATTACGGATCCAGTTTTTAAATCGGATATCCGTAACCGGTTTCTCTTTTAAAAACATTGTTAATATTTTAAAACGCCAACATTTTGCTAGCACCGATGACCTTTCAATTTGGTCTTCCCTCTCATTTCAACTTTTGATATTTCACTCGACAGACAACTCTGTCTCTCTATCTCTCAACTTCCAACTTCTGAAAATCAGAAATCCTAGCCGTCACTACGAGGACTGTCATTCTGTTAGGCCCCCACGTAGAGTTGACTCTAGGGAAGCCGCACATGCCCTAGTCATGGTGGGGGAAGACACATTGGCTAGCCCTCAACCATGCCTTGGCTCGTGGGAGACCACCCACGGGGCGCCCAGCATGCGGCCTAGTGAGGTTAGTGGGCGACTGCCCAAGCACGCAGCCATGCGCGCAGCACAGCCCGCGCGCACAGCCATGCGCACGGCACAGCACACATGCGCAAGTCAGCCCGCGCGCACAGCCATGCGCGCGGCACAGCACGAATGCGCAGGTCAAACCACGCGCGTAACCATGCGCGCGGCACAGCACGCAAGCGCGAGCCAACCCGCGCGCACAACCATGCGCGCAGTGCAGACCATGTGCCTGGCAGGGGGTGCAGCAGCCCACGCACATCCCAATGCGCAGGCCCGTGCGCGCGCTAGTGGGCCGCAAGGCCCTGCGCACTCCCAAGTGCCGCAAGGCCATGCGCACACCCTTGTGTGGCATGGCCAACCCAGCCAGACCAGCCATGCCAGCCAGCGCGCACGCGCGCGCACCCGCGCGCGCACGCACAGACCATCAGCATGCCAACACCAGTCCAGACTCACCCAGCCGCACGCCAGCAAGGTTAGTGGCATGCCCCCAGGCATGCCATCCAGCGCACGGTCCCAACCCCTGCCTTGTAGAGCAGGCCAGTGGCATGCCCACCAGGCATGCCATCCAGCGCATGGCTCCAGCCCATGCCTTGCAGCCCACACCTAGGCCACCAGCATAGCCCATGCCACGCATCACATGGCTGACCTGAAGCCAACCACGCAGCACCAGGTGACCATGGTCCAGCCCGAGACCACCATGCATCCCTAGCCCATCATGGGCCATGCATGCCACGACTAGACTTGATCCATGACCACCACCTTATGGTTTTTCATTTATTTCATTTTAATTATTTGATTTTATGGAAGGGACCCATTGGGGGTTTCCAATTTGTTTTTCTTATAAATAGAACCTCATGCAATCACTCTAGGATCTTTTGGCAAAAACTCTTGAGAGAGAACACTTGTGAGAGATCAAACTTTCGGTACTTGTGCACTTGGGCAAGTTGGGTGCAATCCGTGAATCCCACTTGATTTATCCATATATGTTGTTTATCATTTCTTGTGCAATTCGTGAATCAAGATTTGATTGTGTGTGTTTGCTATTTTAATTATTCAAGTGCAATAGTGTTCTACCCGTGTTCTTGGAAGTTCATTATTATTCATGAAGTTATCCACCATTGTGGCATTTTCAATCCATTCAATCCTTGTATTCGGCCAACAAAGGTGTTAGCCACTTTCCATAAGTGACCCTAACCCCTTTTGGCAACCCTAGCCGCCACACTCACTAGCCCAAATCGGCAAACCTCAACATCACTTTCCCTTCCACATTTCCACTTTTGGTAACCCTAGCCGCCCACTCACCATCCCAATTCGGCAAACCTTAACTCCACTTTCCTTCCACTTACCACTTTTGGTAACCCTAGCCGCCCACTCACTATTCCATTTCGGCAAACCCTAGCCAACTCATCATTCCTATTTCCACTTTAGGCAAACCCTAGACATCACTTCCCTTTCCCATTTCGGACAACCCTAAACCTACACTAGTGCCGTGCTTCCCTACTCACTCCCAAGCTGTGCACTTCCATCATCCAATCCCAACATCCCATACTTTTACTAGCCGAAATCCTTAACCTCACATTTGCATATTGGTCATCTTGACCATCATTGGACGTGGACCAAGCAAGAGAAGAACAAAGACTCAGTCACATCAAGGCTACCATTGGATTTGTGAGACAAGTGTTTGGGGACTAGACCGAGGTCCTTAACATTTATGGTGCTTTCGTTGAAAGGATTCTTGTTTGGTGAATTTTGAGAAGTTATCACTTCTCCACGAGGTAAACAACGCGTTAACTCATAACTTTGTGAATTTGTTGGGGGAGACCCTCGTTGGATCTCATATATTGTATTGTTTGTAAAATTGAAGTTTGGGGGTTGAGGTAGAGGACGGAGTAGAGTTCTTGAAGGAATCGACCACCCTTGAAGGTATAGGATCCAAGGTTGGACCGTGTGTGTGCAAGAGGGGTTGCCCACCCAAAAAGGTGGACAACTCAAGGTTGGACTTGGTGAACCATCTTGCCGTCCAAGAGAAGTGCACGTGCTGTCCAAGCTACCCCAAACCGAATTTTTCAGTTTGCAAGCACTACCAAGAGGTTAGTTTGCAAGCACCATGACCACAAGTCATCAAGAGACCGAGATGATGGCAGGTTCCAACCGGGAACGTATTGAGAGGCTCGAGGAACACAACACAAGAGTCTTGGACGTTTTAAGTGAGGTCAACACTACTATGGCCGAACTTAGAATGGCCATGAATGTCACCACCCATGATAGTGAAGAGCATCGAAGAGCCACGAAAGTTTTGAGAAGAGAGACTCACGAGAATATTGAAAGAATCGAGAGGAGAATTGTAGAAGGCCAAGCTTCACGACAAGAGGCAAATGGACAAAGGCATGATGCTTTTGTAGATGGAATAGAGACTAGTATATCTGAATCCATGCGTGAGCCTAGACATGAACCCCCAAGAGTTGAGTATAGAAGAGAGGGGAGAGTTGAGAATGACCACATAGCCGTGAAAAGGTGAGTTCGTGATGATGTCCGCCATTCTAGAAGTCCGAGTATAAGGAGAGAACCTCAAGATGTGATGTTTGAAGTCCCAAGGTACGAAGAACAACATGAGGCCGAGTATGACTTGGGCCATAGAAGACCAAATGGTTATGATGAGCATGACCATAGGAGGCGCCACAACCATGAGAGGAGAAGGGGCCATAGAAATGAAAGGCATGAGGAAGAGCACTATGATAATAGAGTTGGAAACCGGGCACATGACCAGGGACCAAGGAGACCAAAGGTGGATTTTCCCAAGTTTAATGGGGGGGATCCATATGAGTGGTTAGACAAAGTGGACCATTATTTCCGTGTGTATGAAGTTCCAAGAGATGCGAGAGTGTCTACGGCATGTTTCCATCTTGAAGGAAGAGCAAGTAAGTGGTGGCGTTGGCTATGCGACCAATATGACCAAGAGAGGAGGCGCCTTGGGTGGACGGCCTTTGAAAAAGAGTTCTTGATGCAATTTGGCCCGTCACCAATTGTCAATCACCATGGAAAATTGGCCAAGTTGAAACAAGAGGGAAAAGTACACTATTATATAGATGAATTTCGGCAACTCCAAACCATGGTGAGGGGTTGGACCGAAGAGGTTTTGATTAGCACTTTTGTAGATGGATTGAAGCCTTGGCTTGCCAAGGAAATAAAATTGAAACAACCCACAAGATTGCAAGAAGTGATGAGAATGGCCGAAGTATTGGAGGAAAGCACTCACATGGAGAAGCGCCATTCCAAGGAAATGGGGAGCAAATTTTCTAAGCCTTTGCAAACCAAAATCCCTTGGAAAGGCAAAGAAGTAGAGGGGAGTAGTTCTAAACCAAAGCCTTATGAAGTCAAGAAGTTATCAAGAGATGAGGTCCAAGAGAGAATCAAAAAGGGGCTTTGCTTCAAATGTGGTGACAAGTGGAGCAAAGAACACAAGTGTAAGGCCGGTCAAGCATATGTGTTGCTTGAGGATGAAACAAATGAAGATGAGAAAGATGATAGCAATGAAGAGACCACTAGTGAGGAAATAGAGCTTGAAGAGGCCAAATCTAGTGAACCACTAGAGGAGGCCGAATTGTCCTTGAATGCCATTTCGGGTGTTCCTAGACCCACATCCATGAAAGTAATGGCATGGGTGAGGAAATTTGAAGTAACTCTTTTGGTGGATAGTGGATCCACTCATAATTTCATCAATGCCAATATTGTGACTAAGATTGGGTTGAAACCGTGTGCCATTGAACCTTTTAAAGTGAAAGTTGCCAATGGGAACAAGCTTAAGTGTGAAGCACTTGTGAAGGAAGTGAGGATGAACGTGCAAGGTGTGAGAATAGTGGCCGATCTTCATGTACTAGCACTTGTTGGCCTTGATGTAGTGATCGGCAATGCATGGCTTAAGGGTTTTGGAAGGGTCATTCATGATTACCACAATATGACCATGGAGTTCAAACTTGGTTCCAAGAAAAGAGTGTGGAAAGCCTTGACAACGAAGGAGGTGAAAGCTTGTGAGGCCCTCATGTTTGAGAAGTTGTGCAAAGGTGGGGCTTATTGCTTTGCCATTGTGATGGCCAAGGATGACTCACTATGTAATGTAGAAAAGAGTGGAAGTGAAGGCAACAAAGATAAATTAGAGGGGCTGCCCGAGGAAGTAAAAGAGGTGTTGGAAGACCATCGGGGAGTGCTAGAGGTGCCTTCCACATTGCCACCATCTAGAATCTTTGATCACCGAATTGTGTTAGTGAATGAAGCAAAACCGGTGAATGTTCCACCTTATCGATATGCCCATTTTCAAAAAGGGGAGATTGAGAGGCAAGTGGATGACATGTTGAAGAATGGATTGATAAGTCCAAGTACTAGTCCATTTTCTTCTCCTGTTCTCCTAGTGAGGAAGAAAGAGGGGACATGGAAGTTTTGTACCGACTATAGGGCTTTAAATGAGGCCACGGTGAATGATAGATTTCCTATCCCAACCGTGGATGAGATGATTGATGAGTTGCATGGAGCAACGGTGTTTTCCAAGTTGGACTTGAGGGTGGGCTATCACCAAATAAGGATGAAGAATGAGGACATTCACAAGACTGCTTTTAGAACACATTCCGGGCATTTTGAGTATCTTGTGATGCCTTTCGGATTGTGCAATGCTCCATCCACCTTCCAAGCCGCCATGAACACCATTTTTAAACCACTTTTGAGGAAATATGTTTTAGTGTTCTTTGATAACATTTTGGTCTACTCCAAGACCAAGGAAGAGCACAAGAATCATTTGAGGGTTGTAATGAGAATTTTAGAAGAGCACCACTTCTTCATTAAGGCTTCCAAATGTGCATTTATGGAGAAGGAGCTTGAGTATCTTGGTCACTACATTTCGGGTGAAGGAGTGAAAGTAGATCAAAGGAAGATTGAGGCCATGGTTGATTGGCCATTACCTAGTGACGTCTCGGCATTGAGGGGATTCTTGGGGCTAACCGGCAACTATAGGCGGTTTGTGAAGAATTATGGGCTTATTGCAAAGCCACTTACATCCTTATTAAAGAAGGACAATTTCACATGGACTCAAGAAGCAAGAGATGCTTTTGAGGAATTAAAAATGTCTATGACTACCACCCCCGTGCTAGCATTACCAAATTTTGAGAAACCATTTGAAGTGTACACCGATGCAAGCGGTGAAGGAATAGAGGCTATTTTGGCCCAAGGGAGAAGGCCAATAGCTTTTATTTCCAAGGCACTTGGACCCATGAAGAAAGCATGGAGTACATATGCTAGGGAGATGCTTGCGGTGGTACATGTCGTGAAGGTTTGGAGGCCATACTTGTTGGTAGAAGATTCACCATTATCACGGATCAACAAGCTTTGAGGCACTTGCTTCAACAAAAAATAGTGACACCCGAGCAACAAAAGTTCCTAGTGAAGCTACTTGGGTTTGAATATGACATCATTTACCAACCGGGTAAGGAGAACAAAGTAGCGGATGCCTTGAGTAGGAAAGAGGGAAGTTCTATTCTGTGGTTAGTGCATGAAGAAGAAGACTCATCTATGTTGGCCTTGAGTGGGGCCGAATGGAGAATTTGGGACAAGATTCGTGAAGCTACAAGAATTGATGCGAGAGCTATTGAAATAGTTGAACTCCTAGAAGCCGAAGGTAATGGAGTTGTGGGGTTCAAAGTGAATGATGGCTTGATTTATTACAAGGGACATGTGTATGTGCCGAATGTTCCTAACTTGAGGAAGGAGATCCTTGACCATTTTCACAATAGCAAGGAGGGTGGCCATTCGGGTTGGCTAAGAACCTACATAAGGATCAAACATTTCTTTTATTGGGAAGGAATAAAAAAAGGAGTGAAGAGGCTTGTGGCCCAATGTGATGTATGTCAAAAAGCCAAATATGAGACAAGGCCCCCATCTGGGTTGTTACAACCATTACCCATTCTCAAGTTGATTTGGGAAGACTTGAGTATGGATTTTGTTGAGGGGCTACCCATTAGTGGAGGTTTTGAGGTAATACTTGTGGTGATTGATAGATTAAGTATGGGCACTTCATTCCACTCACTCACCCTTACACGGCCAAGAGTGTGGTCAAAGCTTTTGTTGATCATGTGGTGAAGCTTCATGGGTTCCCAAAGAGCATAATCACGGATCGGGATAGAGTATTCATGAGTTCCTTTTGGAATGAGTTGTTTGAGCTTCAAGGAAGCAAGTTGAAGGCAAGTTCATCTTACCACCCACAAACCGATGGCCAAACCGAAGTGGTTAATAGAACACTTGAGCAATATTTGAGGTGTTTTTGTCATGAGGAACAAAGAAGGTGGGGGGTTACTTGTCTTGGGCGGAATATTGGTACAACACTTCATTCCATGCTTCCATACAAAGAAGTCCATTTGAGGTGGTATATGGGAGGACACCACCCACATTAGTGAATTATGAGAGGGGCACGGCCAAGAATGAGGAAGTTGAACAAGAGCTAATCACTAGAGATGAGGTCTTAGCAAAGGTGAAAAAGGAACTTGCTAAAGCCCAACAAAGAATGAAGAAGTACTATGATGAAGGAAGAATGATGGTTGCCTTTGAAGTGGGAGACTATGTGTACTTAAAATTGCAACATTTTGGCCAAATGACTTTGAGGAAGAAACTTAACTTGAAATTGGCCAAGAAATATTATGGTCCTTTTAAGGTACTTGAGAGGTTGGGAGAAGTGGCTTATAGGTTGGAACTTCCCCCAACCTCAAAACTACATCCGGCTTTCCAAGTGACCATGCTCAAGAAAAGAATTGGGGATCCTAGCCTCATTGTGGAAGCGCTACCCAAGTTTGATGATGAAGGGCGAATGCTCTTACAACCCAAAGAGGCCATTAATTATAGGGTCATCCCAAGAGGAAGAAAAAGGCAAAGTGTGTGGCAAGTGTTGATTAAGTGGATTAAAGCTCCAAGAGAAGAGGCTACGTGGGAAGATTATGATGACATGAGGACAAGGTTCCCGAAACTTATCCTTGAGGGCAAGGATATACTTGAAGAGAGGGGGATTGTTAGGCCCCCATGTAGAGTTGCCTCTAGGGAAGCCGCACATGCCCTAGTCATGGTGGGGGAAGACACCTTGGCTAGCCCTCAACCATGCCTTGGCTCGTGGGAGACCACCCAGGGGGCGCCCAGCATGCGGGCAAGTGAGGTTAATGGGTGACTGCCCAAGCACGCAGCCATGCGCGTAGCACAGCCCGCACACACAGCCATGCGCGCGGCACAGTACGCATGCGTAGGTCAAACCGCGCGCGCAACCATGTGCGCGGCACAGCACGCATGCGTAGGTCAAACCGCGCGAGCAAACCCCCGCGCGCAACGCAGACCATGCGCCTAGCAGGGGGCGCAGCAGCGCGCCGCGCGCCCACGCACATCCCAATGCGCAGGCCCATGCGCGCGCTAGTGGGCCGCAAGGCCCTACGCGCGCCCAAGTGCCGGAAGGCCATGCGCACACCCTTGTGCGGCATGGCCAACCCAGCCAGACCAGCCAACGCGCGCGCGCACGCACAGACCATCAGCATGCCGCACGCCAGCACCAGTCCAGACTCACCCAGCCACACGCCAGCGAAGTTAGTGGCATGCCCCTAGGCATGCCATCCAGCGCACGGCCCCAGCCCGTGCCGTGAAGAGCATACCAGTGGCATGCCCACCAGGCATGCCATCCAGTGCATAGCTCCAGCCCATGCCTTGCAGCCCACACCTAGGCCACCAGCATAGGCCATGCCGCGCATCACATGGCTGACCTGCAGCTAACCACGCAGCACCAGGTGACCATGGTTCAGCCCGAGACCACCATGCATCCCTAGCCCATCATGGGCCATGCATGCCACGACTAGACTTGGTCCAAGACCACCACCTTATGGTTTTTCATTTATTTTATTTTAATTATTTGATTTTATGGAAGGGACCCATTGGGGGTTTCCAATTTGTTTTTCTTATAAATAGAACCTCATGCAATCACTCTAGGATCTTTTGGCAAAAACTCTTGAGAGATAACACTTGTGAGAGATCAAACTTTCGGTGCTTGTGCACTTGGGCAAGTTGGGTGCAATCCATGAATCCCACTTGATTTATCCATATATGTTGTTTATCATTTCTTGTGCAATTCGTGAATCAAGATTTGATTGTGTGTGTTTGCTATTTTAATTATTCAAGTGCAATAGTGTTCTACCCGTGTTCTTGGAAGTTCATCATTATTCATGAAGTTATCTACCATTGTGGCATTTTCAATCCATTCAACCCTTGTATTCAGCCAACAAAGGTGTTAGCCAGTTTCCATAAGTGACCCTAACCCCTTTTGGCAACCCTAGCCGCCACACTCACTAGCCCAAATCGGCAAACCTAGCCGCCACACTCACTAGCCCAAATCGGCAAACCTCAACATCACTTTCCCTTCCACATTTCCACTTTTGGTAAACCTAGCCGCCCACTCACCATCCCAATTCGGCAAACCTTAACTCCACTTTCCTTTCACTTTACCACTTTTGGTAACCCTAGCCGCCCACTCACTATTCCATTTCGGCAAACCCTAGCCAACTCATCATTCCTATTTCCACTTTAGGCAAACCCTAGACATCACTTCCCTTTCCCATTTCGGACAACTCTAAACCTACACTAGTGCCGTGCTTCCCTACTCACTCCCAAGCCGTGCACTTCCATCATCCAATCCCAACATCCCATACTTTTACTAGCCGAAATCCTTAACCTCACATTTGCATATTGGTCATCTTGACCATCATTGGACGTGGACCAAGCAAGAGAAGAACAAAGACTCGGTCACATCAAGGCTACCATTGGATTGGCGAGACAAGTGTTGGGGACTAGACCGGGGTCCTTCACACGTTTGCCGTTCATTGTTCGCCCATCTCTTTCTCAACGTCGTTTGCCTACGGTATATTCTTCTCTCTCTCAACCTGAACTCTCCATTTGTGTAGCTTTGTTCCTTCCTAAAAAACACTACGGAAATCCAACTTCCCCTAAGCCCGAAAACCTAACTTTGTCTCTCTTTATCTTCTCTTTCTTTCTCTCACTCTCTCCCCGAAAACCCTTGCATCCCTCAACGAAACCCATCACTCACTCTCTCACAGTGCAGCTTCTCCCAGATCTGGGTTTACAATTTTTGTTTGAGTCCATATCCATGTGATTTGTGAATCTTGGTTGCCATTCCAGATTTAAACGTTTTATGGGGTTTTTAAAATTTCGTAGTATAGATTTGATTTAGATTAGATCTGGGTTTACATTTTTGTTTGAGTCCATATCCATGTGAGCATCTCTCACTTTGTAAAGGTAGATATTTTTAAAGGTAGATATGGATAGATTAGATCTGGGTTTTCGTTTTTGTTTGAGTCCATATCTATTTGGTTTGTGTGGGACTTGAAAAAACTACCATACCTGCAATTAAAAAACATCCAAAAAGAAGAATTGCAAGAATCATTAGTGATGAAGTCAAAAAGAATTAGAACACCTTACTCGACTATTAATCACTAAAATCTTTGAGAGGGTTCCTTTAGTCATGTAGGTATGCTTGTAGTTTCTCACAGGGAAACACTAGTATGGATTGATTGCTATACAAGCTCTTTAGACCATCTTTCAAGCAAAAGAAAGCAAGGAATCCCTTGTGTTTCTTAATGATATTTGCAAGGTTGTTCTACAGAAGTAACTCAAACCAAAAGCTCAATTCAACAAATAAATAAGGAGGGCATGCAGATGTCCAGAGGATAGACCAAACAACTTAAATCTTAAAACCACTTGAATAGAAGCAGTAGTAACCGTCCAAAAAAAACAACCCAAGATAGAAAGTACGGAAATAAAGTAAACCAAAAGCTTCCTATCCACTAATGCAATATGTAACAGAAATACCCAGTAACAATCACCAAAGAAAAAAACCCCAATTGAAGAAGAAGAGTCACCTTGCTTGCTGGTTTTTCATGAAGTTCAGACCTTGTATAAGAAACTCTGTAGTCTCTCCGAATACTGGCCAACCCATTGTACTTGGAGGCAATCCTTTCTTCCTGTACCTCACCTTATTCCATCTCAGCAAAGCAAAGCAGATACAGAGCACCAACACCACCCCAAGAACTACCATACCTATAGATTTGGTTTGTGCGAAATGTTTCTGTCTTGGTTTTGAAGTTCTTGTAGATCTCTTGCATATCGAACTCGTTCAGATAGCGAATGATTTGAATCTCTTCTTGGTTGTTTGTTCTGTCCTTTCTATTTCTCGATAATCTTTTGGTTTGGATCTGTGTATGGGGTTTTTTCTCATTTGTTCTCTATATAATATGCATATCAGTTAGGATATGATTTTTGTACTAATTTCTTGATTTCCACAGTTCTTTACTGCTGCTTTTGAATTTTTTACTATTTGTTCCTTGTAAAATTAATGTTTTGTAATACGATGTAAGCAACAATATAGAGTATAAAGTATGTAGTGAATAGGCTATAAAAAATTTGAAAAAATGCCTATAAAAATATTCATTATATAAAAAAAATGCCTATAAAAAATAATAAATGTAAAAGCCTTTTAAAGAGTGTTAAAAAGTTTTTCTTAAAAAAGGTGTTTTAAAATTTGTAAAAACATATTTATTTTGGTATAAAATCTAGATATTGTCCAAATCCAGATAAAAAAAAACCTTTTAGAAAGTGTTGAAAAGTTTTTTTTTTTTTTTTTAAAAAAGCATTTTAAAAATGGTAGGAACTTATTTAAAAAAACCAAAAAAAAAAAAGTAAAAAATCCGGATTTCCAGTTTGAAACCGGATATCCGGGTTGAAATCCAAATATTCACCCGGGTTTCAATCCGGTTTATCCGAGCGGATATCCGCCCGCTTTTAAAAAGCCAGATCCGGATCTTTTCGGATATCTGGATTCGGATCCAGATGCATAACCCTATCTCCCACATATATATGTGAGCCAGACTCTCCCTCAGTGAGTGAGCTAGCGAAGTAAAATTAATAATAAAAAATAAGAAATGATATTTATAGCGATGGAGTACATAAGTACTATACAATTATTTTTAAAAAAAGTGAGTAAAGTATAGAATTTACATGAAAAAAATAAGTTTTTAATAATGAATTTCACTGTTTTTGATCTCATTCATTGTGACATGTGGGGTCCATTTCCTATCCCATCTTATCAAGATTTTCATTATTTTCTTTCCATAGTAGACACTACATACAATCATTTTTCCAGCTTCTAGAAACACAATCCGATTCCAAAACTAAAGTTATACGATCTGATAATGGCAACAGATTCAATATGATAAAATTCTATAATAATCGAGGTGTTATATACTATAAAAGATGTGTATACACACCTCAACAAAATGATGTTGTTGATTGTAAGCATCAACACATTCTAAAGGTCACTAGAGCCCTCAGAGAGAAAATTTTGAATAAAAATATTATAAAATAAAAATTATTTAAATATTATTTTTGTTTTAAAATTTGAAAAAAGTTGTAACGCCCCGGTCCCGCACGGGTCGAAGAGTTACTTCCTAACACTTAAACTCACCTTTCAACAATATAAAAAAAAAGACTCCAAATTCCCAATATCATATAGAAAATTCGATTCAATCTAATTTCCTCAATATAACCAATTTTCCATTAACCTAAACATCCGAAATAATATATCTGCAAACATCATTGGGGCAAAAATGGTAATAGAGCGCATCATCTATTAGGTTAACCGAGACACCACATATTTCATCTTTAAGTAAAGCTATCACAAAAACAAAGCAGCGGCAACAACACTTACCCAAGGAAAACTACGAGGCAGCGGCACCGAGGGGAAGGAGGTCACGACGGAGTTGGGTTACGGTGGAAGGTGGTTGTCCCGACAGTCGTGCACTAAGAGAAAGAGAGCGAGAGAACGGTGAGAGAGAGAGAGAGAGACACCAGAGAGATGAAACACGGTGAGAGGGATACCGTGCGAGATGCTCACCGAGGCAGCAAGAGACAGCGACAAGGTGGTTGGGGCGGCAGCAAATCACGGAGTCATTGGGCGTCAATGCCGCTGGACTTCCCCTACTATGGCTAGCGTTACCGAAAGGGTTGAGTGGTGCTCTGTTTTCGGTGGCTAAAACAGGGGAGTTTTCTGTTCACTACGTAGGTGGTCGCCTTCGGCAGTAAGGTGGTGGTGCAGAGCAGAGCAGTGGAGGTTTAAAGTGTGGCTCGGTGGCTTTCGACGTGCATGGGAGAGTACCTCGGCATGCTGGTCAGCGTCGCTAGATGCTGTGCATGGAGCTGGGCAGTTTCACACGGTGGTTAAACAGGGGTGTTGCATTGGTCGTGCGTGGAGGGGTCGGAGCTTACGAGGTGGTTGGATGGTGGCGTCCGTTGGAGGTTGCTGGATAACTCGGGTTCACGCAGGCAGTAACTGGTTTGTGGTGGATTTCCTGGTGCCTTCCAACTTGGTGCGGAGAATATAAAAAAAAAAATAAAGGTAGAGAGCATCGATCTACAAGGTGAAGTTTATTGAGAAACCAAAACGCACGGGAAAATGGTGGTTACGTGCATGGGGGCAGCAGTTACATGCAGTTGCCGTGCTTGATGCGGGGAACTTCTTGTACATGGGCATGAGGAACGGATGAGTGAGAAGAGAACGGTTGGGAGTAAATAATAAATAAATATATATATATATATATATATATTGATTGCAAGCTCTATGCTAAACCCGGGTGTCACAAAAGTTATATCATTTTTTGTGTTTTGTTTGGAGGTTTGGGAAAGTTGTATTGGATTTTGTGTTTGGATAATTATTAGATGAAAATTCTAAATATTTAAAAGTGAAAAGTGTTTTGGATTTGAGTGACGTTTGGGAAGAAAATTATGAGAAGATTTGAAAATATCTGAGAATATCTCGTTACCCAAACATGACCTTAAGCTCGAATACTTGCAAGATTACCTCTATTGATTTCTCCAATCCATTTGATTCCATAGGAGATCGTTCACACACTATAGGTACATTATATCTTATCTCTTTTACTCTGTCTTATTTAAAATTGTCTACTGCTCACCGTTCTTTTACTTGTCTATTTCTTCCCATTATGAACATAAAGCCTTTAACCAAGCAATCAAAAACACACACTAGAAAGAAGTAATAGTTGCTTAATAAATGCTCCTAAAAAAAATAAAACCTGGGCTCTAATTGATCTACATCGGGTAAGAAATCAATTGGTAGTAAGTGGGAGTACAAATGTAAATTTAATACAAATGAGACTTTAGAACATTGCAAAGCTACACAACAAGAAGGTATTGGTTACTTTGATACATTCTCCCTTGTTGGAAAGATTGTCACTATTCAGTGTCTCCTACCTTTGGCAGTTGTTTGCAACTAGCATTTACACGAGTTTGCTAGTTTCCTTCGTAGAGAGCTAGATGAAAAAGTATATGTGCAAGTCCCACAAGGATTTACAAAACAAGGAGATACACGAGTTTGCAATATAGTTTCGTTAGTAGGTGTTATTATGCTACTAATATCCATGGGAATAGAGACGTGCATGGTCACCACCACGGCAGACTTTGTAGCGGTTAACACCCATTCCTCCTACAATGCAATTATAGGGTGATAAACTTTGAACAACTTGAAAATCGTCACCTCCACCTATCACTTAAAGATAATACGTGAAAGAACTTAAGGACGGAGAAAGGGATGTGCATGTAGCAAAGACGATGATGAGATTAAGCATTGGACAGACGCTACCACCACCACCTCCCGAACTTATTGAGCATGGGGTTGAGGCACAAGACGAGCAAAAATTGAAGTAAGAAGGAGTTGATGAGCCCTTGGAGCTCATAAGCCTGGATTCAGGTCGCCCCTAGGCAACAACAAGAATGGGGATTGAAATTAGGCTGACTAAAGTGACTCATAATTGAGCACAAGGATATGTTCACTTGGAATCATGAAGATATGTCTGGTATCGACACCGAAATCATCAAGCACCACCTTTGTGTTAGCCTAGAGGAAGCTCCGCCATAAGCGAATGAGCTTCAGAACGGAGAGATACACAGCGATAATAGAGGAAGTCGAACGCCTCTTGGCTACAGGGTTCATTAAAGAAGCCCATTACTCGGAGTGGCTCTCCAATGTGGTCTTAGGGAAGAAGCCGAATGAAAAATTGAAGATGTGCGTCGACTTCACTGATTTAAATAAATCATGCCCAAAGGACAGCTTCACTTTGTCCAACATCGACCTGATAGTCGATTCCGAGGCGGGCCACCAAATGTTAATTTTTATGGACGCCTGCTCTAACTACAACCAAATCTGGATGAGCCCGGGGAACCAAGAGAATACCTCGTTCATAATGGATAGGGGTTGTATTGCTACCAGGTTATGCCCTTTGGGTTGAAGAACGCCAGTGCCATGTACCAAAGGTTGGTAAACAGTATGTTCAAAGACCAAATTGGGCGCAACATGGAATTCTATGTGGACGACTTGCTTGTTAAGAGTAGGGAGCACAAACACCACTCAGTAGACTTACGCAAGGCTTTCACTATTTTTGTGGCAGTACAAGATGAATCTCAAATCCACAAAGTGCGCCTTGAGAGTGGATTAGGACAAATTCTTGGGTTTTATGATCTCGAAAAGGGGAATCGATGCCAATCCCAAGAAGATAAAGCGATAATCGACATGAAGGTTCCCGAGTGGTCACTACACTTGCACCTTGCGAATCACCACAGATCGCACCACTTTCTTAAGGGCATCGATCATCGCAAGTGCGGTCAAGTCTATCTCCTGCCGAACCTAAGTCAAGTGGTCGCTACACTTGCACCTTGCGAATCTCCATGGATGGCGCCACTTTCTTAAAGGTGTCTATCCTCACCAGTGCGTCATCCACAAGCACACAACCTATTTCACTAAATGGATCCAACTCTAAAATCCTAACACGACTAATAAAAATAGCAGGTGACACGACATATAACCTGTTTAATAATCAGATATTGTTGGGTTAATCAAAACACGACCCATTTCAACCCATTGAAGCCATTTTACAAATCGGTTAAGCTGACATGTACATTTTTTTTTTTTATAAATCCGATACATAAATTCATATATAATAAATAAGTAACTATGTAAATATACAGAATTACAACGAGATTTGTGATACAATATTTTATAATCAATATTCAAAATTTATAAAAAAATTTGAATATTTTTTATAAATGTATTAAAAGAAACAAAAAAAAAACAAAATTAATGTCTTAAAGAAATAAGATTATGTATTAACAAGAAAGGTTAATAGATTTGAGATATTTAGTAGTCAAATAATAATATCAATAGGGATTTACTATGCATCAACCACTATTCATTCACACACCACACACCTATAGCTTTTTTATAAGGTGTGAGAGTATTTTCCGTAGAGTATGAGAGTGTTTTTCATAGGATGTAGGGTGGTAAATAGTGACTCATGAAAATAATTTTTCATATCAATATTACATACAAACAACAACAATGGCATAAATCTAAAGATTTATAAAATTTGAATATTAAAGTGGAGCTTCATCCTTGATCTCGCTGAATATAAGATTTATTTAGATTATACCAATTAATTGTGGGTTTCATGAATGGACCTGCACTTGACTCATTTGTTAATCCTGTCTTATGAATCAATCTATTTTAACCCAAATCGATTTATATCAAATCCAAACTCACTTATTTCCTATTGTGTTCATGTGTTGGGCAAGGCAAGTCCCTACCCTAGATTTTTAAATAAAAAATAGTAAAATTGACTTTTTAATTTTTTTTATTAAAAATAATTTTATAATTGTTTTTAGTTAAACTGATTGTTGTAAGTTCTTTTTAGCTAAACATACTTTTTAAGATTTTTTTTTTTTTTTTTTTACTTAAACTGATTTTCTTTAGTATTTTAAGTTAAACAGATTTTTTTTTAAAAAAATATTTTAGTTAAACTGATTATTATTTTTTTTTTATCTAAATCAGATTAGCAATGGATGAATAATGATCACCCTCCATCCAATGCGTTTGATTAAATCCAAAAGTTAGGATAAGCAACTTTTTTGCTATTTTCTCCTCTTTGAGATAACCAAGTACTAGTGTCTGATGCCTGTCATAAAATCACAACATGTCGAGTCTCTTGGGAAATAAGTATAAGTGTAGTTATCACTTATCAGTCTAAGCTGCCTTCAAGACAAATTCTCTTTCAATCATCAGGCGTTGAAACAACTTGCATTTGCAACAATCATTGTGGTACCAGTATTTCACCTAAATTGCTGTCTCCTTGAAGCTCTTAGTCAACCATATTGCAGTTTCCCTCGGAGAAACTTTCTCAGGCCCAAATGGCTTCAACAACACACCAAGCTCATCAAGCCTTTCCTGCTGTAAGAGCCGGGCGCTGAACTCAAGCAACCCTTCCAATGCCTCTGCACGTTGCTGGTATGATGAGGTGTCAAACCGACGCTGCTGTGACTCAGAAGATGAACGACTTGAAACACCAGTTGGATTATGCTCCGAGCATTCGCTAACATTTCCTGCAGCTCCATGGCTGGCATCAGTGGGATTGGGCCTGGCAAAGGTTCTGTCCATGACTTGGACTGTACACTTGTCCTTTGTGATTGAGCAGTCACCTCTGTCTGGCGAGTTAGAAGAGCAATGTGCAGATGTTGATGAAGTTTGATGGATTGGAAAGAGGGTATCTTCAGAAGAAGCTAAGTGGAATTTGGCAATCTTGTCAATCTGGGGGGCATTGACAGAGATGTCTGTAGACTCCATGCTGCCAAGTAAGCCAACATTAGCTCTATAAGGGGTTCCTGAGGCTGCAGCTCTTGTTGGCAATGGAAGAGACGCTCTTCGTGTTGCCTGAGATCTTCCCAGTGGAGTTTGTGACATCGGAAGCTGCAAATATAAGCATTGATTTAAATAATCAACCAGACACGTAACACAAAGACAAGACTTGGGTTCTCAATCATGATCCTCGAATCCTCTACAGAAGTGGGGCGTTGCAGGATCCCCAAATAACTTGGTAGCAATAGATGATCATCAATCACAAAATCTTATTATTTTTTGTTGTTAACCATTTGATTTGACAAATGTCTTTGATAATAGTCATATAAAGTAACAAATGCAGTGACACTTCACAATAACCACACAGCACAAAATTAAGATACCAGACTCAATTTTCTTCCAGCTGGAAAATTTCAGAAAAATATACAAGGGATTAGAAGTCTTGGAAGATGTTATTCCGTCTGCTATTAACGTTAAGAACATTGATATGTTGCATGAAAAATGAAGCTGAGATGTTGCATTTACCATGTACACATGTATACTTACTGAGTCGCGTTTGGAAATAATATGGGGTATCTTTGATGGTGTCGTCTGTCTTTTTGGCGTAGCAGAAATCTTCCTTGGTGTCAATCTTGGGGTTTTGGAAACACTTGAAAACTTGCTGGTTATTGACTTGTCAAGATCATATTCTTTGTGCATACAACCAACAGATAATTCTGCGAACTTTTGACTCATGCTTGGGAATTCGAATACCTGCGCTCTCTGAGAAGAACACACGGAGTCTTGTTCAGTTCCAGATATACTAGGATTCAGTGTCCTGTCATTGCTGAATGACATTCTCTTCACTTTCACAGAATGAATTGAAATTGTTTCTGGCTCCACAAATCTTGTTCTCTTTATGTAGTTGGAATCAGACCACCGGTTTGGGATAGTCTGTCTTGGTCTATTCAGGTTTAGATGAATCTTAAGGACATATGGTTGAAGATGTGGATGAGTCAGCAGCTCTGCAGCCTGACAAAACAAAGTTACACCTATGGTGAATAAGCTGTACAAAGAATGAATGCTGAAGCATATACATTTGAATAATTTATACTGACAAGCTGTGGCATATTTTGGACATGGATATGGTTCTTAATTTTGGACATCTCCAAAATCTTCTAATTTTGGGCCTTAAGTTATCAGTGCTGATATTAATCAACACCAATCTGTTTTCTTAGTTAAATATTACTTTCTTAAACAGCAGAAAATTCATGACTACAAAATGTAAATAGAATTTCCATTCATATAAACCCATTGCATTTGTTTTAAATTTTAATCCAATCCAAAGTATCATACCCATAGGGTTATTTATCATATAAATCCAACACAGTAATCCTTAATCAATTCAATTACGAATGGCAAGCATGGAAGTGACTCAAGCAAATACATCAACAGTTCAGGGACCCATATGGAACATAGACTCCATGATTTAAATGCCAAATGCATATGGCCAATCAGATAACAGAAAGGATACATGTGCTGATAAAATAAAACAAAGTATTACAAGAAGAAAGGAACAGATAGAGTTACGCTTGGTCTAAGTTCTGGATTTTTCCGCAGCATGCTTTTAATGAGCCCTCGACTGGTGAAAAAAGAAAACAGAACAGGAAAACAGCAGCGGTGGCCAAAGCCCATTAGTTTATGGCACAGAGAGAAAGAGAGAGAGCATTCATTTAAAGAACAAAACAACTTCATTATTTGCTTCCCGGATGGAAAATTTCAAGTCATTAATGACATAAAACGATATAGAATTATAATAATTTCAAAAGAAATTGTTAAGGACTCACAATGCACCAGTATACATGGTTGGAAGGGGAGCCACAATAGACTTATTTATCTTGTTAATGAGAGCTTGCATGTCCTGCTCAGAGAAAGAAGACAAACTCATAATAGTTATATAAAGTGGACCGAAAGAGCAGGAAAAGACAAGAGACCGATAGAACCAAACACATGAATATCAAGGGATATGGAATCATTTTTTGTACTTTAAATAGCATCTTCAATGAGTGTCTCCAGCAGAATATCTTTCTAAGGTTTAGAGTAAGAATTAAGAACTATAAGAAGAAATTGATTACTGGAGATTTGAAATATGAGTGGACTCAATTTTACTTTGTATTGCTTATTTAAGGGAAGCATTTCTTCAACTGCTATGGGAAACATACTGGAATTCTGCATTTAGCCTCCTTTGAATTCAAATCTCATCTCAATTCATCTCATCTCATCATTACAACTTTTTTAAATTTTCACTCAAAATATAACAAACAATTCAACTTTTTCAAATCCCAAAACAATTTTTCCAAATTTCAACACAAAATAATAAACAATTCAACTTTTATTTTACTATTCACAAACCATCTCAACTCATCTTTAAATTCAAAGCACTCCTACTCATCCACAAGCACACGAAACAAATTGTTTGAATTAAATTAGCATTTCTTTGATGATACCTTCCCTTCCCCCCCCGGGGCCCCACTTTGATGTGACAGGTAAGATAATAGCAACACAATCCCATATGATCTAAAGATTAGATTTTCTGTCATCATCACAGGGTTCCGGAGGCCTACTTAATTGAAGAAAATAGAAAATAACAGCACTAATTAAAACTCCTTG
Source organism: Juglans mandshurica (assembly GCA_022457165.1). Classification (NCBI taxonomy): domain Eukaryota; kingdom Viridiplantae; phylum Streptophyta; class Magnoliopsida; order Fagales; family Juglandaceae; genus Juglans; species Juglans mandshurica. The sequence continues at coordinate 13,750,648 of CM039631.1, forward strand.
GTACTTAAAAATGTCCCTAAACAAGGAAAAATGGCAAAGAGACAACATTACAATCCATACTTACTGCAGGTCAGAAACTTACAAAGGCTTTAAATGCAGACTTGTGAGCAGTCATTTCATAAATACAACATCCTGGAATATGCACACATTAAAATCCAGCAATTATGAACACTAATCAAGTCCAGAGTGATATTCAAAGTTTAAAAAAATGCAATTTACCCAAAGACCATATGTCTGATTTGGAACCATAAGGTATATCGGCAAGAAGCTCAGGACACATATAACTTGGAGTTCCGACAATCTGGATATGAAGCAGAAGACCCATGGTGACTATGCAAAGCAGAGGTTGGGAAAACATGTTGTCATATCATTGGTCATGTTAACTTACAGAGGAAGCAAGATCATCAGAAGTCAACATCTTAGCAAGACCAAAATCACCTGTAACAAATTTTCAAATTTAATCTGGTAAAACTAATTAAAATGTACCGAATGATAAACCAAGACATAATTGAACAAAGACAAAACAAACTTATAACATACACCAAAAGGGACAAAAGGAGGACCACTTACCAAGACGAGTGTCTTGATCTTTTGTAAGAAATATATTTGAGCACTGAAGCAATTTTGGAATCATCAAAGCAAATTAGCTATGCGACTTCATGTATAAAATCAAACTAGCTTCTCTATTAATTTTCCACTAACCTTGACATCGCGATGAAGAATATGGTTGGCATGCAAGTAATCGAGCGCCATTAGGAGTTGAACTAACCATCTACAAAGTTTCTGCATTTACCAAAAATCTCAAGTATGAACCACACATGGAGCGCCTTAGTTTTCAAATAAGTTCCTAATACAGAATATTCGATTGTATTTTCCAAAAAAAAAAAAAAAAAGGTGGAGACTCAGTCCAAAAGTGTGACAACCTCTTCAGAAAAATGAACACCATTGGCCCTTTTAATTGCATCTGCCCTGCATAAAAAGAGGTGGGCAGTTGTGCATAGGTCAGAAAAATATACAGAATAAATTATGTTCAAGCAGATAGCAAAACATTAATCAAAATCAAATGACCAACTTAACCGTTAAATTTACTAACATGTCTCCTCCTTCACAATATCCAATGACAATGCACACAAAGCAACCCTGGAAGTCAAAACACAAACTGTCATCAACTTTAGATTAATCATAATTGGGGGTCATAAGTTCCTTAAGATGTATGGGACCAAGCAAAAAATCTACAACGCTACATTAGAAGTTAAACAAGTGAAGTGCATGCTCAAAACTGACCTTTTCCACCCAGGAATCTTTATACTCCACAATAAATGGATTCCGTACTTGAGAAATAAGCTCCATCTGCAGAATAAAGAATCAATACAGCATCTTACAAGCTGGTAATTATGAAGAACCATATCTGGATCTAAACATCAAGCAAATCTGAAATTGAAGACAAGCACATAATAAAGTATCCAGTACGCAAATATGAGCAACTGTAACTTCTCAAATATTAGTAATACTGACTGTTTCCATTTCTTTACATCTTTATAATACAAAACAAATTGAGAACTAATGTATGTATTTAGTTTCAAACAGTGAGTCAATAACTCTTAAATTTCACCTCTTAGATCACCTTCAAAGACTAAGAGAAATAAACTCTCACCCTCTATCCCTTAAATCTTTCAACAGAAATGAATAATGACATTAATATTGCTTTTGAAGCTTCAGAAAATGATAAAAAAAAACAAAAACAAAAATACTGACCTCCTGGTGGGCAGATCTGCGAGTCCTATCAGTCTGGCGTGCAAGACGGATTTTTTTCAACACATACCTTACATAGGAAACAAGATTTCTCCTATCAGACATGGTTCAAGTTTCAAATAAAATGTTAAACATAAACAGGTAATGTCCTCACTTCTTTTTCTCATTTTTATGCCTCACGAGAAGAGCATAACCAAAAGAACCTTTGCCAATCTGCTCTAGAATTTCATACTGTTCCATCTTTCTTATTACAACTCTCCCCTGCTTAGAAAAGAGCCATCAGTCCTAGCAATTATTTAGAAAATAAAAATGCAAATGAAAGATTACGCACAACACATTTAAAACAGTCTTTACTAGGTAACACATATCTACTACGAAAAACTAATGAAATCATGAAGAGAGAACAGTAATAAATAAATAAAGTGTCTGAAACCCCGCACCAGATGAGGACCTGACCAAAAAGGTACCCCGGAAGTCATATGAGATAAAGACAGGCCATGAGAAGGCATAGAAATGAGGATGTACAGACTCATAACGCTCCATGATTTGAACATCACAGCACAACTATGAAGTACATGTCCAGAGGGTTAACTGCTAGATCTAAGCTTCGCCTGGTCTAAGTAGGGTTTTACAAATATCATTTGCTTTTGGGTTTTACTCTGCAGTACATAAGATGCTTCCGCAGATTTCTACATGCTGAAATTGAGCTGGATGGCATCAAACTGAAACTCTCGTGAAGGGGTCTAAATTTAATGGCTGAAGGAATTGTAAACAATTTATACAACCCAAACGGGTCGTGAAGCTTGTTCTTCAGAAACTGTGTGCTCGGGTACAAATCTCCATGAGGGGGCATTATTTCCCTATTGCCACCGACCTATGGGGTGTTCACAGGCAAACACTGCCTAACTTGAACAACCCCCCCGCCCAAATAAAAAAAAACCGAACCACCCACTGAGGCAATCTGAACTAAAATAACTAGATGGCCATCTACCACCTTTGTTATTGAAGTCATTTAGATTAGAATCACATGGTATTTAGGTGTAAAACCCAGGAAAATGAATCCTTGAGGACATGTATGGACCACAAAGAATGAAAGGCGAGAAGAGTTGCATCATTATTGAGGTAAATAATGGTAAATTTTTAAAGTGCCTCCATCATTCGCTACCCACTTGTGCCTTCGAATGTAAATGAATAGAATGAACTCATCAAAGCCCTAAACCTACTATTTGAAAAAATATAGGATAAAAGTGAGCTGAAAACAATCAAAGCTATCCAGAGTTTCTTTCTCACGATTATAAATTTATATAGGATCAACGCGCTCATGGACGTCATAACCAAAGCAGAAGCCACCTAAATTTGTGCAGTAATGCACAAATACCCCCCCCCCCCCCCAAAAAAAAAAAAAAAAAATCCTAAATCTGAAAGATTGAACCCAGCAATAACAGGCAAAAAGAACAAGACTTTGAATCCATTGACTTTTTGAAATAGAAATTGTTTAAGGAAACTGAGAGCAGTAGCACCAAGAAACAGATACAATATTTTCTAGCTGCGAAAGGTTATCTAGAAGGTAAGACAAGAAAGCCAAAAACTAAAAAGCTCGAGAAAACAAGAAATTTTAATGGGTAGTTTTGAAACAACAAATAAAGAAACGAAATAAGAAATGGAGAAACGGTGCAGAAGAAAAGCAAAGGAAATAGCAAGTACCTGAAAGCTGAAGAAGATTGGGTGAAGAAGTAGATCCTCAAGTTCGTGGTTGGAAGAGAAAATGGGGAACTAACTCAGCTTCATTTGAATTTGCGGAGATATTTGAAAGACCAACATGACAAGGAGCTGAAAGAAACCTGAAGGCTCTCCACCTACTATTATTTATTATATTATTCTATATGTTAGAGAGAGAAAGAGCGGCAAAAGAATCGCAGATTAAAATCAAATGTGGATCCCTCCGTATTGTCTTAGATTAGAGATATGATAAGCCCAAATGCCAATGTATTCAAAATTTATTTCAACTCATCTCATCATTATAACTTTCTTAAATTTTTACGTAAAATATAATAAATAATTCAAATTTTATTCTATTATTCACAAACCATCTCAACCCATTTTTTTTTATCTTTATTTAGAACACTCTCAATAGATTCTTCATCTTATTTTTTTTAAATACATCATTAAAATTCATTTTTATATTTTACATACAAACTTTTATAATATATACACACAAACTTATCTATTTTTTCTTTATATCATTTAAATATTATATTTTTTAATATCTTTTATTCATTTCAAATAAAGTAAAAAATAAAAATTAGATAAAAATAAACAAATAAAGAGTAAAAAGTAAAGAGAAATTAATTAAATATTTATACAAGTGTGAATAGTGTTCCATAGATGTAGAGTTGGTATTGTAGCAAACTAAATATTATTATAAAATACATAATCCATTGGATGGGCTATATTAAACTATTTCCTTCAAATTTTACAAAAACATGGTTTTACATAACCCATTGGGAATGCTCTGGCTTAAAACATGAGATGAGATTGGCAACTAGCTCGTATGTTTTCGTAGATGAAATGAGTTGAGATGAGATGAAAATTAAAAATTAAATAAAATATTATTAGAATATATTTTTTTAATATTATTTTTGTTTTGAGATTTGAAAAAGTTGAATTGTTTATTTTATTTTGTGTGAAAATTTAAAAAAGTTGTAATGATGAAATGAGATGAATTGAAAAATTTTATGAAAACAAACGAGGCCAAATCAGTGGATAATACTAAATATTTAAAAATTTATTTATTTATTTATCTACTTTTTTATGCTAGCTCTTGAGTTTTGTTCTGAGATGATTTAAATGATCTCACAAATAAATAATTTTTAATAAAAAATTAATTAAAATATGAAATATTAATTGAAACATAATAATAATTGAATGAAAAATAATAATTTTTTTCTAATTACAATAAGATAATAAAAGTGATGGGAGTGCTACTAATGTTTGAGAGAGAGAGAGGTCAAAGCAAAGGTCATTTTAAACATTATGTTTGATATTGTAGAGATTCCTGAAAGTGAAAGGTGTGCACGGGTGTAGGGAAAGGGGATTCGGTTCTCTACACCGGTTTGTACCGTACGGACCATTCTGTTTTTCCTATCAACCTGTGCAGCTATGTTTTTTTTTTTTTTTTTAATTAGCAAAGGGTGTTCGGTTTAATAGCACTCTTATTGAATTATGCAAATACAAATTTAATGGAGGGTTTGGCTTAGGATTCCAAAATTGTGTTGCATTGAATTATGCAAATAAAAAAATAGATGACTTTTTGCTGCAATAAATTAGTTATTTAGGTCATATTTAATAGTCACTATAGCATGATTTTATTCCTTGCAAACTCTCTTTTCCCTATGTTTTGACTTTTACTGAACTCTTTTTTTTTTTTTTTCATTTCTTCCTATGTGTTCTTCCTCTTCAGCAGCAATTGTGTAATTGTGTTTCATTATCCTTGTAGCATTAAGAGCATTAATTGTTGTATACTGGAAAATTGTATTAATTTTCTAATTAATGGTTGTATCATGAATGGTTGTATACTCCAAGTCTCATATTGTAGAACAATAATATTTTCATGTAGCTCTTAATTTTTAAAAAGATAATAGCAAAAATAATTTAGAAAAAAATATTGCTGAATTAATAATATTTTATTATTACTATGACTAATAGATGAATAATTCAATGTGAAAATAAGTTTTGAGTGAAATAATCAAATATAAAATCATGTCATATTATACAAATTTTACATTTGCATTTACATAATCCAATACTAATTCTCGGAAAAACTCTTGATAACAAGCTTTTTATAATAGCATTTTCAATAATTCGACAAAAAATAACCTCTTCAAATTCGGATAGTTTTGAATCCAAGATGTTCGGTTTATACGATTTGCACCAAAATTATTAAAGAGGTCATGAACTCCTATGCTTGCTATTACATAAGCGGCCGGATTTTCCCTCCCTCGTGTACTTCGATTGGCCACTAGCTTGCATTAGAGCATGTTTGGATATTTAGAATATCTTAATATATTTATGAATATATAGTAATAAAATTATTTGAATTAAAATATTTTATTAGATTTTAAAAAATGAGAGAGAAAAAGTAAAAAAGTTGAATAAAAATATTACAAAATTAAAAATTATTTGAATATAATTTTTTAATATAATTTTTGTTTTAAAATATGAAGAAATAATATTATTTTTTTAATGGTTTGTTTGGAAGTTTGAGAAAGTTGTAATGATTAAATGAAAAAGTTGAAATTTTAAAATTGAAAAGTATTTTGTATTTGAGTGATATTTGGAAATAAAATATCTTAGAATACTTTGAATATGTTGTGTTGCCAAATAAAGCCTTATTCTTTCATCTTTTATATATGTTTCAAACTATCAATATTTTAATATGTAACGGCCTCTTAAATGCATATTTTTCATGTGATATTGTTACTGGTTGGCATTATAGATGTTAAGATTATCAAAATTACCATATATAGGTAAACTAAAAATGTGCCATATATATAGAACATTGAGACAATTTTTTGTTAGTACTACACCACTGCGATTTCCAAAAGCTAAATGTAGGAGTTAGCAGAATACAGGTAATGCGTGATCTTAGTGGAGGGTGCCTCCCTTACTTAAGTTACAAGTGATATTAGGGTTTCTGAATGCATGGATGGAGTTCAAAGACTTACATTTCTTTCAAGGGAGTATTTATAGCAATTGGAGTGTTTCTTGTGTGGTAAGTTTTACTTCAAATGGCTCCACCGCTCCCACGACGACCTCCCCTCCCACCAGCCATCATCCTCCACCGAAGCAAGCCCCTGTTGTGCAGCCCTCCCTCTTCTCTCAAGGCAAGTAGCCGAAATGGGTCATTGACCCATTTCCCCATCGTGTGCCGTCGTGCGCGGCACCCACGACCACCAAGTGACGCCGTTGACTTCCCTCTTCCTCCCCCTTCCTCCTCCACGTGACCCGAGGCCCATAGCCTCTCTCCACCACACGGGTTTCCCCCTTATGCATGCACGGGTTGCATGTCCTCCATCGCCGAGCGCCGCCACCCACGGTGGGTAACCACTGTCATCAGGCTCCTCAGGCCGCCACCAAGCCAAGCCAACCACCCATGGCCCCGATCTGCCACCCATGCACGCACACTCTCTCTCACTCTCCCACGGCCTTTCCTCCACTTCATGGCCTTGAACTGCCGCCGTGAGCCACCGTGGTGGGTAACCACTGCACGTGATGGACAGTCACTGCGCGTGATTGACCGCCACTGCACACGGCTAGAGCTGCCGTGTTATGCCCCTCACCGCCATCACAAGGCCATCACGAGCCCTTCCAAGACCACACCTAGCTATCCAAATGCCCAAATGGTCCACATACGTGGCATAGCCGCCCCGTACGTCCTTTCCGACGTCATCGACCGAAACAGTCAATGGGCAATGTACGGGTCATCCCGTCAATGGTATAACTCTCTAACCCTTATTATTTATATGCTAGTTGTTAATTAGTGGATTAGGTTGTAGACTGTGCTGTTAGTATTAGGGGATTTACTGTGTAGTATGGAGACGTGCTGTGTGGCGAAGTGTTTGGCATTCTATGTAGTGCGCTGTGAGGTGTTGGGTGTATTGTGAAGTGTTGTGGACTGTACTGTGTAATGCAGTTGTGGAGTTTGTGCTGTAATTTTGGCATGGTTGTGCTGTACAATGTAGTTGTGGGGCATGTGTTATATGGATGGCGTGGCGTTGTGTGGAATGGGAAGAGTACACGCTGGGTGTACTTTGTGTGTAGCGTAATGTGAGACAATGAGAGTATATGTAAAATATACCCTCCTGACGTATTGTGGAGCGAGATAAGTACGAGTAAAGTGTACTTCGTGGCGTAGTACGTGTAAATGGAATACACATGGAGTGTACTCCATGTGGTTTAGTGATGCACCATATGACGGGTATGCCGTAGTGTGATGTAACGTGTATGGAGTACATGTGAGGTGTACTCTGTATGGCATAGTGTGTTTAAAGGGAGTACGCAAGGAGTGTATTCCATGTAGTGGAGTGACGCACCATACGGCGGGTATGCCGTAGTGGTGATGTATCGTAACGTGCATGGAGTATACGCGGAGTGTATTCCATGTGATGGAGTGACGCACCATACGGCGGGTATGCCGTAGTGGTGATGTGTCGTAACGTGCATGGAGTATACGCGGAGTGTATTCCATGTGATGGAGTGACGCACCATACTATACGCGGAGTGTATTCCATGTGATGGAGTGACGCACCATACGGCGGGTATGCCGTAGTGGTGATGTGTCGTAACGTGCATGGAGTATACGCGGAGTGTATTCCATGTGATGGAGTGACGCACCATACGGCGGGTATGCCGTAGTGGTGATGTGTCGTAACGTGTATGGAGTATACGCGGAGTGTATTCCATGTGATGGAGTGACGCACCATACGGCGGGTATGCCGTAGTGGTGATGTGTCGTAATGTGCATAGAGTATACGCGGAGTGTATTCCATATAGTGGAGTGACGCACCATACGGCGGGTATGCCGTAGTGGTGATGTGTCGTAACGTGCATGGAGTATATGCGGAGTGTATTCCATGTGATAGAGTGACGCACCATACGGCGGGTATGCCGTAGTGGTGATGTGTCGTAACGTGTATAAAGTATACGCGGAGTGTATTCCATGTAGTGGAGTGATGCATCATATGGCGGGTATGCCATAGTGATGATGTGGCGTAGCGTCTGTGAATGAAGTATATGTAGAGTGTACTCCATGTGATGGGGCAATGCACCATATGGCGCGTACGCCATAATGGTGATGTGACATAGCATATGTGAAGGGACGAGGAGTGTACTCCATGTAGAGGAGCAATGCACCATGTGGCGCGTATGCAGTAATGGTGATGAGTTGTAGCGTATATGAAGGGAGTATGCGCGGAGTGTACTCCACGAAGTGCAGCGACACACCATATGGCGTGTCGCAGTGATAAGGATGGTTATGCAGCTGATAGGCGTAGAGCGTGGTGAATAGTGTCGGGAACGGTGGAACAGTGTCCTGAAGTAGCTGTGATGTGGCCTGTAGTCTGAGGTGACAAGTGTCACCATACTTGACTTATAGCTGGAAGTATGGGTGTAACAACAGAATAAGTGTAAGAGTACGCAGCAGAAGCATGACTAGGCAACATCACGAAGTAACGTGGTTATTGGCAGTCATGCTTATGACGGGTGAAATGTTAGAGTGTAGGAATGGAATAACGGGAACGTGACAAGATGTCACGATGTGTCGGGAGTACGTAAGGAATCGTACTCATGATGAATTAGGAATTTATGTACCAGAGTGTTGGGTAACGCGACAAGGTCATGGTATAGCTTGGGAATAGTCTCGAGCTGTATAACGTGGCATAAGACATGGTTATGATTGGAGTCTTGTCGTGTTAAGTGTTGGGATGAACTGTCAGAGGGACGGGTAGCATGAGGAGTCATGCTAGCCGGTTTAAGAGAAGGTTGGTATCGGAGTATGGCCCTTATCTCTCGAAGCTGGTGATCAACGTGTTATATATGTTGATCTTAGGTGATAAGGGGTAGAGTACATGTGTAATCTGGTTAGACACATGTGCCGGACGGATTTACCATATGTAATGGGTAATCTGTTATTAGCACAGTTACACGGTGCTTAATCCTCAGAGTTGGCTTAGAGCCGTGTGGCTTGTTTGGATGGGAATGAGGATTAGTATGTGCTAAGATGCATGAAGAAAGTGACGAGTGTACTGTCTAAGGACGGGATGCGTGACTTAGTTGGTTTAAGTCATGCGTCGGAATGAGGTTAATGAGAAGAATGAGACAGAGGTCTTAGTGTCTTAATCCTAAGGTGAATCATGAGTTCACTTTGGTGGATGAGCACTCGAGGCAAGACATGAGTTGGAAGATGGGGTGACCGTAATGGGTCCCCGAAGGTTTTAACTTAGCAAGGAACACGTAAGAACACGGGATAGAAGGAGAGTGTTCCAAGTGAAGTGTAGCTTGTACTTTTTAAGTTTAAGTTGCTTATGTATTAGATAGAGAATGACGTTATGGTATGTGTATGCATGTAGGTTGCCATCTAACAAACACATGAATGGACTGCATGACATGCAAATAGCATGGGGTCTAGGTAAGTGTTACGTTCATACTCTTCTAGAGTTATTCCAAGATACAAGAAACGTTTTTCCTTTAAGATGCTTACAAAAAGAAACGAAAGACGCTTTAAGGAAGAAAATGCTAAGTGTTCAAATGTATAAGTATGTACGACCCCTCCTTGGCAGCCCCTTTTTACGCAACCAAAGTATTAATTGTATGCATGTAAATATGAATGGATGACTATACGCCCCTCCTACGAACCGACGCTTTCATGTGCGCCACGAGGTGACGCTCGTGGATGCCATGATTGATGACGTTCAAGGTGACGCTTATGGATGCCATGAAAGCTGACGTTTAAGCCCATGTATGTTCTTAAATGAAGTTTTCTATGAACGAACTGTTAAAGAAAGGATAGGACTGAAATGAACCGAAAAAGGAAAAGATGATTTCCGGCTTACGCCCCAAACGATGTTTTCCCATGAAAAGAAATGTTTTCTCATGAAAGGACTGTTAAAGGAAAGAAAGAAATGAATGAAAGCTCCAGCTCTTTCGAGCTGACATGAACGAACGAATGAAGGAATGAAAAGCAAAGAAAGAAATAAAAACATGAATGTATGAAGATATGTAACGGCCACATGAATGAATGAAAATGGTACTAATGAATGGGCAGATTGCAATGCCAGGTAAGTAGTACTAGAAGTGCACCCAGTGCTGCCCCCCTATGAAAGGGATTCCCAACCCGTGGCCACGGGCGGAATCCGGGTCCAAAGGAAGACCGCTAACCCCAAATACACGGGGCGTAACAGTGTGTACTGGCTTATGAAAGTGATAAGAACGAATGGATGTATGCATGCATATACGAACGCACGAATGCACGAACCTTTAAGAAATGAAGGCACTGACGGGAGAAATGTTTGATGACAAGAAAGCCTTTTAAAAGCAAAACCCCATCTAGTGACGTTTTCAAATGAACAAACGTATGACACGTATACATGCACGTAATAGTATGTACGAATGATGAATGCATTAATGAAAACCTATATTGTTATATTTTAACTGTATGAAGTAGCTTACGAGTTTTCGACTCATTTTAATTTTTATGCATGTCCCTCCCCTTACAGGAACTGCATGATCAGGACGGATACGGCCCATGGGGAAGAGCACGGAAGTCTTGGCACGAAATTTAAACGTACGATAGGCCTTTTTATTTCAAGATTTATGTTTTCCGCTGTAAACATCTTTTATTGTCAAAGCACATTTTAATTTATAAACGTGGAGTCTTGCACCCTGGGTATGCAAGTGAAAAGTTTTAAATCAGACGGTAATTCCCGTCGTCCTTTCTAAAAATATTTATAAAAAGTCTTACCATAAGGACGGGCGTTACATGCCCGAAGATGTACTGTAATATTTTCATGTAGCTCTTAATTTTTAAAAAGATAATAGCAAAAATAATTTAGAAAAAAATATTACTAAATTAATAATATTTTATTATTTCTATGACTAATAGATGAATAATTCAATGTGGAAATAAGTTTTGAGTGAAATAATCAAATATAAAATCATATCATATTATACAAATTTTACGTTTACATTTACATAATCCAATACTAATTATTGGAAAAACTCTTGATAACAAGTTTTTTATAATAGCATTTTCAGTAATTCGACAAAAAAAATAATAATAATAATAAACCCTCTTCAAATTCGGTTAGTTTTGAATCCAAGATGTTCGGTTTATACAATTTGCACCAAAATTATTAAAGAGGTCATGAACTCCTATGCTTGCTATTATATAAGCGGTCGGATTTCCCTCCCTCATGCACTTCGATCGGCCACTAGCTTGTAGGGCTGAGCACCGACTGTTTCGGAGTCGGAGGGCCCAACCTCCGACTCCGACTCCGACTTTGTCGGAGGTCGAATCCGACCTCCGACTCCGACTCCGAAACAGTCATAATCCGCTCCGACTCCGACTCCGACTTGTCGGAGCGGAGTCGGAGCGGAGTCGGATTTTTTTATTTTATTTTTTTGTCTTTTTTAACTTCATATTTGACCCACTTTAAAAAAAAAAAAAAAAAAATTTGTGGGCTTTCAAATTTCAGCTTTCTCAATATTACAATCTAAACTAAATAGAAGACTTGGACATGCATGCAATATCAATCTAATGTTATCATTATACTAAAAGAACATGCAAACAAAAACATGCATTACAAAAGTTTCGAAGGGCCAAACTTACTAATATCCACATCATCCATCATCTATATCCTCATATCCACATCCAACTAAATACTAATCACTACAATAAACATCCACATATCACACCTACCATCCATCATCCACATCTATTATAATAATAGATATTTACCACTACTACAATAACATGCATAAAAAATTAAAAAGAAAGTCCTATTTTTACATGTACTCCATCATCAAGATTCCATATCCTGATATCCACATCATTCTAACAAAAAAAAATCTAAAATGTTCTAAGAGCCAACCAAAATAAATGTTCCAACAACATTTAAATATTTAATTACAAACTTTCAAATGCACCAAAATAAAATAAATTACAAGCTTCCAAATGAACCAAAATATATTAAATGTTACAAATTTCCAAATGCTCAAACTTCCAAGTTCCAACTTTCAAGTTGTGCCTGAAAAAAAAATGAAAATATTAGTAAGAAAAACAACCCAACTTTAATATCATATGAAAAATAAATTTAAACAAACATAAAAAGCATGTATATTACATCTTTTTAGGAAGATGCAAAATCTTACATAGTTGTAATATTCTCAAAAAGCCTATTAGGAGGAATGGATCCATTTAGTTTTTTTGAACTAAGGTCTCGGAAACTTAAATAAATATGGATCAATGGTATAAACAAAATAGAAGTAGATAGCATAGTTGTCTTTGAAAAGTAAACAGAATTTAGCATGAAGCATTTAGTATTTTGGATAGTAGCTCAAACCTCAAAGGCTCAATATGTCAAATTGTCAATCATCTTCACGAAGTAAGTTGGCCATACCAGTGATTAATTCTACATTAAGATGTTAAAGTATAAGAGGTTAGTATCAGAAAATGTCAAAATCAACATATATAACAACTTAAAAAAATCTCTAAATACATTACCTGAGTCTAACTTATAACTCTCCGCATCATCAATGGCATCCGTATAATTTTGACTCAAGCATATAGGAGTTGATTTCAACCAGTTTTGCGTGCACACAAGAGCTTCGACAGTTCTAGGAGCCAAAGAACTCCTAAATGGATCCAGGACACGGCCTCCTTTGCTAAATGCCGACTCAGATGCAACGGTGGTGATCGGAATGGCCAAGATATCTCTTGCCATTAGGGCAAGAACCAGATATTTGCTTGAGTTGACTTTCCACCATACCAAAATTTCAAAATTTCCCGTAGGAATCTCAACATCCTCCAACAAATACCGCTCTAGTTCGGACTTACAATCCATCAAGGATGCTGATTTTTTATCTTTATGGAATTCGAACAAAAAGTCCATGGGATCATCATCATTACCGGTACCACTACTACTCCCCATTGATGCACTAGCCTCGCCACTCCGACTCCGAGTTGACTTAGACCCAGTTACGCGGCCACCACAAAACCCTACATATTGTTCATATAAATATTCCATATCTCTCTTGAGGAGTACAACAAACTCCTCACCCCTCTCATCCCCCAATGTTTTGTTGAACCAATATGCTTGAGCAACTAATTTGTACCGTGGATCAAGAATGGCAGCAACAAACAACAATCGATTTATTTTTTCAAGATCACCCCAATATTTATTATATTTTGTCTTCATTCTCAAAGCCATTGAACTCAAGCGTCGATTACTATTGGTACAAAAAACATTCAAATTTTTATGAATATTAATGAGCTCTTGGACATACAAATTTGATGTAACATATAGTGTACCAGAAATACGCATGGTGACATTATAAAATACATGAAGAAACTTCGAAAAGTTTCTTATGGTCTCCCAATCATCAGCCTCAGGAGCTCCTAGACCCTTTTTCCCATGTCCATCCTCAGATAAATAAACTCTTGAGTAGGGATCCTCATCAAGCAAAAGTTGGAAGGCTTTTTGATACTTCTCAGCCACGTCCAACATAAGAAAAGTCGAGTTCCATCTAGTAGGCACGTCGAGACACAAGAAACTAGAACATGGCACTTTTGACCTATCAACACAAGACTTGAAAGTGGCAAGTCTTTGGGGAGAAGACTTCACATACTTAATCAGATTTCTGACTCTTATGATCGAGTCATCAACATCTTTTAAACCTTCACTCACAACAAGGTTTAAGATGTGTGCCGTACACCTCATGTGAATAAACTCGTGAGCTGCAACACAATCCTCACTTCCTATTTCCCTTGTTCTCAACCAATCAATAGCAGAGTCGTTAGAGGTAGCATTGTCCACCGTAATTGTGAGGATTTTGTCAATGCCCCAATCAAGCATACACTCTTCCAACTCCCTCCCAATCGTTGCCCCCTTGTGGTCACTAATCCGAACGAATGAAATGATCCGCTTCTGCAACTTCCAATCACCATCAATAAAGTGAGCGGTCACACACATGTAATTAATATTTTGGATAGAAGTCCAAGTGTCAGTGGTCAGGCACACTCTTTGTTTGGTGGTCAAAAACATTTTCTTCAAGCTATCTTTCTCTTTCAAAAATAGCCTCATACAGTCACGCATTACGGTAAATCGAGAAGGAATTGGAAACCTAGGATCAAGGGATTTAGTGTATTCTCGAAACCCTTGGCCCTCAACAACCCTAAAGGGTAACTCATCCACTATCACCATCCTAGCAAGGGCTGCCCGGATTTTTTTCTCATTGTACTTGGTCATCCCTAAGGTCTTCTCCCCTTGGCCTTCAATTCTTGCTTCCGGGACCAAGAATGTTTGAGTGTTGTCCAACTTACTCTTACGGTTTTTGGGACAAAGTTAGATGTGTGTTTTCATGGCCGAAGTGCCTTGCCTTTTGGGATGGCATTTCCATTGCCTCCCACAATGGTTACAAGTAGCTATAGGCTCTTCAGGATCACAATCGGGCACTCTTGTGAAGTGGACCCATACTAAAGACCTATTCTTAGGAACTCTACTACCAGGTGGAGGGCGAGGGTTAGAACAGAAGGCACTAGGAGTCCGAGTGCCTACCGAAGACTCTATTGGTCCGGTGGACTCTTCAACCATGGGACAAGGAGCATCAATAGGCTGTTCAGGGATGCCAGGAGAAGATGCAGCTGTGGATGTAGACGTGTTTCTGCCTTCTATATTCATGATTTAAGAACTAACACACAACAAACAAACAAAATAATACGGTTAAGACAATCACTAAAACAGCCAAACACAGCCCCAAAAGCATAATACAAACTCATTAACTCAACTTGTGGACGTTTTACAATCACTAAAACAGCCAAATATATTTGAGAAAACAACATAAAAAATTACATATAATCGGTTACATATAATCACTAAAACAGCCAAATATATCACATATAATCGGTTACAATCACTAAAACAGCCAAATATATCACATATAATCGGTTACAATCACTAAAATAGCCAAATATATCACTAAACACCACTGGCAGCAAGATGTTGTTTGCCTAATACAAATAAAACTATCATTTATAGAGTGAAATTAAACACATCAAAATCAGAATCACTGCAACCTCTTTAGCTTTCCATGTTCAAATCCTTCTACATCAGACTATTCGTACAGCTAGGAATTAATTATAGAACCAACAAAAATCAACATTATCAACCTCAAAGATTCGAAAAAATCAACATTATCAACCTCAAAAATTTGATTAAAGAACAGAGATGGATTTGGGTAATCGGTTACCAAGAGGAGCTGCGGCCTGCGTGACTCCGTGAGAGGAGGGTTGCGCGAGACGGCGAGAGAGGGGCTCTGCGATTCGGGCCGTGCGAGGGAGAAGCTGCGCTAGAGAGGGGCTCTGCGATTCGGGCCGTGCGAGGGAGAAGCTGCGCGGTAGCGCGAGAGAGGGGTTGCGCCTGTTCTACGGGATGGGTTGCGCGAGAGAGGGGTTCTACGAGAGGGCTGCGCGAGGGACCGGCTGCGGCGCTGCGCGAGAGAGAGGGCGACTGGCGAGATAGCCGAGAGGGCTGCGGGCCTGCGGCGCTGCGCGCGCGAGAGAGAGGGTCACTTCTCGGTCCGTGACTCCGTAGGCTGCACTGCAGACGCCAGCGGCCAGACCTAATTCTAAATTCAAGAATGAAGAATCAATACCCTCCCATGTATCCAACGGCACCGTTTTTGCTGTAATGAATAGGTTTTTTTTTTTTTTTAATGAATAGTTACTATAGTAATATTAATACACTAATATACATTATATACTAATTAATATGAATCTATTTTATATTATATATATATATATATATATATGAAGATTCATAAAAAAAATATATGATATATATTATTATATATTAATATTAGTATTAGACTATTAGTTATTATTAATACTATATATTATACTAATAGTGATATTAATACTATATAATATATATCGTTATAGTTATAGTCATTTAGTATAAGAATTTAGAATTAGTTGTAGTGATTAGAATAACTATATATTAGAATTTGCTATAATGATTTTAATTTAGTATAAATATATAATAGTATTAGTATTAATATTAGTTATACGAGTAGTGATATTAGTTATACTAATAGTTATACTAATAGTTATATTAGTATTAGACTATTAGTTATTATTAATACTATATATTATACTAATAGTGATATTAATACTATATAATATATATAGTTATAGTTATAACTTATAGTCATTTAGTATAACTATATTAGTATAAGTTATAGTGATTTAGTATAATTATGATACTACAAGTTATAACTATAGTCTATATTAGTATTAGAATTAGTTGTAGTGATTAGAATAATTATATATTAGTACTTGCTATAATGATTTTAATTTAATATAACTATATAATAGTATTAGTATATTAGTATTAGTATTAATATTAGTTATACTAGTAGTGATATTAGTTATACTAATAGTTATACTAATAGTTATATTAGTATTAGACTATTAGTTATTATTAATACTATATATTATACTAATAGTGATATTAATACTATATAATATATATAGTTATAGTTATAACTTATAGTCATTTAGTATAACTATATTAGTATAAGTTATAGTGATTTAGTATAATTATGATACTACAAGTTATAACTATAGTCTATATTAGTATTAGAATTAGTTGTAGTGATTAGAATAATTATATATTAGTACTTGCTATAATGATTTTAATTTAATATAACTATATAATAGTATTAGTATATTAGTATTAGTATTAATATTAGTTATACTAGTAGTGATATTAGTTATACTAATAGTTATACTAATAGTTATATTAGTATTAGACTATTAGTTATTATTAATACTATATATTATACTAATAGTGATATTAATACTATATAATATATATAGTTATAGTTATAACTTATAGTCATTTAGTATAACTATATTAGTATAAGTTATAGTGATTTAGTATAATTATGATACTACAAGTTATAACTATAGTCTATATTAGTATTAGAATTAGTTGTAGTGATTAGAATAATTATATATTAGTACTTGCTATAATGATTTTAATTTAATATAACTATATAATAGTATTAGTATATTAGTATTAGTATTAATATTAGTTATACTAGTAGTGATATTAGTTATACTAATAGTTATACTAATAGTTATATTAGTATTAGACTATTAGTTATTATTAATACTATATATTATACTAATAGTGATATTAATACTATATAATATATATAGTTATAGTTATAACTTATAGTCATTTAGTATAACTATATTAGTATAAGTTATAGTGATTTAGTATAATTATGATACTACAAGTTATAACTATAGTCTATATTAGTATTAGAATTAGTTGTAGTGATTAGAATAATTATATATTAGTACTTGCTATAATGATTTTAATTTAATATAACTATATAATAGTATTAGTATATTAGTATTAGTATTAATATTAGTTATACTAGTAGTGATATTATTAATTTAGTATAACTATATAATAGTATTAGTATATTAGTATTATGCTGACTATATCACTGATTGTATTAGTATACTTAATGTCTAATACTAGTATATCACTATAGTTAATAACTTAATAGTATCATATAGTAATATAGTATTAGTAATTGTCAAATTGATACTACATTATTTTATATAGTCATTTATATATAGGCTTAAAGTGGTTTACTAATTTATATATAGTAATTAATACTATTAGACTATTAGTAATTTATATGAATAATACTTTAGTTATTATACATTAGTATTATATGTTATTATAAATTTATAGATTAGTGTTTATACATTAGTATTACAATATTACATGTCGATGTCATTATTCATCTTAGTGTTTATAGTATATTATATATACATTAATTATTAGTATTATATGCTATTATATTTATACATTAGTAATTTAGTGTTACATCATTACATGGTAGTAATATTGTAAATTTGTAATAGTATGATATTTACATATAGTCATATACTAAACTATTATTAGTCAATTTAGTCTATATATTGTAGTATAAATATATTATTTAACTAGTATATTATTGAGTTTAACTAACTATATAAGATATAGTTGTATAAAATTTAAATAATTAATATATAGAAAAACACATATTTTATAAAATATGTATAAACTCGGAGGCGGAGGCGGAGGCGGAGTCGGAGGATCGGAGTCGGATCCATTGAAGATCCGACTCCGACTCCGACTCCGACTTCCAAGAAGAAAAAACCTCCGACTCCGACTCCGACAAATCGGAGCCGGAGCGGAATCGGAGCGGAGCCGGAGCGGAGCTGGATTCGGAGTCGGATTGTCGGATTTTTGCTCAGCCCTACTAGCTTGCATCTAGAGCCTGTTTGGATATTTAGAATATCTGAATATATTTGTGAATAGTAATAAAATTATTTGGATTAAAATATTTTATTAGATTTTAAAAAATGAGAGAGAAAAAGTAAAAAAGTTGAATAAAAATATTATAAAATTAAAAATTACTTGAATATAATTTTTTAATATAATTTTTGTTTTAAAATATGAAGAAATAGTATTATTTTTTTATATGGTTTGTTTAGAAGTTTGAGAAAGTTGTAATGATTAGATGAAAAAGTTGAAATTTTAAAATTGAAAAGTATTTTGTATTTGAGTGATATTTGGAAATGAAATATTTTAGAATACTTTGGATATGTTGTGTTGCCAAATAAAGCCTTATTCTTTCATCTTTTATATATGTTTCAAACTATCAATATTTTAATATGTAACGGCCTCTTAAATGCATATTTTTCATGTGATATTGTTACTGGTTGGCATTATAGATGTTAAGATTATCAAAATTACCATATATAGGTCAACTAAAAATGTGCCATATAGAACATTGAGACAATTTTTTGTTAGTACTACACCACTGCGATTTCCAAAAGCTAAATGTAGGAGCAGAATACAGGTAATGCGTGATCTTAGTGGAGGGTGCCTCCCTTACTTAAGTTACAAGTGATATTAGGGTTTCTGAATGCATGGATGGAGTTCAAAGACTTACATTTCTTTCAAGGGAGTATTTATAGCAATTGGAGTGTTTCTTGTGTGGTAAGTTTTACTACAACTGATCATCTAATATTTCTTTTCCAATAGAAAATTAATTTATCTTTGAGATTCCTCTCATTTTTATACTCTGTCAAGCCTATATTCACTACAAGAAATAAACTTATTTCCCGCGAATAAACTCGCCGCAAATAATACCAACCTTCGCCGCAAAAACATTATTCCGGCTAAATAAGTTTGCCCAAATGTCGCCGTTGTTAAACAGCCAAGTAAGACATTTTGTGCCAATGTTCGAAAACGGACAGAAATGTTGTACATTTCCGACGAGTATATATCGCTGGAAATATCATCTATATCGCCAGTAAAGGTTTTTAGCATAGTTGCTCAAGCCTATTCCGGCGACTACAAATCGTCGAAAATTAAGTCGTCGGAAAAGTTCCATTACTGGCGATAATTGACATTTGCTAGAAACACGAAGTCGATTATTGCGGCGATGATATAGTCGCCGTAAATAATTGCAAATAATGTCTCCACATTACTCGCTGTATTTATTTTTGGCGAGTTACGTTCGCCAGAAATGGTTTTTTTTTTCAAAACCCATTCTATTTGCTTGTATTTTGTCGTGGTGTTATTTTCCCTGATATTTGTAATTTCATAACAGATAATTGCTTGCTAATAAATTATAAATACTAGATTTGGATAAATTTATATCTGATTGCACATATATATTATATGTCAACATCATTCAAATAACCTCGACGTACATATTTAAAATTCACCAAGATTTAAGTGTACGTTTTACATAATACCATCCAACATATCACAATGGAATATAAATTTATAATTATTTTTCGTTCAAATTATAAATGTCTAACAGCAAGTTGCCTTCATGAATGCACCAGCTTCTTCATTGCAAGTGTTTTTCTTTCTAATCACCATATTCCAACAAGTATGGGAAGAGCTGAATTTGATTCACCGATTTTACTTCAAGTGCTTCAACACAACTGTAAAGAAATGTAATATATTTATGCAAAAACATAATATTCAAAGCCCAAGTTACAAGGCATTCAATTAATAAAAGATAGCATCCCTTCTTTTTCCTTTGCATCTCTAAATAAAATAACCAACTATGTATATATTATGTACATATATAGAACACGTACAAACTCTTTGACAATTAATACAAGGGTCTCACCTGAAATTGGAGCTACCTTTTAAATGATTCAGAAGACTAACGAGTCCATTTTAGAAAGTCTCTATGTACGCTAGCTCTTTAGTCTGGTATAAAACTAGCTTCCAAAATCACAGTACCCAATGTGAGAAAAATCCAACACTTGGCAATTTGATCCTGCCAAACAAAGTTCGCATAAAAAAGAACAAATTATATAGGTGAAAAACCATATGCACTTATGATTTTTTATATGAGAAGTACATAATTTGCACTTATTGGAACTGGTAAATACCAAGTCCGCTGCACTCACCCAAGGTGATTTCCTCTATGATATCTGGCATTCAGCAACTTTCTTGACCAAACAGAAAAAGTTTTCAGAATAATGATGAAACAAGTTATTTATTCTTAGTCACATAGATGTTGAAAGATACATAAAAAGAAATAATGTCAAAACAAGAATAAATGAAAATCTACAGGTCAGTCAGGTACTAATAATATTATTAAAAGACTACGTATGTACTGATAACTTACGTTGTTGTAGCAATTTCATTGTACATTGATGACCAATAACTTCCAATGTGCATGTTGGTGGCAAAAGCAACGTACATCGCCAGACAAAAGCTACAAAATATCCTCAATCAAAAAATATACTACCTATCCCACACTAGTAACTGATGTACAAAAGAGGAGGTTCTGGAGATATGGGAGACATTTTGTTGTTATATTATTTTAAATTTCATCTCCTTACCAAAATTGACAAAAAATTGTTACCCTCAAATTTAGTAACTAGCTATGCAGGTCCCTGAGTCTCTCTATGAGACTCTCCCTGGGTCTGCCTCTCTAACTCATATCTCTCCATAAACTTGTTGTACTTGTCTTATTTCTCCATTAATAACATGACATTCGCTCGTAAGTCATCATGTAAAGCCTTATAATGTGCAGCTTCTTTCTCACTTCTTTGTGCACGTTCAGTTAATTCTACTATTCGAGTATTAGTTGATTGTCTAGATGACTCGGGAATAACCATCTCGCTAAGACCCCGTACATACCTTGGCCTATGACCCAAAACTTCCTTAAATATTGTTGCTGTAGCCTCCTTAGTTCGCTTCTCAGGCTCCAGCTCTGCCATCTTTGTTGCCATCTCATTCTATCAACCATTGGAAAACATCACACAGGTTAATTGCTCGTAATATGTACTTAGTACTAAAAATATAGACATCAGTTTATCTCGAACATCATGGGATTTTACTTAATTAACACTCACATATTTCTTTTCCGTCATGGGAGTCACAAATTTGTCATTCTTCTTTGACCACCTGACTTCTTTAAAGAAATCAACCAAATTCTCCTCATTCCCAGATTGCAAATAAAATAAATTACACACTAACTTAGATTGAATATATGAACACCATTATGGAGTACAAATTAAAAGAGTACAAGTAGCTAGCATTCACAATGGAACTCAAATCTGCAAGATAAAACTCTCATTCAAGCTATCAAATTAATTGTTGGGATTAGATTTACAAAGTACAAACAATAACGATTGTTGAGTGTTTTTTCTATTTTTTCATAACTAAATGTGCAAGTAATTATATTAGTCATTGATATATAGAGAACACAAAGGAAATACACAACTTTGAAAAAGCCTAACATATCACGCAGCACAAAGAAAAAATAATGTTACATATAGTCGGTGTGCATCTTGCAACCAAAATGGAGACTTACCCTCATCTCCATTAGTCGCACAAATGACCTTCGTCCAACCGTGTGATTGTTTTGTTGCTTCTCCCTATTACTTTTATTTTCGTTCAGACATTTACTGCAATCACATAGGACATGATATACATCCATTGAATGTAAAAACATAAGTGGATATAGTTGACTATTTTAACAAAAACTAACCGTTCTAACTAACATTTAATACAGGTGACTATTTTACCAAAAAATTTCACAGCATGTTAATTAAGTTTACGACTGCCAACTTACCTTAAAGTCATCGCTTGAATATCGAGCATATAACTTTATCCAAGTGGCTGGTGTCACCGACGGTGGCACATTCGCAAGTGCTTCTTCATTGCTCTCATATTGCTTGTAGGTTCTATGTAAATCATAGCGAATATGATTAAACCGCTTGCGTAGTGTCTTCGTAACCGTATCACGATGGTTCTTCTTGGTCCAGTCGAGGATGAAGTCAGCCCCGAGTATTAATTATAATCTCTCAGCCCCGAGTTTTACATTACCAATGTTAGGCTTTCATCTACTCTATTTGAACATGTAAAGCATAAATGACAAATAAATATAATCCATTTATGCATTTTACTGACCTTAACACCATACCAAGCATCTTGAGGTAGAAGAAGGAACACAATGGGAAGAGTTTGTTAAGCCCTTCCAGATCAAAATCCTTGACACCACATAAACTTAACATGACAAAAGTGAAAGCAACAGGTGAAGGCCATCTTGTGAGCAACTCCAAATCAATGGAAACTCTTCAAAACATATGTATTACCCCACAAAAAATGTGTTTCCCAATATATATATATATATATATATATATATAGTGTACTACCTCCCTAGTTCTTGTTTACAAAGAGGACAAGAAGATGTAATTTGGAGCCATTTATCTATGCACTTGAGGTGAAAGACATGGGAACATGGCAACCTCCTTACTTCTTCCCTGTCCAAGTAATTGGTTATGCAAATGCATCATTCCTGTCATTCCCACCACAAACACAAAGAAAACACGACAATCTCATCAGCACTTCAACTTTCAACACGCCAATATATTCTTTTGACTTAGAATCTACTAAATTTGTTCTGTCCTATGAAAGATATTAGCTTATCTGTAAGTGTAAGTTGAAAGAAATGAGACTTACTGGATCATCATTTGCAAGGTCGGATGCTGGGAAGTTGAGAAATTTCCTCGTCAGATGCGCCTCTATCAATTGACCCCGCATTCATGTTGTATCCGACGAGGTTGCTAATCATTGCACGCAACAGCATAGCAACAAAAATAGCAGGAATGGAAAGGAATAACAAATTGCATTCCAAGCTAGCAGGGAGATGCATAGCACGTGCAGTTTTGGGGGTCGATGGAAGGACCCAAATCGAGAGTCAAATACCCAAACATTACCCATCACAAACCATAATGCAAAGAACAATTCTAGTGAAGTTCGGCATTTGTTCATTAGATGTGAGATCCTAAATCCATTGTAGCAATCAATTAGAAGGCTTTGAAAAGCTCTTGAGTTGTCAAAAACTCTCTGTAACACTTCCACTAAATTTATGGAAACTTGTTTGTGTGTGAAAAAAATTAAAAGCAGGCAATTCATGAGTTTGTATCTTGTTTTTCATCATTTAAATATTGCTGCCAATACGATTAAAACTCTAAGGTGGCCTAGTACAAAATATAGTGACCACCAACTATTATCGAATTGATTTGAAGTTATTTGTTATAACTTGAGGCTTTTATCATATCACTAAGGGTTCATCACTACTAAATTGTTTGCATAATTCCTCAATAATTCCACCCAAAGAACAAAATCAAAGACTTATCCTCAATAACTAGTTGCATAATGTTTTATAACTAACTCACAAATCTTTGTAATGATCCCAACAGACGAGTTGTCACTATTAGTACAACGCATGGAAACAAATGATTTTGTTTAAGAAAAAAATATAAATGAATCATAGAAGGTGAAGGGGCGAACTGTATGTAAAGCTAGCATACCTAGATTCTTCACTGCCCCTCTGCTGTTCCACATCAGAAAGACCAAAACCATCTCCATGATTGAGATGATGCCGGTAGCGGCCGTAGAGTAGCAATAGACTAAGAACACATCCAATATTATAACCAACAATCCATATTCTCATTGGCCAAACAGGCTTCTCCTTGGAAATGGCTATAACAAATGTTGTGATGCTTATTTGAATCACCAAAACTATAAATTCCATCAGCATCCAAGTGCTTGAATTGAAAGGATTCGAGCTAAGATCAGATCTTGATCCATTCTGGTAGTGGAATACTCTTCTTAAGAAAGAGAACCACCTTGCTCTGGAGATCCTCATCGCCATCCTTACCAAGGACGAAGAAGGTAGAGCACGAGTAGGCCTATGTCGGATATTCATTTTGGATGATTTTTGTTGGACTAAAAACCAAATTCCAAACATTTCCAAATAATAAACTACCGTTAACCCTTTGCCCATTATATCATTGCAAACAATCGAGATATATAGAATACCAGCATAAGGAAACTTCAAAATCACAAAGATGATATTGTTTAATCATGAAAAAAAGTGGCTTTTGGCTAATTCGTAGTGTCATGCAATTCATGAGATTTCACAATAAAAAGGTTTAATCAGAAGCTTTTGGCAAAGATTCTAGCTTATTTGATCATGCATGATAATCTTGATTAATGTGAAAAGAGGTTTATTTTGTACTTTTTTGTCAAAATTAAAAGGAACCAAAAGGATTAACCCAACTAATGAAATTCATGTACTTTTAATTGTCCATGAAGTTGGTAATTATTAACATATATAAAAGTTGTGGGACTTTTAGCTATCCATTATTAATGATCATGGTTGTAACTACTGATCAACTCATCTTTTTACTGGTGCAATTAAATCTAAGCTGCTCATGATGTATTGGAGAGGAATTGATCATTAACATTTAAATGACTAATTATTAAATATGTATGTATGTATGTAGTAAAGTTGGTAACTCCAATCATATATATATATATATAAGTCATATAATATATATATATATATATATATATATATGATTTTGTTTCCAGCACTGCAGATATATATATCCATTCTTCCATTGTAATGCTACTTATCAATCTTCTTATTCTTCTTCCTCTTATCTTTTTAATTAACTTCAATGCCTTTTTAATTTCCCCCTATTATTCTTCCATGTGTAGTTGAATTAGAAACAGTTTTTTTGGCAAGATGTTTTGTTCTCAATCACATTATAATCTAGCTACTTCAATAGCATTTTCTATGTATATATGCAGAAATTAAACTGGCAATTCATGCAGAACATCCTCAGCTACTTGGTGAAAGACAAGAAATGCATGCATTTTTTCAATCGATCTTCTCATGCATGCATGTGAACCCACAATTCTAGATCACTGATATAATCAATATATATAATGTTTCAACATCAACATCAAAGACATTAATTTCTGTAGCTAACTCCAGCCATTTAGATATATATGACTGAATAATCAATAATTAACAAATAGAAAGAAAAATACGTCATTAATTCACGATAAGCCTCAAACCCACCCAAAAAAATTAGTTTTATCTAATTACTAGGTAGGTTATATAGCATATATATATATATATATATATATATGTTTTTTCAATTAATTTTCATCCTTTAATGCTTATGAGAATTAAGGTACATACATACGTAGGTCTGGTTTCAAAATTAAAATAACTAATTAATTAAGAAGACTGGTATGATATATATCATTTCCATGAGATTATAAATTAGCATAAAGCTGGAGTTCACTATAAAAACGAGTACGTATTGGAATATTACTGCAAAAACTAAAATGGTCAGTTTGAGAAAAATTAATATTGGAGGAAAGAACAAACCTTCATATTAAGAAGAAGAAGAAGAAGAGAGGAAGTAAATGCATGGAGAGGGAATTTGGAAAAACTGAAGGCCCTTGGAGGCAAAGGACAAATGTGCAAATTAAGGCAAAAAAGACAATGATTACTAGAGTGAGATGAGAACCACTTGATTAAGCTAAACAATAGTTGAGGCTGTTGCCATGTGATTCTAGATCGACCACCATTAATTACATGTGACATGATCAATTATATATATATATATATATATATATATATACACACACGTAGCTAGAGTACTAGTCCTTCCAGGTAAATATAAAGAAGATATTTTCATGGTGGGAACAAGCGTGCACTTCATTTTATATTATTAGTTGACCTATACAATCACTTACAATATACACGTATATATAAGTGAATAAATATAATAAAATTACTCAGTGTGCTACAAGCAAACTGAACAGCCAGCTTGTTAATTTCCGTCCTAGCTATCATAGTACTATCACAAAATGTTGCATTATTATATATAATTGTTAATATAAATATTAATTTTACTGCATGCATGTCGATTGATCTTTGAAATTATCCAATAATTCATTTGTGTGTGTGTGTGTTTGAATTGTAACATGGAGGATTGATACGGGCATGAACTTTGAGTTGCAAGCTAGCCTTAGTCGTGCTAATTAGTAGGGTATATATATATATATATATATATAATATCCATATGAACAGAGTCTCACCTGCATTTATATATATATATATATATATATATATAGCTAGAGTACTAGTCCTTCCAGGTAAATATATAGAAGATATTTTCATGGTGGAGGCAAGTATGCACTGCATTAAAAATGGCTGATCATGATCATCTAGCTAGAAAGCGTTAGATGGAAGATAATCTCCAACTACAATATTAATAAACTTGCAGTAAACTTTTGTCAATGTGATGAACTCTCTGATCTAAGTCTAGTAGTGGTTGAGCATGCAGATAACAAATATTACAACAGTTTCAATGTCAAACAAATGCTTATGTGCTGAAAATAAAAGCCACACAATAATAGGGATTTTAATGACTTTTTTTTTTCTCTTGTTTGGGGCTCAAGTACAGAGATAAGAACTTTATCATATACATGGATTCCATATGAAATGCAGTCATTCAGACTATGGACTGGTAAGTACTTCAAGATAAAATGCAGTAGTCATTCGGTTCTATGAAAACAATATTATACCCGGCCAGGAAACCGATCAGCGGCAGCATGAGAGAGAGAGAGAGAGAGAGAGAGAGAGAGAGAGAGAGAGAGATTGGTGGAGCCTAAAATAGTGAAAGAGAAACTCACCGGCGTCGGCTAGGCGGCGAGAAGGCGGCGAGGCGGCAAGACAGCAACCATAAACAACCGTGCGAAGCCTCGAGTTAGAGAGAGAGAGAGAGATAGATCGGTGGAGCCAAAAATAATGAAAGAGAAACTCACCGTCGTCGGCTAGGCGGCGACAGCAACCGGAAACAACCGTGCGAAGCCTCGAGTCAAAGAGAGAGAGAGAGACAGGGGCAAAACTCGTGGGGGGGGGGGGGGAAATAATAGGGAAATTAGGCGCGAGTGGGTAAATTTCAATTTTCGTTACTGTGTAGGACTTATTACAGCGACCTAGATGTCGCCGTAATAAGCAAGATGGATAGGACTTTAGGTTTTTGCAACAATATTATTAGCGGTGACATAAAATCGCCGGAAATAATAATTTGTAGCGGCGACTTTTTTTTAATGATAACGACTGAGTTGCTATACATAAGCGTATTAGGTACAACCTTATTAGCGGCGACAATAAATCGTTGGAAATAATGATCTATTACGACTATTTTCCTAATGGACACAGAATTTACCGCAACAGTAAAATAGGCTATTAGTGGCGATATTTACGTCGCCAAAAATAAACATAGCCAGAAATGACACTTTTTCTTGTAGTGATTTGAGGAATTTTTGTTTTAGATTTAGTATGGCTTAATGACATGTCATATAGAAATCAAACACCAAATATTTTACTTCCATTTTCATGTACATTACCATTCAGTTTTCATACAAGCTTGAATGCGAACATTTCATTTATTTTCACATCATACATTATAGTAGGTACATACTTAATTGTCATGCGATTGCTTAAATTCCTAAAAACATATTGCCACTAAACATATAAATATGTGCTACTCATTGGAATTGTTGTCAACATGGCTATACATTTAAACTTGGGAGTGAAGTCTATATGTAGTATCTAGCAAGCTCATTGGTGCATCAAAAAATTACTGGGCTCATATCAACCTTTGAGAGCTTATGTCTACCTGCAAATTATAGAGATTCAAACAATTATTAATGTGTTTGAAGTAATTATTGATGAGAAAAATCTAATTGTAAGCGATTCTGCGTATTAATACGAGCACTCATTTAATATGATGGGTCAGAAAGTAGATTTCATTGAAAACAATGTTAATTTGAATTTAGAATATGAATGCAACTTAGTACGCAGATTGGTACACAAACTTGCTTGTACATAGCAAAACTTTTATTGATGTCTACCTGCAAATTATAGAGATTCAAAGAATTACAGAGATTCAAAGAATTACAGAGCTTATGCTAGCCATTGCACGTACAAACAAAGCAAATGTAAACCCTACAAATTGTTGTCAACATGAAAACCAACAAAGGATTAAATCACTTAAAATTTACATGCATATTCAACATAAATCTTTACCTATAGTCTATTACAGGAAAAATTACCTAACATTTCTTTGTACCTAGTATATACATCTCTCAAGTTGCAGGGTTTTAATATCACTAGCATCATAACTATCATAACTTCTCAATCATTGTATTCTGATGCAAACAATATATTTTATATGAGTTATAATCAGGGGAAATAACTAAACTCTTTATTTATCTATGAATGGAACAACATAGTATAAAGTTGGTAAGTTAGAGAGCACGCACATAGAATGTTTCTGTTATGGGAGTGACAGATGCCCATTTCTTCTTTGACCATCTAATTTCTTTATAGAAGTTTACCAAGTTTAATGAGCTCGGACCCTTCAATTACATACATGAATATTTAGGATGTTCTTTTGTTTACACACTAGCACTGACCAATGAGCTTAGATCTTGAAAATCACAATAATCTTACCATTTCTTGTATTAACCTCACAAATGATTTTATGTCTGCTGTGTGGTCACACACTGCTTTTTCCTATTGACCTTATTTTGATTGGAGATTTTATGCAATATTTATAATGAAAATGTTAACATTACTCAGCACATCACTTTCCAATAAATTGCATCAAATCTAATATTGTCTTATATTTTTAAACTTTTACACGTCACTTGTTACCAATTCGTCGCTCCCCCATCTCCCACATAACTTTTCCCAAATCTCTAGTTCTACCAACGAGGTTGATTTCACTAATGCTCCTCGTGTGTTGCACAACCCAAGTATATTTTATAAAGCTGGTAGTGAAAGTTATTGAACTTCTTCCCGAGGTTCTTCTCTTGAACTTCTTCCCGAGGTTCTTCTCAACCATCTCGTGATGATTCATTTTGCCCCAATCTAGAATGAAATCAGCTTGCAACATTAAACCAAAAAGACATCAGTCCATAGACATAACATCTTTTAAAATATACTTGCTACAAAATTTAGTTATTTTCCCAGTTTAATGAAAGCAGCTTAATACCTGAACGCATGGATTGATCACCTCCTCTTTCTCTTGTGCATCTACAACATTTCAACTATTTTGAACCATGATTGCATGATGCTTGATAATCCATGTTACTATTGTTGTAAAGGACATCACATTCTTACATGATGGTGCCCTCTCAAGATCATTAATTTTCAAAGGAAGGAGACCATGCTTGTCAAATTTCATAAACTCAGTGCACCCAGCTGGTCCACGACACCTCCACATTGCTTGTTTCTTGCCATTGACATGTTAACAAATGACTAACAAACAAGAATCACTAAACCAACTACAATGGAATTGATAAACCATGTGTTTCCAGATTAGGTCTGTCTTTACAATTTTTTTAAACATTCTATGGAGCTTCAGTGAGTGTTAAATAAATGGGAAATGAATTTTGAAATTCAAGATAATTTAAAACTCAACCTAAAAAGAAATTCGCAGGGAACATTATATGTTGAATAGAAGGGATAATAAATTTTGCAGCGTACATACCAACATTGTACATTGTCCAACCACCTCATAAAACAATAAATATTGCAGAAAAATCTGAAAGCAATGAATAATAAATTCTTTGTAATTTCCACCAAAACAATACTTAATTATTACCATTGTTCTCTGGCCTTGTATAATCTGGACCATTGCTCTCTCTCTCTCTCTCCCTCCTTGTAGTGAGATTGTGTAATATAACGTGGGGTATCTGATGAACACTATATGTATATATATAGGAGAGTCAAATAGTCAATTGGGTACGTAGCATGATCCTCATGACATGCATCAGAAAATAAGAACCCACGTACGTTGCAAAGTCCTTTACGTGTGTTACGAATACGTTCTCATGATGGTGGAAGTGTCAGAGCTAGCTACTAGCATCCAGTTTTCTGGTCATGGTGGTCTAAACGGCAGTTTCCGAACGTTTCAAGTTTTGACTCAAAGATAAGATTGAGGAAAAGGTCAGTACTTATTTTGGGTTAAAAAAACAAATGGGTCTCTCCTCTCCTCCTCTCATAATATTATTTGTGGACATTCGAATTAAAGCGATCTTTTTATACTATAAATTAAAGCAACTTTTGAGGGTTAAATAGAGGAAGATATATAGTTTTGAGCAAACAAACTTCATGTGGCATAAGATGCTTAGAATTTTGTTCGAAGGCTTTGCCAATTAATGATGTGACCACTAAGTTTGCAACTCCAATATTTTTTCTGAATTAATCTGATAGAAGTAGTAGCTACTACTTAAGAAAACACATGTCAAATTATGTTAGCTAGAGTCTCTCCAAAGCCATCTAATATAATTATACCATACACGTAATTGCAAGCTGCTAGGGCATACAACAATAATATTGGCTTTAGGGAAGGCTGCATTGATCAGCTTGATCCATCTCTTGAATTAAACAACATACAATTAAAGCCGGTTTGAGATTGAGTTTGAAAGCTTAAAAAGTGTTTTTAACTGTTTAAAAGCTCTTTTAAAGAAAAAATTATATGTTTGATAAATTTTAAAAAAAGGCTTTAATTACCTGAAACAGTTAAAAGTCTACTTTTTTAAAAAGCACCAAATTGAAGCTTTTATCGAAAAGCTCTTGTAGATAACTGTATATTTTTATAAAATTAATGTAACTAACTTTAAAAGTGCTTTAGATACATATTTGTCAAACAGTAAACATCTTTTGAAGTATAGAGCTTATTATTTAAGTTATAAGCTATAAGTCCTAAAGCTATAAGCTATATTTCTCACCACAATCCCAAACATGCAGAGTATTGGCATTGGCTTCATCAATGCTATCTTCAAAATTTGATGAAAAGTAATTGTTTTCCATAATTCTAAAACCTTCCTATCCATAACCTCACATTGGATTAGTCATTATTTTTTTAATAATAATATTTTTACTCTTTTTTTTTTTTCCATATTTTGCAATTACATTATCCAAAGAAAGCCCAGAGATTATTAATCGAAGATTAAATGGAAGGCATCCCAGATAGCATCGGTAACTTTTTGTTGGCTTGGAATTTAGATGGGAGCATCGGATTTTTTAGCTAATAATATTATATTATATTATTATAACAAATAAAAATTATTATAACAAATAAAAGTTATTGTATCTATAACCCTATAGTATTAACCCCATATGAATTTAATTGGATTATTATTTAAAGAACAAACTATTATATTATTGTACACCGTTTATACAAGAAAGAAGTTGGTTTTCATTTTTATAATAAAATAGTACTTTTGATGATAAATACTGTATTTTTAAATTTAAAGATGTACTTAAAATTACTGTAACTCAAACTTTAAACTTTATTTTGATAAAGCTAATATATATTTCTTTAAATTTTAAAGATTTAATTTCAATTCCAACACTCACACGAAACTTGGAATATTGGCCACCTCATGCATGAATCATGATCTTTCACATTAGGGAGGAAATTCTGAACAGGGAAATAAATCATCACGATCGAGGTGGGCTCCTAAAAAAACTTTTGAAATAAAAAGCCATCATGTAAACGTGTCCAGACACATATTTCTCCTACGCGGGACCCTTTACTTGCGCATTCAAATTCTAAACACCAATCCCATGCGCACACCATTCCCCATTTTATGTAAAGCTCCACAGGCTCCTGGCCGCATCCTTTCCTTTTCTTACAATACTGATCAGAAGTACTAGTAGCAAAAAATACAAACTCAGTTTGAACATGGAGTGCACGCACCGGGTAGCCATTCCACCCCCACAACCGTTTGTGAAGTCACTCAAGTGCTCTCTCAAAGAGACTTTCTTTCCTGATGACCCATTAAGGCAGTTCAAGAAGCAGCCACCATCAAGGAAATTCATGCTAGGACTGCACTACTTCTTCCCAATCCTCCAATGGGCACCTCGCTATACTTTTGAGTTCCTGAAATCTGATCTTGTTTCTGGGATCACCGTTGCTAGTTTGGCAATCCCTCAGGGGATCAGTTATGCAAAGCTTGCCAATTTGCCTCCTATTCTTGGCCTGTGTGAGTGCTAGCTTTACAAATTTGACACAAATGCATATATATATAACTGATCATCAAGCTGTAGTTTAATTTCAATTTGCCTCCTATTCTTGGCCTGCATGCAGATTCGAGCTTTGTTCCACCATTGGTTTATGCGATGATGGGCAGCTCCAGAGACTTGGCTGTGGGGACTGTAGCTGTTCCATCGCTTCTTTTGGCTTCAATGTTGGGGAATGAAGTTAATGCTAATGAGAATCCTAAGCTCTATCTTCACCTTGCTTTCACGGCGACATTCTTCGCCGGTGTTTTCCAAGCCTCTTTAGGCTTATTAAGGTTAGATCAATTGCCCATTAATCCATCAGAAAAAGAAAATTCATTGCATAATATATAAGAAGAGTTCAGAAAATGATAATTATATCGGTTATAAGTTTCTCCTTTTCCTTAACCCATCTTCAGGTTTGGTAAGATGAACGGTAATAAGTAACGCCAAAAAGTACTCTAGCATTAATAATGCTCTCTAAAAGGACATGACGTAGTGTGCTAAATAATAGACCCTACATTCGTAGAAAAATTAAGTAATAATTAATTAGCACTTAATTTGGCAAGAAAAGTCATGTTAAGGAAACGTACGTATTATGCTCTCTCTCTCTCATCTCTGCTGGTTTCTTACATTCATACTGTGATTCATGACCTATATATATATATATATATCCTTATATATATATATATATAATTGGTGGGTGATGAAGGTTAGGGTTTATCGTGGATTTTCTATCGCATGCAACCATAGTAGGGTTCATGGCAGGAGCAGCCACTGTAGTGTGCCTGCAACAGCTAAAAGAAATCCTTGGCCTCGAGCAATTCACGCATGCAACAGATCTTGTGTCAGTGTTGCGTTCTGTCTTTACCCAAACACATGAGGTAAGTAGCTAATTTTACCATTTCAACGCTAGCTAGTTGTGTTAAAATGGATTTAATACTTGATTGGACTTACGAGATGTTCATTAATTAGGAAGCTGACTTTTCATTTCTTGTCAAGAAATTAGAAGTGCAGATGTACGTACTGCACTTTCAAATTCTTCAGCTCTAATATTCACATTATATAATATAATTCTATCTTATTTCCTCTATATATTGTCTGTCTTTCGTTCCATTTTGTCTAAATATTATATATAATCTAATGATCATTGGTGGATATTACACTAGTGGAGATGGGAAAGCGGTGTTCTGGGATGCTGTTCCCTTTTCTTTCTCATCAGCACGAGATACTTTGTAAGTACTACTGAATCTAATCTACTTTTCCATGATGCAAATTTTTTTATTCTTTGTATTCTTACGTCAAGTTGGCTTATAGAGATGAAATAAGATAAGATAAAAATTAAGATATAAATAAAATATTGTTAAAATATAATTTTTTAATATAATTTTTATTTTAAAATTTAAAAAAATTAAATTATTTATTATATTTTATTAAAATTTAAAAAAATTATAATAATTATATGAGATAAGATGAGTCTCATCTCGATAACCAAACCAGGCCAACTCTTAATTCATACCTAGTCATGTCATATAAAAGTCACATATAGCACTACAACTAAATAAATCACTAAAATGAAATGAAGGAAAATCATGGGGTATATATATATATTCATCTAGAAGAGATAGTACTCATATATACTTATTCACAAACGTTAAATACTTTATTGTTGGGGAAATTTGTTGCATGAGTTAACACAATTTATAAAAAAGTATTTTTGTTTTAATATATATCTTAATAACTTTATATAATGGTTGATCACATCACCCATGATAATTGATGTTTTATCTACCAACTTATAAATAGTACTACTAGAATATGGGCATTTCTCTCAAACTCTTCATCAGCATCTACCAATATTTTTCTCTCTCTTTTTTTTTTTTTTTAAATTCCATTAGGCTCAAACTCTCTTCAACTTTTTAATATCTTTACCTAACTGTCGTGTGACTTACTTCAACCCTAAATGATTAACCTGATCCCACCCCAAGTTAAGCAAAGTTTCAACTAAAGTTTGAGTAGTACTCCTAGTACTACGCATGCACTTGCTTTCAGCCCCAGCATATATAAAGCATGAAAATAACTTGGAAAACTAAAAAAAATTGCATTATTTGATGTCCTTCCCCTACCCCATTTTAGACAGACTACGCATGCTGATCTAGTCTGTACTAAGAAAGCAGAACATGATAAGGTGACTCAGGGCCATTCTTTCATATAAACTAACACAACTGATCAAATGAACTTTTCTTCTTTTTCAAGCACTCCCTCGATCCTCATGATTATCTCATTGCACCAACCAAACATGATATCAATTTAGAAGCTAGAAATGCTAGCCTCTAGCTAGCTAGGCCGTCACCTGCATGCATGCATCTGACATCATGATCATGAGGGTAAACATAAATTCATACACAAATCTTATATATTCTTTTTCATTTTAATTCCTTATTCATGTGTTCTAGTTTTTACAGAGAAATTTTAAGAGGTATTTTGAGGTAGAAAAATAATATGATCATTTAATAATATTAATTGTGTACGTATATGATGTTTCAGAAATTCTATACATCAGCCATTATTCACTTTCACGCATCATATTTATAGTTATTTTTTTATAAGATGTAGAATGTGAAGTAGTGAATAGTGACTGATGAGAAGAATCTTTCTTCACAAAATGCAGAGTAAGAGAAAGCCCAATTTCTTTTGGATATCAGCGATGGCACCGTTGACGTCTGTCGTTTTGGGAAGCCTTGTCGTTTATCTAATCCATGCTGAGAAACATGGTGTTCAAGTGGTGAGAATCCCCGGCCCCCACTCATCATGCTTTCAAATTTCCCTCTCTTTCTATCTCTCACTCTCAGTAATAAATGGGCACTCGATCGGCATTTGCCATTAATTAACGTTGGAACTAGAAATTTATTTTCAGAGAGGTGGATTATTATTAAACTATTTAAATTATTTTTATATATGTTCATAATATAAATTATAATTTATAATACCATAATAATTGTATAAAACAATATGAAGTATAAAAATAGAAAAATTCTACTTAGCAGCCCTGTAGTACGGTACCACACACCTACTTTTTTTTTTTTAACCTACTTTTTTTTTTTTTATCTTTTTATTCTTTTTCGCTCAGCAAGTATGTGGTGTAAATCTACTGAGTAGAAGAGCTCATAAAAATGTTATCAATATATCTATCAATTGGAGATATATGACGTACATTTAGGGGTTTTTTGGTAACTTAATTAGATGAGGTGAGATGTTCTTATCTCATCTCAAATTAGTTTGATTTCATAGTTTTTTTCTCAAACATCATTAAAATACAAAACACAAATAAAATACAAAAAATAATACAATTTTTTCAAATTTCAAAATAATAATAATTTTCAAAATTATATTCAAACAATTTTTTTTTAACTTTATAATATTTTTCTTTAAATTTTTCTCTATCATTTTTCAAAATCTAATAAAACATCTTAACTCAAACAATTTCACTACTATTTACAAATTATTTCAATACTTTTCACATAATTATCATCTCATCTTATCATTACCCAAATATGCTTTTAAAGTAATTAAAAAAGTAAGAGTTTTCCCTTCTTTAACAAATAAAAAAATAATATATTTTCTGTTAACTACAAGGAAAAATGTTAGAGCAACGTCAAAAAATAAGTCATGCATAAAACAGATCATATATTGTAAAAAAAAAAAAAAAAAAAAAAAGGAGACGACCAAATTATTTAAGAAGAATATAAAAAAAATTAGACGCTTATATGAATTTCTTTAATATAGAAATTTTGGCTTTTAAAATGTTTTAGAGTCAAAAATAGAATTTTTTAAGCAAAAATCAAATTTGTATTAATAAAAATAAAATTATATATATTATTAAGTTTTTCTTAAAACATAATAAGATTATTATACATATATAATTTTTGAATAGGTGAGGATTTTTTAAAAATTTTCAAGAACAAAAATAAAATTTTCAATAAATTTTTTAAAAGATATAAAGTAAAATGAATTTAAATAAAAAAAAACATTTTCTAGATCCAGTAGTACCACTGCACTGCAGCCGTTGCCCACTGGGTAGTAATTTTTTTTTCTTGGAGTCTTATTGGAATGATGAAGAGGTCTGAAATGATGGATGCTGCTAGTGCTGCTGCTGAAAGCTTTTTTGTTTTGTTTGGTTTTCAGGTAGGAGAGTTGAAGAAGGGGCTGAATCCAGTGTCGTTGAGGGATCTAGAATTTGTTTCTCCTTATCTCAAAGCAACTATTAAAACCGGCATCATCACTGGTGTCATTGGTTTCGCTGTAAGCAAGCAGTACTTTTGCTACTCTGATTGAATTGAGACACCGAGCTAGATAGCTAGGGTGCATGGTCATAGGACAGATTAATAAAGTTTTCTTTTCTCTCCTCTTAATGACAAATTAAGAGAGCCCTTCGGACTCATCTTTGCAAAGTAAACCTCGATCCCGTGTACTGTATCTTAGAAAGTTTTCCTATACGAAACTGATTAAATCGCTAATTTTTTACCGAGAGGTGTAGCTCCAAAGAATTGTTTGCACCCATGAGATATTGAATCTTAAATCTTAATACCCCAAGGTCTTCACCACTTGGTCCTTCAACACAACATACCTTTTACTCAGTTCAACTTTAGACCTGCAAACACAACGTATCTCTGGTTTTTTTGCTTTTTTTTTGGTCGTGGTTAATACTTGTGATGAAGGAACTGCTTATGGTTATGTGCAGGAAGGAATAGCAGTAGGAAGAAGCTTTGCAATGTTCAAGAATTACCATATTGATGGGAACAAAGAGATGATTGCTTTTGGAGTGATGAATATTGCTGGTTCTTGCACCTCTTGCTACCTCACCACAGGTGCATGCATGCATGATTAATTCATTTGCCCAACCTCTCTGCATGCAGTACTCTCTCTATATGTTTTCATGGCCTAATTATAATCTATCAAATGCTCAAAGCCTATTTTTCCTCGTACTAATAATTAAGTAATTCTATGTTTCTGCTAATGATTTAGCATTCTCGTACAATTTAATTAGGTCCATTTTCAAGAGCAGCAGTAAATTACAGCGCAGGATGCAAGACAGCATTTTCAAACATTGTGATGGCAATTGCTGTCATGTTTACATTGTTATTCCTAACTCCCTTGTTCCACTACACTCCCTTAGTTGTGTTGGCGGCCATAATCATATCCGCAATGCTCTGTCTAATAGATTATGAAGCGGCCATCCATCTATGGCAAGTTGACAAATTCGACTTTGTAGTGTGCATTAGTGCATACATCGGAGTGGTTTTCGGCAGTGTCGAGATTGGGCTAGTTATAGCGGTATGAAACACTTGCCTCTCACATTCGAATTAAGATCTTAGGCCGAGATAAATACATGAAGTGAACCCTACAACATTTAGTATTATCCGTGTAAACTTTTTTGACAAGGAGCATTACATATTGAATAAATGTCGTAGGGTTTACTTCATATGTTTATTTATGTACCAATTGAGTCTGAGATGATTTTAATCTCTCACACACCCATATGATCACCAAATATGCACTTTGTTTACTTATTGGCTCACAAAAATGGAGAATTTAATTATTACAATTTCTTAATGTGCAAATTATGCAGATGGCAATATCTTTGCTTAGGGTACTTGTATTCATTGCCAGACCAAGGACCATGGTGCTTGGAAACCTTCCAAATTCCACCATTTTCAGAAATGTTGAACAATACCCAGATGCTAGCAATGTTGCTGGAGTTCTTATACTCCAAATTGATGCTCCCATTTACTTTGTCAATGCAAGCTACTTGAGAGAGAGGTAAATAAAATCTAGATTAATGTTACATGATAATTAGGAAAATAATTAATAAGGTCTACTTTTACATAGTACTAATTTTGGAAAAAGTGCGTGAAGTTTTCTACACTTGCTATAAGGCTAACTTCTAGCTTTTCATTTTTTTCCCTTATTTTGTCCTAAAACACCTTTGTACACAACTATGTGCAAAAGAAACTCCTCCACACTATATATATACCCAACAAAACTCAAGTCAATCACCCTATATATAGCTAGCTAGAATTCAATTCTATATGATAAATAAAATATATACTCCTTAGAAACTTGTTTTTGTTTTTAATAGAATGTATAATTTCATATTGATTCGATGCCTTGACTATATATATGTCAGTCCTCACATACCAATTACTCAAAATACTAAAATTAGAAATTAACTCATAATTATTGTATTGAAAATTGTTATATATATGAAATTAAACTCATATTTTATTAAATAAAAGAAGTTTACACAATTATATAAAAAATCACTTACCACAACAATAATGTGTCTCAACAGATTTCAGCATTTGTTAACTCTTAATTCTAAAACTTGCAAATAATTGATATTTATGATCTTTTACAAGTTCAATACATAATTTATTTTCGGAAATAAAAATTTTAAAAATAATTTGTGTATGATAGATTAAAGGTGATGAAACTAATATGGAGAGAATAAAATAGCCTCATTGGTCAATTGAAAATGTATTTTGAGCCTCACTGATCCTTTCAAGTGAAAAGCTTAACTATCGTAAAGCACTTAATTTATTAGTAATCATGAGATAAATATGTCCTCTATCAAAGGAAATAGGCACAAATTATATGTTTTGGGCAAAAAGAACTAGCAAAAATTTACTACTTGCCTCTTAGGATTGCGAGGTGGATCGATGAAGAGGAAGATAGAATAAAATCTTCAGGGGAG
Organism: Juglans mandshurica; assembly: GCA_022457165.1. NCBI lineage: Eukaryota > Viridiplantae > Streptophyta > Magnoliopsida > Fagales > Juglandaceae > Juglans > Juglans mandshurica. The sequence goes on from CM039631.1 coordinate 13,790,432, forward strand.
ACCTGCTTACAGTATGTCATAATGGATATGAGTGGTAAGTGATGGATTTGGAAATCATTGAAAGAATTAATACAATCTCTTTCGAATTGAAAACTCCAACTCCAACTCCAACTCTAACTCCAGCTCTAACATGCAATATTATTTTGTTTGATAGCTGTTGGTAACATTGATACTAGTGGAATTAGCATGCTTGAAGAGATCAAAAAGGCTATTGATAGAAGAGGGCTTAAGGTACATTCTTTATTTATATTTACTCTTCGACTTTTTTCATGACATGGATCAATGTTATACCTCTTTCTATTCCCTTATTCATAATGCCTATAAGTTATGAAATTTTCCTTTCTCCATCGTGTCTGTTTAGCTTGTATTGGCCAATCCTGGAGGCGAGGTGATGAAGAAGTTGCACAAATCCAAGTTTGTTGAAAACATAGGTCAAGAATGTATCTACTTGACAGTTGGAGAGGCAGTTGCAGGATGCAAATACATGCTTCAAACATGCAAATCCAACCCTGTGATAGAAGCAGAGACATGGAACCTCGTCTGAGCTCTCCTATTGTCTACTAATGAAGTAGAGTTTCATTAACTAAAGTATGCATGCCATATGGGTGTATCATATGCAAAAGATATATCAACATATTGGACTCGTTGAATCAACAAAAGATTGATTTTCATTAACCTTAATGTTTAATTGAGTTGTACTTGTAGGTATTTAATACCTTCAAGATTATGTAAGTTGCATAATTATATATAGCATAGAAGAAATCTACAATGGCAAGAATTTTGGGGTTGCAATAGATCTCTTTCTTTTGGTAAATTCATGACCTAAAACTAAATTGTATGGAATAAAATAATAAGACTTTTGCTAATTCATAAGGATGATTAGCCAAGAAATTAGCAAGTTTCTAAATTCACAAGTATAGCTCTAAACAAATCAACCAAACCATTCAAATCAAATCACAAAAGCTTTCATTCTCTAGATGTGACCCACTACAAAAAAAGAAAAGAAAAGAGTTTTTGCAGGGAGGAGTTTTCGCCACGGGTTTGTCAGAAATAATTGTCTCAAAAGCTCATTTGCGAAGAATTTTAGATTCTAGAGGAAATATGTGTAATGCTCCAAGGGAGGCCCAAATCACATTTGAGATTTACTTCAAAAGGCTAGTTAATGATACAATTGAAGTCCCATTGAATGATTATAAAGAGCAAGAATTTCACCGTCCCAAACAATGTAGAATCTCATACACCACCTACAATATGGGGTATCACAATCGGGATCCTCTTAAATTCCTGACTTTCTCGTCTGGCCATTTTATCATAAATGGCATGGCTCATGGCTCATGTCTCACACTTCTAACTGGTATAGACTTTGATACTATTTGTAATGCCTCAAGGAAGGCCCAAGCTACATTTGGGTTCTACTCCAAAAGGACTAGTCAATGGCACAATTGGAGCTCCATGGGAATCATTATAAAGAGTAAGAACTTCTCCGTCCCAAACAATATGGGATCTCATACACAACCTACATTCATCACTCAATATGGAGCATCAACTTTTTGCGGCAAAAGGTTCTTGCCGGAAATAATCAAAATGTAGTTTCAAAAAAGTGCCTCGCATGAGATAAAGAATTGCTGAAAATAGCAAATACCATTTGCAGTGAATATTTTTTCTTCGTAAAAACTGATTAGCAATAGAAAAAAAATAGATTTGTGACAAATTTGAGTACGTTGCAAATAAAAATAAAACCATATCTTACGTATTAAAACTCGCACAACCAATGGTTCAACATAAGGCCTAAAAAAATACTCTCTGTTCTTTTTTACAAACTCAATAGACATCCAAAGTTATTAAATTGATCTAATAAACAAAGATTATGAGCATTACCAATGAAGTAATTCAACTAAAATCTGAATACTTAAATACTTTTTAATTCCATATTCCTTAATCAGATGAACACAGAGTATTAATTGCAACATCACGTAACTACCAAAGAGAATAAGGAATGGTACATTAGTATAGCAAAGAACAAAATAGAGAACATAAACAACAGAAGCATAAAAGCATAGTAAGGCAACACAAAATGAGGACCTTAGTATTCAAACCACATGTAAAACTAATCTGCTTTTAACAACCCAAAAAGATATATGATGAGGAAGAAGCAACGAATTATCCCATGAAATACCCATTATTTATAAATTATGGGAAAGCAAGAAACCATCCTCATGCTTTAGCAGTGATGTTTCTAGGGCAATCCTCACTTTTTAGCCAATTAAGTTTTTCCTCTCGTGACATAATTTGCTTGTCAATTAGGGTGTTTAGAAACTGGAAGAAGCTTTCATATAACATATTATTAATGAAGAAAAACAGTATCAAATTCAGGTGAAAACATTAATGGTTGCAACATGGTGAAGATAGAAGATATTAAACACCACCCCAGGATGCAAAGACCCTTCATTGTCCAGAATAGTTTCAATTACTATTTTCAGTCAAGGACCTATTCTCAATGTTTATAGTCAGATTACAGTATCACTTCAGCAATATCATGCATGATATGTTAAATCCAATATTTTCATATTTTTGTTTATGGCAGTAGCAAAAAGTAAAGACTGATGAGTTTAGAAAAGAAACCAAAAAACTAAACTGGTATGCTAGTAGAACAATTTATGCAAATAATGTATATAATAAAAATTTATTGAGATTGATGAATAGTGAGGTGCCTTAAGTTCCACCAATCATCACATTAACATTAATGAAGATAAATATTTATTAAGATTGATTGAACTTGCGAGTTACAACATGGCAGACCCATTTGAATGAAACTTTAATAAATTGGATTTATAGGTCTGCTGGCTGGTTAAATGGTCATAGACTTATCTACCTCAACGAGGAAAAGGTGCAGAAAAAAGGCCTAGAAAGAGCAACTAATGTTTGAAAAATCTGAGAAGAGCCTAATTCAAGTGAGAATACAAGAAAACGTAATGATCATACAAGAAAACATAATGTGCAAGCATGGTGATCAGACCAGCAAACTACTAGCAAGACAAACTCATGACTGGGAAAGAATCTTGGGTGCATTCTTTGTTAAAAAAATCAATGAAATAATTGGAATAAATAATGTACCAAACATATTCTTTCTCATTCATTGGAACAAGTTCCTTTGAAGAGCAATTACTTCTCAAAAGAAACGGATATTATAAAAATGAACAAAAACTAAAAATCATTTTAGACGCCTTTGTGGCACTAGACATCTTTAACAAAGTGTATCTATGACCAAGGCATCTCAGTCATATTCTTTAATTGTTAGGTGATTTATGCATGTAATTTCCACTTCTGTAGCAACTTAGCATAGCACCTTGTATGAAAAAAAGATCATTTCAATGCATCTTATACAATATGTTTATGAATAAAATTTATGTCAATGCATCTTACACAATTTGTTCAAGATAACAAATTTAGGAAAACAGTTCTCTGAAAGGTGTACCTATTGGAAGAAACTTGAATATCAGCTTCACTTGTTAGACCATTTAGTATAGTTAAAGATCTGTAACAAAAAATCATATATCCTACGAACAATCAGAAAAAGGAAAAACTAATTTCAAGACACTATTAGTATTTACAGAGATTGAGGGAAGGAGAGTCATCTCTTACAATGCTTAGAGTTGGGTTGTTTGTCAAGCAACTTGGTCAATATTAAAATTGCTTTACCCTCCTTTCCTAGATGCAGAAGAAAAGAAAATCAATAATCTGATACGTTATGCCTAATATTGTCTAGAGAAGTTATAAAATTTCTGGTAATCATTTTACAAGACAAGTTACACACTATAGGTTTGTTTTCGAATGAATGGAAAGAAAGAAACAAAGGATGAATTAGCCAGTAACAATACACCAAACAAAAGAGCTATAACTACCTTAAGAGGTACTCACTCTTGTCATCCAAGACTCAAAAATACTAAAAGAAACGATAAGAAGCATAAAGCTAACTTTTTAGCTAAGTATAGAAATAAAATGAAGATAGAGACGTGCAAGTTGAAGCCGTAACACTCGATGCCAATTTCATACATAAATAAAGCCTATATGCCAGACCAAAAGAAATACACAAACAAAATACACTTGATTACCTTCAACCTCTTGTACGTTGGAGCATATACGCTCAATGTATAACTCAACACTTCAATCTTTTCAATAAATTGTGCGTTTGTTATAAATGAGCTAGATTTAGGCCTCGTTCACTTTCACAAAAATTTTCATTTCATCTCATCTCATTTCATCTAATCATTACAATTTTTTTAAATTACCACACAAAATAAAATAAACAATTCAACTTTTTCAAATTCCAAAACAAAAATAATATTAAAAAAAATATATTCTAACAATATATTATTCAACATTCAATTTTTATCCCATCTCATTTGCGAAAATAAACGAGGCCTTATTCAATCCATAAGGCAGGAATTAAAGTTTCGTTACTTTTTCAAGAGGTACTAACTTTCACATCTTTTCCAAGACGTTGAAACCACGAATACAAGCCCACCCATAAAATTGTTTTTTTTTTCCCAATCACCATTGTTTTTCTGAAAATATGCTTTAAAAATTTGTGACAAATGCATGTAAAGAACAATTTCTTAAATTCTTCCATACCTGAGCGACCTTGACACCGTCGTAGACGACAAGACAGCCGTGTTTCTCCTCACTGCTAGCCCGTTCCTCATTTTCGCATGATGGACAATCTTGCAAACGAATGTAGATTTTACATATGCATCAAGAGAGAGAGAGAGAGAGGTAGAGAGAGAGGTCGGAACAGAGAGCGGCAAAATGGACAAAGATCGTAGAGTGTGGAATTATTTTGCACAGAAAAAATAGGAAAACTTGGTTTAAAAGAATTAGTGCTTTCGGTGACTGAGAAACTTCAAAATGACCGATCATTTGTGTATTTGAACATCAAATTTGAGAATCTGATGACCGAAAATGAAAATGACAAAATGACTGAGAGGAAGATGTGGGTTTCACAATAGGGATGAACAGTAAAAACTCTGTTATTTTATTTCTTGTGTTGCATATCATTATTTGCAGCAAATAAAACATTGTTTGTTACCTTTAGAATCGCAATGGTGAAGGAGTGGCGAAGTCCATCCAAACTGTCCAATGAAAAATAAAAGGAGAGCAAAGCGCCAATGATACTCAAAACACCAATGGCGCGCGAAGTGCAAGCGGAAAGAGTACGAAGAAAAGCGATTGTGGAGGAGAGAGTCAGCTGAGCTCAATCCTTGGGCCTTCACTTCCTTTGCCCAACTTGGAAAAGCTGGTTTTTGCAGCAAATTTTGTCTCGCCCAAAACAATGGGCCGCTAAAGGCCGGTTTTGTTGTAGTGGGCCCCAAAAACAAATTTGTCTAGAGGGAGGGGCCAGGGGCCGTCCGCCAGCCTTCAACCGTTCAGCCTTGCCTGGGCAGGGCCAGGGCCGGGCCCGTCTGTCAGATGCAGGTGATGGGGTTTCCATCTGCATCTGTGCACCTAGTGGGGGTATGGGGCGGGTTGGGCCTAGATCAGCTCGTATTTTCTCCCATTTGGCTCGCACATATATATTTTATATGTAATAAGTGTCAATAAGCAAGCAGCTGTCGTCTATTATTTCTTCCAATTTTGCCCTAGATGTTTTGAATATATTCCGGTATTATCTTCTTCTTGCTTTCAAATTTTATTTTCCATTTTTGTCCTCCATTTTTATTCATTTTCCCGCTCTCCAACTTCCACTACGTTCTGATTTTTTACTCGCTTCTGGCAATTTTTTTTTTCAGTTACTGAGTTATGATTTTGTCATTTGTGTCATTACATTTTGTCTTGGCAATATTTTTTTGCCACGATTGCCCTTACTTTTTTATTCGTTTTCCATTTGTACCCTTAGCTTGCTGCCTCATTCCATTTTTTCTACCGAATTTACCCCTGCATTTCGGTCCAATTTTCGTATTTTTGACGTTCTGTATTCCTTTTCTTTTTCATTTTTGCCATTAATTTTCTTTTTGTCTTCCCCTTTCATCCTTGGCTTCTGCAGTCGCCTATTTCTACTCTTGCTTTGATATTTGTTTTTCTTTCCTTTTCCACTTCTTACAGTCTTCTCGTAAGTTCTACTATTTTCTCTGAATAATTTTTTCATCTCATTTTTTTCCTCCCAACCGAAGCGGTCGCCGCTTGGATCATTTGGCATTTGTTATTCTCAGATTTTTAGATACTGGATAAACTCATTTTCTTTTATAGCACCGCTTCCGACTGTTTGGAGTTTGATATTATCAGATTTGTAGTAATCGGTTAATTTTTTTTTTTTTTTTCTTATTCATCTCTTCTGCCGCTTCCACCGCTTGGCGCTTTATATAAGAGCATTTCTCCATCTTTGCTTTCTACTCCATTTCCTCTAACGTTCTTCTTGCTATTAATTCTCTCACATTTAAAATAAGATCTTCTCATTCAAATCGAAAACGCTCAGGGTTGACTAATTTATTCCTCGCTTTGGAATTTCTAAAATGACTAGGTATGTAGTTCTTTTTCTTGTCTAAAGTTAATTTTCACTTTTTTTTTAAGTTTAATGAAACTGATATGCGTCTGTTTATTTTTTACTTCAATTATGCCGTATACCATATCTGTTATGCTCTTATGGCATGTTCATACACGTAAATTAAAAAAAAATGCAAACTGTAGACCATTTATCACATGGTTAGCATAGATAGAAGTTCAAAACTAGACTAAACTGAAAATACAAAATTACCATTTGAACAATTATGATGGATGTCTTCTTACTTTCAAAAGTAACACCGTAAGTAAATGTTTGGCTTATTCTTGTCAGATAATTTTTCATTGGCTTAAATTATATTGAAACTGATATGTCTCTGTTCATTTCTATTTTCAATTACATCATATATTCTATTTGTTTTTATAGCGTGGTTCATACACATGCAAATTAAAAGATTACAAGCTAGCTACAAACTACCTAAAATGTATAAAATAAAGTTCTCATCTAAACAGATACGCTAAAATCCAAACCACAAACTTCCAAACTAAAAAATTACAAGCTACAAATTAACTAAAACGTATAAAATAAAGCTCTCATCTAAACAAGTATGCTAAAAAAATTACATATGATCGATCTTTAGAGGCTGTAAAATATGACTCTTATCTAAACATAAATGCTAAAATACAAACCATAAAGTGTTTATCAGATACTTGCTACACATGCACGTTGAAAAACTAGACAACAAACAAGAAGAATAAAGCTTCATATGGTCATCTGTAAAACTTGTAAAATAAAATTCTCATATAAACCCATATGCTAAAATGCAAACTGCAAAGTGTTTATAAGATAGTTGTTACACATGCAAGTTAAAAAACTAGACTATAAACTAAAAGAATAAAACTACATATGGTCATCTCTAAAAGGTGTAAAATAAAATTATGATATAAACAGATATGCTAAAATGCAAACTACAAACTATTTATCACATGGTTACTACATTTGCAAGTTAAAAAACTATAGACTATAAACTCAAAGAATAAAACTATATATGCGCAATGGTTAAAAGCTGTAAAATAAGATTCCCACTTACACAAATATGCTTGATATTTTACATCTCCACACTTCGGGACAACAACGATATTAGATTTCCACATCTAACAAAGAAATGATACAAACATTTCAGCCATCAAACATCTCAAATTTCAGACTTAAGATAATAACAAAAGTAATAAATAAATAAGAGATGCATAAATTTACAAAACAAACAAAAATTAAAGAAACTTACGAAGACATGTCCTACAGAATTTCAGATTATAGCCAACATAAATTATATTAGAAACAAAAAAACAAAGGTCAACCAGAAACACCAAAGATATGAATATTTGTTGAGATTTATAGGGAAAACAAAATATAATAGAAAAACAAACACCAAAAAAAAAAAAAAATGAAGTATAGAATGAAAGTAAAATAACAGACATGAACAACATGCATTCATTTATCTAGAAATTCACAATACGAGAAAAAGAATGTTAAACAGAAACAAAAAATAAAAGCTAATCGAGAGGAAAACAAAATTACAGTTAAATCTGAAGATGATGTCTTCAAACATATGACCATTTGTTGAGATTTATAGGGAAAACAAGGCAGTAGAAAAAGAAATAGCAACTAAAACAAAGGAAAAAAAAAGAAAAATAGAATTAAAGTACAATAAAATTTAGGCAAAAACTTAAAAAATTTCGACTTGTTTGTTCATTTACCTACAGAAATAGGTTGGAAAAAAAATTGAAAGAATAGAGAGTTTAAAAAAAATTGAAGGAACATAGCAAAATAAAAAACATATATGGACAAGATTCCTTCAAATATATGAATGTCTGCAGAAATAAACCCACAAAAAAAAAAAAAAAACCCCAACTCAGATTTGTTGGAAATGAACATCATCTCTTCATTTACTTATAGATGGACAATGGAAGAAAAAATTAACAAAATGAAAAAACAGAAAACGAAAGCATAAAAAAAATTGCAGAAGAACGAAAAAGTAAAAAAAATAAAAATAAAGTTTAAATCTGAACATGATAGCTTCAAATATATCAGGATCTGTTCATATCTATAGAGAAAAAATAGAAATACAGCGCCCTAAAATAAATATACATCGACTCTGATCTGTAGGAAAAAGATTTGATACAAAAAGATATATGAAAAAGCAATAAACATTGACTTCGATCTGAATATTTCTAGATCTGCAGAGAAATTAAAAAAAAACATCTTTTAGATCTGAACATAATATCTTCAAATATACGAAGATCTGTTCAGATCTATAGACAAAAAATTCCAAAGAAAATCCAACTAAAAAAAATTTCTATCCATTCCGATCTGCATGTACAAAAGCATAAACAGAAGGAAAAAAGAAAAGGAAATAAAACCATTTACAAAAAAAAAAACACATACAGACTAACGAAAACATAAGGAAAAAAAAAGGGAGATTGAAATAGAGAAATAAAACCTCTTAACCAAAAAATATCTACATATTAAAGAAACAAATAGAGTAGGAACAAAAAGAAAAAAAATAAAAAGAAAAAAGAGATGAACAGAGATAGACGAAAAGGGAGAAGAAGAATCAGGCAGAAGGAAAAAAAATAAAAAATAAAAAATAAAAAAGAGAAGTGCAAGATCAGACGGACAGTGAGAAGAGGAGAAAGGAAGAAGAAGAAAGTTGGAAGAAAAAAGAAAAAAGAAAAAAAAAAGAGAAGTGGAGGATCAAACGGCAAGCGAGAAGAGGAAAGACAGGGGTAGGAAGAAAGGTGAAATAAAAAAGAGAAAGGGAGAAAGAAGCGGACAAAAATTTTGGATGACAGTGTATAACGATATATTTATAGTGCTACATGTAAAATTAGGGTTTCGTTTTAACCAAAACGTCGCCGTTTTTCAAATGAGATTTGAGGGTGTTAGATGGCTGTGCTGAAAACGGCGCCGTTTAGGTATTTCGGGCTGATGGTTGGGCTGGTTTATTGGGCTGATTTTCCTTCTTTGCTTTCTTTTAGACTTCAAGTGTGAAGAAAGAACTTAATAAAATTAGGACTAATAATAAAATTTACAATATTAATTTCACTAATATAATTATAAAACTTCGAGTAATGCTACGCATCATCATCCCAACTTCCATCATCCTATGATGTGTCATTAGATGATTGTAGATTATTTATTATATTTTAATTTATAAACCTATCATCTAATGCCACATCATGGGATGATGGGAGGTGATGGAAGTTAGGATGATGAATAGATTTTTTCTAAAACTTCATGATGTAAAAATATATATTTTATTGCAATTTGTTTTCTTATAGGTTTGTTGTTTTTGTTCTTCATTTACTGTTCTTCAACTTGGTCATTGTCAATTCCTTCTATTTTCACTGTTCTTTTACTTGACCTCTACTTCCTGGTATATTCTTCTATATCACTTGAGGAAATCTTATTCAATTTTTTAATATTCATTTAAATGCACTTGTAATTAAAATAAATTGTTAACATTATATATTTCTTGTATAAATATTTCTTTTCCTCGTCGTGTTACTTTCTTTTAATAAATTTGTTTTATTCTATTAATCGGAATTACTTGATTTCTTTTCCTGCTTTAATTATGAATGATTATAATATTTGCTATATATACGATATCTCTTTATATATAGCAAATATTATAATTAGGACAAATTCATTGCTTTTGTCGTTCATTTACTATTCTTCAAGTTGGTTATTGTCAATTTCTCCTATTTTCATTATTCTTTTAGCTATCATCTTGAAATGATTCTTGAAATGAAATGATATATTATTAAAATGATTACGTGATCTTGTATAATATATTTACTTACAACATGCGTTTTTGTTTTTGTTTTGTCATTTGTGCTTGTCTTCTTGTTTGTTATTTGACTCTATTTCCACATCTTTTATTTACTCCCTATCTCCAGGTACATTTTATTATTGTTTATACAAATAGATGTTATTTATATTTTATAATATTTAATGCATTTATATCTACGAGGCATCCAAATATATGGAATTGTGATTGTTAATTAAAATTTCTCATTATTTATATTATCTGTATTAAGTTTTAAGATTTTTAATTGTAAATAGTTCAATATAATATTAATTGCTTTGGTTTTAATATTAAGCATATTTTATTGGTTGGATAATTGCTAATTGTACTATTGTTTATTTTTTAGAAGCTTGTTTCTGTGCTTTATATGTTTGCATGTAAGAAAAGAAAAAGGAGTTTAAAAATTAAAAAAAAAATGAACATTACATCTGTAGATCTATTATTTTGCTTCAATTAGTAATTCAAATTTCCAGGGCAATAGAAAATACATTGTTTAAAGAAATAATTACAAACAATTTTAATAGGCTAGGTGCGTTGAAGAAATTATTACATTAGAATGTTGATTGTTTGTAACGGTTCAGTTTTGATTTTTTTGGAACAATTTTGATTTCTCATGTTTTTGTAAATATGTAGATCTATTATTTTACTCGTTACATTTGTTATTGTCTCAAAATATCTAAGATTTTAAATTTAAGATCATAGCATATATGTCACAAAAAAATAAATCTTCACATCTCACATAGAAATAATATTAACATTTCAGACTTCAAACATCTCAGAATTCAAATTTGAATATGTCACAAAAGGTTTAAGACAATAGGCATATATGTCACAAACAAATAAATCTTCACATCTCACAAAAAAATAATATTAACATCTCATAATTCGACTTAGGATTCAGATTGGCTGCTTGATAACCATAACATAGAAATTTTAACTATAAATGGACAATTTATGTCTATATTTTTAGAATTAATTTATTATTTACAATACATATTATACACATGATCTGTGTAATGTTTATAACTATAATACAATAACTTATAAAAACAAAGTCACAATTTTGAGATGTATGCGGCCGACTTTTATAATCGTCGAACATCCTAACCTAACTATCAAAGTAGCTGAATGGGTTTTGCTCCTGGTTTTCGCCATGCCTATTCACACCAAAGTTCAACAAGTTGACTGAATGAATAGCTATATAGCCATATTATACACTTCAAAATACACTTTACATATACAATGTATGTGGCTATTCATTCAATCAACATGTCGAACTCTGGTGTGAATAGGCACAGCGAAAACCAGGAGCAAAACCCATTCAGCTACTTTGATAGTTAGGTTAGGATGCTCGACGATTATAAAAGTCGGCCTCATACATCTTGAAGTTGTGACTTTGTTTTTATAAGTTATTGTATTATAGTTATAAACATTATACAGGTCATGTGTATAATATGTATTGTAAATAATAAAAAAATTCTAAAAATATAGACATAAATCTGTCCATTTATAGTTGCAAAAAGAAAAATAGAAGAAAAAGAAAAAAAATGGTTTAAAAATAAGATGAGAAATATTATTTTTATAAGAAAAGTTCATGATGCATACACTCAAAGTTTTGTGTCATGCATACATGTTCATACATTTATTTGTGTTTACTTTTATATGCCTATGATATCTGTGATATGTTATTTATTTACTTATTAAGATTTATTGAAAATTAACAGGACTAGAAAATCCCGATAGAAAATTGCAAAATGACAGCAAGTCCTTCGAAAAATATTGTGCCTAGAATGATTATAAGCTCGTCCAAGCCCTCCATCTTGGAATGCCTTGAGACAATTGACCAAGTTATCACAGAAATACTCGATGATTTAGAGGATTTCACTACTATTTAGAAACGTATGATGATAGCACATCAACTCCAATAGTCGCTTTTGGATTTGCAATCATGGATATTCTGCATATAGTATATGTGATATTTTTTATGATCAATGAGAAAATCTTAAAAAATAGATAAAACTATTGCATTTCATAATTGTATATATTAATCTATTTTTTATTATTACATATTTTTACAAAAAATTCTTATTTTTAAAAATATTTTGTTATATTTATACAATTGGGCACACGTGCATTGCACGTGTTTGCCCTTTACTAGTATATATATATATATATATACACACACATATATTATAACGACGCTGTAGCACTCCATCCGGTGTCAAGACCCACGTAGCACTCTACCCTCTCTCACTCTTTGACTCTAATCTCTCAACATTTCTTTATCTCTAGCACCCTCATGCCGTCACTTGTCCCCTCACAATTGTTAGCCGCTGTCGCTGTCCACAGCTTATATCGTCTCCGAGCATCTCTCGAAATTTGACATTTTCTCTCAATCTCTGTAGGTATCCCGAAACCCTCAAGATTTTTTTTTTTTTTTAGTTTTTCAATGATTGGACTATGGAGGATGAGATTGATCAATAGATTTGGAGGATGTGATTGTGTTTTGTGTATGTTAATTTAGGGTTTCAATCAGAAACCTTAATTTATGTTAGAATTTCTGAATGAAACCCTAGCCTTTTGAAACCCCAAAACAATTTGGGTTTTGGTTTTGTGTGCTATAATTGTAATGTTCATGATTGCATGATTTCAATTGTTGTGTAACTTGAGAAAGTCTGTTTGCAACCGGCTTGTATAATCGTGGAGTAACCGCATCCCACTTGGCAAATTAGAAATGACGACGTTTCTATCTTCATTCGTCTTTGCCTAGCATCCCTCTTGGCAAATTAAACTTTGAGTTGCGATTCATTTCCGGTGTCGAATGCTGCTAGGATGTTGGAGTCGTAGCAACTTGAGTTCTAGCAGACCTTGTAGGCGACCAGGCGAGCTTTGGGAGCCATGCCGACGACAACTCTACGCACATAACCAAGGGTAGAGGCTGGGAAGACGTTGGTTCATTTTGTCGTTAGTGGACTCGTAGCCAAAGCATAAGTATTTTAGCGTCGATGAGCTTGCAGTTGGAAGAGGAGGAAGAGAAGTCCTTGGTAGCGACACATCAGCCTTTCCACAACCGTGCCACGTTATTAAATGCAAAACATCAACAAAAGCACAATACTAACCAAAGTTATAAATTAGAGAAATGGCATTGTTCTAATACTATCTACCTTGTCAAAGAAAAAAAATACCATCTCCTAAACTCATCTAGGATGGTGAAGATACCAAATGTGAACCTAGATAGCAGACTCAGACAAGAAAATAGGTTGCAAAGAATTTACAACTAAAATCGATAAAACAGTTAAATAACTTTGAAAAATTGACTAATCAGGCATCATCAGCATCGCTTCCACCAACTTGAGCTTCCTGACTTGCCATGTAGTTGCTTCCATTAGGACCCAACACCTTAAACCTGCTCAACATTAGAAATAACATGAGGGAGGGACTCAAGAGTTTTGGCTTCGGAGGGGGAAAACTTGGCAGAGAAGCCATGGAATATGTTGGAGTATGTGTGGATGAGACGGCTGGTGGTTTGTGCTGGTGGTTCCGTCCTCATTTTCCTTAATGCAGAGAGTGAAGACTAGTACCAGAGCTCATGGGTAGGGAAAATGGAAGGCTTGTGGATTAGTGCAGACCCAAAATCTGAGTTTTCCCTCCTCGTTTACCTCTGTTTTTTTCTTTTCTTTTTTTTTTTAAATGTTGGCTGACGTGGCTTTATATATATAAATAAACTCCACGGTTGCCCCATGGTTTCACGCGTCGGTTGTCCCTAGCAGTTTTGGTGTAATTTTTGTATCATGCTAGGCATTTGTGAGTCAACCCCATGAATAATGAGTCAAGTCCAAATACTAGTGTTAATGCTAACTCCCATACCCCTCCCCTACCCTACCACTACCACTACCCCTATATCCATGGGCCCACCAAAGAAGAAACAAGCTTCAATCGTGTGGACTCACTTCACCAAATTAGAGTATGTTGATCCCAATGACCCCCAAGTTAAGTGAACTATTGTGGTAAAATATATGAATGTCATTACAAAAGACATGATACATTCTAATTGAAGGTCCACTTAGGCCTCTTTTGGATGTTGAGATGAGATGATAAATTTGTGAATAGTAGTAAAATGGTTTGAGTTAAGATATTTTATGGGGTTTTGGAAAAGGAGAAAAAAATTGAATAAAAAAACTATAAAGTTAAAATATTGTTAGAATATAATCTTTTAATATTATTTTTATTTTTTAATTTGGAAAAATTGAATTATTTTTTGTGTTTTGTTTGCAAGTTTGGAAAATGTGTAATGATTAGGTAATGATTAGATGGAATAATTAAGGATATGAAATTGACAATGCTTGGATTTGAGTGGTATTTAGATATTGAGATGAGACGAGATGAGACCACCTTACAATCAAACAGGGCCTTAGAAGAACAATACATAAATAGTCCAATTAGATGTTATTTACAAGAAAATAGTCAATCTAGATTAGAGATTGGATTTTAAAAAATGGTGGATGAGAGTAGTGGGGGGAACATTGAAGGGGTATACAAAGTATGATCTGAATGAGTATAGAAGACACCTAGCTCATATGGTCATAATAGACAAGCTACCATTTCGGTTTGCGAAGGGCGAAGGGCCTAAGTACTTGGAACCTAAGTTTAATTTTCGTTCTTGTCACACGATGATGAAAAATATTATTAAACTATATGGTGTACGTAGAGAATTGTTGAGAAACCAATTGAGGGGTCAAAGAGTTTGCCTCACCACCGATACATGGATATTGGTCCAAAATTTAAACTATATATCTTTAACGGTTCATTTTGTAGATTGTGATTGATAATTAAATAAAAATATTCTCAAATTTTGTTTAATTTCCAACAACAAGGGTGGGACCATTGAGAATACCTTGGAGGCCACAATGAAGAGGAGGGGTTGGAGCGGGTTGTAACAATAATGACTGATGATGCATTTTCTAATGATTCTGCTTTGAAGTATTTTAAAAATAAGTTTAGAAAGGACAATAAGTCAATCATGGGTGGGAGTGTTTACATGTGAGATGTGCTATATATGTCCTAAATCTTATTATGATTGACAGTTTGAAAGAAGTGAATGATTCGGTTGTAAGGGTTAGAAGTGCAGTGAGGAATGTGAGATCTTCACCAGCTAAGATTGATAAATTTAAGGTTGCTGTGAGGCTGCAGGTATTAAATGCAAGAAGGGGTTGTGTCTTGATATTCCTACAAGATGAAGCTCAACCTTCTTGATGTTAGAGACGGCCTAGCAGTATAGAAAGACATTTGGCTTATTGGGTGATGAGAACATGCAATATGTCAAACACATCGACGATGATGAGAGATTGGGCAAGTCTAAGGATGATGATTGGGATGTAGTAGATTTGTAGAATTTTTTAGACTTTTCTACGATGTCACAAACACATTTCCAGGTCTTTGTATGTTAGATCCAATGACTATTGTCAGCAAGTATGTCAGGTGAAAAAATAATTGAAAGAAATGTGCGGGAGTGACCAAAGTAGGTTGTGGGATATGATAATGAGCATAAGAACTAAGTATGAGAAGTATTGTGGAGATTTGAGTAGGATCAACATTTTTCTATATATGGTTGTTGTTTTTTACCCTCAGTACAAAACTTATGGCATGGTGTCTAACTTGGAAATGGTCAACCAAAAGGCATGTGTCGCACTCAGAATTGGTAATATTCCAGCTCTACACCTACCACATCGCCTCCTCCCGAAGTTGGGGTTTTCAAAAGGCATAGGTGGTCTAAGAGGTCTGAGACCGTTACTGATATTCGAAAGACTAAAGAACGCCAATCGGAGTTGAATAGATACTTGGCAGTGGAGATGCACTCATTTACATAGCATCTTGATATCTTATCTTGGAGATGTAACCCGTAGTCTTTTGGCCATCTCTATTACTACTATAGCCTTAGAGTCAGTCTTTAGCACCGAGGGTGCATATTGGATCAATTCCAGAGTTCATTGTCTCCTACCATTGTGGAGGCATTGATTTGCATTCAGAATTGGTTTAAAGAGAAGCCAATTCATATTCCGGATGTGGTAAACTTTGAGGAGGCAGACAAGGAGAAGGGTGGTGATTAGCCTAAATCTAGTAATCGCTCTTAATTCATTGATTTATTTTTGCTTATAATATATTGTGTTATAACTTATATTTATTTGACCGTGTTTAATTCAAAATTCAATTGTTGTAAGGACAACTTCGAGAAATGAGGCTACATCTCAATCTACATAGGCCGCAATATGATTTTGATCCACCATTGCCATTAGTTTGTATAATTTGTCTCTTAGTTTTTTACATATGTATATAATGTTTGTAATTCTAATGTTTTTTTAGGTTTTATAGTCTCACTTTTACATGCTCAATCCTAATTCCAATATTCTCATATTGGTTTGTACTTTTAAGTTTTTAAATTTTTTACATATCTTTCTAATGTTTGTACTTTTTTTTCTAGGTTTTATAGTCTCACTTGCCCAGTCCTAATCCCAAATTTCCAATGATCTAATCTTGATAGAAAGACCTACAACCAGAAGCTTATGATCTCATCTTGGTTTGTACTTGTAGTTTTAATTTTTAAACTTTTTTACATATGTATATATTGTTTGTAATTCTAATTTGTTTTCCTATTTTTTTTTTAGGTTTTATAATCTCACAATCTCACTTGCCCACCACCCCCAAATTCCAATCTCAAAGTCAATGTCAAATGATCTCATCTTGCTACAATTTTTTATTTTTTTAAAACATTGTTATTCATTTAAATTATTTGAGAACTTGTAATATTTTTAGATTAATTTGTAATTTTTTAGATTAATTTGTAATAGCTTAGAATTATTAGTTACAACTTTACAACTTAGAAGTTACTAACTTACTAGTTAGAACTTAGAATTTTATGTTTTATGCTTTAAGAAGTTTTGTTTCATTTTTTGTATTTAATTGTTTTTCAACATATTTTTTATTTAGGCAATTTAGAATAGCATATGGCCCAAAATGACCTAGAAACAAGTTATGGGCCCAATGGGGTGGCCAGGGGGCTGACGGATTAGGGGGCCAATTCACCCCTGGCACCCGGACAGGGGGCCCGCCCACAGGGTGCGGGGCTAGATTCTGGGGGCAACCCCTCCCCTCTTCCCCCACCCGCTGCTATTAAGTACATGCGTGAGGTTGAAGGTGGTACAAAGGAAAATCGCATAAGGATAGAAGAACGAGCTGGACATGTGGTCAATTCAGTCTAGTCATAGAGAGTTCACTCAAGTTTTACAAAGAGAATTCGTTTAAGTTTTTCTCTAAGCAAGGTTGAGTAAGCGCTCAATTCAAGAATTTACTGAGAGTTTGCTCGACTCTCATTCAAGTCATAGTTAGCCAAGAATTGTGACTAAAGTTCCCTAGACGGGCAATGGACATTGCGGTAAAGCGAATATTACCGATGAAGAACTTAGTTAATCCATTAGGAGAGCATAGGTCTAGGAGGATGCATTCTAAGATTGAATAATGTTGAAAGAAGTAAATTGGGTTCCAAGCTAGATATCCCGGAGTTGAAAGGTGTCTTCGATTTGAGGAATTCCTAGATTTGGTGGTTTAAGTGGAGGAAGTTTTGGATTTTGAGTATGTTTTAGATAATAGGTGTGTTCAACTGGTTATTACAAATTCTAAAAATGAGACACAACATGGTGTAACGCACCCAGAGGGTTGAAAAAACAATCTCACTTCGAGGGTGAAAACCTCCAAGAAAAACAGAGAGAAATAATTAAAAAAAAAAGATAAAAATGCTTGTATTAGTTTCTGGTTAAACTTCTCCATAGCACTAAGGCTTGTACATATAGTTGGAAGAGAGAACTAACTTGGGCTTGGGTCAACTACCAAGCAAACTAAAACAACGTAACTATAACAACAAAACAAACCCAAGTAAACCTATTTGTGGACTCCAACCGGTTAACTTAAGCTATATTCGAGTCCAATAAATGATAAGCACACAAAGTAGAATAACATAATAAAGCCCATGAGCCCAAGGCCTTGTTATAAATCCTCCCCCTTTAGAGCACCTTGCCCACAAGGTGTGGGTAAGTTTCCTTGATCTTGGAAGAATATCTTGCCTCCTGCAGTGAATGTCACGCCAAGGGTCCCTAGATCCACATTTCTTGATTGAGGCACCAACAAAATTGGGTCGATGAAGGTTGTATATAGAGTCCTGAAATGGAATGAAAGGGAGTGTCATATCTCCCATCACAAATATCAATGCTACCAATAAAACTCACTATCATCTTCTTTCTAGAATTTCTAGTGGGCGTCTCATTGTCGACCATCACAATCTTCTGGTGGTGCTACTTTGAATTCTTACCATGCCTAGTATGGAGATGTTCACATAGGTTTGTTGATAGAGAATAATACTCGAGGAAAATATCTTTTAGGCTCTTTCCCGAATATGAAGATGTTGAGAATGAAAGTGGGAAATGTCCAAAACGATTAGTTAGACACCATAAACCAATATACATTGTGTTGTCAAAGCCAATAAGGAGATATTTCTGCCCACCAGTCTGAAGAGTGATACTATTGACATTCTGACGCATTTCCAATGGCCCATTGATACTATACTTTGAGAAGAAATTAAATGCACCACCAACAGATGGCCCAGCAAAATTATCATGATTTTCTCTAAAAGCAAATGTCAAATCCACTACTTATTTCCACAATATTCTCAAGGATAATTTGACCAACTTGAATAGTAGTGCCAAATGTCGCCATAGCTAAGGCATCAAACATAACCAAAAAGGTCAATAAACTTTGGACACTAAACTCATAAATGGGTTTTGAACTGAGCAGATTCCCAATGGCATCATCTTGATAATTGAAGAAAATAATATCGATGCTTCCAGATATCTTCCCGATCAAGGTTCTAAAGAGAGAGAAGAATGCCAAGAATATCAACTCCATTCAAATATCCTTTTATTTCAGGGATCGGAGGTTTAACACGCTTAATTGGAGAAGTAGTTGTTTTGGATACATCAGTAGAGACTCCATCCCTAAGTAAGTCAACGAGAAGGTTTCCTTTCAGTTCCTCTAAAGCGGTTGGGAAAAAAATGGAGAAGCAATAGAGACATTTCACCAAAAACTCCCCAAAAAATCCCAGCTGCTTCTTCATACAAAGGGCCACATTGGAAACCATTTATAAATGTATTATAGGTGCACAAATCCGAATAAACCCCAACACTCATCATGCCAGCAACTAGATCTGAAATTTTATTCCAAGGCATGCAAATTTTATAACATCCTTCAACATCACCTCCATCATAATAGTTGAAATCAACAAAGAGATAGAAAGGTACTTGGTGTTCGAATATCTTGACTCCCTCCAGATCTCCAATGCCTTTAACCAAGAAATCTCGTCTATCTCTGAATGCTTTTACCATGGTGGA
Organism: Juglans mandshurica; assembly: GCA_022457165.1. Lineage (NCBI taxonomy): Eukaryota > Viridiplantae > Streptophyta > Magnoliopsida > Fagales > Juglandaceae > Juglans > Juglans mandshurica. The sequence continues at coordinate 13,810,227 of CM039631.1, forward strand.
AATGGCTTCCCCACTAGCATAATTCTTGGGGCTAATAGATCCCTTAGGGGACTTGAAGTAAACAGAGTGAGACGATTTGAGGCAAGGTTGTCAAGCAAGACGAGGACTCGGTGGCTAGAGGGGTTCTCAGGAGAGAAAGAGGTGCATAAAAATGGGAGGAAGGGAATTAGATCTTTGAGGATGCTTTTGTGTGTAGGAAGAAAATGATTATAGACATGGGATTTGAGGATTTCATTAGGGTTGTGAATGTAGTAGATACAATTCTTGCTATTGGGGAGAGTTATTCTAGAGTTAGGAATAAAAGCTTGAGCATGGAGAGGGACGAACTTGGATCGAAGGAGAGATATTTGGTGGTCATGAAAAAAAATGTGAGAAGTGGGAACATTGAAATTCAATAACTACTCCACCAAGGTCAAACTCCCATCTAAAGTGTTGGGATTACATTTTAGGATTCGGGTGGTAGAGTAAGAGATCCTTCAAAGGGTAGGCTGCTTTGCTCTAGTACGTGGATGGTGGTTGCGCTTCGGAAGCAGAGAGATGCAATGATTGGGTGGGCCATGGGAAATAGTGTATCAGATCATTAATGACGAGCACGTGCTGGATGGGAATCCGGGGCTGAACCTGGAGTCATTCATGACCGCGGGGATGGAGCTGGAGTGCGACACCTTCGACCCTTGCATCTATAGTTTTCCCTATTTTTGTAAACGTCAGTGCTCGTTTTTCATTTTTTTTCTTCCTCCATCGCTAGATGTGTAAATCGGTCTGGTCCGGTCTAATCCTGGGGGCGCGGCGGGGGGATGATGGGTCCATCATTTTCCCGAACCGAACATCCCTAGGGACCGGAACAAACCGGTAGCTATCGGTCCATTCAGTCTGACCCAATTATTGTTTTATTTTTTTAATAAATTAATAAAAAAATTTATTTAAAATATTAAATTAAAATTAAGTGAATTATTAATGTGGATTATGTAATTAACTCAATAAAAAAATATTTTATATGGTCAATAATAATAAATTAGATGAAAATTATATTATTAACTTATATAATTACTATATAATTAGTTAATTGATAAAATATTAATTTGTTAATAACATATTTAAAATTTTATATTTTCCATGGTGATAGGTTAGATGAAAATTATATAATTAATTATACAATTATTATATAAATAATATATAAAAAATACATATATATTTCTTAATTTGATCGGTCCGGGGTGGGAAACCCCTGGATCGGGACCGGACCAAAAAACCTCGATCCTCTATTTCAGGGACTGTCTTGGTCCCGGGTTGGTCCAGTCTGGACCGAACCAACCGGTCCGGTCGGTTTCTCAGATCCGGACCGACCAACTTTCACCCATGTCCATTGCTTCTAGTTTCTGGATCTGAGAGAGACAATTTTGATCGCAGAGGAGATCTGACCAGGAATGTAACGCCCCAATAGAAGGCCCAAATCACATGGCTTATATGGACTAGTCAATGATACAATTGGAACCCCATTGGAACCTTATAAAGAGCAAGAACTTCTCATTCCCAAGTAAGCCATTTGAGGTATCATAATCTAACCCCTTAAATTCCCGACGTCCTCGTCGGGCCTGTCCATTGTAGTGACATGGCTCAAGTCCCACATTTCTGGTTGAGATAGGCTCTGATACCATTTACAAATATCGAAATAGACTCTCAAATTATCATATCACCAACACCACACTTCTGTTGTGCACTCTAACAACTTGTAGTCATAAACACATTGTAACTCACTCACGAAGCTCTAAAATTAGCTAAACCCCACATTTACCCAGTCCATACATTTTTAACTCACCAAAGTCAAATTCAGAAATTATACCAATATGATTGTAGCCTCTAAAACATCAATATCACAAATCTAAGCCTCAAGTTCCTAACCAAAACTATTTCCAAGAAGTTAACCTGAAGTCTAAACCTTAAATCTTGTCAGAATCATTTTCTACAGTCCATAGAATTACGCCTACCGAAATTAAAATCTCAAATGTCATAATAATTGTTTTCTTAAATTATGCAAAATCTAAAACCTCAGATTTTGTGAAACTCATTCCATAGGTCCGCAAGTGCTAAAACCTTACATATCATAAAAAAAAAAAAAAATCATATCCTGGAGCCCGCAGAATTCTACAACCTTAAATCTCCTCAAAACTACTTTTAAAATATGTACCATCTCTAAATCTCAAATCTCCAAAGTTTTGAACTCGACGACGAGCAGTCATCCTGAGATCTTAAACTCAGTTAAACGTTCTAGGGAAAGAAAACAAAATATGTATAAACAAAATATAAATACTAGCTAAAATATTTAAATACAAGTTAAAAATAAATAAATGAATCAATGAAATCTTGAACTTCTTTTAACCATTCTTAGCCATATCTTTAACCAACTCATATAATTCTTCCTACCATCTATAATTGTATACCCGACATCGCTCTAAACTCTCAAACGTCTTAGAATCTAAACCACAAAAATCTAAACCTTAAATTAATATTTATCAATATTATCAGCTATATTCTACAAATTAAGCTTGTCGGATCTAAAATCACTAAACTTCAAAATCTCAAAACTCAATTATAAAGTCTTTCAAAATCTAAAACCTTAACTATCCACATAATCATCTCTTATTCTTTAAAATTCTACACCTCAAATCTAAAATTTCTTCCTAAACCCACAGATATCCACACCTCAAATGTTTATAGTCTGCAGAACCTCAAACCTGGCTCTGATACCAACTGTAACGCCTCGTTCCCGGAGGTCTGGAGAGTTAACTCTTGTAACCTAAATCCAACTTCCATAATATATTTAAATACTCCAATATTCTCAAAAAGTACAAATCCATTTACTCAAAATCCGAAAATCATAACCTACTAAAAAAAAGACTCTCCAATAAACTTGTACCCCCAGGCACTTATTCCACTACGATCATTGCACCCTACTAAAATTTCCTACTCTTGTTCTCCAGCTGAACCATCAAAATTATCTGAAAAATATTTGGAGATAAGGGGTGAGTTATCAACAACTCAGTAAGCAGAGAACATATACTAGTATGTAAATAAGATCATTTTCAGAATTTAGAATACAAAACAAAATGTTTACCTTCAGCATGCAGAAACAGAAACATTTACTTTCAGAATGCAAATATCAAAACATGTTAAAAAATATCAGAGTAAAATTTTCAGAAAAAACATTCTTATTCAAAAATCATTTGGCATATCAAAATCTAAGACCTCATCTTCATCAATCAGAGCATCACATCGGGACAGATACCAAGTTTAACCCCCGTGGTAGGGTTATAAACCACCATTATAACCCGTAGAAGGGTTGTATCCACTATTATACCCTTGGTTGGGCTGTATACCATGTTTAACCGTCGTGGTAGGGTTATAAACCACCATTATAACCCATGGAAAAGTCGTATCCATTATTATAACCCATGGTTGGGCCGTACACTATGTTTAACCCCCATGGTAGGGTTATAAACCACCATTATAACCCGTGGAAGGGTCGTATCCACTATTATAACTCGTGGTTGGGCCATAACCACTATTATTACCCGTGGTTGGGCCATATGCCACTATTATTACCCATGAATGGGCCGTATCCACTATTAGCACCGTGGTTGGGCCTTATCAGAATATAACAGAACCATCAGAATCAGACTTTAATCAGAATACAGAATCAGAATCTTATACTAAGGTTTTCAGATGCCACATCATATCAAAACCAAATATTGAATGGCTTCAAATAATTTCACATGTTCAAAATAAACAGAATCAAAACATCTTCATTTATTCACAATAAAAACTTTTAGATTTTCATATTCGCTCTTTTTGCATGATCAGAAATAGAATATACAAATTAGCTCATGTCTACACCAGTCATGAAAGAAAGTACTTTATCTTATACATCTTTCATATGCAGAACACATATCTGAGGTTGTTTTCTGTTTTCTTTTCAAAACAAACATGCATATTTTCAAAAGCAACCTCGTTTTATTTTATTTTATGCAAAGTCTAGCATAGGAACCCCGCTTACCTGGACTTCTTAGCATTTCAAAATTTTTTTCAAAATGCCAAATCAACTAAAAGTCGTCACCTATAAAATAATCACATAAATTTTCAATCGAATACATATTTCAATATTTAAGCCTAAGATGCTAAAATGACCTATTTTATTTATTCAAAAACCTAACTTCACGTAATCCTAAAATCTCGTCACATTTTCTAAATTCATCAATATCCACTTAATCGAATTCGTACCGAATAAGAATTTAATCGAGCAAGTATTAAGATAATTACAGAACTCAATAAAAAGTAATATTTAAAATATCTAAAATACCAAAAACATTTTATAAATAAATAGAATACATTAGCTACTAAAATTTTCATAAAATAAGTCATGAAAAACTCATCTCTTAAGAAAAATAGGTTTACTTCCTTTAATTAACAATATTATCAACATAATATTTACAGAAAAATATAATATTTAATGAGACTTAAAACAAAACCCATTTAAACATAAACCCAAAAAAAAAACCTCTCACCCAAAAACATAAATCTGGGAACTTTCCATATATATACGTCTATATATATATATATATACCTTATGAGAAAAAAAAACTAGCGATGAACATAAACAAAAACATATGAATAATAGAAGTGCAGCGGCGGCAGAGACTTACACCAGGAGAAGTTAGGGGCCGCGTGATGGCTGGGCTGGAATACCGTTGTGGTGAGAGCGAGAGAGCGGATGGTGAGTGCGCGAGAGGAAAAAAAAAAAAAAAGCAACATGAGAGGGACTCACCGTGTGGGTAACGATGAAGCAACGACGAAGTGTCTGGGAGTGGTGGAAGTGTCATCCTTACGGGTTAAGGCAACCGGCACAGGCGGTGGGTTAAGGGCAGTGGGTTGGTTGTGCCATGACTGCCTCTGTTTCGGCTGTCTAAAACAGGGGAGTTTCATGGCCTGCAACGGAGGCTACGAGAGGCGTTGGGCGGCGGCTTCATGTGGCTGGGCACGGTGGTGGGGTCTTGATAGAGGTTTTCGTGGGGTGGATGAACCGGCAACAACTTTGTGGAGGTGTCAATTCGTTGTTGGCCGTGCGTGAGTGCTGCGCGCAGTTACTGAAGTTGACTGAATGGTGAACGCTCCCAACGCAACAGTTTGTTGCTGCGACTGGGAGGAGTTGGCTCTCGGTGGCGCATGGCGTGGTGGACAGTCATGCGAGGGTGCAGAGATGACTCCAAAGCAACCGTGTGTGGCTATGCTAGCAGGTGTTGGGAGGCTGAAGAGGGCAGCAACTGTGTTTCGGCAGATTCTCCCTGCATAAGATGATAAGTGCATATATATATATATATATATATATATAAAAGGGTGGTACGAAAACCCTAGAGAAATGAGAGAGACGTGCATGTGCATGGAGTGGATAAATACATTAGAGACGTGTAAAGGTGGGGAGTTTTTTAAAAGCAAACTGCGATTAGGTCTCTGGTTTAATAATAACGGGCGCAGGCCATACGATGATCGGGTAGAATTTATTTCAAAAATAAAGTTTTTAGAAAGCGGCTTAGTGCTGGGCTCGGGTGTTATATTCTCCCCCCCTTAAAAAGAATTTCATCCTCAAAATTTGCTAGTACTATAAGCAAAACCTAAATATTTATCCGCTACAACCATTACATGCCTACACCAACCGTCAATCATATTGTCAGACCACAAGGAATCCAACGCTATTAGTTCATCTTGCACCGCAACAACCTCATGCTCCGGATAGCTTAAACTTTCATTGCAGTTGTTCCTGAAATCTCTTATTTTTTGCAAGATATGATCTTGCGTTTGTGGTGATTGTTCAACCAGTTCCTTAATTTTGTATAATGATACAAGAATTTCTTCCATGAATTTTGATAGCATAGAGATCGGTGTCTCTCTAATACCAATTTATAACACACCTAAAGAGTTGAAAGAACAACCTCACTTTGAGGGTGAGAATCTCGAAGGAAAACATAGAGAAATAAGAATGAAGATAAAAAAATGCTTGTATTAGTTTCTGGTTAAACTTCTCCATAGCATTAAGGCTCGTACATATAGCTGGAAGAGAGAACTAATTTGGGCATGAGCTTGGGTTAATTACCAAGCAAACTAAAACAATATAGCTGTAACAACAAAACAGACCAAAGTAAGTAAACTTGTTTTGTGGACTTCAGCCTATTAACTATATTCAAGTCCAATAAATGGCATGCAGGCAAAGCAGAATAACATAATAAAGCCCTACAAATCCTTGTTACACATGGTGGCAACAAATGAAACATGCAAGATCTTTACTGGGAAAAGTAGAGATCAACAGCTCGGTGAAGTTTTCGAAACACATAAGATATTTAAGGTTGCGTTTGGATGTTGCGTTTAGATGTTGAGCTGAATCAGCTGAGTTAAGTTCTTTATGAATAGTAATGATTTGAGTAGTAAAAGGAGTTATGTGAAGTCCATCTAAACTGAGTTTAAAATGTGTTTAGATGTTAAGATGACTTTAGTACTTTTTATGAGAAATTAAAAAAGGTTATGGGTTCCACGTATAAAGATGTTTTAAATTGAAAAAAATTGTGGGTCCCACATGTAAGAAGGTTTTGAATTGGGATGAGTTTAGTAATTTGAGAGTTGGGTATTGGATATTAAACTCAGTTTAAAGTTAGACTAAACTCAACTTAGCTCAACTGAATTCGGGAACCAAACGCGCTAAGTCTCAACCCAAAAATTATGTGAGGATGATGTATCAACAACTCTAGAATCTTATATGATGTTTGGATGTAATTACAGTTGGGTGTTTAGAGAGATGATAGCCCTGCGAGATAATCTGCGGCATTCGCGGGATTGCACGAGGCCACCCACCCCACAACCATACTGTTCCTCGCCCATGCGTGGCGCAACGAGCATCGAGAAAACCATCGCCTAGAATTCTTATCCTTCGGAGCCATGAATAATTTCATTTTGCCGGCCATAACCACAAGAGCAATGAGGTCTGTACTCCATGTAATGCAATTTAAATCTAACATATAATCTTTCCTCTTGCTCAATAAGGCATGATGAAACAAATCCTCCAAATCTTGAATAGAGGAAAAAGAGTTAGGAGAGACCAAAGCATTAATAGGAGGCTCCAGAATCCGCTCATCCATAAGCCTTTCCTGATCATTCAAACTCTTAGCTACTCCATTAATGGCCTCCAAAGCCGTTCTCATAGGCACATCCTCCTTCCCCAATAGCACATCAACACATTACACAACACCAACAACCTCCTTTTGACACTGCTTATCCTGTTCATATTCCTCATGATCCACCGTAACATCTTCGAAATCCCCTGATCACCAATATCAGAGGGTATCACTTCCTAGCCATTTTTCCAAATCTCGCCTGCTTCGTTACCATTCTGCCCAATCTCACCCACTTCTAATATTATTATTAAACTCTACTCTCTCCAACTCTTTCCTAATTCACACCACCAACTCCATCCTGTCCTCGTTTATTACCTTTTCAAGTCCAGTTGCAGACACTTGAGGTATGACCAGGCTGTTTGCATGAATGGGAAGTACCAAGCCTAAACCGATCTACCAATAGCTTAAAAATATCTGCCTCAACACACAATTTAGCACAGCTTGGTCTCATCAGCAGCACCATCAATCTTAAAAAAAGTTCCCATTGACCAAGCAGAATGTGCAACAACCGTACGACAAAGAGATGTAGTGGAAGTCCATGCAAGTTAACCCAAATTGGAGCTAAGGGAGTTACTCCTTTGCAAAAAAATCAAAAGGGAAAGCCTACCGGCCTAAAACGACTTCTTGAGCCCATGCCATTGCAAGATCATCTTATGCTTGAAAACCTTTAATCCAACAATCCAATCGTCATAATGCTTATCCAAGGAAGGTCTACCTCTAGGAAACTTTAGATCCTAAGTAGATAGGAAATTCTTTTCTGTAGCCTCAAATTGTTTAGGAGAAAAGATGAAGATCCCAAATGGGAATTGCTTCTTCATCTTCAACAATAATCGAGGCTTGGGAACACAAGACACTGCATGCATAGCTCTTCATCGAGTCTTCACCACTCTTAGAAGACCCCATCGAGAAGCCAGTCACCGGCAGGGCTTGATCAAAAGCCATGTCGGAAAGCCAAACTCCAGAAGCAAAACAAGAAAAACGAAAAAACTAAAAATAGTTCAGAGAGAGAACTCCCACGTGCATGCATGGCCTCCTCTCCTATTGAGATCATGAGTAAATTATATTACTATTTTTCAATTCTCATTTAATGTCAAGAAATGATATTTATACTCGTGAAGGGTACAAGCTTCGTGTAATTTCTTTTAAAAAAATGAGTAATTTTTTAATAGTAAACTTCATTCTTTTTCAAAATGATTACGCGATACTTGCACACTCCACAACTGTATGTAACATTATTCGTAGTACTGCCACGTTAGCATGTGTACTGTGTCCGTGCATAGACCCGTGTATGTAACAGGTCTCAAATCATATACATCAATAGTATACATGTAACGCCCCGGTCCCGCATGGGTCGGAGAGTTACTTCCTATCACTTAAACTCATATTTCAACAATATAAATATAGATTCCAAATTCCCAAAATCAGATAGAAATTTCGATTCAAACTAATTTCCTCAATATAACCAATTTTTCAAAATGCCAAGTCATTATAACACAATAAAATTTCTTAATAAAAATCGTCAATACTCATAAAAACTTTCTATGTTTAATCCACTATATTTAAATCATCTCACCCAATGTCTCATAATCTTGATCCTCAGCTGAACCATTAAAATATCTGAAAAATATTGTGGAGATAAGGGGTGAGTTATCAACAACTCAGTAAGCAGATAACTTATACTAGCATGTAAACACGAGCATTTATAAAGTTCGGCATGCAAAACAAAACATTTACTTTCAGAATGCAGAAACAACATATTTACTTTCAGAATGCATAAACAAAACTTGTTACAAAACATCATAGCGAAACTTTCAGAAAAACTTTCTTATTCAAAAATCCTTCGGCATATCATAAACTGAGACATCATCTTCATATCATATCAGAGCATTGCATAGGGACAAATACCATGTTTAACCTCCGTAGTAGGGTTATAAACCACCATTATACCCGTGGTTGGGCCATATACCATATTTCACCCCGTGGTAGGGTTATAAACCACCATTATACCCGTGGCTGGACTGTATACCATGTTTTACCCCTGTGGTAGGGTTATAAACTACCATTATACCAGTGGCTGGGCCGTATACCATGTTTCACCCAAATTCAAAAATAGAAACGGATCATATTTAGATACAAAATCAGAAATTCATGCCAAGATTTTCAGATGACACATCATATCAAAACTGAATACTTAACACTTTTTGAACATTTCACATGTCCAAGCATAATAGATACAAAACTTTTTCATTTAATTAAAACAAAACTTTTGGGATCTTATATTCGTTCTTTTTCATTTTTCAGAAATAGAATGTTAAAATCAACTCATGTCTACACCAGTCATGACAAATATACTTTCTCTTATATAGGATTTATGTATATGCAGAACAAACATCTGAGGTCATTTTTCAAATTTCTTTTCAAAGATAAACATGCATAATTTTCAAAGTCAATCTCATTTCATTTTTTTGGTGCAAAGCTAGTATAGGAATCCCGCTTACCTGGGCTTCTTAGCTTTTCAGAAATTCTTCACAACAGTACTGAGCAATTGTCAATCGTCACCTATAAAAATTCATGTAACTTAAATAAACCTCCAATGAACAGATAATCTCATATTACACCTGAAGTACCTATTTTAATTCCTCAAAAATATAAAATTTCTCTTAATTCTAAAATATCATCACTTCCTAAATTCCTCAATATCCACATACCTATTAAACTCGGAATATTTCTAAAATTGCATAATAATATTAATAATAAATACAATTATGCCATAAAATACATTTCTGATTTAAAGACTCATTAAAACAAAACTGATTAAAGTAGGAGAGCAAATATTTCATTTAATAAAAATAGACTAATTAGTTTCTCTTTAAAGATTTCAAAATAAAAATCTTGCACTACCATGTACTTCTAAAAAAATATATTAATACTAATAACATATTTCAAATATTTATTTAATCTGTATTTAAAACAAAACTCATACAAAATGAGTTTAATATATAAAAACTAAAACATGATTAACTTATAATTACTATGTTAAAAGCATCAGCATACTGACTTAGTACTATAAGTCTATACGTTTATGTCCAAATAAAAATGTTAATGCACCTAATATAAAACTCATGATTTCAAACCCAATATACATAATCAACTCATTAAAATATAAATCCATAAACATCCGAAATAACATATCTGGAAACATCATATAAGGGGCAAAATGGTAATAGTACATCTCATCTAGGTTAATTGAGACACAAAAATATTTCATTTTCAAGTAAACTACCACAGAAACAGAGGACCAAGACGTGAGTGCGGCAGCAGCACTTACCCAAGGAAAACTAAGAGGCAGCGGCACCGTGGGGGAAAGAGGTTGCGGCGGAGTTGGGTTGCGGTGGAAGGAGCGGCGACGGTGTTTCTATGGGGCCTCAACGTGATGGAGCTCTCAGTGAAGGGTGGGTGTAGTGGTTCAAGGTGGGAGGAAACTTCCTCTGTTTCGGGTGTGCAAAAACAGAGCACAACAGTCCAGATTTTCCTTTCGGTGGCGGCTCACGGAGACGTGGGCAACTTTGTGGAGGATGTTTTCGTTGCACGGTGGCTGATCAGAGGGAGGAGGCTAGGTCGTGGTGGCTAAAAGTCATTGAACGTGCGTGGAGAGTGGTTGGTTCACGGGAACCGTGGGAGGAGAACCTATGCGCTGGAGTGGTTCGCGGTGGGGAGAGGGTGGTTACACGAGATGGAGGCTGGCAGTTTTTGGGTGGAAACGGAGATAATGTGGTGGTTGCAGTTCCTTCGTGGGGCTGGGTAGTGGACTACTACGTGTAGTGAACCGTGGCTTTGCTCCCTTTTCTCTCGGTCCGTCCAAAATGCAGCGGCGGGAGGCTTTAGGTCACGGCAACGTGGGTCTGTGGTTTACAGCAGTGGTGGTTTCTCCAGTGGATGGGAGGAAAACATGCATATTTATAGGTTATTTAAAGAAAAATCCTAGAGGAAAAGAGAGGGAGAAAAACTGCATAATCGTGAATGTAAATCTCGCTGTTGCCGTGAGTATCGCGGAGATAGGAACGTGCATGCCGCGGAGAAAACTGATGACAAGAGTAACCCTAGTTGAGGGAGATTGTTAGGGTTCTAATGAAGAGCTTGAGAGAAGGATACGGTGCGTAGAGGAAGGATCATGCAGTGTCGTTTTGGAGCATCAGAATCATTACTTTACAGCTTTTATTTTAATAAAGTAGTACGGGGCAACAAGTGTTGTTAAATGCTGCGTTTTTATCAGTTGAATATGTAAGGGGGTCTTTTCGTCTTTTAACTAGTATTCAGTTAGAGTCATGCATATAAGGTGGGAAAAAGGGGTTCGGGTTTGTTATGTAAAATCTGAACAATTTGGTATTTCCTTTGGAGGTTTTGGATTCCTCGAAAATCCAAGTTATCAGTAATGGAAGCATTGTAGCTTCCTTTTTCATCATCTTCCTGTTTTTCGTATTGAGCTATATTCTACTATCATTTACCATAGTTACTGTGAGACCTTAACAATTGGTATCTTAGAGCCAACGACCCTTACAAATTTTCCTTTCCGTATACATAACCCAGAAATTCAAACCCCACAAATACCACTCTACATCCAGATTCTTTTTACCAACCATCCAGCCAAGCCATGGCCGAAGGTACTAGATCCAAGCAAGATAACAAGAAGAACAAGCAACGTAAGGCGGAAGATCAAGAACAAGCCATCCAACGCTTGACTGATCGATTGGACCAGATGTCTGAGATGCTACGTACGGTATGGGAACAACAGCAGCAGCTTGTACCTGAAAACAAACAAGAAAGGGAACATGAGGGGAATGATAATCGAAGAATGCTCACAAGGGGAATCAAGTTAGATTTTCCTCAGTTTGATGGGAGTGACCCAGCAGGTTGGGTGTTCAAAGCAAACCATTATTTCGAATTTCATCAAACACATCCATCACAAAAATTACTAATGGCTGCTTATCACATGCATGGGGAGGCACTTATCTGGTACAAAGGGGCTTGGGACAGTGGGCAGTTCACCAACTGGGAGACCTTCACTTGCATTCTTCAAATCAGGTTTGGTCCTACTACATATGATGACCCAATGGAAGCTTTAACAAGGCTCAAACAGACCTCTACAGTGTCAGCTTACCAGACTCAGTTTGAAGCATTAGCCAACAGAATCAATGGCCTATCTGATGCACACAAATTAAGCTGTTTCATTAGCGGGTTGAAGGATGACGTTCGGCTGCTTTTAAAAATGTTTAACCCTACCAGTTTAATTGGAGCATTTGGTTTGGCAAAAATACAAGAGGAGTATCTTATAAGTGCTCGGAAGGGGATGAGACCAGGAGGGGATAGGAGTATATTTCCTACAGCTACTAAAACATCATCTGAGAATCAATCCACTGAAGGTAGTAGTAAGTGGACTAAAACTTTCCAGCCCACACGGAGGATTTTTTCTACGGAATGGGATGAAAAAAGAAAGAAGGGCCTATGCTACCATTGTGATGAGAAGTGGCATCCCAACCATGTGTGTAAGAAAACCAAGATTTATCTGCTGCAAGGGTGTGAGACCCTAGAGGAAGATCAGCCTGAAAAAGTTGATGAAAAAAGTCAGTTGGAAGAAAACAGTGTGTTGGTTACTCAGGTCGAAGAGAATCCTGAGATTTCACTTAATGCTATTGCGGGTACTCCTAGCCCAAGTGATGAGGGTAAAAGGAACAGTGAGTGGAGAACCAGTGGTAGTCCTAGTAGACTCGGGCAGCTCTCACAGTTTCTTAGACCCGACGATTGCAAAAAGGGCAAAATTAACTATCAACCAGTCTACGAAGTTAGCGGTGAAGGTGGCCAATGGAGCCATTATTCACAGTGAAGGCCATTGTGATGCGGTACCCCTCAAAATGCAAGGTACTCAGTTCTGTCCATCTCTTTACATTCTGGAATTGGGTGGTTGTGACATTGTATTGGGGGTAAATTGGTTGGTAACTCTTGGTCCTATTGTATGGGATTTTTCAAGATTATCGATGCAATTTGTCAATGGTGAGCATAAGGTGGAGCTGACAGGATTGGAGCCCAAACCAATCTCTCTTGAGGGAAATAGTAAGGCAATGTTGTCCTCGATGTCCAAGGGGAGAGGGTTTTTGTTACAAATTCAAATGGAGTCTAAGGTGGATAGTGTGGTGGTGCAGAATAATGAAGTTAGTGAGCTGTTGACACATTTCCAAGGGGTATTTGAGGAACCTAATGGGCTTCCTCCGATAAGGGACCGTGACCATAAAATTGTTTTGAAAGAGGGTACTCCTCCTATCTCAAATAGACCCTATCGATACCCATTTTATCAGAAAACCGAGATAGAGAAAATAGTGGCAGAGTTACTGAAAACAGGGGTTATTAGACCCAGTTCCAGTCCCTTTTCCTCACCTGTATTGCTGGTACGTAAGGCTGATGGGAGTTGGCGCATGTGTGTCGATTACCGCGCCCTAAATCAGCACACAATTAAAGATAAATTTCCCATTCCAGTTATAGATGAGCTACTGGATGAGTTGGGAGGAGCAAGGGTATTTTCAAAATTGGATCTCAGGTCAGGATATCATCAAATTCGGGTGATACCCGAAGACATTGAGAAAACTGCTTTTAGAACTCACGAAGGGCACTACGAGTTCTTGGTAATGCCCTTTGGGCTTACCAATGCCCCGTCCACTTTTCAAGGGCTTATGAACCAAGTATTCAGGCAATTCTTGAGGAGGTTCGTATTGGTGTTTTTCGATGATATTCTGGTGTATAGCAGAAGCTGGAAGGAACACTTACAGCACTTAAAACAAGTGCTGGAAGTACTGCAAAAACATCAACTGTATGCGAAGATGTCTAAGTGTAGATTTGGGGTAGAGGAGGTGGAGTACTTGGGTCACATCATATCATTTGAAGGGGTCCGGGCAGATCCAAACAAAATAAAATCTATGCTGGATTGGCCATCGCCAAGGAATACTAAGGCTTTGAGGGGGTTTTTGGGCCTAACGGGATACTATAGAAAGTTCATAAAGGGGTATGGGGTGCTTGCAGCTCCACTGACCAGTTTGCTTAAAAAGAATAATTTTGGGTGGAATGCAGAGGCAGAACAGGCCTTTAAGAAGTTGAAAGAGGTGGTAACTCAACCTCCAGTGTTGAAACTTCCAGATTTTTCTCAACCTTTTATCATTGAGTGCGATGCTAGTGGTACAGGAATAGGGGCTGTCCTAATGCAGTTGGGGCAACCTATTGCCTTCCTGAGCAAGGTGTTAAAGGGTAGGGCTCTTCTCTTATCCACCTATGAGAGAGAATTGCTGGCTCTAGTAAAGGCTGTCCAAAAATGGAGACCCTACTTGTTGGGGCAGTCATTTATAGTCAAAACAGATCAGCAAGCACTGAAATTTTTATTGGAACAAAGAGTGGGCACAGAAGCTCAACAGAAATGGCTCACTAAGTTGATGGGGTATGAATTTAAAATTGAGTACAAGAAAGGCCAAGAGAATAGAGTGGCTGATGCTCTCTCTCGAAAGGAAGAAGAAAATGATGTCGTCGAAGCAGTATTTACTCAGATTACACTTCCAAAACCTGATTGGGTAGAGGAACTGAAACTGAGTTACCAAACTTCTCAGGAGTTCCGAGAGATCTTTACAAGGGCAGAAACAAAACAAGAGATCCCTAAGGGAATTTCTATCATACAAGGACTTCTTTTAAAAAAAGGAAGATTGTTGCTGGTACCGGGAACACCTTTCATCAGGAAGGTGCTCCATTACATTCACAATGAACCCATGGCAGGCCACACAGGGTATCTTAAGACTTATCAGTGAGCTAAGAGGGATTTCTACTGGGCTGGTATGAAAAAAGACATAAAACGATGGGTGAAGGAGTGCGAAGTGTGCCAAACAGTTAAACATGAGACTATTCCTCCTGCCGGGTTACTCCAGCCTCTATCCATTCCAGAGCAAGCTTGGACAGACATCTCTATGGACTTCATAGAGGGTCTGCCTACCTCTAAAGGAGTCTCAGTGATTCTGGTGGTAGTTGATAGACTTACTAAGTACGGTCACTTTATGACTCTATCGCACCCCTATACATCACAAAATGTAGCTCAGGTCTTTATGGATACAGTCTTCAAACTGCATGGACTTCTGAGGACAATTGTGTCAGATCGTGACTCGGTTTTTTTGAGTGCGTTTTGGAAGAGTTTATTTGAGTTGCAAGGAACTACATTGAACTTTAGCTCTGCCTATCACCCCCAAAGTGATGGCCAAACAGAAGTTTTAAATAAAAATCTGGAGGGGTATCTAAGGTGCTATGTGGGACAGAAACCCAAAAATTGGGCGCAGTAGCTATCCTTAGCCGAGTGGTGCTACAACTCAAGCTACCATAGTTCATCAAAAATGTCACCTTTTGAAGCTTTATATGGATATCCACCCCCGAGACTTGTTTCTTACATAACGGGAACATCAAACAACGATGCAGTAGACAGGGAGTTACGCAACAGATCACAAACGTTGGAGCTTCTAAAGCAAAACCTTAAGTCAGCTCAAAACAGAATGAAAACATTCGCAGACAGGAAAAGAACCGAGAGGGAGTTCAAGGAAGGTGACTGGGTCTACTTACGGCTTCAACCTTACCGACAGAAGACAGTAGCCGTGCGACACAACCTGAAGTTATCCCCAAGGTTCTACGGACCTTTCCAAGTGATTCAGAGGTTGGGATCCGTGGCCTATCGACTGAAACTGCCACCCACAAGCAAGATACACCCGGTGTTCCATGTGTCCTGCCTAAAGAAGAAAATTGGTGAGCAAGTTCAAATCATGCCTTCTCTTCCACCTACAGACGAAAATGGGGAGATTTTACCTGAACCGGAGAAAATATTGGAGCGTCGTATGAAACAACAAGGAAATCGCGCGGTGACGGAGGTACTGGTGAAGTGGACTGGAGCAACCATGGAGGACAGCACTTGGGAGAAATTATGGAACCTCAGAGACTCGTACCCACACCTTGTGGGCAAGGTCTTGTAAGTGTGGGGGATTGTTAGGGTTCTAATGAAGAGCTTGAGAGAAGGATACGGAGGAAAGATGGGAGCTTTATTTGAGAAGGTGAAGATCGAAGAGTTAGGGCAATTGGGCAGCAGGAGGATTGGGGCTTTTCATATGGGAACGAAACGGTGCGTAGAGGAAGGATCATGCGGTGTCGTTTTGGAGCATCAGAATCATTACTTTACAGCTTTTATTTTAATAAAGTAGTACGGGGCAGCAAGTGTTGTTAAATGCTGCGTTTTTATCAGTTGAATATGTAAGGGGGTCTTTTCGTCTTTTAACTAGTATTCAGTTAGAGTCATGCATATAAGGTGGGAAAAAGGGGATCGGGTTTGTTATGTAAAATCTGAACAATTTGGTATTTCCTTTGGAGGTTTTGGATTCCTCGAAAATCCAAGTTATCAGTAATGGAAGCACTGTAGCTTCCTTTTTCATCATCTTCCTGTTTTCCGTATTGAGCTATATTCTACTATCATTTACCATAGTTACTGTGAGACCTTAACAGAGATTCTACGTTCATGAGATGATGCCTAATTAGGTGGTTGAAATCCTAGGGAAAAAAAATTTGTACGCGAGCTACGTGCTGGACCCGGGTGTTACAATACAGAAACAACATGAGAGAGAGAGAGGGAGAGAGAGAGAGGTCTCGTCTCTTTCAGAAGTTTTGAGAGATGGCCCTTCATCGGTACAAGTTTTGAGAGATTTTTCTTGAGAAAATATCAACCGAGAACAGAATTAGTTGCCTCGAAGAAGATACTTTTTCAGGGACACCCAAGTTGAGTATACAAAATAGAAAAATAGGAGTAGAGTGTCGTCCCTAAAATTAGATACTTCTGAAATTTACAGCAGGGATCTGTGCATGGAACTCTATGAACAATGCAACTAATGTCTCATTTCTTTATCCTGATTATATGCTAACATAAATGTAATTGCTTTCAATCTCCCTTTGTTGGAGGTCGGACACATGCACAAAAAGGCGCTTTCTTTCGCTTCTGCTTTGTTCTTGATCCACCACCATAGAGATAATCTTGCAGAACAATTCTAGGCTTTCGTTCAGTGATTCTTGTTTTTCGTCGGATTTCTTTCTCATCATCAAGCTTTAGGAGAAGAAACTGTATTTTCTGCACCTCCAACTGCAACCGTCCGATTTTTTCGGATCCTCTTCGAGCCTGTTCTGAGATTCTCCTCCTCCTCACATTCACACTCTCATCTGAGTCTGTTGCAGAAACTCCACTGAAGGAGCGGGAACCATTTTCAACAGTCTTCACTAATTTGCGATTTACATCAAACAACTTCGTGATGGACTCTTCAGCTTGATCCAACTGCCCAACGACTGGACCATATTCAACAACTTTGCCGCCCTTCCTGCTCTTCTCAGTATTCCCTACCTTCCTCTTCAAATCTTCCACAGTTATTTGAAGGTTTGCCAACTTTTGTGCATCAGAATCTAGTCTTTCTAAAATCTTCCTCTTGTTCCCTTCTTGACGGGGCTCAGCAAGTCGTCCAGCTATTTCTAATTTGTCCACAGCCAGCTCCTTTTCAAGAAATGAGTCTGAAGAAGCGCGTGAAGAATTGCGTTTGAATGGTTGATTCTGATTGTGGGCAAGTGCTGTAGCCTCCTTCTGCGCCTTGCCAATCCTCTGGTCAAAGCTGCCATCTCGATCGGTGGTTTCCCATAACTCAATCATCCGATCAGCCTCTACAATTTCTCTCCTGCTTATCCCATATGGTGAACACTCAGAACTCTGATCAAGCATGATGTCTTTAGTCAGAGCTTCATTCCTTGCTTCAGAGACTTTGCGTGTCCGCATCCCCATCTTGAGCTCATTACCGTGCCCATCCCCCAGTTCCTCTTCAGCTAGGTGTAGAGTTGCATGCTTGCTGATTTGAACATTTTCTTCACACAAACGACTTTGAAGTTTCAATTCTTCAATTTCTCTCATTGCAGCCTCTAGCTTGGCATTAGCATTTAGGTGTTCCAGCGTTGCATGCCTTTCCATTTCTACCACTGCCTTTTCAATAGATTTCATCCTTCTTTGCAAATCCTGCAAGTCCGAAAATCCATCTGGCACCATGGTAATCCGATCCCCATACATTGGTTGATAGCTTGTATGTGGGTGGTGGGTGACCAAATGAGCATCCTGCAGACAAATGGAAAATAAACCGTGGGGAGTTAGAATTTTCCCTCGCTGGATGTGGAATTAAATAAATAAAACAGTTGATTAGTTTTGAAGAATAAAAATCTATCTTAATCAATAATTATCCTCCACAGTTTTTATATTCTAAACCATTGCATAATTGGCTAATTTATAATGCCTATAAAAAGTTCTCTCTTGATGAATTTGACGAGACACCGTTCATTATTTAAACAAGGAAGTGGCAAGTGATACGTAGCAAGGTGGCTCATGTATTTAGACAAGGCTAAGATCACCATTTTGATTTGTTTTCTTCTTCTCAACTTTATCTGCCGTGTCACTCAAATTGTAATGTATGCTAATTTTTTAGAGAATAACTCTCTTAAAATATTATTTCAGTGCATGAAATCATAAAATCAATTCAAAATCTATCAAATATGATCCCAAACATTCACAAATTTACATGAGATCAATTAATCCTCCAGGCTAAGCTGGCTCCAAACTGAAAATAAGCAATGGACATTACATAAGACCCAGAACAACATGGCAGAGCTTGTGGGGGGGGGGGGGGGGGGGGGGAATCGAAAAAGATAACCATGTCATAAGATGTGAAATGATCATAAAGCAGCAGCTGCCTAAAGCCCTGGAAAACATATATAGAATTTAAGCAGCTCATTGAACAAAGAATTGAAACATGCAAGTGATGATAGTAAGAAAGTTTAAGGAGCACAGATGATAGGAGCTATCACAAAGGACACACGTAACACTTCTATGAAAGAACTCTTGTAGCATGTTCAATTGAAGCTTTAAGAACTAATACACAATAAAAATAGAAATTAAAGAAATAAATTAAAAATCCAGGCAAGATCAATCCAATTCTGCCAATTCATATGGTATGCAGAAAAAGATGAGCCAATTAGTAGTTTGAAGCATTTATGAAACAGTTAGTATCATCTTGTTCTCATAACAAGTTAACAACTGAATTCCAGCAGGTAGAATAGATGGTAATTACCTTTGCCTTTTCATTTTGAGCTGCATGAAGCCTATAATTAGAAAGCGTGTGTTTCTCTAGAGAAGATATGCAATCTTTAACTGAGATGACAGCAGGGGTATAAGCTGCCAACTGAGCATGTAGTCCTCCGTTTTCACCTTCCAAGGAGCTAACTCTTTCTTTCAGCAATTCAATTTCTATGTCTTTGGAGATGCTCATATTTTCAAGGCTCTCACATGCAACAGTTAGCTCTTGAATTCTTCCTTCAAACAACACTTCACAGACACTCGAGATTTGCAGCTCAGTAAAAGATGTGGCGGCCTGAGTCTCCCACAGTGCAATCTCATCTCCTCCCTTTTGCAGTTCAGAACTTAGGCTTTCCTCCCTAGTTTTAGCTTCCCTAAGTTCTTCATGCAATCTGCATAGGTCAGACTCTAATTTCAGATTCACTTCACGTAAGCATCCCATATCCTGACTCTGATGATCATTCTCTGCAGATAATTTCAGAATCTGCTTCTCTTGATCTTTGAGTATCACTTGACCCTCCTCATACTTATTCTTCAGATCCTCCACCAATTTATGTAACTCTATTTTCTCATTTGTAATCGCACTGAACATCAGCTCTGCTTCCAAAAGCTCACTTTCCTTCTGAGATATTAGATCCTTCCCATTTGCAACTTCGAATCTTAATTGATCACTAATAGATTTAAGTAACACAAGCTCATTTTCTGACTTATTCAATGACTCCTTGTATTTAAAATTATCATCTTCCACATCTTCTAATTTCCCTTCCATTAACCTTACTTTCCCTTCAAGGTCATTATTCATAGAATGAAGTTTATCCAGTTCTTCAGTGAGCTTTTTCAGTTCCACAATTTTTTCGAAGGTGATATTACTAAGAATCAGAGAAAGGTTGCTCTCTGACATTATGTCACCATATAAGACCCAGTTTGCTTCATCTAGGTTACGTTTTTCTTCCACCAAGTCAAATGCTTCCTTAATCAAGGATCTTTTGTCTTCAAGTACCTTGAAATTATCTTCCTGTAAGTTTTGGTTCGCTCTTTGCAAGTCCAACAACTGCCCATGCAGATTCTCTATTTCAGTTTTCAATACCTCCTTTCCGTGATCCCCCTCCATCACTTTCAACCTAAATTCTTCATTCATTCCCAAAATCTTTTGAATCTCCAACTGCAACACAGATAACTGGTCAGACTGAATCTTGAACTCCCAAGCAAGGGTGTCCCTTTCTGTCACAAGATGTATTGCATCTACTTTCAGTTGCCCCAACAGTGTGACAAGAACTGACTTTTCAATCAGCAGCTGCTGATTTTCATCACAACTCCTGAAGAAAGAACCTTGCATCTCTTGAAGCTTGCACACTATGTGGCTCAGAAGAACTTCATCTTGGTTAATATTATCATCAAAGCGATGGTCCACGTCAATGTCAAGAGTTTTTAAAACTCGATATAGCCCCATTCTTAGTTTTTTAGTTTGCCCAAACAAGGATTTTACTTCCATCTGTTGTTCAAGATTGTCATGCTCTAGTTCAGAAATCAGTTTCTCTGATAGTCTGGATGTCTCCAAGAGATTTTGGCACTCCATCAATATAGAAATGGTTTCTTTTTCAAGATCATGTACACTTCTCTGCAAGATGAATATTTCAATCTGTGCACTGACAGCTTTGTCTAGCTCCTCTTCATATTCTTTCTTCCTGCACTGGCCATCTTCTTCTAGAACATGGATCTGTAATTCCATGCCAGCCAACCGAGTCTCACTTAAGCTTGAAAGGCTGGCATGCTCTTGCTGTGCAGTATCCAAGGAAGACTGCAGTTCCTCTACTTTACGAAGTGCAGATTCTCTCTCATTCTCAAGAACTGTGTGCTTGCATTCAAGTTCTGTGAATCTTTTCTCTAGATCTTCTAATCTTAGCTTAGTGATTTCCAACTGAGAAACTAAGTTTTCACGCTCGGTGATCAGGCCAGACTTCTCATTATCAAGCAACAGGCACGAGTCTTCTAAGCTCTTGAATTTCACCCTTAATACTTCAAGTTCAGCACTTGCATCAGAAAGGGAATTCTCCAGAAAGTTGTTTTTCTCTGAGAGTTTTTCCAAATTTACAGTTGCAATCTGTAACTGAGAAATAAGGGTGGCCTTCTCAGCTACAAGAGTGGATTTCTCTCCCAAAAGAGATTCACAGGATTCTTCCAATGCTTTTACTTGCTCTCCAACCCCTTGTAGCTCAACATTCAAATCTAAGTGGGAATTCTCCAAAACAGCATTTTTCTCTTTAAGTTTCTCCATAATTCCCAACTTTTCCAACAGTGCAACTTTTTCACTTCTATCTGCCTCACATATCTCTTTTAGTTTTGAGTTCTCATCCTGTAATTCCTTCACAGATGATTCAAAGTATTCTGGATCATAGCCTACCGACTCCACCTGTTCCAGCACAGCCCAGTGTTTCTTGTTCAGCTCATTAAGTTCCTCTTTCAGACAGTATATTTCTTGCTGAAGAGCATTTCTTTGGTCCACTCGAAGTTCAACCTCATCTTCAAGTTTACCTATAGTCTCCCTCAAACTTATGACTTCATCTTGCAAATTTTTAATTGACACAGCTGAAGACATATTGAGTTCATTCAGGCTCTTGTTCTCCTCCTTCACCCTCTGGACTTCATCCTCCAAACCCTGATTACAAGTTTCCATGTCCTTCAGAATTTCAGCCCTGTTTTGACGTTCTGCAGCCAGAGATCTCAGTTCTTCCTGAGATTGAGAATGTAAATGCTGCAGAGTTTGGAAAGCAGTTTCAGCCTCCACAAATCGCAAACGCTCTTCCTGTATGCAAGTCCAAAGTCTACCTAATTCTTTCCTCTTCTCCGTAAGTTCTTCAGTTTGAAACCCCATCTTCTCCACCAAAGACTCCAACTCAGACTGCAGAGTCTGATTTGATTTCTCTAACAGGAGACACCTTTCTTCGGCAGCCTTGAACTTTGCAACTCCATCATCTATCTCACAAGTTAGCCTCTGAGCCTCTTCCTGTGAATGAGAGATTTTATGCTCCAGATTTGCGATAGTCTCCAAGCATTGCTGGTACCGGAGGGCAGCAGCTTCCCTCTCTTCGGTTAATCTGGCAAGTTCTTGTCTCAGGGCCTCAACTTCAGTTTGAGATTTATTGGCTCTTTCATTAATCCTTCTGGCATTCTCTTCTGCGTGCAGTAATTTCTCCTCCAAGTTCAATAGCATGTCCGAACACTGTTTGTATTGAACAAGGGCAGCTTCTTTCTCACCTTCTACTCTAACAAGTTCTTGCTCTATACTTTTAGCTTCAGCTTCAGCTTTACTAACTCGCTCATCAAGTTCTCCAGCATCCTTTTGGGCTCGAGAGACTTCAACCTCCAAATTATATATCCTATCTATACACTGCTGGTACTGAAGAAGACTAGCTTCCCTTTGTGACTCTAATTTGGCAAGGGCTTCCTTCAAAGTCTGAACTTCAGCCTCTGCTTGACTGGCTCGTTGACTAGATCCCCTGGAATCCTCTTGCACACGAGAGACTTCTGATTCTAAAGCAGATGATCTCTCTAGACTCTGTTGATACTGAAGTAGACCAGCCTCCTTTCCAGATTCCAATTTAGCAAGAGTTTTCTTTAAGGACAAAACTACTGTCTCAGCTTTACCCACTTGCTCAGACTTGGAAGGAACTCGAGACTTTATATGATCACTCCCATTGTTTTGCACGCTTTGTTCTTTCTCCTCTGCATCATGAAAATTAAGGCCTTTTCTTGCCTTCCCTTCTGAATACTTTGCGCGACTCACAGCTTCTCCAGACTCAAACGACTCATCAATCTGTTTTGAACCCTTTCTGCTTGTTACAGTATCAGGATCTTCAGTAAAATCTCCATTCCTCTTGAAAGCATGGAAATGAGATGAAGAAAGTCCCAAAGCATCTTTTTTCAGCTCGCCTGGGTCAAAAATTACTCGAATAGGGGATATCTCAGGTGTTTGAGGATCAGTCTCGTTAGCAGAAGAACCTGCAGGTGAGTCCTCAGCAAGTACCAATGGTACTTGGTTTGGAAATGCTTCTGCCATACTCTTATGAGCCTGGTGTAGCACTCCAGTCGCATGATCATATCTTTCAGCCAATGCACGGTATGCTCGGTAAAACTCTTCGACTAACTTCATAAGCTCTGGTCGTTTCTTATAATACATCTCTGCCCTCATTGCAAAAGAATCTGCATCTTCTTCAATAAGCTTGATCATTTGTTTGACTTTGGTATCCATATCTGTTCAACCAGAAAATAAATCTTTCAATTGGAGAGAGAGTGAAAGAGAGAATTAAATGATGGACAAGGTGACATTTGGAAATAATCGAGATGAATTTAGAATGACAATTCTACTATGATCAATGATTGTCATTCTTTTGTTCCATCTTTACATGTCGCATGGAACTGTCAATTATTAACAGTTATAAATATAATGTCAATTGATTACATATTTGGTTCTGCAGAATGATCTGGAGGCCTGGGATTCATCTGCAAATAACCTAGGAAAGCTAAAAAATACAAGGACTCGTAGAATGGTAAAGTTGAGGTCATTTTTCTAATTAAGCATGCAAACCTTTGCTTGAGAGCAAGAAGAGCAGTATGCAAACAAATACATTAACTTTGATCGTGTCTACAATGAAGTAAATCATATATATAGTGAAAAAGACAGGTGACTTAATAGCAGAAATGGATTGAATTAGTTTCCCTACGAATTCCTACGAGCCACTTTCCTTAGGGGATACACTTAATCGTAGCCCCTTTCTTTCGGACAATTGGTAAGGATTCTTTAATATGCTTGCATATGTTGTTTCCAGCTAAGCTATGGGGATTAGTGGTTCATCAAAATGGTATGCAGTGTTCATGGCTAGAGGGAGAAAATATGAGAAAGTAGTTAAGAGCTCAACCCTAGAGCATCAGGCTTTTCCATTTGTATTTGACAAGCACACAACAGCCCTTCCATATTTTTATGATAAGTAATCAATCATTTTATTAATAAGGCAATGCATAGCCCAAGTATAGGGGTGTCGTTTACAAGAAAAACACCTTGCTAGAAGTTTGAAGCATGAACATTAAGTCCATTAAAATCTATCACTTGGGCCCAAAGGAACAAGGTGTTAAAGAAAGAGTTTTTGCTTTCATCTGTGGTCCGCTAAAAATCATCAAAGCTTCTGTTATTCCATTCCCTCCAGATGAACCATAGTAAACATAAGGGAGCCATCTTCCATATTGCTGCAATTTGTGGCCAGACGTAGAGGACTCTCCAACTGGCCTTCCATATATTACTCACTAAACTAGCTGTTTCCACGGCAAAGCTAAAGGTGCCATGTGCATCACATATGCCACCCACTCAATCAAGGCAAAATTGAATATGAAAGCAAGAGAATCAGATTTGTCATCAGAACCGAGATGGCAACAACAACAAAAAAGAGTTTAAAGTCAAAGTCACATGTAAAATCATCCGCAAATTCCTTCAATGCATCAAAAAATCACGGTATAACCTCACAAATTAATGACCCATTTAAGCATTTTCCTTCTCTTTAACTTCTGCGAATGGAAGGATTGAAGTGCCAAATTGTAAACTGGTCTCTCTAAATTCTGGAGATCTAGCGCCCATTTTTAGTACCTCCAGTAATAAAGCAAACAAAAATTGAAACGAAACAAGCAGTACCTGTGAGATTCTCCTGAAGCCATTTTGAATTTTTAGGGCTTATGTGGCTGTCCCACCACCAAGAATACTTGCGTTTTGAATCAGTATGCGACAGGGTTGCCATGACTCCAGCCAAGAACACCACTTCTCTTATCTGCTCTAAGTCCGACTGAAAACCCAAGAAGAATCCGAAATATGAAACCAGAACCAGATATATAATTTATAAGCAGGACAAAGCTATAATATGGCTACGAGAGATCAGGTTTAAGGAATTGATCAGAATCAGCACGTAAATTACCTGATCAACTGAACTCCAATCCAAAAATCATGCACAAAAGTAACTGGTCTCCCTCAGAGTTCTTCAAGCTACCTGATTACCGACACATTACCAGATCAAAGAAAGAAAACAAAAGGATCATGTTAAAGAATGCATGATCAAAAACTATAAAATTACATGCTTCAGAATATTATAAATATAAACATCTGTTCGATTCGAAAAAGACATCAGTATGCATACAAAAGCACTTTTTTTTTCAGCACAACCTGATAAACTAAAACCTGATCAGAAACAACTTGAAGGATACAACTCCATGAATCCCAAAGTAAAGTAGATACTTTCTAAAAACCCAGTACATATATATAAACAGACAAGAGAGGCAAACACAAGAGCAAGATTTACATGTGAAGGATACACATGGGAGTAGATTTTCCAAGTAAAAGTGATAATTCAGAGATTAAAAGGCTTACCACAAATATTTAGACTCTGGGTTTGGTTTGGATTAGCTCCTGCTACATCAGCTGCCTTTCCTCTCTCACTCTCAACCCATGTTAGTTGGATCTTTATGTCTTCTCTACCTCATACTCTCTCTCTCTCGTGCTGTATGCTTTTTATGGCGAGCTACGGTCCTTTTCTGAAGTTTGATAAGCGAGAACTGTAAAAGTAGAAAGCAAACGAAAAAAAAAAGTTGGAGACAAACCACAAACAAAATAATAAATTATTTTTTTCGATAGGAATAAATCTATAATGGACGATTTTTCCCATAGCGGGAGTAAATATTTCCTAAATTTTAGCTTTTTATTAGTTGAAAAATTGTAGATTGTGGAACAGAGGACTGAAACTACAAGGTGTCAAAAAGATTGTTTCTGTGAATAATTCTTACATACATTTCTTCTCCAAGTCAAGAGGCAATATATAAATACAATTATATCCTACAAAGAAAGGAAACAACCTATTTCAAGGAAAACTAAATATTCCTACTTTTAAACAAAGAGTGGTCAACTAACCAGATTTTTAAGAATAATTACAAAATCAATTACACCTCACATACCGCTCATGCAGACACTCCCCCTCAAGTTAAAGCATAGATATCTATCATACCCAACTTGTTGATTATACTATGAAACACCTTTCCTGAAATTGCTTTCGTGAGCATATCTGCTAACTGGCTTTCAGACCGAACAAATGAAAACTGTATAATCTTTTGATCAAGGTTCTCCTCGATGAAATGACGATCAACTTCAACATGTTTGGTGTTGTCATGTTGGACAAGATTACGTGCAATCTCAATGGTTGTCTTATTATCACAATGAAGACTCATAGTTTTTTCATATTCGATTCCCAAATCTTTTAGTGCACTCCTAATCCACAACAATTCACATATACCATGAGTTATACCTCGAAATTCAACTTCTACACTTGATCTTGCCACGACTTTATGCTAGGTGACAAGATTAGCTTCCACAAATGTAAAATAATCAGATATGGACCTTCTGTGAATTTTATCCCCTGCCCAATCAGAATCTGTGTATCCTTCAATGTTGGAAACATCATTTTTTGAGAACAACAATCATTTTCTTGGAGCACCCTTCAGGTATCTTAAGATTCGATATACCGCATTCATATGTTCTTCACTTGGTGTATCATGAACTGGTTTACCACACTCACTGCATAAGCTATATTTGGCCTTGTGTGTGACAAATAGATTGATCTCCCAACCAACCGCTGATAACGACCCTTGTCTGTTGGAACTTGATCTAGAAAAATTCCAAGCTTGTGACTCATCTCTATGGGTGTTTCTACTGGTTTGCAAGCAAGCAGTCCAGTTTCAGTTAAAAGATCTAGCACATATTTCTGTTGTGAAAGGAAAATCCCGTGTTTCGATCTAGCAACCTCAATCCCCAAGAAATATTTAAGTTGTCCAAGATCCTTCATTTCAAATTTAGTACCAAATACTCTTGTAATGCTTTCATTTCGCATGGGTCATCTCTTGTCAAGACCATATCATTAACATACACGATTAAGGTCGTTACCTTTCCTTCTTTGTATTTTATAAACAAAGTATGGTCTAAATTACTTTGCTTAAAACTGAATGCCTTCATTGTAGAAGAGAACCTCCCAAACCAAGCTCTATGTGACTGTTTCAGCCCATACAATGACTTCTTCAATTTACAAACTTCACTTCTACATAAAGAACTACGTTTAACTCTAGGTGGCAACTCCATGTAGACCTCTTCCTCTAAATTTCCATTGAGAAAATAATTTTTTACATCAAATTGTTGCAGAGGTCAATCCCGATTTGCTGCTATAGATATGAGAATGCAAATTGTATTGATCTTGGCTATCGGTGCAAAACTCTCTTGATAATCTAAACCAAACCTTTTGCGTATACCATTTTGCAACTAACCTTGCTTTATACCTATCAATACTGCCATTTGCTTTGAGTTTCACCGTGAACACCCATCTACATCCAATTGTCTTCTTTCCTTCGGGTAATGGGACAAGTTCTCAAGTGGCATTCTTCTATAGGGCCTCCATCTCTTCGTTCATCGCCTTTGTCCATTTCGGATCCGTTAATGCATCCTGCACACTACTAGGAATAGATACAATGGATAGTTGATTAACAGTAAATGTATACGATTTAGACAATCTATGAGAGGACACATGGTTGCTAATTGGGTACTTGACCTTGGCTTTAGGATCAAGTTCATATTGTTTCTTTGGAACTCCCTTATTTGATCTTTGTGGATACTTGGGAGCTATATATTTTGCAAGAACATGTGTTTTATTAGACTCATCAATAATGAGATTCAAAATTACCTGAGGAAGAACATTCTAGGTTGATTCTTCAGTTAATGGTGTAGACATGGGCAACTCTGAAGGCATCGATGATTCTATTATGTTGAAAGCACCTGATTTATTTTCTGATTGTACTAACAACTCACTCTCAATTTCAGGAATAATATCATAACCTTGCTGAACACTTTTTTCAAACCGTTCAGTCCTTTCTTCTAACTCTGTGAACTCATCTCCTCCGCCACCTTCTTGTAATACATTCTCTTAACTATAGCTCTCCCCCTGAAGAGAAGTTCCAGAGACTCCTCTTGAGTAATAAGGTTCTAATTCACGAAATGAAACATCCAAAGTCACATGTAATTTCTGGGTTTGAGGGTCATAGCACCTATATCCTTTTTTAAACTCAGAATAGCCAACAAAGACATATTGTTTTGCACATGGATCAAGTTTATTTCGTAGACTTTTTGGGATGTGAACATATACATTACAACCAAAGACTCGTGGTTCAAGATTTGGAAAGTGAGGAATTGAAAGTAAGGATTGCATCTTTTGTTGGGGAGTTTGAAAGTCTATCACTTGAGAAGGTGTTTGATTAATGAGGTAAGGAGCGGATTTCACAGCCTCTCCCCAATAGAACCGAGGCATGTTCATGCCAAAGAGAGAGGCACAAAGCACCTCCAACAGTTGTCTATTCTTCCTCTCTGCCAATTCATTTTGTTGCGGAGTATAGGTGCAGGAGTTCTGATGACGAATCCCAAGATGGCTCAGAAACTTGTTGAAGGTTGCATCTACATATTCAGTACCATTGTTGGATTGCAGAACACAAATATGCTTTTGGTACTGAGTGCGAACCATATTATGAAATTCCTGAAATATTGTACATACATCACTTTTTTGTTAAGCAAAGACAACCAAGTCATTCTTGTACATTCATCAATAAATATAACAAAGTAACGGGCTTTAAAAATAGAAGGGATTTTTGCAGGACCCTAAACATCATATTGAATAACCACAAAAGGTACTGAACTTTTATTCAAACTTGGTAAATAAGAAATACGATGGCTCTTAGCCAATTCACAAATGTCACAATGAAATTCTGAATCATTCAAAACTAACAAAAGATGTGTTTGTAACTTTCTAAGATAACCCAAAAAAAAGATGTTCTAGTCTCCGGTGCCATAACCATATAGTTTCTCGAGCTTTATTTTTGCTACTAGTTTGATTTGCCTGACTGAATTTTGGTCCCCCATTTTCTGTCAACTCCAAGTAGTAGAGTTTGCCCTGTCTAACACCATAACCAAGAATCTTCCGAGTTAGAATGTCTTGAAAAAACACAAAATGAGAGCCAAAAAGTTACAGTGCAAGCGAGAGTGGAGGTAATTTGGCTAACAGACAAAAGATTATATTCAAGGGATAGAATAACAAGAACAGTATCTAAAGTGAGAGTATTAGATAAGATGACAGATCCCTTTCCAGTAATAGGAGAGGTACTACCATTAACTGTGGAGATAACAAATTGAGGAGAAGGAGAAACGGATTGTAACTGACCGGAGTCCCAAGTCATATGATCGGATGCACCTGTATCAATATTCCAAGTACTATTTTTAGAAGTTGCAGAGAATACAAAAGCCTTACCAACAATTCCCGGGTGAGCAACCTTTGTTGTAGGCGGCAATTGGTCTTCCTCTGTAGAGGTCACCATAGCTTTCCCTGCAATCTTCTTTTGAGGTTTCTTTGTGAAGCCCACCATTCAGGATATCTAATTATTTCATAGCATCGATATTTTGAATGACCTGTTTCACCACAATGAGAACATAAGACTTTCCGATTGATGATTATTATGATTTTTTGAAGAGCCCAATGACGGTCTTTGTCTAGTTGGATTAGCTAGCATAGTCAAGCTTTAAGAGATTGGACGATGACCTCCAATTGTTTGTTTATGTTGGTATTCTCTCCTAACATATGCATACGTACTCTCCAAATCGAGTTTTGGGTCTTTTCGTAAGATTTCTCCACGGACCTGATCAAATTTGGAGTCAAGTCCACTTAGAAAAATATGAACTCAAAGCCTAGCCATCACGAAAGGCAACTGGACCACCTCTTCAATTGTTCCTTCCTGAGAGATAGTTCGGTGATCAATTTCCTAGAAAATAGGAACCAGTTCATTATAGTACGTTGATAACGGTCGGCCATTTTGCATGGTATGAAAGGATCTTTTGTTCAATTAAAAAATATAGGTTTTTGATATAGCCTCCCATATCTCCTTGGTTGTGGGGAGACGAATAAATCGATGTATCAGCGATGGACTCATTGAATCAATAAGCCGACATTTACTTTGTGATTTTCGGTAATCCACGTTCCAAGATTGGGATCTCCAGGTTCTGGTTTTTTTGCTTCTCCGGTGAGGTATCCAGCTTTGTTGCGAACGCCAATACGCATCTCCATGAGTTGAGACCATAATGAGTAATTCGTCTCATCCAGTGTGATACCAGTAGAAAACGCAGAATTGTCTTGGTGGACAACAATCTGTGGCGCTAGTGTTGGGGCTGGTTCGGTTGATATGCTTGTAGTTATGGCCATCGAACTCACAATAGATTTACAGTGGTGATATTTGGAATATGAACTTCACAAAAAGAAAAAAGAAAAAAAAAACTGGTTGAGTATCACAACCTTCCTTAGGATCGAAACCGCTCTGATGCCATGTCAAAAGATTGTTTTTGTGAATAATTCTTACATATATTTTTTTCTCCAAGTTAGGAGGCAATATATAGATACAATTATATCCTACAAAGAAAGGAAACAACTTATTCTAAGGGAAACTAAATATTCCTACATCTAAACATAAGATTAGTCAACTAACCAGATTTCTAAAAATAATTACAAAATCAATAACACCTCACATACAGCTCATGCAGACACAAGACAATCTCTTTGGCTAGAATTTAAAAAATGTTATGCCTTGTGTTTCTTGATATTCATCAAATTAGCTGTTTCTTACATGTTTTTGAGGAAGAACTCCAGTATCTTTTTTTTTTTTTTTAACTTAAATCCATTTTAAAAGTTGAGAAATTCTATTTGCAGTCCCCAAGTGGGGACTGCATGTGCAAGCCCTTTATAAAATGAGAAAAAATATCATTTTAGGAGGAATAGTTTTATAAATTTAAAAAATTTTAAAATTAAAATAGCCTAGGCTTGCATTGCAGTCCCCAAATAGGAACTGTACCTAGCATTGTTCTTAAAAGTTTTGTTAGGTTTGGTTGGATCTAAACTATGTCTATGGCTATGACATTTTAGAAACAAACAAATAAGGAAAATGATCCTGTACTCACTGTACTGTACACTGCTCACGTGAGAGAATTCAACACATGTAATAGCCGTTGCTAAAGGAAATTTACCAAGAAATGTTATAAATAAGACTTAGAGCACTGGCATTGTCGGTCAAAGTTACACTTTGAAGAATGTTGACTAGTTTCCTGTTATATTGGATTAGCTAAAGATGAGTTACAGTAATTTTATCTCTAGAATCATATATGAAGGGAACTGTAACATCTTCATTCTAATATTATATTATTTTCCGTGTTTCCATTTTCCTTCCCTCTAGTATAAGTTCATCCTTATTGTAACTTCATCCCTAGAATTATGATTTATTTTCCTATTATTAATTATATTTTTATAAAATAATATTAATCATCTTTTTTTTAATATTTTTTAAAATATAAAAATAATTAAAAGCATCTATCTATAATCATGCAAAAATTATAATAATACGAGAAAATATGAATAATTTTTTTATTAATTATTTATAAAGTACAAAATAATGTAATAATCTTATTTTATAACAAATTATAATGTAAGTAATGTTCATCAATATAATTTAATTAAAGAAATATTAATAATTAAAAATAATAATATTTTATCATTATAGAGAGTGTGATAGTTAATTTAATGTAGACTTTAAGTTTTGAGTGATTAGTTAAAAGTAACAAAATTTCATATTGATCAAATTTTAAAGATTGAGATGACTAATTCAATGCCAACGACCAAGTAATTATTATTTTATTTTAATATTTAAATATGTATGTTTAAATATAAAAATAATAAATATTATATTAATTAAATAGATGCGTGGGGTTGTAAATTTTTTTTATTTATTTCAATACATTGGTAATTAGAGACATCCACGGCCAACTCGTACCATTATTATAGTTTGGAAAGTCTAGGAGATATTGATATGTGGTGACAGGTGTGACATGACATGGTGTCGTTGTCTTTTATGGAGAAAGGTGGTGGGGGCTGGCCGGCTGGGGCGGTGAGCAAGGTCATCCCTCATTCGTCACTCGCCCAAGGATTCCACTTCCCAAATAGGACCACGTGTATTTCACAAATATACATTTATATTCCTCAATAAATTAATAAAAAAATTTCTTTAAAATATTAAATTAAAATTAAGAGAATTATTAACGTAGATTATGTAACTAATTCAATAAAAAATTATTTTATATGGCCAATAATAATAAATTAAATGAAAATTACATTCTTAACTTATATAATTACTATATAATTAGTTAATTAATATTATACATTAGTTAATTGATAAAATATTAATTTTTTAATAACATATTTAAAATTTTATATTTTTAATGGTGACAGATTATATAAAAATTACATAATTAATTATACAATTATTATATAAAATATATATATTTTTAAATTCAGTCGGTCCAATCCAGGGTGGGAAACCCCTAGATTGGGACCGAACCAAAAAGTCTTGGAACTCTATTTCTAGGATCGAGACTGACCGATCTTGGTCCCAAGTTGGTCCGGTCCGGTCGGTTTCTCCCGTCCAGACCGACCAACTTTCATCCCTAATCCCTTCTAATATATAGTTCGAATTCTCTTGATTGCAAATAACTTTTTGTGATAATTGAATTTGGAGAATTTTCACTTAAAATACTCAAGATGTAATTACAAAAACTCTTCCCCGAAAATTTGTGCACTCTCAATATTAATCAAAATTTTATTTCTAGATACACAATATCAATTAAAAAGGAAAAAAAAAAAACACGGTAGTTTGAAAATTTGTAATTTGGTACCTAAGCATTATTCATATAAATAAATTATAAATGAATGAGTAATGGGTCGCATTTAACTGGCTGAGTTTCTCTAAATTAAAATCGGGTGCTCTAGTTAAGAAAAAAAGGGTTGTTCTAACGCATGTTATTTAAAGAGAACAGGATGGTAAAGATGGTTGCATCATGGCATCGGTTTGGGTGTCTGCAGAAGGTGCCAACCTGCAGAACTTATACGTAAAATGCACACGGGCGTGGCTCAATAATGGCTAGTTACTTCTATTTATGTATGGTTTGAGCTGATTGTTACAAAATTACAATTATTTCGATATTTTAATAACAAAAAATGTTACAGAATTTAATTTAATTTTTTTTTTTATAAAGAGCCTTCAACAACAGTTTTAAATATATATATATATATATATATATATATATATATAACTGGGATTTGTCTATTTGTAATGATAATGGATGATGAAAAATGCTACTTTGCCCACTCATTTTGTTCCTTCATTTTGATACCTCATGTATTTTAATTTATTTTTACTTAATAGTTAAAGAAGTGAATTTTTTTTTATACTTTAAAATGATAAAAAAATGTGAAATAAAAAAAAATTGAGCTAGCGTCAGATTGAGCGGGTTACTATGGCCGACAAAGTAGCCCGACTCAAAGGATGATTCCACCTAAACTCTCATGTGACTCACATGCATGGAGTATGGGGGGATCATCTATGACTTGTTTAGGGAGTGAAATGATATGAAAATTTTATGAATAGTAGTAAGATAAATTGTGAATAATAATGAGATAGTTTAAGTTGAGTATTTTTTAAGTTTTGGAAAATGGGAGATAAAAACTTGAATAAAAAATATTATAAAGTTAAAATATTGTAATAATATAGTTTTATAATATTATTTTTATTTAGAGATTTGAAAAAGTTAGAGTTTTTTTTATTTTGTATTTGAAAGTTTGAAAAAGTTGTAATTATTAGTTTGAAAATTTTATATTTGAATTATGTTTGAGAATAAAATAAAATAAGATTAGATGAAAATTTTGTATCTCATCTAAGACCTCAAACCTGCCCTTAACTCTTTACGACGTGCATTGGGGTTCGATCTCCTCGTAGCACATACATGGCGGAGCTCCGCCACACATGGTGGATGAAAATCCCCTTCTATCTTCAATATGGGGCTTTTTTTTAAAAGATAAAGAATATTTACAATCATAAATTGTGTAACCGCCGCGTAATCGTTTTGAAAAAAGTGAATAAAATATGAGATCCACATAAAAAAATTAATTTTTTAATAGTAGACCCCACTATTTTTCAAAGCGATTGCGTGACGTTTATGCACTTCACAGTTGTATGTAGAATTACTCTTTTTAAAATATTGTTCTTCGTATTAAATCATGTAATCATATAATTCTATCATCTCCGGTCATACATGATGAAGTGTCATATTTCTGTCATCTCACTTGAAATTCACTCCATCACCATGCATGATTGGAAATGACATGGTTTAAAACCAAGAAGATTAGTATTAATTTTTAATTTTTAAAGTTTTTTGCCCATAATTTTATTAAAACTAATTCACAAACCCAAAAGTTATTACTTATTAGAATACACCCCATGGTACTAGAAGGAGACCGAAACTCCAAAACTATTCTGAAAAAAACACTTGCCAAATGAAACTTAATTTACAGTGAAAGAAAAATACGAACTCATCATATGAATAAAATAAAATAAAAAATAAAAGTCCTTAATTTACGTGTCATATCCACCATATCATGCATGCATGTTTCAGTTCTGTGATTAAAAAAAAGGTTTCATGTTGGAGCATGCACATGAAGATCAACATCAATGAACTAAAAATATTAATATTATATACATTTATTTAATTATTAGGAAGATTTCGTTGGTCATGCCATTTTCCTTAATTTAAGAAAGAAAATGGAGGTCGGATTTTTTTATTTTTTTTTTAAACAAGCTTTATCTTTATATATAAAGGAAAACCATAACATTGAGTCCATGCTCTTTATTTACAAACATATCTACTTTAAGGAGGGTCTTTACCACTATGAAAATCTAACGTGCAAGGAGGAATTAATAAAAGTGAGATGTTTCCATAGGCCTGCGTTGAAGTTGTTCATTGCACCAAATTATGCGCTTATCAATTTTTGTCTCGATGTATTTTTACAACTTTCTATGTTTCGAAGTTGTCAAGAAGATGTCTGCTGATGTCTCTGATGATATTTTGTATAGTCCAATCTGAAACTTGTTTCTTGTTGTTTATTGTTTGAACAACTAGATTTGAATCACCTTGAATTATGATTTTCTTGAGTTTTAATTTGTCAGCTTCTTCTATGATCATTAAGGCTGGAGCTGAATGGAGGTCGGATCTTGCTTGCACAAGTGTAGATTATTATTATTGGGTAATTAGAGCATTAAATATGGATTGTTTTGGGGCCAAAATAGAAAGAGAATAATTAATATATATAGATAGTACTGATCCAACCTCTCTATTTTGTCAAGTCCTTCTAAAGTCTGCAAAGATATTATTACGTGAAGTTGTTATCCTTTGGACTTTTCTTGTGAGAAAGACAGACAGTATGGCTAACTGAATTATTGAAGAAGGGACGAGAATCTTCAACAATATATTATTAAAACTTTAATAGAAGAGTACGTACATGGCTGCAAGTTTTAAGTTGTATTTGGACTTTGAAATGAATTCAGTTAAATTTAATTATTTATGAATAATAGTAAGTTGAATAGTAGAGAAAGTTATGTATGATTCATTTAAACTGAGTTTAAAATATGTTTAGATGTTAATATGAAATTATTACTTTTTATGAGAAGTTGAAAAAAGTTGTGAGTTCTACATGTAAGGAGGTTTTAAGGCTTCGTTTGGAAGTTGAGTTCATCTCAACTCATCTCAACTCATCATTACAATTTTTTCAAATTTCAATATAAAATATAATAAATAATTCAACTTTTTCAAATCTTAAAATAATAATAATAATAAATAATAATATTCTAACAATATTTTATCATCTCAACTCAACTCAACTCAACTCAACTCACTTCAACAATAAAGGAAGAGACACAAGGCTTGTGTTTTGTGGTGTAAGAGATGGACAAAAAGGTTCTAATTAGATCAAAGTTGTTAAGGCTCTCTCTTTCAGTGATTATTTCGGTTGGACATTAAAATCATATATTTAATATTATTAAATTATTAAATTTGAACATAAGGTTGTAGAGTAACCACAATTATACATAAATGCACATATATTGTATAGTCATGAGTAACACAAACAAAACAAAGCCATATAATTCATTATGGTTGGCATACTGTAGTAGGCTTAGGTCTCGTTTGTTTTCACAACTCTTCTTAACTCATTTCATTTCATCTAATCATTACAATTTTCTCAAATTTTCATACAAAATAAAATAAACAATTTAATTTTTTCAAATCACAAAATAAAAATAATATTAAAAAAATATATTCTAACAATATTTTATTCAACTTTTAACTTTAATCTCAACTCATTTCATCTCATCTGATAAAACAAACAAGGCTTTAATGTAACATCTCTTGAAACAATTATATATTCACATAATTTTTTCCATCATTAAAAAGGAAAAAAAAAACTTATCAACACAAAAAAATGATTTATTTCTATCTTTTATGGCAATAACTCTTGAAGTTTGAAGAAATGTCTTGAAAATTTAAATATCAACGAGAATAGACTAAAATGCTTGAAGAGAAACGAAATTATAATATTAACCGGCCACTTGATCTTTCATGTTATAAATCCGGATGTGACTTGAAACTTTTTTATAAGAGTTAGTCTATATGTAGTATTCAAATAGGGACTGCTCATGTAAGCTCATACAGTTATGTTTAAAAAAAAATTAAAATTACAATAATATCATTTTTAAAATGATGATTTTTTTCCTTTTACCCCTATTCATAGTCCCCCACTTAGGACTGAAAATAGAATTTCTTTTATTTTTTATATTGTTTATAGTCCATGATCAAGTACTTGGGTCGTAGACTATAAATTAAGAACTAAATAATTTTCATTTTCCTTTTTTTTTTGTCTCCTTTGATTGCTAGTGGATATATATTGAAACTTCAGCAATGAGGAGGAGTAAAAATCTTCTTGCAAGCGATTTCGTGTACCAAACCGTACACCAATGTTAAATGTAAAGTATTTTTTTTATTTATTTTTATAACAAAAAAACTATGTGAGTGTTGGTACGCAGTGTGGTGCGCCAAACCGCTTGTACCTAGCAAATCCCGGAGGAGGAAGAGGCATGAAATATCATAGCATCAATCATTTGGAGATTTAGGGAAAGCTTTATATCCTTTTCGGAATATGATAAAATTAGAACAAGAACAAGCAAAAGAAAGGAGATTCTTTGCGTAGAGAGGAATTTAACTGACCAAAATGGAGTGAGAGAGGGTGGATCA
The DNA here is from genome assembly GCA_022457165.1 of Juglans mandshurica. Lineage (NCBI taxonomy): Eukaryota > Viridiplantae > Streptophyta > Magnoliopsida > Fagales > Juglandaceae > Juglans > Juglans mandshurica. The sequence goes on from CM039631.1 coordinate 13,847,923, forward strand.
CTTTACAAAAGCAGCTTATAAAGCATCTCCTCGATTATGGGTAATACAATAATTTAGGAACCTTAAGCAAGCATGCTTCAGTTTGAGGTAATCAAGAGGAACAGCTAGCGTGTTCAATTCCCATTCATGGAATCATGTGGGCTGGCTGCTTGGAGTAGTTACGTGGGATTTGTAAAAGAGAAATGATATATATATATATATATATATATATATATATATATATATATATATATATATATAACCACTAAGGGTCTCTAGCCCTAGAACTATACAGACAACCCATGCATATTTTCCATCGAGACCTCTAAATGTGAGATTTTCTAAACCAATCTTCATTTCTTTCTTAAAAACTTTCAATTTTGTGGCCTTACTTGAACAATCATAGTTGAGTTGAATGTACATTTCAATTCTATTGTTGTGCCAAAGACATATGGTCTGATGACATATATAACACTCAAACATTCAAAATGGAAGTCTTGGATTCGTCCGACTCGAAAAAATAAAAAAAAAAGGTTAATTCTATATATAGCGGCCTGTTTGAGATTTCAATTCTATACAGGATTTTAATTTGGATATTTTAATATTTTTCCCAATTTTATTTACTTTCACAAACTAAAACCGTTAATGTTTGCTTATCAAGTCCGATCAAAGTTTCTATGGATTGGCATGCTTGAAGTTTTATTATCGGTTCTAATGGATTAGAGTCAAAATGAATCATATAAGATGAGTAATATATAATAAATATACAGTTTTTTAATTTTACTAAGTACTCTTTTTATAAGCATTTCTTAATTATAAGGATTTCACAAAAACCAAAACCTCCTCACTGGAGAATCCTCTTGGAAGCACCACTCATAGGTGGGGTGTCTCCGTAGAGGCGACGCTAAGATCAGCTTGGTGTTGCGATTACATGTTAAGGCCTTCTCATGTTGAAGAAAATGTATTCAACCCGATTGTTTGGTAGATTTATAAGGATCTAGGCATATATATTTGGATTTTATAATGTATTAAATGTTATCCGCATGGGACGGATAACACCCTTAGCTGATATGACTTGTTCTAAGTGATTGTTCATTTAAGCGATTGACATATAAAACCAGTTAAAATGTGATACCGAAAATTGGCAACTAAAAATTGTCTTCAAAATAATTAGTATTAGGGTTTTCAAGTCTAATACTGAAAAGGGACTATTAGTCTGGCCTTTGCCGGACCTGTGCATAGTCTCTTTTTCCAGTTTGTTTCTAGCTTTTTGCCCATACCATCGAAAATGGCTGATCTGATGTCCACCAGCCACCACCATGCGCCCCACCATCAGAGCCTTCAGCCTGCGATTCGACCCTTTTTCCGGTTGCTACCCGTTTATGTTCTGCTTTCCCTAATCAAGGATCAAGAGAAAGTGATCGTGGAAGTCTACTTCAGCCAGTGCAACCCAGCAAACTGCAGCACACTTTTCACTACCGCTTCTAGTCGTATTCATATAGTATGTTTATCAGACTATGTTAAAACCGCTTCAAACGGCTTCCTATTGAGGGAAATGGATAGGAGCTAATCTTTTGGTTCCAAAGCCCTCTTTTTTTATTTCACTAGTGTTGTATTTGCTAGTTTTGAGATGATTGTTAGAGACTTCCAGCCCATTATATCTTGTATCTTATAATATGTGGTTTATCTATGAAAAACTTACTTAGAAAAAAAAATGATGAATGGGTCCACGAAAATCATATAGGTGGTTGGGTTTTATGAATGTACAGACTTTTTGATACACAAGGATTACAAGTATCAATGTGGGAAGAGGTCATCATGGCAATGTCACCATAATTAAACAAGCAAGTCAAGGGTGTCGAAAATTCAGGATTCATATAATAAGTAATATTACTTACAGTCATGTAATGCGTAAGCGCCGCATAATTATTTAAAAAAAAAGTGTGTTTTACTATTATAAAATTAGTTTTTTTTTCATAAAAATTTTGTATTTACTCATTTTTTTCAAAAAGTTACATGACACTTGCGCATTTCACAACTACAAATATCATTTCTTTCCTATAATAGTCTCAATTCATTCAACTTTAAAATTAAATTGTCAGAAAATTTCTTCCAACTACTTAAAAAATTAGCATTATTAATTAAACATGTGAGAGGTACATGCTTTTATTTTAATCAAAATCTTTAAATTATACTTTTAAAAAAGAATATTGTCCCGTTCATAGTGAGTACTTGTCATATATACTAATAAAAAAATATTTTTCAGATTAATTTTCAGAAAAACCCTGTCCATTAATAATTACTGGGGCTAACAGCTCTCTGTTTTCCAGCTGAACTTCCTCCAATCTGAAGTGTGTAACCCAATACAAATGTGCTTTATTTTGTACTTGATTGCCATCATAGAAGCATATTTCAAAGATGTTGTGAGGTATATTCCTCTTGCAATTGATCAATCTACTTGATTCCATCACATTTTGATTCTAACTGTAGCCTTTTTCTTTTGTTATGCCTCAGCCAAATATGAAATAAGTTTATAAGCCCATATTTTTTCATTACCCACAAATTGATATACGGCGAGCACGGAAAAATGTTTTGTCAGAAACTTTATATGATATATAAGATTTAAAGTAAGAAAGAGATAAATACATCAAAACAATCTTATTATATTTATTGTTTATATAATAATGTCCGAAATTTAGATTGCGGGCAATATTTATTATAGAATTTATTTTATATATCTATTTTTTTTCTCTCCAAGCCTAAATCTTAAAATTCAAAGATTAATTGATATTTGAAAAGGCTAGTGAACGTTGTTTATAACGGAAACTGAGCCATTCCAAGCCAGATTCAGAGATTTCCCAATCTCTTTTTCTCTTAAAAAACAACAAAAAGAAGAAATCATAGTTCTGAAAAGCAATAACGAATTGATGGAGAAAAAGCAACAAAGAACACTTTTGTGGTTGGGAGGTTGAAGGAGAACTCAAAAGACAAACAAACAAACATATATAGATACATAGCCCCATCAAACCCTACACAAAAAAAAGGTTGTAACATATGAAATCTGTCCATCCAACCCCAACCCCCATCACTACTTTGGATCTCTTTCTCTTCAATCCTTTGGTCAGATCTCTTAGGTGAAGAAAAGGACAGAAGAATGTTAGTGGGGTCCCCAAAATACAAAAATATACCACACCCTTGTTCATATATGTATGGAATAGAGTTAGCCACCACTTCAAATTGTCCCAATCTCCATAATCATAACTAAAGATTCTTAAAGCTCATATCTCTCAGTTGCCATGATGATGATGTTGGGTTAAAGTGTGAGCAAGTGTCAATGACAAATTGTCTGGCCCACACCCAACAACCTTATTTAGAATTCCAACTGCCATGTGCATGTCTTTAACACCCCCGTCTTGTGTTGTGGGCTTTTATGACTACTTGAGCTTTTTACACTGCGTTTGTGTATCGAGATGATTTTAGATGAATTCGTTTGTGTATCGAGATGATTTTAGATGAATTTGACTGTCAAACATAGCTTTATTTCCCCATTCTCTTGGTGACAAGCTGGCTTAGGTTTTTTAATACATTGTTGTTGAAAAAGTATAGTAACATGAGTAGGAGAAAGATAGACACATAAGTTACGTATGTTATATATCATTTATAGCGGCACTAATTAATTTCTCGGATAGCGTGGAATGTTTAAAAATAGTTTAAGATTCATTTTATGTATTTATTTATCTTATATTTTAGAACTTTAAGACTGCGTTCGGATGTTGGGCTGAGCTCAGTTCTTTATGAATAGTAGTAAGTTGAGTAGTGTAGGAAGTTATGTGGGGTCCATCTAAACTGAGTTTAAAGTGTGTTTAGATTAAGATGAGTTTAGTACTTTTTATGAAAAGTTGAAAAATGTTGTGAGTCACACGTATAAAGATGTGTTAAGTTGAAAAATATTGTGGGTCTCACGTGTAAGGAGGTTTTGAGTTGAGATGAATTTAGTACTTTAAAAGTTGAGTGATTAGATATTAGAATCAGGTTAAAATTAGACTGAATTCAGCTGAGTCTTACAACCAAACTCAGCCTAAGAGTTTAGAGAGAGACTTTAGAAAATCTGAATCCGGCCCAAGAGCTGATGACTGGTGTAGCATGTAGATAGAGGCGACGTGTATATGGGCCATTTACTGGTTTGATAGGCCATATTTTAGAAAGATTGCTTACAAAAGCCCATAACTGATCCATCATAACACCACCTCTTTAAATTTGCTTTCTCAAAGTGTATGAAAAGATGTTTGAGAAAACTACATACAAACTACAAACGCTCGGTGGGTTTTTGTTCAGAAAAAACAAGACCCATCACTCAAAACAGAAACAAATAGAAAATGGCTCAAAGAAACAGATTACAGAATTTTCTTAAACTGTAAAAACCTCTCGTCTAATCTCATCTCAACATCATAAATGCAAACACTTTTCAATTTTAATTTTTTAAACTTTTCATCTAATCATTACAACTTTTCCAAATTTTTAAACAAAATACAAAAAATAATTCAACTTTTTCAAATCTCAAAATAAATATAATATAAAAAAATTATATTATAACAATAATTTAACTTTATAATATTTTTAATTCTATTTTTTCTCTCTTTCTAAAACCACATAAAATATCTTAACTCAAACTATTTCATTACTATTTATAAATTATTTTACTATTATTCACAGATCGTATCATCTTATTACCGAAACGAGGCCTTAGAGAAAGATTTTGATATATAAAAGGGTCAGTACTTATGCTTTAAAATTAAAACTAATAGAATGTGCATAATCTTTTAGTATAACGACATTAAACCGAGCTGGTATCCAGATTGCATTATAATGCCGAATATGGATGGTATAGTAAGGTACCCGGTTCCACTACTGGGTTTACACCCTACGTTGCAAGATACTTCTAGTTAAATACTTTACGAGCACATAGATAGTGAATGTACAATGAATGTTTTCCAAAGCATGAGTCAAAGTCCAATGATCGTCTGCCGACCCAAATGTCTAGTGCCAAGGTATCACGCCCAAAGCATAAGTTGATCAATGCATGTCGACCATGCGCAAACCATGGGCTTCCAGGACAGTGGCCTTTCAAATCCAAAGTATTGGCATCATACTTGGAAAGGCATGCCTTTGTGTGGCCCTAAATACGCATCGTGTGAAGCACATTTATTCTTTTATCTTGTGTTCTCGTTAGGGCCCATTACAAAATGACGCGCATTCAAGCCGAATCATTTGTTTTTTCAAAGGTATAAAGCTTCCAAGTGTTGCATGCATTAACAACACCAGTTAACCGAGGATCAACGAAGTCGCAATAAAGCATCAAAGCAAGTAGTGAATCATCCATGGATCTCAACAGTCCTTTGGGAATGACCCTACTGGTCCACCATCACTAAGTGCCGGTTTCCTTCATGATTGAGTTTCTAGGCTTGACAATGACATGAACCAACATAGTGCGAGTTTCCTTAATAAACAAGCCTATAGTCCACAACAACCAAGTGCAGGTCTTTTTGCGAAACATGTTTGTGAGGGGAATAAACTCCCTGGGCCGGGCCCGAGAAGTAGGCCCAGCATAGGAAGCCCAAGAGGAGAAGCAACATAAACCCCCAAGGCTGGGCCCGGGAAGTAGTGTTGGGCCCGAAAAGTAGGCTTAGGCCCGAGCCCAAGAAGCCTAAGAGGAGAAGCCACTGAATAAGGTACATTGATGAGAGGACAGAAGGTAGGATATTCTGACACCATCACTAGCTGACAAGAAGGGACATCCCCTGACCCTAAACTTCGGCACTTAGACATGTCAGAGAGACGGGTATGTCTGACTAAGGTCATACCAGGAGGAGAGCCACGCCGCATTTAATGCATCTCGGGGCTCAGTACGCCACAACGTGACTCCTGGGTGTCAGGAACAACCGTCATCAGGTCTGAACTTCGACGCCCAGACATGTCAGAGAGATGGGTATGTCTAACCAAGGTCACGCCAAGAGGAGAGCCACGCCTCATTTAATGCATCTCGGGGCTCAGTACGCCACAACGTGACTCCTGGGTGTCAGGAACAACCGCCATCAGGTCTGAACTTCGACGCCCAGACATGTCAGAGAGATGGGTATGTCTGACCAAGGCACGCTAAGAGGAGAGTCACGCCGCATTTAATGCGTCTCGGGACTCGGTACGCCACCACGTGAATCTTAAGTGTCAAGAACAGTCGCTGTCAGGTCTGACTGATCTGCGGCGCGATAGGTGAATGGCAGGTATACCCGATCCCGTACGGAACATATGGGATGACACGCCCACTGCCATGAGGGTCAGCCAACTAGGTATAAATAACCTCCTCCCATGACCAAGGAAGGGGTTCACATTGATATACACTTTTATGGCCACTCTCCTTAAGCTATTCTCTCTTTATCCCCTTCACTGAAACTGACTTAAGTATCGGAATTACTACAGATTCCGAGCCCCCCATTCCTCATCTTTGCAGGACCCGACTGAATCCCAACAGCGTGAAGTTGCCCAGGCTGCAAAACACAACATCAACAGTGTTATTTGCTTTCATGAGCTGTGAAAGGCAAGCCTCTTCAAGCTTTTAACTAAGGAAAATGATACTATGCTGCCTAAGTTTGACCCTTCAATTTGACCGCTTATGCATTTTATTTTATTTTTTAAATTTTTTTTACTTAATGGTTAAGGAAATTACTATTAGTGTATTGATATATTTTTTAAAAATATTTAAAGATGTTTAAAAAAAAGTTACAAAAAAAAATACAATTTACATTAGGGACACACTCAGTAATAGGCAAATCTAGGTGGCATAGGAGCACTACGTACCTAAGTTGGGTACATTAACGCCAAGGGTTTTGCTAGATACAAGCGAGTTCGTGCATCATATCGCGTACCGATGATTTTTTTTATTTAAAAAAAAATGAAAAAAAAAATTTTAAGAGAAGAAGGAAATCTCATATATTATAAAAATTATTTTCATCTTTAATTCACATCATTTCGTTAAACATATATATTATATATCAATATTGGTACATAAATTAGTGCACAAACTTGTTTGCAATTGGATTTTTCCTAACGGCAAAGACTGGTTGGAGTACGAGATCGAGTTGCACCTAACTCGATCAAGTGCTGTTGGATTTGAAGTCTTGATTTGTGTAATATATTTTCTGAGTATGAGCCAATTAGTTCGAGCTGATTATTTTTGCACTAAATTTATGTGACAATTGGTTTTTGAAACGATCGAGTTGAATCTATAATTGGAAGTTTCTTGATTAACTTATAATTAAATATCATTTTTCAAGTTTTATTTCAATTTCATAATTTCATATCATGTTTGTCATTAGTTATTTTTGTTAATTAAAATTATATCTTACTAGAAAAGCTAATATTTATGAACTAATAAAAAACGAAATAATTAACCGATATTGTCTAATTTGTAAAACCGATGGTATTATTGAAGTGATTCCCTTCATCTTTTTTTATATTCTTAAAATAAATCATGTTCTGATTATAAATCTTTAAAAAATAAATATAAATTATATGAGCTTACAGATATTTATACGAGACTAATTACTACCTTATACAAGTCAATAATTAGTTCGTCTAGCTTGTGACGAATTATATAATAAACTCTTGTTTAATAAAGGAATCGAACTCGAGTCGAGTCGAGTTCATACGATTAAAAGTTTAGACTACTCATAATAACTCAACTTGTTTAAGATCGGTTTGAAAATCAACTTATGTGCATGTAAATATTAGGGTTGTGCAAAACACCCGATAAACCGATGGACCCGTTCAAAGTGACCTGGCCCGAACCGATTTTATCGGATTGTTATTTGATCGGGTCTCCAACCCGACTAGGAATGGATTTTTTGTGTTGAGTGTCAACCCGTCCAAAACACTTATCTTCTTAGACTCATATTTTAACACTAGGGTTACGGGAGTATATAATGTTGCTTATAAGTTGAGGTCAAAAAACGTGAAGAAGGAAAATTCTTTGGCGGCAGAAACTTACCCCCAAAAATAAACAGAGCCACTGCGTGAATGAGCGAAAGATGAGAGTGATGAGAGAGAAAGAGAGAAAGATTAGAGAGAGATGGAGTGAGAGAAAGATGAGAGAGGGAGCTGACCAAGAGACGAACCATTTTTGGATGTCGACATATCAAAACCAGACGAGGAGTTTGTGATGATCGACTTGGTGGTGAGAGTTTTTTTTTTTTAAACAAAAAAACAAAAACAAAAAGGATGGTGGTGAGAGTTTTTTTTTTTTTTTTTAAAAAAAAAAAAACAAAAAGGATGGTGGTGAGAGTTGTTTTAAGGGAGGCGACGACAATGAATCACTAGATGAGTTGTGCGGTGGCGGTGGAGAAGGCGAATCATCGTTAGCACCTCCTCTATTGGACGAAAGAGGTGAAGGTGTTCCAAAAGAGGAAGGGGGAGGAGGAAAAGAATTGGAGTCTTGAGGGGGTGGTGGCGAAGGTGAATTTTGAGGTGGTAGGGATGTTGTTGTTGGTGGTGGTGGAGATTCCTTAGACAGTGGCGGTGACGAGGCTGCTGGTACTGGAGGTACTAGTGAAGATGGTGGCGATGATGAAGTCGTTGGTGGTGGGGGTTGTTGATGTCGTGTTTCGCGGGCCTGGGTAACTTCACACCCCCAGTATACGATCGATCACCTGCACAGTAATTACTACAGGGGGGAGGGATCTCGGGGTCCGTTGATCCTCTAATGCTTAAGTTAGTATGGTAAAGAAGATGATAAAACAGTAATGAAGATGATAGCGATAGATTGACTGATTAAAGATGATTACCTTGTCCGCTACCGGTAGTGCCTTATTTATAGTTACCGACCAGGCCCCCCACCATAGTGGGGTGTTGCATAGCAGGTGATAATAAGTTTATACTGTTGATTCACTGAGCTGCTCTTGTGTTGTCACCGTGCCGAGCCGTGAAGGGCCCAGGCTTGTTGTGCATTGCTCGGGCCTTGGGTCGCATTGAATGCGGCACACCTTCTGCTCTGGGCCACATTGAATGCGGCATGGTTTCTGCTCTGGGCCGCATTAAATGCGGCATGCTTTCTGTCCTGGGTCCCTTCCATCTGGTGATGTATGCCGTGTTCCTTCCTCCTCAAGTTTTGCCTATATCTTCTGTCTCGTTAGTATGGCCCGACCCAAATTTCCTGCCCAAGCCTTGATCCAGGTATTACCTGTTTGACCCAGACTAGGTGATATGGCTGGGCCTTGCCTCCAGCCCAATCCAACCCAGACCATATATTTAGATCTTGACCTAGGCCCATTATTTGGCCCAACATAAGGGATTTTCTCCCTTCATAGTACCTCGAAAATTTTCAGCACACTTGTGGGCTGAAAATTCCAAGATTTTTCTTCTTCTCCCCCCCCCCCCCCCTTTTTTTTTTTTTAAAAAAAAAATTCCAGTTTAGAAACGTAAAAGACAAGTGGGCACTCACCACTGTTGATATGAACCGATCTCTCCATAATCATTAACGCCAGCCTTATTAATTAATATTGCTTTATGACGCGCCAACCTTGCCCGGGGTTGGTTCGTTCCACATACGCGTACGGTAGGCAAACGTCATGCCGTATGCCTGCAGCCGAAGTGTCTTTTCGAATCCCGAGCTGCCGTTTCGTCATATTGTCCCTATTTATTTCTTCTTTCTCGTTCCTTTTCCTCTTTCTTCCCTTTCGTCTTCATATTGCACTTCTTCTTTCATTTTTCTGAAGCCTTAAGAGTTTTCCCAATTCTCCCGTCTACTCTCACCATGACTAAGCGAAGAGCGAGTGAAGCCCGTTTCAACTATTTCGCTGGATCACAGTAGACATCAGCCATAACTAACAATGAACTCCGACCGTTCTGCCTAGAATTTCCCATTCCTACTAGGACTGCTCTTGAAATTCCCCAACCTCGTGTCACAATGGTACCATGACTAAGCGAAGAGCGAGTGAAGCCCGTTTCAACTATTTCGCTGGATCACACTAGACGTCAGCCATAACTAACAATGAACTCTGACCATTCTGCCGAGAGTTTCCCATTGCTGTTGGGACTGCTCTGGAAATTCCCCAACCTCGTGTCACAATGGTGGATGAGCAAGGTCTGTCAACGAAGGTGGCCCTCTATCCCCACATGTTTTCTATTGGGCTGCGTTTGCCATTCTGTCGTCCAATGCGCGACATTCTGGACTTCCTGAAACTTGCTCAGGCGCAACTCAACCCTAATGCTTGGCGTTTGGTTTCAGCTAGTTGTGTGGCCTTTCGGATTGTTTTGAGTGGTTCAGAGGATTACCCAGACCTAACTGATCGAGAATTTCAAAGTGTGTAAGGAATCAATCAGCTTGACGGGGACTGTTGTAGCTTCCAGTTCTATTATATCGAAAGGTGCTTCACTAATTTGGAGAGGCGTTATTATTCGATAAAGGAATGGCACTGGTGATTCTTTTTTGTGAGAGGCTCTGGTTGGGAATGCCCTGAGGAGGAGATCGAATAGAATGAGTTCCTAGTTCGATCCGTTTGGGGTAAGGTTCTGACCACTAAATCCTTTGCTATTACGTTATCGGAAAGGGAGGAATTTAGAGTTGCCTCTGTAATATCCTGGGTGATGGCTCACCCCGACCTAGCCGAAACCGATGCGTGATTGAATGACGACTGCATTCGTCGTTATCTCGTTCTCCCGCACCGCAATCATGTGTTAGGTCAAGACTTCTTATCAGGTCCACTATCTCCAACAAGAGAGAAACGTCGCGCATCTTCCCCTCTTGAAGGTAACCGTACCAAGCGGTCCCGCACAAAGGAAGGGACATCTGCTCCCACCCAGTCAATTCCTACCAAAGAGATTCTGGCCACTTTGACGTGTCCCGCCAAGCCAGACGCCCCTCGTAAGAAGAAAAGGGACTCTCAACAAGTCACCCATGAGGGCGGTTATGGCCGAGTCACTCCAGAGAGTGGCTCCAGAAGGTGTCTTCTACCGAGCCGCTCTAAAGAGTAGCTCCCACCGAGGCGCTCCCAAGGATAGCTCCCACCGAGCTGCTCCCAAGGATAGCTCCTACTGAGTCGCTCCCAAGGATAGCTCCCACCAAGCCCCATCGGAGGGCAATACTCGCCAAGCAGCAGAGAGTTCCCACCGTACCGTTCCAGATATCAACCCTCCTGGAGGTAACTCTTCGAGACTTCTAGACTCCTTCCATTTGTTAAATTCGTTTGAGTTGAGGATAATGACGTTGAGCCTTCTTTTGCAAGCCCCGCGAGGGGATAGGGAGCAGAAGCTGCCGTTGCATTTCTTTTTGCTTCAGCCTTTGAAAACCCAATGTCTCGGGGTCCAGGGTAGGCGACGGGTGCTTTTCCTTCCTTCGAGGAGGCTCTCCTTGAGGAACCTCGCTTCGAGGAAATACTTGCCGAGTTTGAGGCATCCTTTGAGGAGTGTTTCACCAACTCCCCTGTTCAACCCTCGGAGCCCTCTGGTCCAGCTCACCCTGGTGGCCCTTCGATCCTTATTCCTGTCGTTATGCCTTCAGAGACAGAGGTTCCTTCTGCAGAGGGCGAAGGGTTAAAACTTTTCTGAGATTGCGGGGCCGTGCTCTGTGGGAGCTGCCGATCGGTTGGAGACTATGGAGCCACATTCCGAGGGGGTTGCGGAACACATTCCTCCCGAAGTTCCAATGCTCTCACCAGCATTGGAGCAGGCCGTCGAGCCAGGTCCCTCAACGATCCCATAATCTTCCCCTTCAGTGGGCGTTGCTCAGGTATCTGTTCTTCCTTCTCTGTTTTTCTTCCTTTATTCCTCATTCGTTGTTTTACCTTATGCTGAGCCAATTATTTGTCTCAGGAAAGCCATGCCCCTCAGGCTGAGTCTTCTCCTCTGCAAGAAGACGTTGTAACAATGGAGATGGAAGACGATTCTTCCCCTGCTTGCAGTCCCCCCCAGCTCGGGAGCTGCTCAAGGTGAGAGTTCGGCCCAAGCCGAGGGACTGCCAGATTCCCAACTTATCCTTCTGCAGGATCCTCCTGATGAAGTTTCTTCTCTGCATGAGGAGGAGCCTAGTTCACCTCCCAGAAACGTAGAGGCTATTCTGTCGTTGTTGTGTGTCGAGCCATCTTCTTCTTCTGAGCTGAGGAGTTCACAGGGTCCCGAGCCGGGCTATAGGAAGGCCTGGGCAGAATCTTTTGAAGCGCATGCCCAGAAGTTCAGGCCCCTTTTCACCAATGTAAGTACCCTTCCTATACTGCCATTTCAACCCTTCATACTTTGCTAATGAATTCTGTTACTACTGGTTTCTCAGGCTGCCAACCAGCTAGCTGATTTGGTTTCCCGAGAGCAAGAGGCCCTTGAAGAAGATTTCAGGACTCAAAGGGCGTTAAACAAGCTGCTGAACCTCTGAGGGGAGAAGTTAATGGGCGACCTCCATTCTCTAGAGGTGGAGAAAGAGTTCTTGAGATGGGACAATGCACTTTGCCATCAGAAGATCCACGGCAGGAAGCCAAGAAAATGGGAAGGTTGTTGAAGGTAATGGCCATGGAACTCGAGATTAAAGATAAGGAACTCCAATTGAAGAACGCGGAGATAGACATACTCCAATCTAAGATGTCCTTAATAGTCGAAGGTTTTGAGTCTGCACAGAGAGATCTTGAGGATCTTCGAGCCCAATCTGGTCCCCTTCTTGCCGAGAGAGACGGTGCCCATTCCAAGGCTCTGACTTGGCGGTGGAACGTGGGTGCTTGTTTCCTGCGGTGGCTAGGTTGAGTGGTTTACAGTTGGAAGTGTGAGTGGCGGCAGTAGTGCAGAAAGAAAGCAGATGTTTTTGGATGTGTTATTCGTTTTTCTTCTGCTAGTATTTTTTTGGGGGTCTTTTCTTGAGATTGGGGATGATGGTAGAGCTGACATTCATATAAGAGAGATTTTGTAAATTGATGTGCAAAAAGCAGAGTTTGTTTTTGGGTTGGGCCGTATTGGTTAGGCCACGATTTTATTTTGTTCGGGCTGAGTCGGTTCGGGTCAGTTTGGTCGGGCACAAACCCGGTTGTACCAAGTCGGTTTGCAGGCCTAGTAAATACTATGCGACGAACATCAGCAAAAAAATATATAAAAAGAAAAAACCACGTCTAAATTTTTTCTTTACAGCCAAACGCGTGCCGTTCCCTTGCCGTTGATGTGATTGGCAGTTTTGTCTAGCTTGCCTAGACTTTGAATAATATAAAGGAATCATAGCTAGTTCAGGACAAGGACATGGACATGAAAAGAAGCTGACGCTTGCTTGATTAAGGCAAGGCGTATAAATTTACATGCCGTTTTAGAGGTATCAAAGGCCACCCACAAGCTAGCTAGCATTATTAATTAATTAATATGATTCATTAAAATTGCGTACAAGGCATGCATGGCCATGCCATTAATAGTACTCATTTTTGTCGCACACTACAAATAAGCGTTTTCTTTTAATATCGTATCCAATGGTAGTTCACTGATTATTTGTTTATCTAACAGTATCATTACTATTAATTAATATAGTTTAGAACCTACTTATTATACAGTTAATATTTTCTGTTTTAAGATTTTAGGCTTCGTTTGGTTATTGAGTTCAGTCTAATTTTAAGCTGGGTCTAACATCTAAATACTCAACTCTTAAATTACTAAACTCATTCTAACCCAAAACCTTATTATACATTGGACCCACAACCTTTTTCAACTTAAAACATATTTATACGTGAGACCCATAATTTTTTTCAATTTTTCATAAAAAATGTTAAACTCATTTTAACATCTAAATACACGTTAAATTCAGTTTAGATGAGTCTCACATAATTCTCTTCACTACTCAACGCACTATTATTCATAAAGAACTCAACTCAGTTCAACTCAGCTCAACATCCAAACACAGCCTTAAAATCATAAATTTGTGACTTAATATCATGTAATCTAAATAAAACACCATAAAAATTCGGGTTACTAAATCCAAGAAAGATATAATATATATATATATATATATATATATATATATAGAATATGGGAATAAAAAATGTTAATGATCAATAGTAATAATACATACATTTTAATATTTAGATTCAAGATTTATTCTTTACAAATCTATAGTAAATCAGTTTGTTTATATCTGTCATTTGTGTTCATAACTTATATAAAGGAATAAGATTTATAAGTAAAAATGTCTTGTTTTGCCAATGTATATATATATGCTATTGGTATGGGTATATATAGTTAGTTAGTTATTTTATTTGCAAGTCGTGAGTAGAATACATCATCGTTATTTACATTGTAAGATTTGATTTATATGATTTAGATTTTATTTTATTTTTTCCAAGTTAAATTAGGCCATGTAATCATTTTGCTAGGTTAGTTAACCACACCGATTTATGAATATAATTTTTCATAGTTATTTCCACCTCTCATGCAATGAAATGCCAAATAGTTATTCCAATAGAAAAATGATTTGTACTGTCTTAGGATGGACAAGTCTCGTGCACTATTTTTGAAAAAGTGGATAAATTTAATACACACATGAAAAATCCCATTTTACGATGGGCTCTACTATTTTTTAAAAGAAGTACGTTTCCAAAACTATATCTAGCATTTCCATTTTTATTTTATAGAAAGAAGCAAAGCAAAACAAAATTAGCCGATGATTAGTATGGTATGTTTACCATTAATTTGTATGAAAATGACCCCAATTAAGCACCATTTTTTAATTAAAAGAAGACAATGAGATGTACATGTTTTATTTTGGGTTAATTTATTTATATTTTTATTTTACATGGATGGAAGCTGTGATCTGCTCATGTAATAGCATGCTGATGTAGATCAGAAAAGAAATAAAACAAAGAAAAATGACGTTGTAATCCAATGCAGCATGCAAGAAGATAGCTGGGGATGGGGTGTTTCTCCAAGGAAAAGAGGGCATATCTTCATGAGAAATTCTATTTGCAGTTCTCAAGTGAGGACTATTTGTGCAGACCCATTAATATATTTCATTAAATGAAAATTATTGTAATTTGAAAAAGATATTATTGTAATTTTAAAAAACTTTTAAAGATAAAATTATTCAGGCTTGCATGTGCAATCCCCAAATAGAGACTGTATGTAACATTACTTTATTTCCAAAGAGCAATGCTACGTATAGTTTTCATTTGGGGATTGCAATGCAAGCCTAGATAATTTTATCTTTAAATTATTTTAAAATTACAAAAATATTCCTCCTAAATTGATATTTTTTCTCATTTAATAAAATGCCTACACATGCAATCCCCACTTAAAAACTACAAATATAATTTCTCATTTGGGAATACGCTGTTCACAGGGTTTGTATATTACCTATGGAATATATGTAACAAAGTTGATCAATACAATGAGTACTCTACAAGGCTGCCGGCTTCTTCGTACTTAGAGATGATGATGATGATGATGATGATGATGATAATAATAATAATAATAATAAGTTCCATACAAATTTTTTATAAAATAATAAATATCACTAATAAATAATAGTTTTTTTTATACTTTTTTAAGATGAGGTCTACTTTTTTATAAGGGTTTGTATGAAGTTTGTTTATTTGGAACTTATACAGATCATTTCTCATAATAATAATAATAATAATAAAATAAGAAGAGTGATATCAGCTCTTTTTTTTTAACAAATATATTATAAATGGAAAATAATAAATAAAAGAAATAGTAGTGTTATTGATGACGTGGCACCATCACTATAATTGATTGTAAAATAAGTTATGAAAAGGTTGTACAAATATTTTTTTTTATTCATCAACATCGCTAAAAATTTATAAAAATAGAGAAAAAAATATTACTCATAGGACATGGTAAAAAAAAAAAAAAAATATTAGTAGTTCCCATGAATTTAATTTCTAAGCAACCGTACCAAAACAGTACTATCTTGTAAATGAAATCGAATTAGCATTCAATCGAGACATAAATGCGTTACACGAAAGTCTTGGATTCCGTTTAAATATGAGATGAAGTGAGATAATTTTAGATAAAAATTAAAAGTTGAATTGTTTATTATATTTTATATATAAATTTTAAAAAAATTTATAATGATAAGATGAGATGAAACCGAATTTTTAAAATGAGTTTATTCTATCTCTAAAAAAAACTTGGCCACCTCAACAAACAATCCTATCATCATCATTGCTCCGGAACATTACAAAAACTAAATTGTCTCTTAAATTATTAACTAGAACAAGCTTTAGAAGCATGCTGAACACTACATTCAAACGTGACGATTACAAAAGCATATCAATAATTATTTGTAGATCAAGATAGATGCAAAAGCATGTTGAGATAGTCTATTCAAATAATTGATGATTTTACATAAAACCATCAAGCTAATAATAAAATGGCGGTTCACCCGGATGCAGATCTGAATTTTTTGCTATATTTAAATTCGCATCCAAGTTTATAAAGCGGTCAAGGTAACTATTCAGGTTAGTTTTGTTATAACCCAAGTTGGTACTGAGCTATACTAGATATAAACGTCCAGGTATCCAATTACACAGGTTGTAACCGGATACCTGGATTTCAAAAAAGAGATATAAAACAACTTCTTTTTGAAGATCAAAATAATGTTGTTTTTTTTTTTTTTGTTTCTTATATAAAAAAAATAATGTTGTTTCATCTATATGTCAAATTGTTTTAAAATGTGAAAGCGGATTACAGTTACCAGATTTTAACCCTGAAACCCGTGTTATAAAACTGTACGATCATCCGAATAGGGGATAGGTATGAAATCCCGGATATTCTTCGGGGTGGATACTTTTAAGAAAAACTTAAAATTTTGAAAACTTCTTATCTCATCATTATAATTTTCAAATTTTAACACAAAATAAAATAAACAATTCAACTTTTTCAAATTTTAAAACAAAAATAATATAAAAATATATATTCTAATAATATTTTATTCAACTTCTTAACTTTAATTTCAACTCATCTCATTTCTGAAAACAAAGAAGACTTTGATGCAATATTTGATTTTGTTTTCATTTAAAGAAATTATAAATAGAAACTAAATAATGGTTTTAATATTAAAAGATACGATATTAATATCGAGAAATTAAGATTGTTGCACTTTATCCTTTTTTTTTTTTTTTTTTTTATAATTCAAAATAGTGTCATTCTGTCATTCGAGAGGCGTAGGTATCATTTACAATCCGTTTGAATACATCTATATTTTATCTCATCTTATTTAATTATTAATTTTATTATTATTTATAATTCATCTCAATTCATCACTCTTATCTAAACGGGATCTTCTCCTCTCACCTCTGGTTGGAGATGCCAAAACAATAGTAATTAAATTGCAAAATAAAGCGGGTAATTAGGTAATTTCAAAATATAGATGAAATACCGGTAAATCCGTTGTGTGGAAGGCGGGGAGGGAGGGAGGGAAGGTGGGTAAAATAACAACAGCGTATCAAAAAGTACAACTCCACAGAATATTTGTTGGATTTTGAAACAGTCACGTAGCTGTTGTACGCCACACCTTCAATCCTCTCTCTCCCCTCTCTCTCTCTCTCTCTCTCTCTCTCTCTCTCTCTCTCTCTCTCTGTGTGCTCAAATTTTGTGTTTTACCTTTTTCTTTTTTTGTTCCCTTCGTTTCTGTACTTTCTTTTTTTATATTTCCCTTCATCTTTCGTTTCTCTAGAATCCGTAGGGATTCATTACACGCACCTTCCTTCTCTTTGGGATGTTTCTCACTTTTATTTTCTTATTTTCGTGGCTTTTTTTTGGTGTTTGAAACTATTTAGGCTGTTATAGTTAATTTTGTTAGGTAATTTAGTTAGTTTACTATATTTGTTGCATAAAGGTTGTTGCTTTTTTTTTTTTTTTTCAAGATTTGCTTCTTCCTGAGAAGAGCCAAAATTGGTTCTTGGTGCTGAACTCCGGGTCTTGGGCTCCTTGTTTTGTGGGGTTGGTTTCATTTTTCTTATCTTTTTGAAACTTTTGATTTTCAAGTCTGTTATTGACTCCTTTTGGTTTTTCGATGGTTTTGTTTCGAATTGGTAGCCAATTAACTGCTTACAGGCCGATTCTTTGCCTCATTTTCTCCTTGTTTTGAAGAAAAAAAAACCAACCTTGGCTAGTTTTTCTGGGTTTCCATTGTTTTTGCTATCCTGAACTTTGATTATCGGATTAAGATCAGAAAGATGGATTTAAGCAATGGTGAAGGAGTTGGAGCTGTTACGGAAGCTGAAAAACCCCTTACTCGTGAAGGGGACACAACTTTAAAAGAGTCTAATTGCAGAGAGAAGGCCTTGGGTTCGAAGGTGAATGGTGTGGGAAGAATTAGCAGTAAGGACATGTTTTTCAGAGCAGATAAGATTGATTTCAAGAGCTGGGATATTCAGCTAGACAGGCACTTGAGCAGGGCATGGGAGAGCGAAGTGCAGACGCGAAAGGAAGAGTGGGAAATTGATTTGTCAAAGCTTGATCTTAGATATGATGTAGCTCATGGGACTTATGGGATTATATACCGTGGCGTTTATGATGGACAAGACGTTGCAGGTAATTAATTTGTGCTTCCTTTCTGGTTTAGTTTTACTTGGAGGAATTCCTCGTATATTTGGTTTAATGATGTAACTTTGTAAGGTTCTGCTAGATTCTTTTCGTTGCTTATGTAAGTGCTTTTAAGTGTGAAATTTACTTTACAGTTCTTAATGAATTTAAATAGAAATCGGAACGCAATAAGGAAAAGGGAAATTCAGATAGAAGCTATGATCCCAGTTTTGATCGTTTCAAGGCCCCTGTAAGAAAAGGAAAATAGAAACATGGGTCAGTTAATTTAAAAAACAAGAAGAAGAAGAAAAAATCTGGGGTGGAGGAGGGATGGGATGTGAAACCATTGGGGGATCCCCTACCTTTGGATGTGGGGGTGGCCCCCAACCCCAGTATTTACTTTACAGAATTTTTGTTTTTGATTTTGGTTGTATGGGTGAAAGAAGTACCCTTGTTAGCCATGCTGTTAGGCGAAACGCCATAAAATTTGTTGGCCTAATAATAGATCTGATATGATCTAGAATGCATGATGATAAGATAATGATACAAGTCATAGATAGTATGGGCATAATAAGCGGTATGCATGTGAAACGTGATGAGTGCAATGAGGGATGGCTTTTGTGCTTCATAGGTTTCAAGAACCACTAATTTTGAGGCATGATCAGATGTATGCTGAATATATTGTTTTGTTTAAGGTGTTAAAAACATCCTTTGTTCAATTTGTGCGGTCAGATTAGCAGCATAACTTATTAAGATTGGTTACTATGTGTATGAGAAACATAAAGATACTATAGACTCTTATTCTGCATGCTCTTGAAGTTAATGAACAAAAATATGCGAATGTATATACTGTTTAGACAAAAACGTGCCAAATTTTGCATAGAGCTTCGGGAAGATTTTGGTTTGTTGCTTTTTTATCTTTGAAGATCTGAAGCAAACTCTCAGTATTCTGTTGGAGGAATTGCGTACACAGAAACCTCTTCTGATAGTGACTATAATCCATATAAACCTTCAGAGAAATCCTTTTTCTATGACAGTTTCCCAACTTTGAAAATGCTTGGGGGATTTAGTCTCCCCAATCTTTTGAAAATTTCTCAAATAATTTCCTGTCTTATGAACATCTAGGTGGCAGTTTTAAAATAGGAATGAAGTTATAAAAAAAGAAGTTCTAAAATAGGGATGTCCGTGTTTTAGCTAACAGTCCTTTGAATTTGGAATTTTATGTCTTCATAAGCTGAAACCTTGTATCAAGCTTTTGGTGCTCTGCCTACTTCACTTTCTAGTCCACCTTTTTTCCAGCTCCCAGGTCTAAACAGAACACCGAGCTTCTATTGGCTACTAGGGGTTGCTGGTGTAGATAAATATCAGCCTTAATTTTTCCATTTGTGTTAAGTGCACTCCTTAGTCAGCAGATACTGCAACAGATGTCTTAACTATTAGTATTACAAAACTAGAATTAATAGTTAGCATTTTGTGCTAAAATATCACATTGATGCAGAATTTCTTCTCTAGATGTGAACTCTGAGGAGTACACTATTAAGGAATCGATGAAATTATGTGTATTTGCATACTTTTGCGTCTACAATACATTAAACACATCAAAATATTCAACCATGTATCTGTGTTAGTGCTTTAAAACTAAGTTGATGTAACAAGTACTGGCTTTAGTATAAAGAACTACACTTTCAGTTTCATCCAATGTCCCCTAAAAAATTGAAGATTTGTTAATGGCGTTGTGCCACTTCTCTGTGGGTGTGTGTTGTTTTTTTTTTTTTTTTTTTTTTTAATGACTTGCCACCCACTGTTATTCTTAATCTTATAGTGAAGATATTGGATTGGGGGGAGGATGGTATTGCCACAGCTGCTGAAACTGCTGCTCTTCGGGCTTCGTTTCAGCAAGAAGTTGCTGTTTGGCATAAGCTTGACCATCCAAATGTTACAAAGGTAAAGGTTGATTTTTGCTGGTGTACATAGTGTGATGTTGTCATGCATCCTTGATGTCACCCGTCAGATGTTATGCATTTCTCTAGTTCAGTCCAAGCACACACACAAATACAGAGGCAGACTATTAATAGTCATTGACTGCAAATGAAAAGTGGAAGATGTTGGATTTAGCCAATCCCAAATTGTAAGAATGAGGCTCAACCAAGTTGAGCTATATTTATTTTCTTGACTTGCATGAAGAGTCTTTCCCACTTACTGATTTTTCTTTATTTTCAAATAATAATACACTATATCAGTTTATCGGAGCTTCAATGGGAACTTCCAATCTTAAAATCCCTACAAAGAGTGCAACAAGTGAAGATCATAATTCTCTTCCATCCAAGGCTTGTTGTGTCGTTGTTGAGTACCTTACAGGTGGGACTTTAAAGAAATTTTTAATCAGGAATGTGAGAAAGAAACTTGCCCTTAAGGCTGTGATTCAAATTGCTTTGGATCTCTCTAGAGGGTAAGTATCTTATATTTCTAGGCAAGGATTTATTTAGAATGCTGTTGGGTTATAAACAATTGCATCATGGTTATATATTCTTTAATCCAACGTTGCAGGTTGAGTTATCTTCACTCAAAAAAGATAGTACATCGTGATGTTAAAACAGAAAATATGCTGCTAGATGTCCATAGAACTTTGAAAATTGCTGATTTTGGCGTTGCTCGTGTTGAAGCACAGAACCCAAGGGACATGACCGGGGAAACTGGTACCCTTGGATACATGGCCCCAGAGGTACCTACTTGTTTTCAGAATAATGTTACTTCTGCAACTGAGAGTTACATCCTTGAAAGAACATAGCCATGTGCTTGTTTTGAGAAACTTGGAAGAAAAAATGGGCCACTAGATATTTGAAGCATTTTCCTACTATTTTTATTTCTAGCTATATTTTTCCTTATAATAAGGCTCGAAAGAATTTTAACCAGAATTTTTGCAGGTTCTTGATGGCAAGCCTTACAATAGGAAATGTGATGTCTACAGTTTTGGGATATGCTTGTGGGAGATCTATTGTTGTGACATGCCTTACCCTAATCTTAGTTTTGTTGAAGTTTCATCAGCAGTCGTGCGACAGGTTTGTATTGTTTTTTTTTTTCCCCTCAAGTTATAATATTAAGTTCTTTAGTGAGGAAAAGTGTGATTCATCATCCATTTAACTATCATCTTTTCACCATCCCTTGATGTGACATCAAATGATTGGTACGTGAGTAAAAAATAAACAACAGTTTTCTAATCATTTGATGCCACGTCGAAGGATGATAATTAAAAGGATAATGTATAGCATTTCTCTTAGTGAGTTTACTGTTCAATTTGAGTTTAAGGTACTGATATGTGCACTGCAGTTTTTAACTACTCCAAGTGAAATCCTTTGGCCCAACTTCTTAATCAAGAACACACCTTTTTTGATATTTATAATTCAAATATTTTCATCCCTGGGGATATATTTTGTGTTTAGTATTTATATTCTTACTTAAGAGCCATAAAGTTAGTTGTCATGGAGTCTTTGAATCATTTTAAACACCAAGAAGTCACCATAAGTTCAGGTACTGCTTAGTTTTCTATCATGTGAAAGATGTGTGGTTCTAATTGACCTCCAATAGATTTGAATACATTATTTAGTTTCTTTCAACTTACAGTTCACTTGTGTGAACATAATAAAAACACCAGATACATGTTTTTCCCTCAGTATTTAAAATGGTGCCTTACTAACTGCATTATGTATCAAATGCCTATCTTTTCATGTGTGCTTATGGCTAAGGGGTTCGGTTAGGTTGGAATATACTCGCCAGTCGGCAGTTGTTCCTTGATGGTTTATAATGTTTGGTGCTCCAAGCCAAAGAACTTGACTTGTAATATTATGTTAATCACCTATGTTAATAATTGTGTTTGACAGAACTTACGACCAGAAATCCCTAGATGTTGTCCAAGTTCATTGGCGAGCATCATGCGAAAATGTTGGGACGCAAACCCAGATAAGAGACCGGACATGGATGAGGTGGTGACTTTGTTAGAGGCAATAGACACGAGCAAGGGAGGTGGAATGATTCCTGAAGATCAGGTTCATGGCTGTTTCTGTTTCACCACAGCTCGTGGCCCATAGTAGTAGTATCATCCTACAATGTGCAAATGAAGTTAGTCTTGCAGCATTTCATGGCAGGACTTCAGGATATATGGCCTTAGAACAAGTGGTTCGGTTTTCTGTCGTGCATTGCATAATATATTTGAGTTTTTTTTCAATGTGAGATCTTACTCATTTGCAATGTAGGGAGATTTGAGGGCAAACAATTCATAATTGCAATTACTTTGTTGCATAATATTCTTGGATATGAACTCCAAAGTTGTTAATCAATCACCTTTCTTGGGTATAGTATTCTCTCTCAACTCTCAGTCTGCATGTCAACTGGCTCTTGAAACTGTGGATTGATGCCGATTAGACCCTCTCTGTTCAGCAAATTCTAAACTCCAATCACCAAGTTTTTTCCTTTGGGAGCATATAAAATTGGAATCCTAAATTCCCAACCATGCTCATCAAAAGACCATTAATGACTTTTTCTAATTTCTCACAAAAAGTAGTCTTCAGAATTCAGATGCCATGTATTGTGTGGTGAAGCAGAAACATAATACAGAACAAAAGATAATATCAAAAGTAATCTCACAAACTGACGTGGTTTCATATAATCTATTAGATCTACTTTATAATAAAAGTAATTTTACAATTTGACAAACTACATAATACCACATCAGTTTGTAGGATTACTTTTGTATAATCCACTTGTGGCTAGAGTATTTTCCTTTTCAAAAATTAACAGTAACACTATTTCAACGAGAAAACACCTGTAAAAAATGATATATTACTCTTTTTTTTTTTTTTTAAACGTCCATTCCTCTTTCTCTCTTCCTTTCCTCTGTATTTGTTATTGGTTCTTACAAGCAGGTCAACTTACATAGTTATGCCTAGCATGTTGTGTATAAACTATAAACCTTGAGTTTTTTTTGGTAAAAATCTTCTCACAATATCTTCTTTTTTTTTTTAAAAAAAAATGCATGATTTAAAATAATAAAAATTAAACATTTCTCTATATATTGAATTTTCTAATAAATTGAAAGAAAAGATCAGGGATGAAAGTTATTTTTTTAAGTTTTATGTGAGTATGGTCAATTTAATTTTTTATTTATTTATAAAAGATGTGCATTTACTATTCTTGTGTGTTCATGTACTTGTAAAATTTGTAAAATGTCTAGAAATTAATTGTTTTATGCAGGTGTACATTGAATTTTACCTTTTCTACTTTTTTTGGATTACCATTTGAGTTTTTGGGAGTCAACGCTATTCACTTCTTATCTTGAGAATTTTTATGTCGAAATATATGCACAATTTAACATTTTCGAGAATACTAAGGTTGAAACATAGATATTTAAAAAACGATTTGCTCTTACCAATCAAATACAAGTTGGGTCACTCATTTATGCTCGAAGTATATTATTCTTGAATGATAAATGCTTCAACTATAAAAAGATTCCATAAAAATAATATCATAAATTGACGTTACTTGATATGGTACGTTAGATTGTAAAGTTATTTTTCTTGTAAAATAGATTAAACGTATCATATGTTTGTGAATTTATTTTTGTATGATCTCTTTATAACTATATCATTTCTCTGAATGAATTCATACGATTCATATCATTCATACCGGGCATTAATTGCCTACTTAGTAGTTTAAGTAGCATTATTGAAATTAGAATTTATGTAAAGTTATATATATGTAAAGTATATTAATATTAGATCAGTTGTTGGTTATTTATCCTCAAATAAAAGTTAAAAACTAGTCTATGCTATATTTGGTAGCAATTGTTTATCATGCTACTAAATGATTCCCTTTTGTTGTCCGTATAGAAATGAATGGATCTTATTTCTAATTTAATCTTATTTTCATCTTACAGAAATTACTTTTATTAATTTTCATTTCTTAAAATAGAAATTAAAAAAAAAAAAAAGATAAGAATTGCTCTTGCCCTATAGTGGGGGTCGTGATCAAACATTCGATGAGACGAGATAAAAAATTTATAAATAGTAATTGGGATATTTGAGTTAAGTTAAATGAATTGGTTTATAAAAATATTTTTTTAAATATAGAAGTGAAATGAGATAATTTTAACTTTTTTATAGATTTAATAAAATAATATGTCCCACTAATTATTGAAAAGTGTTTTTAATGATGGGATAATAGTTATGAATATATTTGAAATTAATTGGTATCAATTATTAAATCATAGAGTAATATTACATGCAGTCGTGAAGTGTGCAAGTACCATACAATCGCTTTAAAAAAAAAGTGGGGTCTATTATTAAAAAATTATTATTTTTCATGTAGCTATCGTATATATTCACTTTTTTCAAAGTGATTGCGCAGCATTTGCGCATTCACAACTATAACTATCATTTCTCTTTCCAAAAATATAAATTTTTTTTATAACATATATCATTCTAATTATCAATTATATAATAAAAAAATTCCCTACGTTAGTTTTTGCCCCGATTTATTTGGTTCTAAAATTCTAAATTATGAGTGGGTCCCACAAAAAATTAGCTAATTCTAAATTTCAATTAGAGGGACGAAAAGTTGTCAGTTATTTTTTTGTCATTTGTTGCAATTCAAAAATTCCAATCAATTATATAGAGAATATGAAATTATAATTATCGATTATAAGTAGATTTCTATATTTTTTTTCCCTAATTTTTTAATTTGAAAATCCGGCACTGATATATTGGTTTTATTTAATTCGAATTACACAAAATTTATTGGTCTTATAAACTTTAGATAGTTGGATTTATTTAATTCGAATTTACACAAAAATTTAAGAAATGTCAATATTCAAAGCGCCAATCCAATTCAAAATAAATATTGAGAAATATTTATATATTTCAATAAGAACTACACCCTTACATGCTTAGTTTTAAATACACGCTCAATGGCCACTCATAGAGGTATTGCAATTCCATCCCTAATTGCAGCCATAATTTGGCCTGATTCGGTGGTCATGTCTGGATGACGAGATGATTCTGTCACGCCACCAACCCCACGCCGGTTTTGAGAGAGCTACATGTTGCTTTTGAATAACTAATCATTCAGCATCACTATTATGATAAAATTATACAGCATACTACATATTGTAATGATGAGTCATTGCCAAAGTTTTGAATACCGTATCGAAAGTCGTACCAGTCAAGGCACTGGAACGAAATATTTCGGTACCGGTACCGTTTCGTGTACCATTTCGGGATAATATTTTGGTCTCGATATCATTTCGGTACCGGTACCGGTACCGTTTTGTGTACCGTTTCGGAATAATTTATACCTGAATAAATTATATATATACAAGCATTAACTGTATTCCAAAATAACAACAGAATAAGTCATAAACTCAATACTTCTCAATACAAGTCTTAAGTTTTAAGTTACAACTAACATAAAATTATAAACATCAATATTATCATGATAAAGTCATTAAAGTCACCACGTCATCAAAGATACTCATCCTCATAAAAAAGACAATAAGGATCAGGATTCGACATGTTAATCAAAATGTTTTCATCAACGTCATCACCGTCATCAACATCAATACCAACATTATCATTGTCTTCCTCATTTAGTGAGGCTAATGGCTCCTCAATATTTACCCAATCCAAATCTTCTCCATCAAGAAGCTCAGATTCTTCATCCACCAATTCTTCCATCAAATCAATGTTTTCAAGATTGATTGGATTTAAAGCATCTCTTCCCTTTTTTATGCTTCTGTAAAAATAAAATCAAACATAAGTGAAAATATTATATATTTTTCAAGAGTAAAAACATTAGTATTAAAAAAATTTACCTCTCTCTCAGCTTCAAGTTATAACTAACAAATACTAAGTCATTCAAATGTTTATGCACTAATCTATTTCTCTTCTTCGAATGAATAAAATTAAATGTGCTCCAGTTTCTCTCACATCCAGTTGCACTACAACATTGACTTAGTACTCGAACAGCAAACCTTTGAAGCGTTGGAACCTCGCAACCAAATTGGGTCCACCATGCAACTATAACAATAATGCAATTATAAATGATTAATCAGTAAAAATAAAATAAGATAAAATTTAAAGTACAAAGTCACATTATTTAACAAATGATATTGATAAATGATAATACATGGATTAATCTTATCACGCTGGCGGATTGCTAAAGAATGTCTAAACTCACCTATTGCATTCTTATACAAGTCAAGTTCTGCAATGATCTTATCTTGATTATCGGGATCAAGTTCCATCTTCATAACACAACTGTTGAAGCCTCTTACAACATCATTTTTATTTTTAAAATTGGGGCTATAGTAAATTCCAGGATTAAGAAAACAACCCGCCGCATGTAATGGACTGTGAAGCTGCCTATCCCATCTTGAATCAATGATCCTGGTGAATGGACTGAATAAACTAACTTTATTATTGCATCTTGCTTTTATGTTCTCTTTGGCTCTTTCCATTGCATCATACAAGTATCCCATTATAGGTTTCTCATCCCCGTCAACAAGTCGTAGAACACGAACCAAAGGCTCACTAACTCTGACAATAAATTGGCATTGAGCCCAAAACTCTTTATCTTCTAAAACGATCTCAGCTATCTCCTTCCCTATATTACTCTTAGAATGACTTGATGCAATCCATTTATCACAAGTAAACATTTGTCTAAGTTCTTTCTTAAACAATAGCAAACATTGGATACTTAAAAAATTTGTCGCAAATCTTGTAATTGCAGGACGACACAAATCATGACATTTGGTAAAGTCTTTTCTCATCAATGCCAAAACCCAACCATGGTTATAGATAAACTTTGTTATCTTTTTTGCCTTTTTTTATAGTATCATCAATAAGGGGAAAACATCTTGGATCAGAAAAATTCTCCAACATTAAGTCTATGCAATGAGCTGCACATGGGGACCAGTAGAAAGAGCCATACTTCTGTTGTAACTTTTTTCCTGCAGCTTTATAACTTGCATCATTGTCCGTTATGAACTGCACAAGATTCTCAGCTCCAATTTCTTGAACAACCTCATCAAAGATATTAAACAATGTTTCAGCATCTTTTCTAAGGCCAGATGTATCAACAAACTTAAAAAACATTGTACTTTTCGGACAAAAAACTAGAAAGTTGATTATTGATTGTTGCTTCTGGTTTGTCCAACCATCTACCATTAGTGAACAACCGGTCTCATTTCAAACCTTCTTAATTTGTTGCAAATGATCTTGAACCTCATCTACAACCATCTTTAACAAATTTCCTCTCAACTCATATAAAGATGGGCCCTTGAATTCTGGCCCGATGGCAGTTATGGCATCGATAGCTGGTTGATAAAACTTGGATTGAGCTGTATTGAAAGGCAGATTAGCATCATACCACCAACGTGCTACAGCCATCTTTGCTTTTACAATCATCTCATTTGAAGACATAGAACTCTTAATTGAAGGTTGGGCCCCAGGAGTTGTTCTTGGAGCAAAAAATCTACTCAATCCCCCCACTGACTTTCCAGTTCCAGATTCTTTCGACTTCCACTTACCTTTTGAAAGCTGAGACTGTCCCTCTATACTATTACTATCATCAATATCATCAGATGTTAAATCTATATCGCCTCCAATCTCTGAACTTATTTTTCTTTTCTTTTCTTTACTTTTTTTCATTTCATTAAGCAACTCATTCATTTGCCATTTTACATCTTCAGTGACCTTTTTACATGCTTCTACATCGCCTGGAATCCCAGCTAGATGATACTTCAACCGAGTGATCCCGCCACCTCTGATTACTTTATTACAATATAAACATTCGGTATTATTTCTTGCCCCTGGCACTGCACGTGCATGGGCCCAAGCTGGATCTTCTGATCTTACAGGAGCAAGTGCTGGAGTTGAACTTGAAGTCATACTACCGGTTGATTGACAACTAGACATTTATAACTATTAAAGTATAAAACATTAACACTTATAAGTAAGCCAATAAGAAGAAACTCATCAAATCTAAACTATAAACAAACATCTATAAAATATATAAACAAACATCTATCAAAATATAATCTATCAAAATATAAACAATAAACAAACATCTATCAAAATATAATCTATAAAAATATAAACAAACATCTATAAAAAATCTATAAAAATTTAATCTAAAACATTTATAAAATACAAACAAACACTATAACAATATAATTTAAAACATCTACAAAAATATAATCTATAAAAATATAAACAAACATCTATAAAAACATAATCTATAAAAATATAAACAAACATCTATAAAACATCTATAAAAATATAATCTAAAACATCTATAAAAACATAATCTATAAAAATATAAACAAACATCTATAAAACATCTATAAAAATATAATCTAAAACATCTATAAAAACAAATACTATAACAATATAATCTAAAACATCTACAAAAATATAATCTATAAAAATATAAACAAACATCTATAAAAACATAATCTATAAAAATATAAACAAACATCTATAAAAATAGAATCTAAAACATCTATAAAAACAAACACTATAACAATATAATCTAAAACATCTATAAAAACAAACACTATAACAATATAATCTAAAACATCTACAAATATATAATCTAAAACATCTATAAAAATACAACTATGATTTATTTATAAAAAAAGTAACAAAAAAAATCAAACTAAGTAATAAACAAAAAAAATAGTAAAATACCGAGATGAGGAGGTGGTCGGCGACGTGCGGTGCGACGAGACGGAGGGCGGTGGACGCTGGCAGCTGGCTGGCTGTCTGCGGTTTGGGACTCGGGTGTTGGCGTTGCAGGCTGCAGCTGCGTGATGAAGGAAGCTGCTGAAAACCGAAAGAAATAATACGGAAATAGACAGAGAAGAGAAAAGGCCTTAGGTTTTAATTTTGAGGTGAAATTCCAACTTTGCTCCTAATTATTTGCCATAATTTCGAAAATGCCATCAACTTTAAAACCCGACTGACCCGGCCGAAATGTGTACCGGCCGAAATTTCTATTTCGGCCGAAACATCAAATACCGGCCAGTACACCCGGTTTTTAAACCGGTACGGAATAGTAGATTTTTGATACCGGCCGGTACGGAACGGTACCAAAAACAGTGGTCCTTGCCTCTCAATGGTATATGCAGGCATTAAATTTTAAATTATAAACCGTTCTTTCAACACACCAAATGTGCATTCGATAACATTAAGAATTAACAAATAACAATAATTGAAGTAATCTTTATATGAAGAAAATGTAATAAAATAGAAAAAGAGATGGAGAAGAGAGAATGGGAGAGCTAGAATTTGATGGCTACATATTTGCTATTCTCATGTGTATTCTTTTTTTTTTTTTTTTTGATAACCAATGAATCATTCATTCCAACTAGAAAAGTCCTTACAAGAAATTGTTTCTATCAAGCCATACAACTTGTGATACGATAGAAGGACAAGAACCCCACCACATTACAATATCCTCAACATTTCATGCATTCCTCGCTAATTGGTGCGCTGCTACATTACCTAGCCTGTTCACATGTTGAATCTGAACCTGGTGAAAACCCTCAACATGCGTCGAATGTCGTGAAGAAGAAATGCAAAATCTGTATAAAACTCAGTTTGGGAGTTCAAATCATTCACAAGAAGAAAGAAATCCGTCTCCAACACTAATCTTTGAACACCCCATTGACCACAAAATTGTAAACCCTTCAACATTGCACTTGCCTCAATAAACTCTGGAGAAGCAACATCATCTTCTAACTTACTACAAGCAGCAACCACACAACCTTGAGAATCCCAAAGTATAATCCCAATACCTGCCTTATTTTGATCAGGAAAAATTGCCCCATCCACATTTAATTTCAAGAAATCCGGTGGGGGAGGAGACCAACAAATCACTTTTGTTACTTCCTTACCAAAATCATAAAAGACTTGCACCTGTTTGTAAGCAGACTGCAATGAGAGGGCATGATTAACCACCACTGAACAATGATGCACCACCTGCTCATATAAAATCTGGTTCCTGCGATACCACAAAGCCCAACAAATAACAACAAAGGTTGCAAGCATTTCAGCACCACCAAATCCCAAAAAGATAAATTAGGTTGTAAGTTTCTCAAAGAAGGTAAATACTGCAGGAACATATCATGAATTACAGGGCAGAAAAATAAAGCATGTGCTGCATCTTCAGAACCCAGACTACAGAAAACACATGTATCTTCATTCTTTATCTTCCTTCGTCTCAAATTTTGAGAGGTAGACAAGTATTCTTGGCATGCCCTCCAAGCAAAAACCTTCATTTTCTAGGGAATCTTCAATTGCCATAAACACTTCCAAAAATTTGAAAACTGTTCACTTTTAGACCCCTCACCTAGATTCTGAGAAGCTGCCCACTGCAGTACCTTATACCCACTCTTGACTGAGTAAGACCCACTTCGTTCGTGAGCCCAAAACCAAGAGTCTTCTTAAGATAAGCAAAGATTAAGTCTCAGAATCAGATTCGCCAATCTTGGATTAAAGAGAGCTCTAACAACATCAATCTTCCACCACCCAGTACTTTCCTCAATTAATTCATGAACCATCAAAGTATCATTATTCATCTGCCCCATAGCTTCCTGAACCTCCTCTCGTCCACAACCAGGTATCCAAGAGTCGTGAAAAACTCTAACACTTCGACCATTTCCCACTCTCCACATACAACCAGATTTTAACAAAGGCACAGCACTAAAAATACCTTTCCAGACATAAGATGCTTTAATATCAATTTTGGCCTCAAACAAACTTCAATTGGGAAAGTACCTTGCTTTAAACACTCGATAAAGGAGCGAATTCTGCTGAGTGAGAAGTTGCCAGCGTTGTTTTGCAAGTAGAGCCAGGTTGAAATCAGTAAGTTTCTTAAAGCCCAAACCACCCCGAAATTTAGAAAGACAGTTTTTCCCAACTAGCCCAATGAATTTTCTTTCCTTGAGCTTGATTACCCCACCAAAATCTAGCCATCATCATCTCTAACTCATGACACAAAGACTTTGGAAATAAAAAGCAACTCATAGCATAAGTTGGTAATGACATAGCTACAGCTTTTACCAAAACTTTTCTACTACCTTGTGAAATCATATTCCCTTTCCAAACTTGTAGTTTTTGCCACAACCGATGTTTAATGCCAGAAAAAGCCCGCTATTTTGATCTCCCAACCATTGGTGGTAGCCCCAAATATTTTTCATACTGCTGTGTAGAACTTCCACCCCAAAGCTGCATAATTTCTGTTTGCAAGTCTTCATTAACATTTTTACTTAAGACCATTGATGCCTTCTCTTTGTTAATACACTGCCCTGATGCCTTCTCATAGTCATCCAAGAGAAGCTGGATCTTTTCATTGGTACCAACATCAGCTCTACAAAAGATCATACTATTATCCGCGAATAACAAATGATTGACTCTTGGCCCCCCTCGACAAATTCTAACCCCCTCTACCATACCGGGCCCCTCATTCCTTCTTAACAAACTGATCAATCCTTCAGTGCAGAGAAGAAACAGATAGGGAGACAATGGATTACCCTGTCTAAGCCCTTTACTCGGGATAATGTGCCCTTTTGGACTTCCATTTACAAGAACCAAAAAAGAAACAGTTGAGACACAATTCATAATAATATCAATCACCTTTTGTGCAAAACCAAGAGCCCCCATAATTCTTTCTAAATAGCATCATTCCACCCTATCATACGTCTTGCTCATATCAAGTTTTATAGACATAAAAACCCTTGTTTCCATTTCTCTTGTTCCTAAGGTAATGTAATAGTTCACAAGCCATTAAAACATTATCCATAATCTGCCTACCCGAAACAAAAGCACATTGGGACTCCGAAATAACCAAAGGCAGAATTTGTTTTAGTCTATTCGCAATAAATTTAGACATGAGCTTATAAAGAACATTGTAAAGACCAATAGGATGGAAATCAGCTACTCTAATTGAGTCGGGCTTTTTTGGAATTAAAGTAATAAAAGTATGATTTATCTCCCTTGGAAAACCTCCAAAATTCAAAGCATTCAGCACAACATCACTTACTGATTTACCAATCACCCCCCAATGCTTTTGGAAAAAAATTGGGGACATGCCGTCTGGGCCTGGAGCCTTTGAACGGTGCATTTGTTTAATAGCAGCCTCCACTTCAGCTACCTCATAAGGTCTAGTTAAATCATCATTCATGAAATCAGTAACTACACACTCCACCCCTGATAAAACATCGTCTACTTCAACCCGATCTGCAGCTGTGAAGAGACTCTGAAAATACTCCACAATAAGCTCATTCATCTGCTCTCTACGCTTCCAATCACCCCTATCATCTTGCAACTGTAGAATTTTGTTCTTCTTTCTTCTGGTAGTAGCTTTGGTATGAAAATAGCATAAATTACTATCCCTTCTTTAAGCCACAAGACTCGGGATTGTTGTTTCCACATGATCTCGTCCCTCTCCAGCAACTTTTGAACATCATCACGTGCACCCTTATGAAGTGACATAAACTGTCAAGTTGGATCAGCTTCCTGAATATTCTTAAGGCACAATTCGACACTAGCAAGCTCTCTTTGAACATGACCAAAAGAACTTTTATTCCATCTTTTCAATTCAGTTGCACACTTCGAAATACAACCCATTACTTGTTGAATAGAATTAGGAGCTGATCCCTCTTCACCCCTCCACTCCCTTTCAATAATGGTAGCACATTTCTTTTCACCCACCCACATAGATTCAAACCGAAAAGGTTTAACTCTACCCGTACTAGCTAAGCCTCCCATAGTATCCAACCAAATGGGGATATGATCCGAATAAGCTGCTCCTCCATGTTGGACCATCAAATTCGGAAAAGCAGTGCACCATCCCGAATTTGCTAGGAAACGATCCAACCTTTCACTAATAGCACCTTCACCTTCACCTTCACGTCGATTACACCAAGTAAACAGAACTCCAACAAAACCCAAATCTCTAAGATGCCCTACCTCTAATACAGATCTGAAACTGCCCATCAACCTCTCATTCCTCAATCTCCCCCGAATTTTCTCATCATGATTAAGGATCTCATTAAAATCACCAAACACCAACCAAGGACTCTTAATCCGGTGTCCCAAAGATTTTATCAGATTCCACACTTCCTCCCTTCTACTCGAATCTGGATGCCCAAAAACACCCATAAGAAAATATTGACTTCCATCCCCATTATAATTTTGAATTTCGAAGTGAATATGGTGCATTGAATAATTGATAACAGTCAAATACAATTCTTCTTTCCAAAGCAAAGCTAATCCACTACTACGACTGTAACGCCCCGACCCCAAGGGTTCGGAGAGTTAGCTCATATTACCTGATAATCAACTCCAATAATACTTTTAAATAAACCAGAGTCTCCATAACATATTAACCTATTTGTTCAACACAAATATTCATGTTCCTACTTAAGGGCACATCCGTGGTGTGTCGTGGATATACATAAACTTTTTCCATAAAGACTAGAAATACTCATTACTCAACATACAAAAGTCACATAAAATATCAACGCTACCAAAAGACCCTTCAAAAATCATTGTACCCTAAAACACTTGGTCTTCTATTATCCACAAAACTTGCAAGTACCCCTATTCCTGATTCTCAGCTGTTGTATCAAGATTATCTGAAACATATTATAGAATTAAGAGTGAGTTATCAACAACTCAGTAAGCACAGAACATATACTAGTATGTAAACATGAGCCATTTTCAGAAAATTCAATATGCAGAAACAAAAACATTTTATTTTTATATGCAGATCTCAGAAAAAACGTGTTATCAGAAAATCAAAGCGAGTTTTCAATCTTTTCATACTCAAAATCAACAATTCATATTTAAGGATCCATTTCACATTTAGAAACGCTTTGGCATAACATAACTGAACATTTTCATCTTATCATATCATATACCATGTTTAACCCCTGTGGTAGGGTTGTGCTATTCCCGGTGGCCAAACCAGGCAGTATCATGTGGTGAACTTCCCCTTTTTCAATCTCGGAGCCCCGAGTGTGCACACAGGAAAGAACACGTAAAAAGACCACTTTGTTTCCAAAGTGGGTGCACTCATATCATATCATATCATGGTGGTACCAACCATATCACGTGAACCAGTATCATCTTAGAACCATATTCAGAACAGATAAGTATGCCAAAGTTTTATCGCATCCAAAACACGTGCGAAACATATTCATTTCATTTCCATTCTATCAAAAACAGATCCAAATCATTTCATATCATATGCATAGAAATCTCAATGATAACATATTCGCTCTTTTGCATATTTCATAAACATGTCAAATATTGCTCATGTCTACACATTTCATGTCAAAAACATTTCTTTTCTCTTTCATATGTATCTCATGAGGGAATGCGAAACATTTACTGAGGTTGTTTTTCGCTTTTTCTTTTTAAAACAACATGCACATTTTTACAAACCAACTTCAGTTCATTTCTTTTTATGCAAATCTAGCATAGGAACCCCGTTTATCTAAACTTCTTGGCTTTTTCAAAAATTTTCTCAACAATGCCGAACAAAATTAATCTTCACCTATAAAATAATCACGTAAATTTCCATAAATTTTCAATCAATCTCGTATTTCGATATTCAAGCCTAAAACTTCTAAAATAATCCATTTTTAATTACTTAAACCCAAAAATCCTCATTGTTCCTAAATACCAACATCACTTTCTAACTCACCAACATCCAACAATAATAACTCTGACTAAAACATTAAATTTTGACTTATTTACCATTAAGATCTTACCATAATTTATAAAACTAAAATAACATAACTATATCGAAATCATTATAAATAGATAATGATGCTTTTGTTTAAATAAAAATATTCTTTTAAAGGATTCATAAATAAGATTTTGCACTTACTAATTATTTAAAAAAAAAAAATCATCAGTATTTACTTAATAATTATTTTCTGATAAAAATATTAGTCTCTAAGAAAATACCAACTTAACAAAATAAACCACACGTCGACGTTCAAATAAAACATACTCTGTAACTCACGTAATATACTCACGATTTCAATCCGTAGTACAATAATATAAGCTTATTAAACTAAACACCCAAAAACAATAAATCTGGAAGCATACTTTAAGGGTAAAAGGTAATAATATTTCTACTATTATATTAACATAAGTTACAATATATATACATGTATACACCAGAAAAAAGAAACTCAACAATAGTGCAACGGCAGCACTTACGGAAATGGGGGAAAGCACGACGGCGTGGAGCTGGCAGTTGGCTACGACGGATGGGGGGTGGCGCTTGGTCACTGGCTGAGAGAAAAAGAGAGAGAGCAACGAGCAAATAGGCACACGGTGAGAGGATGAGGGAGAAACCGAGAGGGAAGAGAATCAACAGAATTTGTGTGATCTTACCGGGGGACTCGAGGCGGCGTGCGACGGACTGGGTGATGGGATGTCCTCCACGGCAGTTTCTGTGGGGACAAAACGCGGTGGAGCTCTCGATGGTGGGCGGTTGCAACAGCTTGAAGGTGGCTGAAATGCTCTGTTTTTGGATATCTAAAACAGGGGAAACCGAGACTTGCAATAGAGGTTAAGGCACGCTGGGCAGCAGCTTCGGGTGGCTGGGCAGTGGGCACGGTGGTGATCTCAGAGTGGCTGAAGAGCATGAAGAGGTAGTAACGGCACTGAAGTTAGGTCAAGGATGCTCAACACAAATATATATATGCTATAAGAAGTAAGGAAATAAAACCTAGAGGAAAAAGGGAGGAACGGACCTGCATGGAAATGGAAATGAGAATGTGAACTTAAATGACGTAAGGCGTGAACCCGTGCGACAGTTTATGGAGCCGTGAACCACGTGCATGAGTGTTAGTGGCTGGGTCTCACATCCTCCCCCCCTAATAAAAATTCCGTCCTCGGAATTTTGTTATCAAAAGTCAAAACCCGCTTCGAAGAGTTGTGGGTACTTATCTTGCATTTCTTCCTCCAACTCCCAAGAAGCTTCATTAGTAGCATGATTCTTCCACATTACTTTAACCAAAGGGATAGTTCGAGTCCGTAACACTTGTTCTTTCTTTTCCAAAATCCGAATTGGTTCTTCCGCATAAGTCATACCTCCTGAATCTGAAGTGGTTCATAGTCAATAATGTGCGTCGGGTCGGGAATATATTTCCTCAACATGGAAATATGAAATACATTATGCACTCCCGCAAGTGTCGGTGGAAGGAAGTGCTACCCTATAAGCCACTGGTCCAATCCGGTCAAGAATCTCAAATGGCCCAATATACCTTGGGTCAACTTGCCTTTCTTTCCAAATTATAATTATCGATTATAAGTAGATTTCTATATTTTTTTCCCTAATTTTTTAATTTGAAAATCCGGCACTGATATATTGGTTTTATTTAATTCGAATTACACAAAATTTATTGGTCTTATAAACTTTAGATAGTTGGATTTATATAATTCGAATTTACACAAAAATTTAAGAAATGTCAATATTCAAAGCGCCAATCCAATTCAAAATAAATATTGAAAAATATTTATATATTTCAATAAGAACTACACCCTTACATGCTTAGTTTTAAATACATGCTCAATGGCCACTCATAGAGGTATTGCAATTCCATCCCTAATTGCAGCCATAATTTGGCCTGATTCGGTGGTCATGTCTGGATGACGAGATGATTCTGTCACGCCACCAACCCCACGCCGGTTTTGAGAGAGCTACATGTTGCTTTTGAATATCTAATCATTCAGCATCACTATTATGATAAAATTATACAGCGTACTACATATTGTAATGATGAGTCCTTGCCAAAGTTTTGAATACCGTACCGGAAGTCGTACCGGTCAAGGCACTGGAACGAAATATTTCGGTACCGGTACCGTTTCGTGTACCGTTTCGGGATAATATTTCGGTCCCGATACCGTTTCGGTACCGGTACCGTTTTGTGTACCGTTTCAGAATAATTTATACCTGAATAAATTATATATATACAAGCATTAACTGTATTCCAAAATAACAACAGAATAAGTCATAAACTCAATACTTCTCAATACAAGTCTTAAGTTTTAAGTTACAACTAACATAAAGTTATAAACATCAATATTATCATGATAAAGTCATTAACGTCACCACGTCATCAAAGATACTCATCCTCATCAAAAAGACAATAAGGATCAGGATTTGACATGTTAATCAAAATATTTTCATCAACGTCATCACCGTCATCAACATCAATACCAACATTATCATTGTCTTCCTCATTTAGTGAGGCTAATGGCTCCTCAATATTTGCCCAATCCAAATCTTCTCCATCAAGAAGCTCAGATTCTTCACCCACCCATTCTTCCATCAAATCAATGTTTTCAAGATTGATTGGATTTAAAGCATCTCTTCCCTTTTTTATGCTCCTGTAAAAATAAAATCAAATATAAGTGAAAATATTATATATTTTTCAAGAGTAAAAACATTAGTATTAAAAAAATTTACCTCTCTCTCAGCTTCAAGTTATAACGAACAAATACTAAGTCATTCAAACGTTTATGCACTAATCTATTTCTCTTCTTCGAATGAATAAAATCAAATGTGCTCCAGTTTCTCTCACATCCAGTTGCACTACAACATTGACTTAGTACTCGAACAGCAAACCTTTGAAGCGTTGGAACCTCGCAACCAAATTGGGTCCACCATGCAACTATAACAATAATGCAATTATAAATTATTAATCCGTAAAAATAAAATAAGATAGAATTTAAAGTACAAAGTCACATTATTTAACAAATGATATTGATAAATGATAATACCTGGATTAATCTTATCACGCTGGCGGATTGCTAAAGAATGTCCAAACTCACCTATTGCATTCTTATACAAGTCAAGTTCTGCAATGATTTTATCTTGATTATCGGGATCAAGTTCTATCTTCATAACACAACTGTTGAAGCCTCTTACAACATCATTTTTATTTTTAAAATTGGGGCTATAGTAAATTTCAGGATTAAGAAAACAACCTGCCGCATGTAATGGACTGTGAAGCTGCCTATCCCATCTTGAATCAATGATCCTGGTGAATGGACTGAATAAACTAACTTTATTATTGCATCTTGCTTTTATGTTCTCTTTGACTCTTTCCATTGCATCATACAAGTATCCCATTGCAGGTTTCTCATCCCCGTCAACAAGTCGTAGAACAAGAACCAAAGGCTCACTAACTCTGACAATAAATTGACATTGAGCCCAAAACTCTTTATCTTCTAAAGCGATCTCAGCTATCTCCTTCCCTATATTACTCTTAGAATGACTTGATGCAATCCATTTATCACAAGTAAACATTTGTTTGAGTTCTTTCTTAAACAATAGCAAACATTGGATACTTAAAAAATTTGTCGCAAATTTTGTAATTGCAGGACGACACAAATCATGACATTTGGTAAAGTCTTTTCTCATCAATGCCAAAACCCAACCATGGTTATAGATAAACTTTGTTATCTTTTTTGCCTTTTTTATAATATCATCAATAAGGGGAAAACATCTTGGATCAGAAAAATTCTCCAACATTAAGTCTATACAATGAGCTGCACATGGGGACCAGTAGAAAGAGCCATACTTCTGTTGTAACTTTTTTCCTTCACTTTTATAACTTGCATCATTGTCCGTTATGAACTGCACAAGATTCTCAGCTCCAATTTCTTGAACAACCTCATCAAAGATATTAAACAATGTTTCAGCATCTTTTCTAAGGCCAGATGTATCAACAGACTTCAAAAACATTGTACCTTTCGGACAATAAACTAGAAAGTTGATTATTGATTGTTGCTTCTGGTTTGTCCAACCATCTGCCATTAGTGAACAACCGGTCTCATTCCAAACCTTCTTAATTTGTTGCAAATAATCTTGAATCTCATCTACAGCCATCTTTAACAAATTTCCTCTCAACTCATATAAAGATGGGCCCTTGAATTCTGGCCCGATGGCAGTCATGGCATCGATAGCTGGTTGATAAAACTTGGATTGAGCTGCATTGAAAGGCAGATTAGCATCATACCACCAACGTGCTACAGCCATCTTTGCTTTTACAATCATCTCATTTGAAGACATATAACTCTTAATTGAAGGTTGGGCCCCATGAGTTGTTCTTGGAGCAAAAAATCTACTCAATCCCCCCACTGACTTTCCAGTTCCAGATTCTTTCGACTTCCACTTACCTTTTGAAAGCTAAGACTGTCCCTCTATACTATTACTATCATCAATATCATCAGATGTTAAATCTATATCGCCTCCAATCTCTGAACTTATTTTTCTTTTCTTCTCTTTACTTTTTTTCATTTCATTAAGCAACTCATTCATTTGCCATTTACATCTTCAGTGACCTTTTTACATGCTTCTACATCGCCTGGAATCCCAACTAGATGATACTTCAACCGAGTGATCCCGCCACCTCTAATTACTTTATTACAATATAAACATTCGGTATTATTTCTTGCCCCTGGCACTGCACGTGCATGGGCCCAAGTTGGATCTTCTGATCTTACAGGAGCAAGTGCTGGAGTTGAACTTGAAGTCATACTACCGGTTGGTTGACAACTAGACATTTATAACTATTAAAGTATAAAACATTAACACTTATAAGTAAGTCATTAAGAAGAAACTCATCAAATCTAAACTATAAACAAACATCTATAAAATATATAAACAAATATCTATCAAAATATAATCTATCAAAATATAAACAATAAACAAACATCTATCAAAATATAATCTATAAAAATATAAACAAACATCTATCAAACAACTATAAAAATATAATCTAAAACATTTATAAAAATACAAACAAACACTATAACAATATAATTTAAAACATCTACAAAAATATAATCTATAAAAATATAAACAAATATCTATAAAAACATAATCTATAAAACTATAAACAAACATCTATAAAAATATAATCTAAAACATCTATAAAAACAAATACTATAACAATATAATCTAAAACATCTACAAAAATATAATCTATAAAAATATAAACAAACATCTATAAAAACATAATCTATAAAAATATAAACAAACATCTATAAAACATCTATAAAAATATAATCTAAAACATCTATAAAAACAAACACTATAACAATATAATCTAAACCATCTACAAACATATAATTTAAAACATTTATAAAAATACAATTATGATTTATTTATAAAAAAGTAACAAAAAAATCAAACTAAGTAATAAACGAAAAAAATAGTAAAATACCGAGATGAGGCGGTGGTCGGCGACGTGCGGTGCGACGAGACGGAGGACGGTGGACGCTGGCAGCTGGTTGGCCGTCTGCGGTTTGGGACTCGAGTGTTGGCGCTGCAGGCTGCAGCTGCGTGATGAAGGAAGCTGCTGAAAACCTAAAGAAATAATACGGAAATAGACAGAGAAGAGAAAAGAAATTGAGAAAGAGGATGCGCCATGCGGCCTTAGGTTTTAATTTTGAGGTGAAATTCCAACTTTGCCCCTAATTATTTGCCATAATTTCAAGAATGCCATCAACTTTAAAACCCGACTGACCCGGCCGAAATGTGTATCGGCCGAAATTTCTGTTTTGGCCGAAACATCAAATACCGGCCGGTACACCCGGTTTTTAAACCGGTACGGAATAGTAGAATTTCAGTACCGGCCAGTCGGCCGGTACGGCATGTACCGGCCTGTACGGAACGGTACCAAAAACAATGGTCCTTGCCTCTCAATGGTATATGCAGGCATTAAATTTTAAATTATAAACCGTTCTTTCAACACACCAAATGTGCATTCGATAACATTAAGAATTAACAAATAACAATAATTGAAGTAATCTTTATATGAAGAAAATGTAATAAAATAGAAAAAGAGATGGAGAAGAGAGAATGGGAGAGCTAGAATTTGATGGCTACATATTTGCTATTCTCATGTGTATTCTTTTTTTTTTTTTTTTGATAACCAATGAATCATTCATTCCAACTAGAAAAGTCCTTACAAGAAATTGTTTCTATCAAGCCATACAACTTGTGATACGATAGAAGGACAAGAACCCCGCCACATTACAATATCCTCAACATTTCATGCATTCCTCGCTAATTGGTGCGCTGCTACATTACCTAGCCTGTTCACATGTTGAATCTGAACCTGGTGAAAACCTTCAACATGCGTCGAATGTCGTGAAGAAGAAATGCAAAATCTGTATAAAACTCAGTTTGGGAGTTCAAATCATTCACAAGAAGAAAGAAATCCGTCTCCAACACTAATTTTTGAACACCCCATTGAGCACAAAATTGTAAACCCCTCAACATTGCACCTGCCTCAATAAACTCTGGAGAAGCAACATCATCTTCTAACTTACTACAAGCAGCAACCACACAACCTTGAGAATCCCAAAGTATAATCCCAATACCTGCCTTATTTTGATCAGGAAAAATCGCCCCATCCACATTTAATTTCAAGAAATCCGGTGGGGGTGGAGACTAACAAATCACTTTTGTTACTTCCTTACCAAAACCATCAAAAACTTGCACCTGTTTGTAAGCAAACTGCAATGAGAGGGCATGATTAACCACCACTGAACAATGATGCACCACCTGCTCATATAAAATCTGGTTCCTGCGATACCACAAAGCCCAACAAATAACAACAAAGGTTGCAAGCATTTCAGCACCACCAAATCCCAAAAAGATAAATTAGGTTGTAAGTTTCTCAAAGAAGGTAAATACTGCAGGAACATATCATGAATTACAGGGCAAAAAAATAAAGCATGTGCTACATCTTCAGAACCCAGACTACAGAAAACACATGTATCTTCATTCTTTATCTTCCTTCGTCTCAAAATTTGAGAGGTAGACAAGTACTCTTGGCATGCCCTCTAGGCAAAAACCTTCATTTTCTTGGGAATCTTCAATT
Source organism: Juglans mandshurica (assembly GCA_022457165.1). Taxonomy (NCBI): domain Eukaryota; kingdom Viridiplantae; phylum Streptophyta; class Magnoliopsida; order Fagales; family Juglandaceae; genus Juglans; species Juglans mandshurica. The sequence goes on from CM039631.1 coordinate 13,890,422, forward strand.
GCCATAAACACTTCCAAAACTTTGAAAACTGTTCACTTCTAGACCCCTCACCTAGATTCTGAGAAGCTGCCCACTGCAGTACCTTGCCCAAAACCAAGAGTCTTCTTGAGATAAGCAAAGATTAAGTCTCAGAATCAGATTCGCCAATCTTGGATTAAAGAGAGCTCTAACAACATCAATCTTCCACCACCCTGTACTTTCCTCAATTAATTCATGAACCATCAAAGTATCATTATTCATCTGCCCCATAGCTTCCTGAACCTCCTCTCGTCCACAACCAGGTATCCAAGAGTCGTGAAAAACTCTAACACTCCGACCATTTCCCACTCTCCACATACAACCAGATTTTAACAAAGGCACAGCACTAAAAATACATTTCCAGACATAAGATGCTTTAATATCAATTTTGGCCTCAAACAAACTTCAATTGGGAAAGTACATTGCTTTAAACACTTGATAAAGGAGCGAATTCTGCTGAGTGAGAAGCTGCCAGCGTTGTTTTGCAAGTAGAGCCAGGTTGAAATCAGTAAGTTTCTTAAAGCCCAAACCACCCCGAAATTTAGAAAGACAGTTTTTCCCAACTAGCCCAATGAATTTTCTTTCCTTGAGCTTGATTACCCCACCAAAATCTAGCCATCATCATCTCTAACTCATGACACAAAGACTTTGGAAATAAAAAGCAACTCATAGCATAAGTTGGTAATGACATAGCTACAGCTTTTACCAAAACTTTTCTACTACCTTGTGAAATCATATTCCCTTTCCAAACTTGTAGTTTTTGCCACAGCTGATGTTTAATGCCAGAAAAAGCCCGCTGTTTTGATCTCCCAACCATTGGTGGTAGCCCCAAATATTTTTCATACTGCTGTGTAGAACTTCCACCCCAAAGCTGCATAATTTCTGTTTGCAAGTCTTCATTAACATTTTTACTTAAGACCATTGATGTCTTCTCTTTGTTAATACACTGCCCTGATACCTTCTCAAAGTCATTCAAGAGAAGCTGGATCTTTTCATTGGTACCAACATCAGCTCTACAAAAGATCATACTATTATCCACGAATAACAAATGATTGACTCTTGGCCCCCCTCGACAAATTCTAACCCCCTCTACCATACCGGGCCCCTCATTCCTTCTTAACAAACTGATCAATCCTTCAATGCAGAGAAGAAACAGATAGAGAGACAATGGATCACCCTGTCTAAGCCCTTTACTCGGGATAATGTGCCCTTTTGGACTCCCATTCACAAGAACCAAAAAAGAAACAGTTGAGACACAATTCATAATAATATCAATCACCTTTTGTGCAAAACCAAGAGCCCCCATAATTCTTTCTAATAGCACCATTCCACCCTATCATACGCCTTGCTCATATCAAGTTTTATAGACATAAAAACCCTTGTTTCCATTTCTCTTGTTCCTAAGGTAATGTAATAGTTCACAAGCCATTAAAACATTATCCATAATCTGCCTACCCGAAACAAAAGCACATTGGGACTCCGAAATAACCAAAGGCAGAATTTGTTTTAGTCTATTCGCAATAAATTTAGACATGAGCTTATAAAGAACATTGTAAAGACCAATAGGACGGAAATCAGCTACTCTAATTGAGTTGGGCTTTTTTGGAATTAAAGTAATAAAGGTATGATTTACCTCCCTTGGAAAACCTCCAAAATTCAAAGCATTCAGCACAACATCACTTACTGATTTACCAATCACCCCCCAATGCTTTTGGAAAAAAATTGGGGACATGCCGTCTGGGCCTGGAGCCTTTGAAGGGTGCATTTGCTTAATAGCAGCCTCCACTTCAGCTGCCTCATAAGGTCTAGTTAAATCATCATTCATGAAATCAGTAACTCTACACTCCACCCCTGATAAAACATCGTCTACTTCAACCCGATCTGCAGCTGTGAAGAGACTCTGAAAATACTCCACAATCAGCTCATTCATCTGCTCTCTACGCTTCCAATCACCCCTATCATCTTGCAACTGTAGAATTTTGTTCTTCCTTCTTCTGGTAGTAGCTTTGGTATGAAAATAGCATAAATTACTATCCCTTCTTTAATCCACAAGACTCGGGATCGTTGTTTCCACATGATCTCGTCCCTCTCCAGCAACTTTTGAACATCATCACGTGCACCCTTATGAAGTGACAAAGACTGTCAAGTTGGATCAGCTTCCTGAATATTCTTAAGGCACAATTCGGCACTAGCAAGCTCTCTTTGAACATGACCAAAAGAACTTTTATTCCATCTTTTCAATTCAGTTGCACACTTCGAAATACAACCCATTACTTGTTGAATAGAATTAGGAGCTGATCCCTCTTCACCCCTCCACTCCCTTTCAATAATGGTAGCACATTTCTTTTCACCCACCCACATAGATTCAAACCGAAAAGGTTTAACTCTACCCATACTAGCTAAGCCTCCCATAGTATCCAACCAAATGGGGATATGATCCGAATAAGCTGCTCCTCCATGTTGGACCATCAAATTCGGAAAAGCAGTGCACCATCCAGAATTTGCTAGGAAACGATCCAACCTTTCACTAATAACACCTTCACCTTCACCTTCACGTCAATTACACCAAGTAAACAGAACTCCAACAAAACCCAAATCTCTAAGATGCCCTACCTCTAATACAGATCTGAAACTGCCCATCAACCTCTCATTCCTCAATCTCCCCCGAATTTTCTCATCATGATTAAGGATCTCATGAAAATCACCAAACACCAACCAAGGACTCTCAATCCGGTGTCCCAAAGATTTTATCAGATTCCACACTTCCTCCCTTCTACTCGAATCTGGATGCCCATAAACACCCATAAGAAAATATTGACTTCCATCCCCATTATAATTTTGAATTTCGAAGTGAATATGGTGCATTGAATAATTGATAATAGTCAAATACAATTCTTCTTTCCAAAGCAAAGCTAATCCACTACTACGACTGTAACGCCCCGACCCCAAGGGTTCAGAGAGTTAGCTCATATTACCTGATAATCAACTCCAATGATACTTTTAAATAAACCAGAGTCTCCATAACATATTAACCTATTTGTTCAACACAAATATTCATGTTCCTACATAAGGGCACATCGGTGGTGTGTCGTGGATATACATAAACATTTTCCATAAAGACTAGAAATACTCATTACTCAACATACAAAAGTCACATAAAATATCAACGCTACCAAAATACCCTTCAAAAATCATTGTACCCTAAGGCACTTGGTCTTCTATGATCCACAAAACTTGCAAGTACCCCTATTCCTGATTCTCAGCTGTTGTATCAAGATTATCTGAAACATATTATAGAATTAGGAGTGAGTTATCAACAACTCAGTAAGCAGAGAACATATACTAATATGTAAACATGAGCCCTTTTCAGAAGATTCAATATGCAGAAACAAAAACATTTTATTTTTATATGCAGATCTCAGAAAAAATGTGTTATCAGAAAATTAAAGCGAGTTTTCAATCTTTTCATACTCAAAATCAAAAATTCATATTTAAGGATCCATTTCACATTCAGAAACGCTTTGGCATAACATAACTGAACATCTTCATCTTATCATATCATATACCATATTTAACCCCTGTGGTAGGGTTGTGCTATTCTCGGTGGCCAAACCAGGCAGTATCATGTGGTGAACTTTCCTTTTTTCAATCTCGGAGCCCCGAGTGTGCACACAGGAAAGAATACGTAAAAAGACCACTTTGTTTCCAAAGTGAGTGCACTCATATCATATCATATCATGGTGGTACCAACCATATCACGTGAACCAGTATCATCTTAGAACCATATTCAGAATAGATAAGTATGCCAAAGTTTTATCACATCCAAAACACGTGCGAAACATATTCATTTCATTTCCATTCTATCAAAAACAGATCCAAATCATTTCATATCATATGCATAGAAATCTCAATGATAACATATTCGCTCTTTTGCATATTTCATAAACATGTCAAATATTGCTCATGTCTACACATTCATGTCAAAAACATTTCTTTTCTCTTTCATATGTATCTCATGAGGGAATGCGAAACATTTACTGAGGTTGTTTTTCACTTTTTCTTTTTAAAACAACATGCACATTTTTACAAACCAACATGAACAAAATTAATCGTCACCTATAAAATAATCACGTAAATTTTCATAAATTTTCAATCAATCTCGTATTTCGATATTCAAGCCTAAAACTTCTAAAATAATCCATTTTTAATTACTTAAACCCAAAAATCCTCATTGTTCCTAAATACCAACATCACTTTCTAACTCACCAACATCCAACAATAATAACTCTGACTAAAACATTAAATTTTGACTTATTCACCATTAAGATCTTACCATAATTTATAAAACTAAAATAACATAACTATATCGAAATCATTATAAATAGATAATCATGCTTTTGTTTAAATAAAAATATTCTTTTAAAGGATTCATAAATAAGATTTTGCACTTACTAATTATTTAAAAAAAAATTTCATCAGTATTTACTTAATAATTATTTTCTGATAAAAATATCAGTCTCTAAGAAAATACCAACTTAACAAAATAAACCACACGTCGAAGTTCAAATAAAACATACTCTGTAACTCACGTAATATACTCACGATTTCAACCCGTAGTACAATAATATAAGCTTATTAAACTAAACACCCAAAAACAATAAATCTGGAAGCATACTTTAAGGGTAAAAGGTAATAATATTTCTACTATTATATTAACATAAGTTACAATATATATACATGTATACACTAGAAAAAAGAAACTCAACAATAGTGCAACGGCAGCACTTACGGAAATGGGGGAAAGCATGATGGCGTGGAGCTGGCGGTTGGCTATGGCGGATGGGGGGTGGCGCTTGGTCACTGGCTGAGAGAAAAAGAGAGAGAGCAACGAGCAAATAGGCACACGGTGAGAGTGAGGGAGAAACCGAGAGGGAAGAGAATCAACAAAATTTGTGTGATCTTACCGGGGGACTCGAGGCGGCGTGCGACGGACTGGGTGATGGGATGTCCTCCACGGCAGTTTCTGTGGGGACAAAACGCGGTGGAGCTCTCGATGGAGGGCGGTTGCAACAGCTTGAAGGTGGCTGAAATAATCTGTTTTTGGATATCTAAAACAGGAGAAACCGAGACTTGCAATAGAGGTTAAGGCACGTTAGGCAGCAGCTTCTGGTGGTTGGGCAGTGGGCACGGTGGTGATCTCAGAGTGGCTGAAGAGCATGAAGAGGTAGTAGCGGCACTGAAGTTAGGTCAAGGATGCTCAACACAAATATATATATGCTATAAGAAGTAAGGAAATAAAACCTAGAGGAAAAAGGGAGGAACGAACCTGCATGGAAATGGAAATGAGAACGTGAACTTAAATGACGTAAGGCGTGAACCCGTGCGACAGTTTATGGAGCCGTGAACCACGTGCATGAGTGTTAGTGGCTGGGTCTCACATCATCCCCCCTAATAAAAATTCCGTCCTCGAAATTTTGTTATCAAAAGTCAAAACCCGCTTCGAAGAGTTGTGGGTACTTATCTTGCATTTCTTCCTCCAACTCCCAAGAAGCTTCATTAGTAGCATGATTCTTCCACATTACTTTAACCAAAGGGATAGTTCGAGTCCGTAACACTTGTTCTTTCTTTTCCAAAATCCGAATTGGTTCTTCCGCATAAGTCATATCCTCCTGAATCTGAAGTGGTTCATAGTCAATAATGTGCGTCGGGTCGGGAATATATTTCCTCAACATGGAAATATGAAATACATTATGCACTCCCGCAAGTGCCGGTGGAAGGAAGTGCTACCCTATAAGCCACTGGTCCAATCCGGTCAAGAATCTCAAATGGCCCAATATACCTTGGGCTCAACTTGCCTTTCTTTCCAAATCTCATAACTCTTTTCATCGGTGCTATTCTCAAAAATACTTTTTCCCCAACCTCAAACTCTAACTGACGGCGTCGTTTATTCGCGTAACTCTTTTGTCGGCTTTGAGCTGCTTTCATTCTAGCCCAAATGATATCTATCTTCTCTGTGGTCTGCTGGATAATCTCTGGCCCCAAAAGTTTCCTTTCACCTACTTCATCCCAATACAATGGAGATCTATATTTTTTGCCATACAAAACCTCGTAGGTAGCCTGGAAACTATTATTATAAGCAAACTCGACCAATGGTAAATGTTGCATCCAAGTTCCCTTAAAATCCATCACACATGCCCTTAACATGTCTTCCAAGATTTGAATAGTTCTTTCTGATTGTCCATCTGTTTGAGGGTGAAATGCAGTACTGAAATTTAACTTAGTACCCATTGCCTCCTGTAAGCTTCGCCAGAACTTGGAGGTGAAACGAGGGTCTCTATCCGACACAATGGATACCGGTACCCCATGCAACCTCACTATCTCCAGCACATACAACTCGGCCAGCTTGTTCAGTTTATAAGAGACTTTAATGGGTACAAAATGAGCAGTTTTTGTTAAGCAATCCACAATTACCCATATAGCATCTTATCCGTTCAATGCTCTCGGTAAGCCTGTCACAAAGTCCATGGTGATATGCTCCCATTTCCACTCTGGAATCTGGAGTGGTTGTAATAATCTTGCTGGTCTCTGATGCTCCGCCTTCACCTGTTGGCAAGTTAGGCACTGTTCCACAAATTTAGCAATTTCTCTTTTCATGTCATTCCACCAAAAAGACTCTCTCAAGTCACGATACATCTTGGTACTCCCTGGGTGAACTGTGTATAAGGAACGATGTGCTTCTTCAAGAATTACCCTTTTTAGTTCTTCATCAGCTGGCATGCATAATCTACCTCTAAACCTTAAAACTCCATCCTCGGAAATGCTAAAGTCAGATTAGTCCCCGTTCTCGACTTCTTCCACTAGCTTCACCAACCCTAAATCCATCTTCTGAGCAGCTTTGATTCTATCTATTAAGGTTGGTTGAACTATCAAACTAGCCAAGAGAGTACTTGTATCATTAGTGATAACTTCAATACCGGCTCTTTCTAGGTTCATTAACAACCTATGTTGCGTGGTAAGGGCTGCAACTGCTGGTCCCAAAGACTTCCTACTTAAGGCGTCGGCTACCACATTAGCCTTGCCTGGGTGATAATTGATCGTGCAGTCATAATCCTTGATCAACTCAAGCCATCTCCTCTGCCTCATATTTAATTCCTTTTGGGTGAAGAAATATTTCAAACTCTTGTGGTCTGTATAAATCTCGCACTTTTCCCCATATAGATAGTGTCTCCAAATCTTGAGTGCGAAGATGACTACAGCAAGTTCCAGATCATGTGTGGGGTAATTCTGCTCATACGCTTTCACTTGGCGTGAGGCGTATGCTATAACCTTCCCACGTTGCATCAGTACACACCCCAAACCAAGCCTTGATGCATCGCTATAAACTACAAATCCACCTCTAGCAGTGGGGACAGTTAACACCGGAGCTGTCACTAATCTCCGTTTCAACTCCTGGAATCTTTCTTCACACTTAGTTGTCCATTCAAACTTATTATTTTTCCTGGTGAGTGCTGTGAGAGGAATTGCTATCCTGGCGAAACCATCAATGAATCGACGGTAATAGCCCGCCAGTCCCAAGAAACTTCTAACCTCATGAACGTTCTTCGGTGTCTGCCAATTAACCACTGCCTCCACTTTTCCCGAATCCACTGAAATGCTATCTTTCGAAACTACATGCCCCAGAAATGCAATTGAATCAAGCCAAAATTCACACTTCTTCAATTTAGCAAACAACTTTTCATCTCTGAGTGTCCCAAGTACCAACCTCAAATGTTCCTCATGCTCAGACTTGCTTTTGGAGTATACCAATATATCATCAATAAAAATAACCACAAACTTATCCAAAAATTCATGGAACACCCTGTTCATTAAATCCATGAATAATGCTGGGGCGTTAGTCAGGCCAAAAGGCATAACCAAAAACTCATAATGACCATATCGGGTCCTGAAAGCCGTCTTAGCCACGTCTTCTGCCCTGATTTTCAATTGATGGTAACCCGATCGAAGATCAATCTTTGAAAATACCTGAGCACCCTGGAGCTGATCAAACAAATCATCTATACGAGATAGCGGGTACTTATTCTTTATGGTCACCCGATTAAGTTCCCTGTAATCAATACACATCCTCATCGATCCATCCTTCTTCTTCACAAAGAGAACCGGGGCTCCCCAAGGTGATACACTGGGCCTGATAAAACCTTTGTCCAACAAGTCTTGCAATTGCTCCTTGAGTTCCACTAATTCAGACGGTGCCATCCGGTAAGGTGCTTTTGAAATGGGTGTTGTGCTTGGGATTAGTTCAATGGCAAATTCTACCTCCCGCTCAGGCGGGAGCCCAGATAAATCTTCTGGAAAAACCTCTAGATATTCCCTCACAACGGGTATCTGCTCTATCTTCAACTCCTTTTTTGGTGCTTCTACCACACAGGCTAAGAATCCTTGACAACCATCTCGTAACAATTTCCCAACCTGAACGACGGATATAATGGATGGATGCATCCTCACTTTCGAACCTGTGAACCGAAATTCACTTTCTTTTGGGGGTCTAAAAATCACTTCCTTTTTAAAACAGTCTATGCTAGCTTGGTAGCAAGCCAGCCAATCCATACCCAAAATTACATCAAACCCGATCATGTTAAACACTATTAGATCTGCTGGCATCGATCTTCCCTCAATTGTTACAGGACACCCTGGTAGAAACTCGTCACAGACTACAGAATTTCCTGTTGGGGTCGCGACCAGCAACTTGGACTTTAACTTTTTGGTTTCTAAGGTGCATAGTCGAGCATATGTCATAGAAACAAATGAATGTGTAGCTCCCGAATCAAATAACACAGTCGCATTATTAGAAAACAAAGAAAGAGTACCTGTGGTCACAATCAACATCATTCATGAACTAAAATTTCCAAATCTTAACCTCAATCTACGTATTAATATCTTAAAACATAACAGAGAAGTCATACCCGTGATCACATCATTCTTATCTTCAGCCTCTCCAAGTGTCAGGGCAAAGACTCTTTGCAGGTGCAGTAGTACGCTGGATGTTGCCTCGAGCTGTCCCTTCTGCCCTAGGTGGTGGTGGTGGCCTGTTGCTATCCAATTGCAAAGGGCAGTCCTTGAGATAGTGACCCGATTTGCCACAACGGTAGCATAGTCCCGCTTCTTTCCTGCACACTCCAACATGTACTCGGTTGCAAGTCCTATATTGATATGCTTGTTGGGTTCCCTGAATCAGCCTTTTTCCCGAGCTATTACCTTCATTTCTCTTCTTCCATGGCCCTTGATCCCTACCCGAGGATCCTTGTGGAGTAGTTCTCTTTCTTGTTTCTTGCAATTCCACGCCCCTCTTAATATTTTGTTCTACTAAAATTGCCTTGTGCACTAACTCCGAAAAACTCTGCATCTGCAGGACCATTACTCGTTCATATATTTGGAAATTCAGGCCTTCTTCAAATTTCCTGGCCTTCTTCTCTTCATCCAGGATCAAATATGGGGCGAAATGTGATAACACTGCAAATTTTGCAGCATACTGGCGTACCGTCATGGTCCCTTGCACCAAGTTAGCAAACTCTCGGGCTCTAGCTTCCCGGTCTGCCCTCGGAAAGAAACGGTAAAAGAAGTTTTGCTTAAAGTGAGGCCAGCTCACTACTCCAGTTCCATCAGCTTCTCTGATGGCTTTCTCAGAGTTCCACCATCTCTTTGCTTCTCCAATTAATTTAAAAGCTGCAAATCAAACTTTTTGTTGATCGGTGCACTCCAAAACACTAAATATCTCTTCAATGTCCTGCATCCAATCTTCAGCTGCATTGGAATCGCTTCTTCCATCAAAAGTGGGGGATGGGTACTATTAAATTGTTTGAAAGTGCATCCTCCTTCACTATTGTTACGTTGACGACCCGAAGAATTCTGTGCGAGATCGTCTATAAGTTGATGCGCTGCTGCTCGTAGTACTTCGGAAGAACTCGTATTTGCTTCCCTCCCGTTATTGGTTGCATTCAAATTTGACACATTTTGTTCTCGACGACGAGGTGACATCCTGTAATAAAGAGAAGCAAATTACGCGCAAAAGTAGTAATGATTAATCTCCACAATCTAAAACCTTAACACCATCAAATCTATTAAATAAAAAGTCTCCAAAAATCAAACCAAACCACAAACAACATGGATTCAACTCATAGACCTGTAAAATCCTATACATCGAGATCATTCCTAAGGTTTGGGAATTTTGGGACCTCAAATACCTATAATGTTCTCCCTTATAGCCTACTCCAAAATTACATCCAATTTGAAAATGATTTCTTGAAGCCTATCTATACCCAAAATCTTACACTCTATAGTCTACAGAATCTCAAACCTGGCTCTGATACCAACTGTAACGCCCCGACCCCAAGGGTTCTGAGAGTTAGCTCATATTACCTGATAATCAACTCCAATAATACTTTTAAATAAACCAGAGTCTCTATAACATATTAACCTACTTGTTCAACACAAATATTCATGTTCCTACTTAAGGGCACATTCGTGGTGTGTCATGGATATACATAAACGTTTTCCATAAAGACTAGAAATACTCATTACTCAACATACAAAAGTCACATAAAATATCAACGCTACCAAAAGACCCTTCAAAAATCATTGTACCCTAAGGCACTTGGTCTTCTATGATCCACAAAACTTGCAAGTACTCCATATTCCTGATTCTCGGCTCCTTCCGTCAATGGCGTAGATTTCCCTTGCCGATTAGAGTGCCTAGATGTTGTTGCAAAGTCTCCAACAGCTACGTTGAAGGAAAAGTTTCTTCGTTTGTGTCTGGATAGAACACTCCCGTGCCCTAGAAGCAGATTTTGGCTTCCTCACTTGTTCCATCTCGTGTGAGCCTAGACACAATCCAACTTCTTTAATAGATACAAGGCGCGTGCCCAAGTCCAGAACATTACCCTTAACAATCGGAACCTCAAAAAGATGATTTTCTTGGACAATGGAAATGAGGTTATCCTCGACTTGCTCCGAATCCGATGTGTCTCCTAATCCCAATTGTACGTGACCCAATTTCTCTGCACCCTCACTAGAAACTGCTTGAGATGCCGAGAGAAATTGCTTCTCCTCAATTATCGTACCCATTTCCTTCTCCCCCACAGGCGCACGTTCTGTTATGGGTGTGGCTTCCCGTAAAGGAAGGCTCCCCACCAACACAGCAGTTACAGGCGCATTCTCCGGCGAGAAAGCATCTCCCTGAGCAAACTCAACCTCCGTAGTCGGCGGTGGTTCTGCCTTACGTCTCCCGTCTTTACCACGACCCGTGGAACCAACCTGCCACCCTCGATTAAGCGAAGAAAAACCTACTCGAAACCAAGCTCCATAAGGCATTTGTTCAATCCCTACAGTGACTGAATTATACTCCGAACAGTCGCGGAAAGCATGACCCAGTAATCCACACTAGTAGCAAAAATCAGGGAGCCTTTTATACACCAAATGAACCCAACAGTAATTTTCATCCCCCAATTTCAGTTTCTTTCTACGTTGAAGTGGTTTGGAAATGTCTAAGAGAATCCAAACTCTCATGAACTCACCCCACTCAACCTCCCCTTTAGCCAGATCAACCTCCAGAAAATCTCCAATCAGGCTACCAATTAATTTACCCACATACGAATTCCTAACCATTAGTGGCAAATCATAACTCCTCACCCAGAAAGGGGCATGAACAATTGTGAGACCAGTAACATGCACCAAACCATCAAATTCCTTCAGAAGCACTAACTGTTTGTCAAACGCCCAAGGGCCCTCACGCAAGACCTTCACTTTATCTTTCACATCCTCAAACTCTACCAGACTGAAAACTGAGTTCAGATCATGAATCTTGACACCTTTCACCATTCTCCACACTTTCCTCATGGTTTGTTTAAAAACTTCATGGTTATAATTCTTCCTGTTAGCAACTTCATAATTAAGCAGTTCTCCCCTCGAGAAAGAACTTCCTCAACTTGATTGATCTCCACTACCACTTCTTCGGATTCCTTCTCAGTAAGAGATAGACTAGCATACTTCATCTCTAAAGCGTCAGCCATGTTTCCACTAGGGCTCGTACCAAGGCGAGTAAAAAAACTCTACTCTGGGTGCATAGAGAGTTAGTAATACATGAAATTGATCAAAACAAAAAATCATACATAATATATATTATATGCCACTATTTAGGTGAATTTAGACAAAGAATAAAAATATAATAAATCAATTATACTAATTGATTTATACAATAAACTAAATAAGGTAGAAAATAAGTTATATTAACATACATATGCTAGAATATTATGAATAACGGTAATATTCCAACAAAAGTCATAACTTTTTACACATGATCATTTTTCTTATACTAAGATATACATTGAATATTTCATATATAGTTTGACTGTATAGAAAGCAGAGTCAGAATCTTGAATTTGATAATTCTATGACTACAGGGCGAATGCAAAAACGATGTCCGTATACAAACTAAGACATAAAACGATGAAATCCCTGTCGATGAAATTAATGTTTTGTGTAAAGAGTGATTCGCTATGTCTGTCTATTTGAACAGACGGAGTCACGCCTCTGACTACCACTTTAAAGGATAAAGAAACACAACAAGTATTAAGAAAGTGCAAGGGAATCATGAATTAAATAAAAATTCTATTTTGAAGACAATTTTAATAAAATAATTATATGACATAGGCTCTGTTTGGATTGAGATATGAGATGAGATAATTTTAGATAAATTAAATAAAATATTATTAGAATATTATTTTTTAATATTATTATTTATTTAAAATTAAAAAAATTAAATTATTTATTATATTTTATGTAAAAATTTATAAAAAATTATAATATTAAAATGAAATGAGTTGATATAACTTCTCGACCTAGACAGATCATAATGTAGTTAAAAAAAATAAATTTAAAAATTTAAAATTTACTCTAAATTATTGAATGATCATTTCTAGCTTTAAAATGGTAAAATCTTCGTACAAAATCTTATTGAATGGTCAAATCTTATTATAAATAAAATCTTATAAAAAAATTAATAATAAAATGGTCATTTCCAACTATATAACCGTACATGTAAACAAGTAATTCTGTCAAGTGCATGGATTTGACGTATTTACCTTTTCTTCAATCTTGATCTCAAACCCCACGAAACTTCAGCTATCGGAATTACAAAAAAGAGTCAACGCTCAACAGAAACACCACATGAATCATTAATGGATACTACATATTTATAGTATATTTATTTTTTAAATATTTTTAAATATTAAAAAATTTATAATTTTATTAATATCACTTTTTTAATCATTAATTAAAATTAAAAATTAAAAAAAATCAAATAAATAATAAATAATAAGATAATAATAATCTATCATTGTTTCAGAATCTTGTACGTTGGGTATAATCGAGGATGTTTAGGAGTCCATGCCACGTCCTCACTGTCGGTCGGCCACGTATTCCTTTGAAATAAAATTCATTTTTGTTTTTAATATTTATATTTATTAAGAAAAATAAGTAACTTTTGATCTGCATCTCTGCCTCTAACGTCTTTTCACATTCTATGGTGAGAAACAAGTCGTTCAGTTTTTTATTTTTTGTTTACTGTTAATTTCCTTTTAATTTTATAGTCTGTTGGAAATTGACGTTACAAACTATAGTACGAATCACTTGAAGTCTGTATTAAAGACTGATCTGACCAATGACTGCACCCTCAACACAATTTCCTGTAACAGCCTCTGGAGAATTTCTTGGGAAAGAAATGTTTTAGGAGCTCTTTGTACCGGTAGATAAAGATTAGATAGAGGATATTATCTTTTAATATTATTATTATTTTAATATTTAAAAAAATTAAATTATTTATTATATTTTATGTGAGAATTTGAGATAGGATAGATTAAGGGTATTTTTTAAGAGAAAATATACTTACAACTGTGAATTGTGTAACCGTCGCGTAATCGCTTTAAAAAAATAAACAAAACATGAGATCCACATGAAAAAAATTAATTTGTTAATAGTGGACTCCACTATTTTTCAAAACGATTACGCGGCGATTACACACTTTACGGTTATATGTATAATTACTCATTTTTTAATCGAAATGACTACTCTCAAAGAGAATTTATATTCACAAATATGTTATATTATAAAATTAAATTTAGCCTATTTTTATAAATTTAGGTTAATTTATAAGTTTTCTTTCATAAAATTTCTTTATAATTCTTACACTTCTCTTCTGAAAATCTTGGAGTTGGAGACAAAATTTGAAGCATAATAATAATAATAAATAAATAAATAAATAAAAGAAGAGAGAAAAATAGGGATAATATTTCCTTAATTTAAGGCATAGATAAGGCATGGACAGTGTGAATTCGGGAAGGTTTGGATTCGAAAAACATTTTAACTCATTTTATCTTATTTAATTACAATAATTTTTTCAAATTTCAATATAAAATATAATAAATAATTTAATTTTTTTAAATTTTAAAATAATAATAATATTAAAAAATTATATTCAAATCATATTTTATTCAACTTTTAACTTTTATTTCATATCAACTCACTATTCAAATCTCGATAAATGTAGTTATAGTCGAAGTCAACCAAAGACAACAAACAAGACTTTTTTTAGCGTTGTCAATAAATATGCACGTACATTTAAAATCATCTACATATTCCAAAAGTTTAGTTGTGTATACTTTATAAAATTATACAGTTTACTTCGTTTTTGCTCTCTCGTGACATTAATCCTATGTCTAAGCATAAACATTATGAAAATTGACATTTAATTTAGCAACATATTTCAATAATGAGAGAAATATTTAAGTACAGTAAGGTATACTTTATACATTCCTTTCTCCTGCTTTAAATTCTTCATATCTTAAGTAAGAACTTCCAACTACTCTCTTTCCACTTTGCCTGAGCAAACGCTATTGAAACACACTAATGTCCAGGTGTACCTTGGACGAGGAAAACTACAACATAGCAGTTCATAAACTTCTTGCTTGTCGCCTTGTGGATCAATATCTTGTGCCCAGCAGTACAAACAAGTGTCATGCAATCTCAACTTACACTTGAAAGCTTGAATCAATTATAAAATGTGTAACTCTAGTATATATTTTTTTTTTTAAAAAGTAAAAATTATTATTAAAAAATTAATTTTTTATATAGATCACTAAGTTATCAACTTTTTTAAAAAAAATTGTACGAAACTTATACACCTTAAGACTGCAAATATCATTTCTATTTTGTATGCTTAAAAGATAATTTAAACTAAATCATGGGCTTGCTTTTGAAAGCAAGATTTTTTTTTTTTTGATAACTGAGAGTGTTCGGGCCAATTTGTGTACATCTCGACTAATCCTATGGGACCCTAAAGTTAACGATCAAGTAAACCTCCAATAGCCCTAAGGAGACTTGAATTGGTAACCATTGAGGAGCAAATCCAAAGCCGGACCAGTTGAGCTACCACTCAGGATTTTGAAAGCAAGATAACGTCCTTGAATTTGATTTTGTTGCATTAAGTGGGAGAGGTGCTAAGTTTTGGCGCAAATTTGAACAGAAAGAATGGCAAGGAATGAATATGTGCAAGGATTATAATGACTTGGGGGTAAGTGCATGGTAACTACCTGACACATCTATAAAAAGTGTAGGCTGCTGTTTGCTTTTTGAATGTAGACAAAAAATAAATGAAATGGAGACAGTCAACCAAATTAACTGTTATGTTTTCTTTCCAGTAAAACCATTGACAGCAACAGAAAAAGAAGCTTCGTATCAATCAGACAATCACTAACACCTTTTCCCTTTTTTTTTTTTTTTTTTTTGGTGGCTAGTAAGGACTATCCATCACATCTCTAATGCTTTCCTTAAGAATAACACAAATCCGAGTCTCCTTTAACAGAAAACAATGGTTCGTTAGATATCCAATAAAGTTGGTGCTTCTTTAATCAACACTGGGCCATTACTTGATCCTGCATACACACAAAATATGCCTTTTTCTGTTAGCTTTTAAAATCCCCAATTGGCTTAAGTTTGTAAGACATCAGCACAATTTTTTTTTTTTTTTTTTTTTTTGCAATGGGTGTCCGGGACAAAAACTCGCCTAATCTCGAGAGTGCACAGACTTTCGGTAAAGAGTTTCTCGTAAGTGCACTTCTAGTAATTCAAGTAGAAATTCTCCCGTCCAATGGACTCAAAGAAGAGTAAATGTGGGATTTTGAACCCAGAACATCCAATTTTCTATAGCTCATCCCAGGACCAGTAGGACACCCGTTGAAGTTGGCATCAGTATAAGTTATTAACATAAAAACAGAAAACATTATATTATGATAAGCAGCTTAGGTTTGAGCATACCGGTTAAATTCCAGGAGTGACGACCACGTTAATTAGACTTGGCAATGGAAGGGATTGTGAGCCACAAACTTCTGGAGTTAGTGATTGAAAAAAAGAACACCCAATTATTTATGTACCTGTTGTGACAAGGATGGATATGGAGAGAATTAGATAAAGGAAGCTGCTACGTCGTCCACAGATGAAGGCCACCAAAGAGAGTAAATGTGTTTTTTTTTTTTTTTGCTTTTTTTTCATACATTTTTTTTTTATATATATTTTTTAAAATTCACAATATCATTTAAAAATGATTCCTTAATCACTAAGTAAAAAAAAAAAAAAAAAGAAGGAATCGGTGGCTGCTTTCGGTGGCCTTCATCTGTGGATTAAGCATTTTCGTTACGAGGAAGAAGAAGTACAGCCAGCCCAAGTATAGGAAAAGAAAGAAGGGACCAACCTTCTTTTGGATTTTGGAGAGCAGTGTGTTTCTATCACCACCATCAAGTTTGAGTTCTCTGCAGCACATGTACCTGGCAAGAGATCTTAACTAAAAGCTCTGGAAGAAACAAGAAATGACTTCCAACGTTTTCTCAGGAACCTACTATTTGGTGTAGGAGTTGACTCCACAGTTCACAGCTTTAATTGGGTAAAAAGTGAGAATTACTTCTAGCTTCTGACAAACATTTATCAACCTTGTCTCTCCTGAAAGGAAGACCGTAAACTATCCAAACTAGGTATATGGTACAACTGAATTGAAAATTTGACCTCTAACTTTTGTGAGCAAAATTTAAACCTGATCGGAAGGATGAACCAAGGCAAATACCTGATTGATGAGGAGGCAAATTGGTGTTGGAATATCTCAGAAACTTGTATTTTGATCTCAGCATTACGTATTTGTGGTAAGTCCTGTAATACAGTTTGATAAGTGTAAATCATGTAATACAGTCAATTCAAATTTTATTTGATTAAATAGAATCACATTAATGCGAGTAGCTGATAAAAATCTTTTTGCGGTAATTTAAACTACCTTGAACATCATCTAATCCTTCTCCAATTGTTTCTAGTTGAGCATACTGGAATGTGATTTCCAGCCCTCAAAAGAAATTGAGATCAGTGTATCCGTTCATATATGGCAACAACTCTTCTACCTCAATCCTGGCATTGGAACAACTCATGCTTTTCTTGATTCGGCTCCGGTTTAAAGATTCAACCTCCACCAAGAATATGCCATAAACTGGCCTATGATCTGAGAACCTTGACTCCCCTCGAACATATGATAATTGATGGAGGCCTCTGCCATGCCATAATATACGATCACACCTTCACATACAAACAACCAGATTAGATTGTATATTCTGATTTTCTACATTCCACTGTTCCATTTATATGATAAGTATACACTGCCTTATGACAGTATATTTTGCAATAGTCACCATGCGGGAGTTCTTCGCTTCTCCTTTGGGTGCCTATCATCCCCTGCATATCTATCAGAATTATTTGAATACTTGTAGGTAGGAGGAAAGTATATTTTTCCTTCATTCCATCCCTCAAAGACATGCCCACGTCTCTGTTCTATACGCAACTGAAAATATCATCGAATATCAGAATGAGCAGTTTGGAAATGGTTCACAATAAATACACTCTGATACATTAGAAATAACCACATAAATAGTAAATAAATATCCATACTACATCTAGGGTTGTAAGCATGCCTGGTCATTTTCGAGCAATGCCCTCCAATCATGCATCTCAACAAGAGCCTTTGCAGATCGGTAAGATAGAGCAATACGATAGTTCAAATCCCCTAGCCAGATAATTCGACTGCACCAAGGCAATTAAATTTAACATCAAAAGCAATGAGAAAGTTTCTTTCAGAACATTATAGATAAGATAAGGAACATAAGAGCCAATTGAAATTTATTGAATATAGCCTTACTCGTGCTCTAGAATTGTTTGAGGGGAACCTGAGTCCCCCGTGCCATGAACCCTAGGAAACCTTGTCTTCCGAAGAATCTCCATGACATCAGAGTTTCTCCTTAGCTCATCACCATCCTTTTGCCCAGAGGTCAAATGGCTACATACGAAGCAAAAGCTTGTTTGGTGGAAAGACATGCTAATAGAAATTGAACCCTGGAAAACCCAAGAAAATGAGAATGCCGCCATTACCTGGTTCATGATATTTTTGCTCTCAAATTCAAGAAAATTGCCACAAAGAAAAGTATACCTTGTTTCCAAGATAGCCCATCAATCCTCTTCCCACACAGGACACTTTCATGTTGCGAACCTCATCCCTTAGATCACGCTTTACCCAAACTGTTAGAAATATCCCAACCATTTGCTTACTGGCAATCAAGCAGTACCTTGAGTGGCCTGGCTGTCTATCTCTATCCTCCAAGGACAAAGGCCCACTGTAGGATACTGGTGAATACTGTGTTGCCTCTGGAGAATCCCCTGGCCCATTCTCATCATCAGAAGAGCCATATCTGAAATTGAGGTCATAGTCACTTGGCCTGTTCCCAAGAATAATCCGGTCACAAATGCTATACCGCCGATCAAGTCGGGGCTGTGGCATTGCCATGTCATGGCCCAATCTCATGCTTCGACTCAAGGACTGGAATGATCGCCTATGGAAAAGTGAGGAATTCTTCTGCCTTGTTGATCCTTCAAAGTCGGCATCTAATTCAACAACAGGATCAGGGATTGGTGAAGGTGTGTGGCATCCACCACTAGTTCCCGGAAGACTGTTCAAGGTCTTCCTGATAAGAGCTAGCCATTTTCTAGCGGGCCAATTATCTTCTGTGCCTAACACATTGCCAGCATTCAAAGGAACAATTTCTTGAAATCTGGGAGCCAAAGGGATCAAAGAAGGCTTCAGAATACCAGAAAAGTTGCTCTACTAAAACAAATGAGAGAAAACAACGTTTGATTGACAGGGGATACCCAAGAACGTAAATGTCAGCAGGAGGAGAGGTATGAAGCCAATCTTCAAGACTCAAATTATTAGGAGGAGATTTTCCAGCGACATTCCATGTAGCTACAAAAAGCCTATAAATCAAACGGAAAAGGAACTCAAATAAAACCACCCCTTGATGGGATACATTAATCAGTACAAGGCAATGAGTAACAATAGAGCATACCTGTAATTATGCACATCTGTAACTTGTGAGGCGTCCAGATCGATCTTACCTCGCCGGATACAATCAGAGTTCCGTCTGAATGATCTCTCTGCATTTTTTTATGGGGTTTTAGAAGGTTTAGTCAAAAAATAATTGGGAGCAAGAAATAATGAGCTTCTTAAAACATAATTGCGTCTTCTAACTACATGTTAGCTATATTTTCTGTCGTGTTTGAGAATACTGTGGTCCGAAGCAATACATAGGTGTCTGATACTGAACCTGTTTTGCTTTTCTTGATTGTGCATGCCTCCCTCTCTGAACAGTTGTTCTTCCTCCACTCTTCATCACCAGCTGAAAAAGAAAAACCAAAAAGTTATTAAAGCTGTGCTCTTTTCCACTGAATGCATCAACATTATACATTTAAGCACCATTAAAAAACAAATACATTTTAGTTGCAAACAAAAATAATCGAACTTGAAAGATAGGAAGAAAACAGAGAACAGATCTTAAGCTGCTAATAGAATTTGCAGACCCCCTTACATCCCCAAAAATACAATTGTTGTACGAAACATTGATACAGAGGAAGAATAATGCTAAGTGCGTTCAGGGTCTAGAAGGACCTTAAAGCAGGTAAATTATTGCTGAGAAAATCCTTTTTTTTTTTTTTTTTTTCCCGTTGATATAAAAGTTAAGACTACCATCTCCAGAGCCCTAAATCGAATCCAAATCGTGCTGTAATCGACAAAAAATTATCGGCCATTATTACCTTCATATACGATATCGTCTGCGTGAAAGTCCTCAGCTTTGCTCTTGATATTGAACCACTTCTTGACCAATGTCCTCGGCCATGAAAGCTTCACCAAGTATACAGAGTCAGCAATCTCACAACCCAAAAATTGAGAAGAAAAAAAGTACACATTGTGAGAAGCAGTGGCAGTTTTCAAACCTTGCTTTTCTTGGAACTCCCATCTCTCATTGTCGCACAAACTTCATATAGCTATCAAGATTTATAATAACTAACTTTAATTCGTTCTTCAAGAATTATTTGGAAAGACTGACTGGGAAAAAATGAACAAAAACTATATAGAAAAATCAAATCTAGGAACCAAAAAAACTCCCCAGAAACTAGGTTGTTAATCTCTCTAGAATAAACCAATTAATGAGAGAAAAACCTCTAATTTATGCCAAAAAAAGGGGAGAAACTACTGATTTGCAAGAGAGTATAACAGAACAAAAGGGCAGGCAATACTTTTGTTTCCTCAGGCATTGAAGAGAAGAAAAATTTGAGGGAACAAGGAAAATCCCAGTTTCTCAGCATTTTTTATGCTGGACTTACAAACACTTGATAAAACCCAAAAATACTGAGATCAATAGCTTCCGTTTCACTTTATTTTCAGGGTTGAGTCGAGAGAAAACAGAGGAATTCTTAAAGGGAACCAAGGAGGGAGAGAGAGAGAGAGAGAAGGAGGGAGGGAGAAGGACAGAGCCCCTGAATGCGTAGAAGTAAGACTATGAGATTCTGAGGATAAAACAAGACAATGTCGAGGAGAGAGAGAGAGAGAGAGAGAGAGAGAGAGAGAGAGGGAGTGAGTTTTGCTCTGTGCAAAAAAAGAAAAAAAAACCTCGTTGTGGGTACAGAGCAAAGTATCGAATTTGAAGAGAGAATAAAGTGTTCGGAGGAGGGGGAGCTCGGCTCTCTCTCTCTCTCTCTCTCGGCTTTTTACCCAAATCCAAGGCCGACCCAAAACCATGGGACTTGGAGAGAGGAGGCTTTTGGATTTGGTCAGTTGGTCACCCAACCACTCTCGTCTCTCACTCACCCAGCCAAGACATGCACTACCCGGATCCCCTTCCTTCTCTCTTTCTCTCTCTAATTTCTTCCCATGGTCAGCAAAGTTAGGTCCGATCCAATACCCAAGCAATGGCAATACCACAATTAGTTTTTTCTATTTGGTCTTCAATGAGGGGAAGGAAAGCAGTTAAAACAAGACAAAAGATAAAGGGCATGTATGGAGAGTGTCTGTTTGCCTTTCTCTGCTGCTTCTTTAATTGGATTTCATCTTTAATGAAGGGTGAAAAATATTCAAATACATACAGAAATTTGTAACACTAATCTCCCTTTTTTTTTTTTATTATATTTTGTTTTTCTTATTACGTAGAAGCTTATGCCTTATGGGGACTATGTCCAGCTAACTTGTTTACTTTCTTTTAGGCCTCGTTTAGCTACGCAGTTCAAATAAAATGTTTTGTTGAAAGTTTAAAAAAATATTATTAGAATATAATTTTTTAATATAATTTTTATTTTAGAAATTGAAAAAGTTGAATTATTTATTATATTTTGTGTTGAAGTTTGAGAAAGTTGTAATAATGAGATGAGATGAGATGAGATGAGATGTTTTGTATATCAAAACCGAGCCAGGTCTTCTTGTTTGCTTAGTTGAATCTGAAGGAATGTTTGGAAGAAATAATTTCTAAAGGTCAAGCTTGTGTTCCTCCAATGTGGGTTTTTGGGCTATGGGAATATCTATAGGTTTACAGGGCCTGATTGATGGAATTTTAAATGGAAAAAGGGGTCTATGTCTACCACAAAGGTACCTCATTGGTGTTGGGAACATTTGAAGCATTTTTGTGTCTAAACTCTAAAAGCAATGCATCCCCTGAAAACCTTCATTTTTTAGTGTTTTGGGTATTAAAAATACGTTGGTTGCCAAAGCAACTTTGAGGAGGCTCTTTTGACTCAACATAGACTTATATGTCTATGAGGACCAAGGCAATTGTCTCAATTCTCGGGCTTTATTTTGATTTTTGACTAATTGCATTTGTTATATGTGAGTTCTATGCTTTGCGACTGCCCTTCCGAGGAAACAAACAATGAGTTTGCACGAATGTAGGATCTTGTTAGGCTGTTTAGATTCCTTAACCCTAGTTCAACTCACTCACCACCCCCACCGCCCAATAAATCTCCTAGGGTTTAGTGTAACTATCTTTAGTTTAATACCTAGCTAGGACAAATTAATTTCTTGATTTAAGTTCTGCAAACCTGATTTCTTAGATTGACTAATCTTAATACACATGCTACATGTGGGAGACCGTGTCTATTAATCGAAGGGAACTCTACATTCAATTAGCCTATTAGTTTATGTAGAGTGATTAATTAAACTCTTGGGGTTGACGTCCAAACACTTCTAAGACCGACCTTAATCTTGATAACGATTATAAGGAATTGCAGACAGTTTGAGTAGGAAAATATGAGATGGGAGTATGGCCTTCCTACCTAGGGAAGTGCCCATTACAGGAAATATAGATCCACTTATCTTTATCATCCAAAAAATGGTTGACTTTTTTAAAGATATGTCATCCAATTAGAGAGAGAGAGAGTTTTATGCCTCTTGATAATGCAATCTCTAGCGATGTCTATTACGCGTTCAATAACTTCAACAATCTTGCAACCATAACAAGAGCCTCGTGGAATCCAGTGGGGATACTCCGATGGTTGGTTATTTATAAAGGTTGAGGTTTTCTACTATGGCAAGACCCTTCGAGGCATGGTTCTTGGTGCTAAGTATGGTATGTTACTTTCCTGAGCATGATTCTATTGTTGATTGTGTCCTTGAGGGCAGGAGTTCAGCTCGAACTTATCCAGTGAATCTTGATCTTATAGGGATAAGGTCGGTTGAGTTTTCATGCTAAACATGATGACTTTATGGGCTTTATCTCTAGGCCTATACGGTGCATTTCGTGAAGTTTTATTCTTTTAGTCGTTTTTGGTCACGTGAATCCCTCATGGCTTCGCCATTGTCTACCAACTAACTTTTCCTTGCCAATTGAGTACTTCCTTGTAGGGGTGTAACCGGTCGAGGAGCTTCTTGAGACTTTGGCTGGGATGCACTATGAAGTGGTGCATCGATTTCGGAAAGGAAATAGAGCTGCAGATTTGCTTGCACGTTGGGGTGAATCGGGGTTGGTTTGTAGGTGGGGTGCGGACGTGAGCTTACCAGCACCTTTGCGTGGAGTACTACGTATGGATAAGTTGGGCTTGCCTAGCTATCGTAAAACGATGTGAATATGTATAGGTTCATAGTGTTTTGGTTTTTTTCAGGGTTCTATTCTGGGTTTTGGTGTTGCTGTGTTGGCAATCCCTTGGGTTTTGGTTTGTTTACATGGTTTTCTTCCGCTATAAGTGAGGGTTCTTTAATAGAAATATTGTTTTATTGACAAAAAAAGAGGTGTAACGGGTCCAGTTTGGTCCGATTTTGGATAAATTTTGGGATCGAACCGGTATACACTGATTTTGCATTTTCAAGAACCGATATCGAACCGGTTACCCTCCTAAACCAGTATTTCCAGTTTTACTGATTCTGGTCTGGTTTTCCGATTTTTAATATATATTAAATTTTTAATCTCTTATACTTATATATATAAATATTAGTAATACACTAATACTATTTAGTATATAGTAATACTATTGGTATAGTACTATTACTATATGTTAGTGATAATATAGTAATTAATATACTAATGTATATTAGTATTACTAATATATTTATCAAAATGAATATGTTGAGAATTTATTAAGCCATAAAATGTAATTAATAGATATTTTATATTTAAAACATATTATCAAATAAATGTTCATGTTTAAAATTAAAATTTTATGTTATAAATTATAATATAACATTATTTTATATTTAATTATAAATTATAAAAATTATCTATAATATAAAAAATATTATATATAATATTAAAAATTAATTAAAAATATATAAATATGCAAACCAGTCTAGTCCTAGAAAATATAAAACCAAGACCATACCGGTTTTTAAAATGGAGGAATCGGTCCAAAATGGGACCAAACCAACCGATCCGGGCCGGTTTTTCAGTTCTCCGGTTTATTTTTACAGCCTACTTCCTTGGACACATGTCCTTTTCTGTATTGTGCACAGTTTGTTTCCCTGGACGTTTTGCTTGCTCGACAGTTCGTGGAATTTGACGTTGTCTGACGGATATCATACCTGTCTCTTTGTGTAGTGCAAAATGTGGGGTTTTGTCCAGTGTGCTCTTTCTCATTTCGACACGTGGTGCCATCTTCTCAGCTCGACACCTGCTCTCTCATGTCATTTCATCTTCTCATAACATCGCTTTTCCTCTTGTTCCCTCACTTTTCTCTTTATGCTCCAAGTTATTCTCACTGCTCTCATTCTCTTTGCATTTGACTATCTCTCTCCATTTCCTATCTTCCTTCATGTTCAAGCTTTCCGCACTCCATCTTGATGGCTCCCACAAACTCTTCCCAAATGCTCTCTGTTCTTCTCGTTCGCGCCACTCACACAACGACTCTTGCGGAGTCGACTGCTCTCCCCTTGTTACTTTTGGAGCCGATGGACAGCTACCACCACCCAGGTAGAACTAGACTCTGTGAGGAAATGGTACGACATTCCTGAGATCCTTCCTGACTCACGTAGCAGCATTGCCTACTTAGTGGGGAGTTTCGAACAAGTCGAGCTCTATATCAACTTGTTCTCGATGGGCCTGAGACTCACCTTTTGTCGCCCAGTTCATGACATTTTGGATTATTTGGGAATGACTCCTTCTCAAACCTGCCCAACACTTGGAGGATCTTGTTGTCTTGTTACATTGTATAAATGCAAGCTTTTTAAGCAGCAGGGTAAGAGAACCTTGACCTTACCACACGTGAGTTTTTCCACGCTCATGGCGTGAGCAAGCATGAGAGGAACCAATGTAGTTTCTGTTTGAATCGGTTATCAGGTAAACACCTCGAGTCCAGCTACTCCCGTGTCAAAAACTAGGATCATAAATTATTTTTTGATTTTTGAGTTAGTTGGGAATTTCCTCCTTACGAGGCGGTCTGCCGTGAACTTCCCATTAGGACCTCTTGGAGTTTTGTCCTAGACGGCCGCAGCTTTGAGGTGACTGCCACCAGGGGGAGATGGCCCATCTGGATCTCATCTATGTGTGGGTTAAGGAGAACCAGGATTCTTTTTGTTTGAAGGTTGCCCTTACTGAGGAGAACATTGACTGCTTCTTGGTCATGCCTGATCAATTGCGTGTTATGGGCCATTAAGTCCTAGGCTCAACAAATCCAAGGCCCACCCACCAGCACAAGAGATCCACCCTTCCTCCCTCTGACCCTAAGGGAAAAAGACCTTGCACGGAGGGCGATCAACGATGCTACCCAACTCGCCCTGAGTGAGCCACACGGTGTTCTCATACCCTTTTGATTACCCCTTCTTTAAGAGATTGTCGCCATCTCCATTGCATGAAGATTGCCTCACGAATGTGATCAGTCAAGGGGCCCAAGACATTTCCTCGTTGTTGGATCCCAACTTTTTCGACATGTTTTTTGACATCTTCCCAAGCTCTTTCCCTGATGCGTTGTTCGAGAAGTTTGAGTAGTTTTCCTTCTCATCTTTGGCTTCCAATACCTCTGTTGGAGTATTAGAGGTTGGCATTGAAAGGTGTGCCTCGAGTATTCCTTAGGATGCTATGAAGAGTGCCTAAGTTGTCATTGATATGCCTACCCACTGGGAACGAGTTGTAACCCCTGTCGAGGAAGTTACTTTTGCTATTGATGAAACGTTTGTGGGGGTTGTGATCCCCTAGAGGATGCACCCACATCCGGCGTTGCCTTTGAAGAGGATGTATCTGCAGTTGTTGTTGGTACTGGCTCAGGCAAGACCCTAAGGGTTGGTGAGGGTGACGCCACTTCTACGGACCCTATGGAGTCTCTCCCTGTCGTGCTGTTGCCAAATAGGGGAACATCGCCCTATGTTGTGTCTCCTCTGAGGATGTCCTTACCAATGGTCCCTATCGAGCAAATGGACGCTTCTTCTCCTAAGGTAGCTCTTTAGGGGTCCGCGCCTTGTCCAGAGTATTCCAGCTCCAACTAGGTTCCACCCACTTCATTTGTTCCAAAAGTTGGCGAGTCTTCTAACCAATTTGTCGCCAGGATAGCCAGGGAACTTGGTGAGTTTCTTGCCAATGTATGCAACTTTATTACGCGCTTGTAATTTTTCTTTGACTTGTTATAACTATCATTGGCAGTTCCTTGCAAGGTCTATCTTCCCTGAATCAATGGGTCGCTCGAAGCCAGTCTGGCCTAAAGGAACAAGTGCAGTCTTCTCACTAATTCATGGAGAAGAAATGATGGGAAGAAGCTTATTCTCAACTGGGTGGCCACTCGCGTGTGTTGGATGCTAAGATCGTCGAGTAAAAGGCCGAGATATCAGACCTTTGGCATGCTTTGGCTTCGGAGTGGTCTTCATTAACATCACAATGTAAAGCCACTCCAAGTAGTAGGATTCCTTGATGAATCCTGCCATTAGCAGGCGCTCTACTTCTTGTGCTATACCCGCATATTTTTGTGTGCTGAAGTTTCTTTGCTTCTATCTCACTTTCTTGGCAGCTAGATCAACGCAAATATGGTGTTCTATTACCTTGATGTCTATTCCTGGCATGTCCAAGTACCTCCGTATGAACACGTCCATGTGCTCGATGAAGAGATGCTTCACGTTTACTCTAAGTTTTGGTGTCATATGCATTCCTATTTTGTCCATCATGTTTGGTTAGTCCAAAAACAGGGTGATTAACTCCAGTGGCTTAACAGCTTCGACTTGCCGTATGTTCTCCTCATCTCAGGTCTCTATAGCCCACTCGATAAGCTTTGGCGGTGAGGGAATCAGCTTTTCATTCGCCCTATGTTTCAAAATGGGGACCTCTGCACCTATGTTCTTCAAAGCCTGCTTGTTGTCAGGAACTCCAACTTTAAATAGTAAATTGAGTTTACTGCCCTCATCTTATGTAGGGTTGGGCGATGAATGATCGCATTATACGACAAACAAGCTTTCACCACCAAAAAGTCTGTCCTTGTAGTTGTTGCACATGGCCTAACTCCTGCTTTAATTGGTAACACTATTGTGCTAACATGCTGCACTAGTTCTCTGGAGAAACCCTTTAAGGATGTAGGTGCTAGCTGCAACCTATCTTGCTCAATTCCTATATTCCTAAGCGTGTCCCGAAACAGGATGTCTGCCGAACTCCCATTATCAATTAGAATCTTGCGTGTGCTGTAATTAGCAACTAATAGGGTTACCACAAAGGTGTCATTGTGTAGGCATAACACCCATATCAATCTTCACCATTGAAGGACATGGGAGCGAGCTTCTCAGTTTTGGTCTACTTCAGGGATCTTTCTAAAATGAAAACCTCTTCATTTTTGGCCTTCCTGGCATGGGCCTTCGTAGCGAACGATGATGCTCCAAACCATGCAAATCCTCATGTCCAATAAGTTGATGTGGTTGGGTTGGTCTACGATGGGGGGTACACCCCCTTCTGGCGCTCATTTCCGTCCTGGGGTTTTCACTTTGGTATCTCTATGCCTATCTTTCCCTGCGCTTCCTTAATACTTGTCTTTCAGGCACTGGCTTATTTTCGGTGAGCGAGGCGCTCTAACTCACCTTTCTCCCACAATACCTCTATCCTATACTTGAGGTTGCAATAATTTTAAGTGTTTAAGCGCAATAAATGTCAAATTCGTGTCTATCAGTGCTTTACCATTACCCTTGCATGCCTATGGTTCATCACCCCTGCATGTTCATGCTCAAGTGAGCTCCTCTAGAACTCAGATGGATTGTGCGAAAGCCTCTTTCCTCCTTTGGTCACCCTTTACTGCCTTTGCCCGCTTGGTTTGCCTTATTATCTGCATTGTCCACCTTCACTTTTTATAGATCAGCCAATGCCTTCATTCTGTCTTACACATTGACAAAGTCATTTGTCCTACCATGTTGGTGTCTACCTTACCAACTCCGTCAAGAAAGGGCTTTTGGACCATACCCTCACTAAAAGTGCTGCCAGAATTATCTTCTTATCTTGATCATCTGTTGTTAGATGCTCCTTGTTGAGTTGAGCAAGAGAACCTTTGGACTTTTGTCCTCCTACTGCTTCACTATGAGGAGATAGGCAACCAGTTGTCTCCTCATGCTCGCCATAAGTTACGTGAGGAGCTGCCACCCTCTCGCCACTATTTTGAGGGTTAACGGGAAAGCTTAGCATGCGATCTCTCCTAGGAACCCGTGTAAGGTCACGTGGGTTTTGAAGTTCTCCAAGTTGTCTACTGCCTTGGACCCGTTGTAAAGGTCTATTTGTAGGAGTTTAAACTTCGGCAACCTTCATCCCCCCCACTATATGGAAAGTATGTGCTATTGTGATTGAAGACGACATGATTGAAGAAAGAAAGAGAATGGTAATTCATCGATGCCAAGTCGAGGGAGAACCTTAGTCTTTTCACCTCCTTGTATTTTTCCATAAGGTCTTGTAAGCTATCCTGCATCATCTTCTTCTCTTCCTAGTCGTTCTGGGTTGTCTCTCCTTCGCTTTTGGACTACACATCCTGTTGATTGTCCTAATCTTGACCTCTACCTCCTTCAGTTCTCTCATGTTTTCATTTTAGGGCCTTGTTCTCCCTCTGCAAAGCCTCAATCTCTGCTACCTTTCCTCTATCTCTATGAACATCCTATCCACTCCATTGTTCATCTGTTTGTCCATCGTAGTTGCTTCTTGGTCACGAATTATGTGAGAGCATGTGGTAGCAAGCATCTAGACCTCTACTCACCAATAAATCAATCAATATACCACGAGAATCCCAAAGATGGTGTCAAACTGTTGATGCAATTTCTAGTGATACCTACAATGCGCTCAACCAACATGCAACCATAGCAAAAGCCTCTAGGAACCTGGTGGGGGTTGCTTCTAATGGTTAAGTCAGCGAAGAATCTACTTCTTTTAATAAAGAAAAATAATGAGTAATCGTCTCTAGAATATACCTGGTTTGCTATTTATACAGGTCGAGGTGTTCTACTATGGCATTATCCCTTTGGGGGCATGATTCTTGGTGCTCAATATGGTATGTTATCTTCCTAAGCATGATTCTGCTGTTGACAGTGTCTTTTCGGTGCGGGTATCTTGCTCGGACTTATCCTGTGTATCCTGATCTTATAGGGATATGGTTGGTTGAGTTTTCATGCTCAACATGATGTCTTTCTAGGCTTTATATCTGGGCCTGTACGGTGCATTTCATGTAGTTTTATCCTTTAGTCACCCTTGGTCATGTAAATCCCTTGTGGCTTCACCATTGTCTGCCAGTTAGTCTTTCCTCACTAATAATATATATTTGCACCCAATAGTTTCCCTACAAATTCTCATCACATGTATCGGCAGAAACTCTATTTTTTGAACTTTACCCTTTTCAAATTCGTTGCATATTTCCCTCAACGCGTTTCTATTTCCGTATCATGCACAGTTCATTTCTGGATGTTTGACCTGCTTGGCGATTCGATTGATACCTTTCCACCAACCTCATCATATAAATTGAAATTTGACGACTCGTCTGATGGACATCATACACGTCTTTTTGTGCAGCGATTACAATCTGTATTGGTTCCATTGGTGACACAAATACAAATGAGAGGTAGTCCAATTGTAGTAAATTGAAAAGATATGAAAAAAATATTAATTTAAAAAAAAAAAAGGCTTCTAAGCCTTAAAGGGAAATTGGGACTTGTTGGATTGATTGAAAAAATGAGTTGGTTAGGATGTCTTGAGGGAGAAAGTATAAGACGTATTTGGCAATACCTTAATTTTATATGAACCTTTTAACTCAAAGTTCTAGTTTTTTAGAGTATGTTGAGCTGTTTTGCCGTATAAGGGAGCAACTATTGAAATTCAAATATGTTATGATAGAAAAAATTATTACAAAACTTTTTATTTTTTATTTTTATAACAACAGATCTCATTTCATTAATTAAAGGAGGACATACAAAGTTGACTTAAAACAATAAGTCAATTACAAACGTTAGTAGTTTTTCAGTACACTTTCGTGACTGGCATGGTCTAGTCCAGACGGCAAATCTCTAAAAACCGAAGTCTAAGAGATAGCACAACTCTATCCACGACAAAGTTTGCAGTAACCAAGTAACAAAACTCCATACCCGACTAATCGGAGTATGGAGAAACCGACTAATCGGAGTATGGAGAAACCAACCCCATCATCACCGCCTAAGACGAGGGGGGACAACACCCTAAGTCCGAAGGCACAACGTTTTTGGGTTTTTGTTTTCTTGAAAATAAATTAGACATAAAATAAGTACATTGTGAGAACACTGTAAAAATGAAAAAATAGTGCACAAAAAGGTTGCAGGAGGAAAAATCGACGATTGATCTTGGGAGATCCAAAGTCGCCGGTTCGGGAGCAGCTGCACGTTGCAGAGGCAGAGAGCTCCTTGGTAGCACGTGTGCGGGCTACGCTCCACTCCGGTTGGGGCCGCATTTGGTGGTCGTGTAGATCGGTGGCTGGCCAACCATCTTGTGGGGCCCGTGTTGGTTATTGGATGCCGAAAAGTCACAAACGATGATTTTCCTTTTATTTGGCCTGAAAAAATAAATAAATAAAAAAGCCTACACAAGAAGAAAACCCGGGGGGGGGGGGGGGGAACTCCTACTCGCTCGAGCCGATTATGAAGTTTGGGGAGTTTAGAGATAAGCGAGAGGGTTTAGGGAGAGAAGGGAAATCAGCCTAAAACTTCTCATCTAATTACAAGATACAGTGTAGAAAGAGAAACAGTACAACACGTGGGTCCGCTGCAATTAACTCTAAAAAAAGTAGGTAATTGTTCCAGCTGCATTAAATGCAGTAGACATTTCTTCATTCTATTTTCTTTCTTTGACCGATTCATCTCATATTTATAGATGGTAGACGGTGGTCATACGATAAAGTTTAGCTAAAATTTATATAATTAATGTCAAAAACATGTTATATTAGATTGGCTAAGTCTTGATTAAAAAAAAAAATTTGCCTAAATATAAAATAAGATAAATTTCTACTATAATGATTAGTCAAAGATAAAGAACTAGAATTGATTTATTAAATATTAAAATATTAATTTCTCACTTTAAACAAATATTAAAATATTAGTTTCTCACTCCAAGCAAAAATACTATTTGATTTGTAATTAAGAAATTTAGATAGAAATTTAGATGACTTTAATCAAATAGTTTTTATTATTAGCATTAAATGACTTTTGAAAATATAATTTTTTTAATATTAATTTAATTAGAATATAATTATTATTAATATTAAATTGGTAAAATTAAAAAAATGTGATACAAATAAATTAAATAAAAAATTATTAATTTAATAATATTTTATTATTATATAGAGAGTGAATGGCTAATTCAATGTGAGGATTGAATTTAAATAGAATATGTAAATATAAAAAAGTGTGATATTAACTAAATTTTGAAGATGTATTTGGCCAAGTCAATGAGTTGAAATAAATTGAGATACAAATTAAAAGTTAAATTAAATATTATTATTATTTTAAAATTTGAAAAAGTTAATTGTTTATTATATTTTATGTGAAAATTTAAAAAAATTATAATGATAAGATGAGATGAGATGAAATATTTCCACTATGACCTCGTGCAACCAATGATAATTGGTCTCTATTCGACTAGCTGAATAATTTATAAAATGAATGATGCCTTCAAGTTTGGATTTTTTTTATTATTTTAATTTTTTTTTTATCAATTTTAAAGTTTAGATGAATAAACTTTTAAGTTTGGATTGTTTTTGTTGCAACCCTTTTGTAAAACTTTGTTAGCTTTATTCCTATTAATAAATATTAGTTGGCTTGCACATGAAAAATAAATTATTTTGGTTTTTTTTTATCCTATTAAATATTACTCGTAAGAATTAAATGACTAAAATTATTTTTGAAAATTTTTCTTAGCCTCCACCAAACAATGAAAAATAAATTATTTGCTTCGCAAATATTTTGAAAATGTTTTCTTGTTTTTCTCACTTTTACATCGAAACAAATGTAACCTAGTGAAAAATGAGTAAAAATAAAAATGAAGTTAATTTTCCCAATTATTGCCAAGGCTATTATTATTTGTTTATATTATTTTTAAGAAGCAATTTCAATTTCACTCCATTGTTATATAATATCTAATGGGAGTTTAATACAGATAAAATGAAGGCATTAACAACAAGTATATAACTTCAATGACCAAACTTGAACAAAAGTCTATACTACTGAAGGATTGAAGAGATGTCAATTTAAACTACAACAGTGGAGCAAATAGGCTGTTAGTAATACCAAGAAGGAAATACAACAAAAGATGGATCAAATTAATATACTACAGCAGTGCAATCAGGGAGACAAGCATGACAACATAAAAGGCTTGAAAGCTGAAATTGAAAAACTATTGGAAGAGGAGAATCTAAAATGGAAACATAGAGCAAAACAGAAATGGCTTAAAGAAGGAGATAAGAACACTAAGTACTTTCACCAGTGTGCTTCTCCAAGAAGGAAAGTCAATAAGATCAGCAACCTTATTGATGACAGAGCCACCAAACCCAAAGTCACAGTTGAGGCCCTACATTGCTCAGGGGATTGAAAAAACTTTGTTCCAAATGGATGGCTTGAGCTCACCTGGACCTGATGGTTATCCAGCAGCCTTTTATCAACAAAACTGGGAAGTGGTGGGGAGGTAGGTCAGTGAATCAGTTCTGTATGTGCTTAATTCAAAAGGCAACATGAATGTCATTAATAATACTTTTATTGCTTTAATTTAAAAAAAGAAGAACTGTTATAAAGTTTCTGATTTCAGGCCAATATCTCTTTGTAAGATATTATATAAGATTATCTCCAAAGTCATAGCAAACAGGCTCAAGAAGAATCTTCCTAACATCATTTCTCATAACCAATCAGCTTTCATTCCTGGAAGACTTATCTTGGATAATGTAATAATTGCTTTTGAGGCTTTGCATTCAATGAACTGTAAAATGGCAGGAAGAGAAGGGTATATGGCAATGAAGCTTGACATGAGCAAAGCATATGATAGGGTTAAGTGGTCTTTTCTCATAGTTGCTCTCTATAAAATGGGGTTTGATGTTGCTTGGGTAGAGTTGGTGATGAGGTGTGTGGAATCAGCGTCTTACTCCATTTTAGTTAATGGTGTCCCTCAAAGTGAATTCCCCTCAAGGGGCATTAGACAAGGTGATCCATTATCACCTTATCTCTTCGTAATGTGTGTTGAAGCTTTGAGCTCTTTGATCACTAAAGGGGTAGAGGAGGGAGGCATCACAAGAGTGCCTTTTGCAAGGGGCAGAATCAGAATTTCCCACCTGTTTTTTGCTGATGATAGTTTGTTATTTTGCAAGGCAAATGCATTAGAATGGGGTAAGCTACATAATATACTGAAAACTTATAAGGAAGCCTCAAGTCAAAGATTGAATCTTGAAAAAACTTCAATCCAGTTCAGTAGAAATACGGTTAAGGCAACACCGGATTTCATCCTTAGTATTACAAGAGTGAGATCCTCAATGGCTTATGAGAAGTATCTTGGTTTACCAACTGTTGTTGGCAAAGCAAGAGAGAAATCTTTCAGAGATATTCTGGATAGAGTCAGAATGAGGGTCAGTAGTCAAATGGTAAAATTTTTATCTCAAGCAGGGAATGAAATATTCATCAAGGCTGTTGTGCAAGCTCTCCCAACTTATTGCATGTCTGTTTTTATGCTCCCTGCCAAACTCCTTCGAAATTTAAATAGCATTATGCACAACTTTTGGTGGGGACAACATGAGGCAAAAAGAAAGATTCATTGGGTGGCTTGGAGCAAAATGGGAAGATCTAATGCTGATGGAGGTATGGGTTTTCGAGACTTGGAAGGTTTTAACCTTGCATTACTAGCAAAACAAGGCTGGAGAGTGATTCATAATCCATCTTCTCTAGTTTCACAGATTCTAAAAGTCAAGTATTTCCAAGAGACTTCTTTTCTGAATGCAAAGTTGGGTCAGAAACCATCATATATATGGAGGAGTATGCTTAAAGCAAGGAATCTGATTGAAGCTGGCTCTTATTGGAGAATTGGGACTGGTGAAGAGGTCAGAATTTGGAGAGATAAATGGTTACCTAAGACCATACCATCAGTAGTTAACAACCTAGTTTCTCAACTTGATGGCAATGCTAAAGTTCAGGAATTGATAAAGTCAAGGGAAAAGAGATGGAATATGGAGCTTGTGGAGCACATTTTTAACAAAGAAGATGCATATATCATTGCTCAAATTCCAATCAGCTCATCTACTAATCCTGACCAATTGATATGGAAAGGAACCTCTTCAGGATTTTTTTACAATCAAAAGTGCATATCATATGCATCATGAGATGAACCAAGCACTTAAAGGGCAACTCTCGAGTAGTCATAATTTCAAGGAGATTTGAAAAATTCTCTGGCATCTACAAGTCACACCAGGAGAAAAAGTTTTTTTGGTGGTGAGCCTGCTTAAATGTACTTCCAACTCAGTCAAATTTGTTTAAGAGGAAGATTGTTGATCATCCAAAGTGCTCAATATGCGAGATAGAGGAAGAGACAGTAACACATACATGCTTTATGGGGAATGTGAGTCAGCAAGAGATGTTTGGAGCCAATGTTCCAAGAGCATTTAGAAAAGCCATTTCTCCCATATGAATTTTTTGGAGATTTTTGAAGCGATTGTAGAAAGTATGAGTTCTGAGTGCATTCAGGAATTTGTTATGGTAGCAATGCAGATTTGGTGGAGGAGAAATGAGTTTATTTTTAACCAAGGGTTTAGACATCCTAATCAAGTTGTCATGGCTGCTAATTAGAACGTGAGAATGATGAAGGAATTGGAAATGCAGAAAAATGGCTCTTCAGCACATAGTAACAACAACATTATTATTTGGCAGCCACCTCCTATGTATTTTTACAAGCTTAATTGGGATGCGGCAGTAGACAAAACTAGAGTTAAAGTTGGAATTGGTATAATAGTCAGAGATTGTGAAGGAAAAATAATAGCAACAATGAGAAGAAACCAAAGCCTTCTTCCTCTTCCTTCTTTGGCTGAAGCATATGGGGCACTGCTAGCAGTGGATTTTGCACTGGACCTGGGTTTAACAAAGACTATATTTGAAGGGGATTCTCTACAAATAGTCCAAGCTTTGAAGAAAGAGGAGGATCAACTGTCTAGCTTTGGTATGTATGTCTCTGAAGCCAAGATGAAACTTAAAAATTTTGTTACTTGGAATGTCATTCATGTCAAGAGAAGTGGCAGTATGATGGCTCCTGTATTGGCACAAGATGCCTTAGTCATTTCTGATGTAATGGTTACTATGGAGGATTTTCCCCCATGTATTTCAGATCTGATTTAATGGAACAAGCTTTAATGCTTTATTTCAAAAAAAAAAAAAAGAGAGAGAAATTTGACAGTAAAATTACAATTGAAAGAAATAAAATGTGTCTTAACCAAAACATAAACCATGTGGATAATATGAAGATGGCATGAATCTTATATGTCCAAATTATCTCTATGTAGTGAGTGCTTAATTTAGTAGTTTTTGTGATTGAGGTTGCATTTAGATGTTGAACTGAGTTGAGTCTCACGTGTAAAGAGATATTGAGTTGAGATGAGTTTAGTAATTTGAGAGTTATTTGGATATTAGAAAACGTCTAATCAGTAAAATAAATTAAAAATTTCTTGATAATTCGAATGACTACACGTTAGATTATTATTTGTAGGTAGAAGTTCTAACCCCTCATCTCCCAATTTGTCCCAATTATCGGGAAATAAAATACACTATACAACGTCATAAATGTCATTATTAGACGAGATTTTTTGTTACAAAAAATTCATTTTGATCTCAAATGACCAAAATAATTATTTTTGAAAAAAAAAAAAAACATTCCTGTTATAGTGATAACTGATATATACACCACTCAAGAGGATGTGGAATATCTATAAGTTATAACTGATATATACAGCACTCAAGGATGTGGGATATCTGTAAGTTATAACCTAAGGATTTTCTTTGCAACAACTAGAAAATGCACTCTTGTTTACAATAATGGCATGAGGAAATTATGATTACCCCATCCCTTTTGTACATCACCTGTACCTTGTCCTCTAGTAAACTGCCACATGGAATTCAATATACAAGTTGACTAATGGCACTTTTATATTTGGAATTTTGCTACACACTCCACACATCACACACCACACTCCACTTTTATATTCAAATTTTTTATTTATTATTCATATAATAAATATTTAATAAAAGAAAAAAATAATAAAAATTAAAATTAATGTGGAGTGTGGAGTGTTAGGAGGTTGTGAAGATTTATTGTTATATTTGTGCTTGTACAATCCTTTATTTTTGTACGTGATTTTTACCTTATTCACTTATAAACTGCCACATGGACTTCACTATATATATTGCAATACAATTTTCATTTGCTCCCAAAAATAGATATGCTGGTATATCTCGCCTTCGGGACACCTATGATCGCCGCGCATCGTGCTATAAAAGTCCTCAGAGGCCAATCTTCCGGCTTTTGGAAGAATATCGTCCTACGAGTGGCGGGTGAGTCTAACGCGTGACCTAAGCTTTGTGTGGGATCCACACGCTGCCGCGCCATAGTGTTCTTTTCTATTGTCATGCTTAGGAGTAGTGATTTTAAAACTTGCAAATCCGATCAACTTTCTCTAATTCCCAATAGTGGCGGGTCTACACGTGACTTCACAGCCATTGACGTTTGTTCGCCGGTATGTCACTTCGCCGGTATGTCAAACCATCTATTGGTTGCTATTTTTTCTATGTTATTGCTTCTCCAAACCAAAGATCATGAGGAAGAGGAAGAGGAAGTGAGAGCTTCCTTCAACCAAACTGGACCAACAAAGTGCAATACAAAACCATCTACTGTGGCTTTTGATCGTAGTATCACAGTCTTGATTTTCGGACTGCAACAAAACCACTTCAGGCGGCTTTTCCGAGTAATGCTATATATCATACTCTCATTCTATTTTGATCATATTAAGTAGTATGTGGCATATTCATCACCATTAGATCATAATAAAGAAGCATGTAATAAATGATCATTTAATAGTGATAAATATGTCACATATTACTTAATGAGATGAAAGTGGAATGGTATTATAATTTATAGAATTTTCAATTAGATAATTTGGGATATTTTTAAGACCTCTCATCGTTCTGACTCTTGGTTGTGGGTCATTAAGCATGCATGGGTTTGTGGTCCATCTTCCATAATTCTGGAATCAGCAAATTATAATAAATAGAGGAAGATGACACAAATGGGACCCATTATACATATATGATACATTAAAAAAGATACACATAAGATGGCCATGTAAACGAACAGAAACGTGTCCCTGTCAATTTACATGGGCATATTAGATCGGGGTTGCTAAATAAATGATGAGTACATCCTTACAAGAAAACATTTTATTTGTAGTTAGTACGTAATTTCTTCTTAAAATAACTATTACTTTTTAAAATAAGTATATTCTCGTCATAAATAATCTGATTACGGTAGAGAGCTAATGGTCAAAAAGTTCTTATCCAAGACAGTCGAGATGGGTTAGAAAAATTGACTTCTAAATAATGGTAAAGTCAGATGCAAGTTTTGGAGTTAGAAAAATGAGATATAATGATTGGCTGATCTTTAATAGGAAATGTTTGTAACATGATATTTTAGGGTTCCTTCTTCCTTCATTATATGATATTGTCATAAAAGAGAAATGATAGTTACAGTCGTGAGTGTATAAGCGTCGTACAATCACTTTGAAAAAGATGAATAAATCTAGAACTCACATGAAAAAAAATTAATTTTTTAATAGTAGGTCAAACTTTTTTTCAAAACGACTGCACATCATTTGTGTACTCTACAACTGCATGTAGTATTACTCGTCATAAAATCTTTTACTTCCGTTTGCAAACAATTCGGGCTTTCTCCTCCTTGCCTTGTTGACATCCAGCCTTCTTATTGATCTTCTTTAAAGACTTCAGTCCATCTTGCTATTTTAAGGCGTTTGAGTGCATGAATTTTATGTGTTTTTGTAAAATCTAAACATCAATGTGCAATGACAATGTGAAAAAGAGTATGCATCTTCAGTCACATTTGTCCAAATATAGCTTGAAATTATTGAATAGAAATAACTCACTAATCTTCTAATCTATCCATCCTTGTTAGCTTTAAATATAGTTGGAGTATATAGGCTTGTAATTTATGTTAAGTTAGGAATCATTTTTATTTCTATTTGAAAATTTTCTACGAAAATAAATCTATAAATTGACATGACTTCATATAATAAGTTAGATCTATTTTACAATAAAAATAGTTTACAATCTATCATACAACATCAATTCACCTCATATTGTAGATTTACATTTATAAAAAAAATTCGTGATTAAAGCATTTATCTTTTTATTCATAATAGTGTTGCCACATCATCAAGGGACGCAACACTTGTATCATTAAAGAGATACAACTATATTGAGTAATTATCAAAAGAGATAAATATATTATACATGGGAGACACATCAAAATTCTTAAAATAAGATAATAGTTTTGACTTCGGCTGCATATAGTCACTTTTTTTTGTGTATTTCACTGATGTGATTGGTCAAAATAATTATTTTATATTAAAATAAAGTGACGCAATCAATCACATTAATACAGTATATAAAGAATACGTAAAAGTGACTACACATAAAATTTTTATAATTTTATTCATTTCACACTTCTACTTATATAAGAGGGAGCACAATAAAATACTCTTTTAAGAAGTTTAAAATTGCTTTTTTAAAATACCAATTTTTATCCTTTGGGTTTATACTTTTTTAAAATTGCTACCTCTGGTTTAAGAAGTTTAAAATTAAAACCTATAATTATGGTCAAGTTTCAAAATGATCCCTCTATATAGTACTCTCTTATTTTTTAAGAGTAATATTAAATACAATTATAAATTGTATAAGCGTTACGTGTTTTTTTTATAAAAAAGAATAAAGTTTATCATTAAAAAATTAATTTTTTTATATAAATTTTATATTTATTCATTTTTTAAAAATAAATATATAATATTTACAACTACAAACATTATTTCCCATTCTCTAAATTAAGAAAACTGATGTTACTGTTACCCACCACGTCATAATGAATCGAATTAGTATTTCAGAACTCTTTTTAAAAACAAAATGCACACTCAGCATGCCACGTCAGCATAAATATTAGAAAAAAACAAAAAAAGAGTCATCCAGTCGCATTGCCTTTGGTTGTGTGCGGACTTTTGACGCTCCCTCTGTATCCCTAAAAATTTGTGCAAGCTTTGCATAGATGACATGGTTGGATGTTTACAGGTGGAGGGGAATCCCACAAAGCCTGGAACTGTGCAGATATGACAGACATTTGCAAAACGCTTTTTCAGCATGGGGACCCGGAAATTCCATTTCTTCACCTCTTTTTCTCTTTGTTTCTTCCTTTGCTCCTTCATTTCCAGCAGGATTTTTGTCTTTGCAGCGACCCCACTACTGTTCCTCGCTTCATTTCTTTCCCTCTAATTTATAATTTCTGTTTTAGTTTCTATAATATTGAATAATTAAGACTGCATGTGTTTCTTCCTTTCTAATCCTACTTGAAAGAAAGATAGTCAATAGTTTTTTTCCTTTCTTTTTCCATGGAAAAATGCATTAACCTCCTTTAGTAGGACGTGCATGCATTTCACATAAATTATGTAACTTTTAATAATATATATATATATAAAATAATTAGCCACGTGAATTTTAAAAAAATAAATTTATAAATTAATATAATTTGATGTGATACGTTAAATTGTAAAGTTTTTTTTATTATAAAGTATATCTAATGTATCAAGTGAAATCACGGTAGTTTGTGAATTTATTTTTTTAAAAACTTTTTATAGATATAACTTCTCATTTAAAAAAAATATGGAAATTAGTGCAATGATATAATTCATAGATTCGTGAATATTAACTGAAAAGAATGGATCAATTTAGGACACCTTTCAACAAAAAAAAAAAATAAATAAATAAAAAAAGAAAAAAGAATTCAACATTAGTGTATGAGTTTTTACTTTTTTACAAATTACGACTATAGTTATTAAAGATGCTGATGCAATATATGTACATCACGTGTTGTGTTTTGATTGGTTGCCATGTGACAATTTTGACATTAAACAAATTAATAAAAGATAGATGGGGGATCAAATGGTAAAAATTCACATATTCAAAAAATAAATTTATAAAAAGGAAAAAATCTCCCAGCCGGTCGGTGAAAATCCAAATTTAAAACTAACCAATAAAACTTTGCCACATAGGACGTGCATCAAACCCCCATTTACACCCATATTGCATTTCCTACTTCATTTTTTATCGAAATAATCTTGGGAGAAGCCACTCTTTAACTACATCCATTGCACACATGATGTGACATCATCCAAACCACACATCTCCCACGAGCTGATGGATAAGAGATGGAGAGCGAGAGAGAGATGGAGGGCGAGACAGGAGACCGAGAGAGAGGTGGAGGGCTTGACTGGCTTGGAGGTGTTCGGGGAGGAGTCACGATGGTCAGAGGAGGTGCTTAGTGAGGCTAGAACCAATGCACGCTGGCGATAAGGCCGTTGGTGGCCCCGAAATGGGTTCACCCATTTCAGTTGGGTTATCACAGGAGAGAGATAGAGCTGCGCGTGGGGGAGATTGGTGGTGGCTGGCTTGGTTGCCGGTGTGAGGAAGAGTCGCCAGTGGTGGCGGTGAGGCTGGACGGCGCACGGCGGCGTCGGGCTGGGCTGAACCCCATCGCCTGCAACTCCCCCCCCTCTCTCTCTCTCTCTAAAATGCGCTCTCCTCTATCTCAAATACACTCTCCTTACTCTTCTCTGGCCGAACAACAAATTGGTACATTTGGGAATAAAATAAACAAATAAAGTTTCATGGATGAGTAGCAAATTAAATACTGGGCGTTGAGATGTTCTGGAGCCACTCTAAGAGCTTCTTGGAGTTTTCAAACTATGTCTTAATGGCTAATTTGGAGGGGTCTGTTTTTTTTTTAATTGCTATCCGATCTTTAAAAGCCAGTATTAGCTTTTAAAATTTTTTTGTTCATGAGAATTTTATTGACTGAGGCATATTATGATCAATATACGTGTTTGGGTGGCTAGAAATATAGGAGCATGGTTGGAAACTTGGACTGGTCAGGAAAGAAGACTTTATATTCTTAACGATTCTAGATCTTCTCGACATACTTGAAACAAAACTTCAAATTCAAAGGAAAAAGTTAAAGCGTATTTTAGAGAGAGAGAGAGAGGAAGGGGGGTGGTTTGCAGGCTATGTGTGGGGGGAGGGAGAAAGAGAGAAAATGGGAGAAGAAATTAAAAATGAAGGAAATCTACTGCATGGGGGTGTAAATGAGGGTTTGCTGCACGTCCTACATGGCAGAATCTTATTGGTTGGTGATAAATTGGGGTTTTCACCGGACCAGCTTAGAGCTTTTGCCTTATAAAAAACAAAATAGATGGAATGATTTGCAAACATGCAAAAATCAAGGAGTTCCACTTCTAACTGGTTGGATTGATGTTGGGCATTTAATAGCCCTCAATCAAAATATGACACGTAAGAAGTTTTATATTACACATTAAAATTGGTATCATCTGATTACATCAAGAAAAATTAATTCCTATCAATGTGAGAAGTCAGAACATAGAACTTCATCTTCTTCTTCAAACCAGTCTGTCGCTGCACCAAATCTAGACCACCACCGCACCAAACCAGGTTCGTCGCCTCCATAATCGGAAAATGCAGTCGCACCACCAAGCTTCGTCACACCCACGAAGCTCTTTCTCCCCCATGAAGCTCTATCGCCCATGAGCTCAGTCGTCCACCAAACCAAAACCCATTTGAGAAAAAAATACCTGTTGGTGCAGAGCTTTCTAGCACAGAAACTGCCTAAGCACAGTAAAATTCACAAAGCTCTGTCACCCATGAGCATTCTTAGCTAACTCTCCTCCACCCATTCTTATCCTTCTGCGAGTGAGAGCAATCCCAAGGAATAGGACCACTGCCATGAATCGCAACACTTTCCATTTTATGCCATTTCAAGCTTCTTTTTTTTAATGAAAGCCCAATAAATAGACTGAAGCAAAGCACAATAACAAAAAATATTCGCTCGTTCAAGGAGAAGATGACCATGTAGAGAGCGTTCTAGAGGTCCTCGATGACCTTGGCAGAGGCTTCTTGGGAGTCGAGCCCTTGGGACTCATAGTGGGATACGAGTTCTTGTGGGGTAGGCAGCTTTCTCTTCTGGTTGGCTGCATCTTTGCCCTGTGGAGGTGAGGAGGAGGAGGAGCTTTGAGAGAAGGCCATTGGGGTCGGTGGTTGTTCCATTTTGTGATAAAAGCGAAGCCAAAGAAAAAAAATTGAAAGAG
Source organism: Juglans mandshurica (assembly GCA_022457165.1). Taxonomy (NCBI): domain Eukaryota; kingdom Viridiplantae; phylum Streptophyta; class Magnoliopsida; order Fagales; family Juglandaceae; genus Juglans; species Juglans mandshurica. The sequence goes on from CM039631.1 coordinate 13,933,229, forward strand.
AGAGGGGTTCGGTTGCCATTTCACAGTAGAGACGAGGGAGCTTTTTTCACAGCATTATCAGCTGTAGGCAGGCTCATTAGATGTGAAATAGAAGAGCCTACGTGGCAAACATTTATTAGAGGGCTGTTATTAGAGGGATAACAGACCAATCAGTAGAAAGATATTCTCAAAATCAAGATCTGATTTTATAATTAACCTAAAACAGAAAAGTGGCTTTAGTTGCTTGATGTATTTAGCTATATATAGTCCGTAGACTAGCACTGCCAAGTCGTAGTAATTCAATTTTTCATACTAATTGTTGCTAAAGCCAGAAACTTGCAATATGATTAAATTTTCATGGGACATTTGTAGCAGTTGCATGTGAAAGCAAGAGATTTTAATGGTCCTATCTTCTAATAGGAATTTGAGCCAATCATGTGCAAGAAAAATGATTTTTCATAAGAATCTTAATACGTCGAATTCATGGCATAATTTGATTTATAAGATTTAAATTATAAAAGTTATTTTTTAAATAAAATTATGCCACGTTCAAATTGAATTATTTGAACAACATTTTCTTTTAAAAAGTTATATTTACAAGCTGGTATTTAAGATACATGACCCTACATACTATTAACATAGTAATATCTAATTTGTAACGGAATTCATTACTCAAATCATTGTGTTAGCGTGTTGGAGAGAGTGTTCACCACACCTACTTGCAAGTTGAAGGATTATTTCTTTTTAACAAATTAATGCAGTTTATTATTTTCTTTATAATGACTTCATTAAAACAAAGAAAAACAAAAAATAAAAATAAAAAATAAAACTACAAAGGTGGATCCATCATTCCCTAGGAGTGTAAATTTAAAATGGAAAACCGGCCGGGACAGAACAGAACCTATAGGTACTTTTGAATCGGTCCCAGACCGGATGATTCCTGTATTATGAAAATCGGCTGAATCTGGTCTGATTTAAGTTCCATAGTTTCCGGGACCGAACCGGTTGGAAAAAATATATATATAAATTAATTTTATATATTATACAAAATCTTTTATATATATAAGTTTTATATATAATATATAATTATATATAAAATATATAATTATATATCATATATGAAATAATTTCATATTATAATTTATAACATAAAATGTTAATCTTAAATATGAACATTTGTAATTTGTTTCATATTATTATAGTATGATACTATGATATAAATTAGTATTATATTATGATATTATTGGCATAATATTATAATTTATAGTAGTAACACTATAATACTATGATATATTAATATATAATATATATGATAAAAGTTATAGCATAATATATGTATAATAATATAGTTAACTTAATATTTTAGTATTAATTTCACTATTAAATTTTAAAAAAACCGAAAAATCGGACCGGACCGGAAACTAATAAAACCAGAGGTATCAGTTTAGGAGGGTAAACGGTGCGTAATCGATTTTGAAAAATGTAAAACCAGTACAAACCGGTTCGATCCTAAATTTTGTCTAAAACCAGACCGGTTACACCCCTAATTCCAATGCCTGATGGGGTGTACGAGGGTGGATGGGAGGGTAAATCAAGCAATCCCTTTTGCGGGCCTTCCTCACGCAAGGAGCTGGGTTGTTAGAATTTATATAAATATACACAGCGAAAGAAATACCTTAAGGATAATCTATGTAGTTATTCTACAAGTGAATCTAGTGTTCAAACCTTTGATTTCGCTTTCACCTGGTGTGTTAGTGTGCTACGTACATAAATTTAGAGACACACTCAATATGCCTACGACTTAAAGTATTTTTACTCACATAATAGTGAGACTCCCAAATATCAAGATGATCTAATCCTCGCATGGTAACCATCCCAATAAGGGACGTAGTAGGGGCACGCCAACTAGGGGCCCTGCTTTATTACATGGGTGGATCTGCATCACTCTCAGAACGGAAATACTAATGTGAGGACACAAGCATCAATGGAAATACGACAACGACAATATTTTAGTCTGCTAATTTTGATATCGATTAGAATGTGGATGGACAATACAGTTCAGAATCATTTAAGAAATGTCCTCAAAGAAACTGATTTTCGCAGTTAAGGGTTCTACTTTGCCAACTTTTGCAAGGACTTGAGCTTTGGTAAGTAATTAAATTAAAGAAAGGAGACAGAAAATCCAAGTGGGAATGAGGGCTGGGACCTTGGTCTGTGTTTTCTCAGGCAAACGTGACTGCTTTTGAGGACACAAGCATCAATCTAAATTCTATAAAGCCAAGTGTTAGAAGGTAGCCAGCCAGCCAGCCCCAAAGAAATGTGAAGGCTTTGGCTCGCCTTCCTAAAATTATTACACCAAATAACGAGAGCCTTGTCATTTTCTTCTTCTTTTATTTGGGATTGCTGGTGTCATACCAACCTACTATGATTGTTTCTGTTGGAAAGGTATTTTTTTTCTTTCTTCTTTCTACGTTAAAGCAACACACACACACACACACACATATATATATATATATATATATATATATAAACGAGTATTTGCGACGAATTATTTATGAAGAAAATTATTATTTACAACAAAAACAGACTCATTTTAATAGGAAATAATCATTTTCGCAGGAAATAACTTACCACAAATAAACAGTTTTCTTGTAATATTAAGTTATAATTAAAGTCTTATTTCTTTTTATAATTGACATAACATTAAATTAAAAATAAAATGACTACAAAATATTTATTACAAGAGTCGTTGATAGATAAGATAGAAAAAATGCAGCAAATCTAGTCCCTCTTCCTTTCATAGTTAGAAGAGGTTTGCATGTAGTCAAACTAGTGGACAATTCACTTGTAGCTTGGGACCGTATCTACTATCTAGAAAGGGGACATTTTAGTCGGATATTTCAATGTTATCAATAGAGCTCTCCATGTGCATTTCCTTTTGAACTTTAATTAAGGAAAATGTATAATATAGTTGAACATTTAGGATCAAAGAATCGAGAACCTAGATCTATGGTAGTTCACCAAGGAAATTGGAGGCAGTGCCGGCGCATGAGACTCACTTGCTAGTAGAAATGGTACAAGATGAAGTAGATCATATGAAAGATTTGATTTGGGAAGTCAATCCATACTATGCGTGTGCCATTTATAGGCCCAAATAAACATTAGCTTAGGCGCGCGGTGCATGAGTTTCACATATATGTTGGTGTTTTGACAGTGCTTCTAGATGTGTATTGAAGATCAACAAACAATGAACACAGTGGTCCTGTAATAGTGGTGTAGTAGTTGTTGAGACATCTCCAACTAAAACACCCATTGCCATGCAACTGAAGATAAGAAGCATCAAAGCCAAGATAATGATAAAGATGATCAAGATAATGATAAAGAAGAACTTGTAGTTGATAAAGTAACATCGTATTTATCTTGTATTGTATTTATCTTAATGTGTCTCACAAGGTAGGGCGCGTGATATCCTCATGTAAACTATTCTATTATAAATGAAACACAATGTGATGCTCCCCGACCCCCACTTTTGATTTGATTGAAATCCATGGAGTCAGGATGTCTATCATACGGGTCACACGGCCACTTGCAATCGTGCAAACGTGAGTGCTTATATGCTTAGCATCCAAGTGTATAAAGAAATCCGTAGTGGAAATATAAAGGACATGAATAATAACCATGCAGATGCATAAGTACGAGAGCAAATTACAGTAAAACATCAAGCCCAATATCATAAAACATCCATAAGTCACCCCGTCTCCACATCACGAAGTTACTACAACCATACAGTTGTCCACTCTAATAACATACTGAGCATCCAATGCTCAAACAATAAAACATAGTTCCTTAGTCGGAGACCCTAGGTACTCCGACCACCTTAAAAACCAAACTTAAAAAGAAAAAAAAAATAGTTTTCATTTTAACCTGTGCACCACGGCCTCCACTAAAATAATTGCACACACACCCTGGCTCCCTTCACTATATCGCGAATAACGACCGTGCATGTGAGTTTTTATCAAGAGCTACTTTGGCTTCACTATCCATTCGTCACCACAAGCGCTATATAGTCTTTGCCAATCGAGAAACAACAACTCAACTCGAGAGCAATAGTCAAGGGATAGCTTAATTAAGGTCCTCCAATATTATTATATTTTAATCTAAGTCCATGCTGAAATGTAAAATGAAAGCTTTGAATGAGAAGAGAATATGGAGATTAAACCTTTAAGAGACACCTTGCAGTGGGATCGACTCAAGGAGGGAAGATGGTGGTTGGGTTTGGCAAAGTCGTCGATAGCACTAGGGACTAGGGTTGAAAACCGACCATTTTGGCACGGTTTTTGGACAAAACCAACGCCGACTGATGTGTGAAAAAGGGGTGGAGCAATTGTAATACCCTGTCCCTGAAGGTCTGGAGAGTTAACTCTTATTACCTGATAATCAACTCCAACATTGCTAATATACTTCCAAAAGCTCCAAATCAAACGTAAACACTTCAAATTTAATTAACCACACAAACTCATATGTCAAATCATCAATACCGTAACCACAAGAAAATATCAACTTCTCTACGTGTCACTTAACTCACATTTCAACAATATAATTAACAAAAATCACTAATACTCATCGAACACTTTCTATCCCTAATCCATTGTTCTTAAATCGTCTCACCCAATGCTTCATAGTATTGATCCTCAGCTGAAAAATCCAAAATCATATGAAAATATTGTGAAGATAAAGGGGGTGAGTTATCAACAACTCAGTAAGCAGAGAACATATGTTAGTATGTAAACATGAGCATTTTCACAGAGTTCAGAATGCAGAAACAAAACATTTCAGTTTTCAATATGCATATCTCAAAAATACATATTATCAGAAATCCAGAGTGATATTTCAAACATTTCATATTTAGAAAATAACTTTTCATATTCAAAGACTCCTTTGGCACAACATGACTGAACATCTTCATCTTATCATATCATATCAGAACAGATGCCATGTTTAACCTCCGTGGTAGGGTTGTGCATTCTGCGGAAAGCCAAGCAGAACATAAATCACCATGAATATCAAAGCGATTGCACTCAGAACAGAAATCCACTATTATATCCCGTGGTATGGCCATAGGTCACTATTGTATCCCGTGACAGGGCCAGAAGTCACTATTATATCCCGTGACAGGGGCAGAGGTCACTATTGTATTCCGTGACATGACCAGAGGTCACTATTATATCCCGTGACTGGGCCAGAGGTCACTATTGTATCCCGTGACAAGGCCATAGGTCATTATTGTATCTCGTGACTGGGCCATAGGTCACTATTATATCCCGTGACTGGGCCAGAGGTCACTATTGTATCCCGTGACAGGGCCAGAGGTCACTATTATATCCCGTGGCAGAGCCACATATCAGAGCAAAAAGAATCAGAATTAGAGACAGAACAGAATCAGATTCAGAGTCAGAATAGAATCAGAACGTTATGCCAAAGGTTTTTCAGGTCCCCAATCATTCCATGACAGAGTACTTAACAAATTCAGATTATTTCACATTTTTCAAAAACAGATTCAGAATATCTTCACGTCACATGCAAAATTTATTAAATTTTCATATTCGCTCATTTTTTTCAGTTCAATAACAGAATGCCAAAAATAAGCTTATGTCTACACTAGTCATGGCAGAAAAAAATACCTTATGTTTATACAGAATTTCATGCATATGCAAAACACATATCTGAGGTTGTTTTCATATTTCTTTTCAAAACAAACATGCGTATTTTGAAAATCAACCTCGTTTCATTTTCTTTTTATGTAAAGTCTAGCGTAGAAACTCCGCTTACCTGGACTTCTTAGTTTTTCAGAATTTTCCTAAAAAATATCGAGTCTATTATAAATCGTCAACTATAAAAACAATCACGTAATTTCTGTAAGTTTCCAATCAATCACGTATTTCGATATTTAAGTCTAACGTCATCACTTTGGTACCTCAAGAACACCAATATTCAAAATATATCATCACTTTCTAAAATCATCAATATTCACAATAACCAACGTCAAACTCAAAACACCAATATTTAAACCCGAACAGCCAACAAATCTCACAGTATAAACCAATCACACAAACAACTCCATCATCCAATCCAACCGACCCCCTTACTCCTCAGACTCAGTCCGGCACAACCAACCAATTCACAGTAAAATGAGTTAGTGCAAATATACATTTAAATCACGAAAGTTCTTTGGGAAAATACTTACAGCGCTTTATTATAATTTTCGAAGGATCACAGAGCTGCAAGAAGTGGTAACACAGCTACAGAACAGTGCAAAATGCATTGTGGCTGTGGGTCTAAAAAACTCACTTTTGAACGGGGATAAACTAAGACCCGAGATGGATAGGGAAGGGCTTAGGGATGTCGGTGAAGTCATGGTGGTGGTGGTTGGCCGTGGGTGGCGACGTAGAGGGTGGTTGAAGGCTAAAATGCCCAAATCGAAAATATTGATGAATGTGCTTCATCGGTGGCAGATCGGGGCTGAGGATGGGTGTATTAGATTGCTAGGAGGTCGATGATGAAGTGGTAAAGAAATGGTGGCCGGAGGTGGCGCGACGGCGACGTTGGAGCGAAGAGAAGGTTGTGGCTTCAAGTCGTGCTTGGGGGGGACTCACGGCGGTGCGAAAGGGGCTGGGATTGAAGGGGGTGGTCGCCGGCTAGTCGGGAAGGGAAGGAGAGGGGCAGTGTCGGTCATGGCAGCACGAGGCGGTGGGTTGGGTGGAGAAGAAGAAAACGCACGGGGGAGAGGGGAGAGGAGAGAGAGAGAGAGGAGAAAAGAAATGGGGGGAAAAGAAAAGAGGAAGAAAGAAAAAGAGGAAATGAAAAAAGTGAGGAAAAGAAATGAGGTTCAATCCTCACATCTTGGGTCACAAAAATGATCCAACGAAAAAGATTTCAAAACAACAAGTTAAATAAAATAGTTTAAACGTAGCAATTAAATGAAAATAAAATAATTAAGCCCAACAATAAACTAATTTAAAATAAAGAGAAATTTAAATGCATAACAATAATTAATATTAATAAAACATATCAAATTTAATATCTTAACTTAAAAAGTCATAAAATAAATCTAACGAAAGATCCGATAAATTTTAAACAAGAGAACCAATATTTAAATTAATAAAAAAATAATCATTCAATTAAAATACACTAAAATACGGGGTGTTACAGCAACTGACCGTAATCGGTCGATGGAGAGTGGTAAAACCGGCCGGCATAGTTTCGGCCGATTGCCGTCAATTCATCGGCATGAATATCGGTTCCAACACTCAACAATACAGATTCAACAACAAACATCAACTATACAGATCCAAAGAATAAGCATCAAGTTGATTTCATCAACTATCCCATGAGAGAGAGAGAGAGAGACGAAGACCTGAGAGGCTGAGACAGAGGCTCTAAGAGCCCGAGAGGGAGAGGGAGATGGCATCACCACATCGGTGAGGAGATGGCATCGCCGCATCGGAGAGGGAGTTGGCATCGCCGCATCGGAGAGGGAGGCTGGGGGTGGCTGCCGCTGGGGAGAATTTGAGTGAGGGAAAAAACTTTCGAAATGAAGAATGGGAAGAAGGCTCGTAGGGGTCTTTTACCCTAATTCAAAATGGCACCGTTGCATTTTTATTTTTTTTTACAACCTGCATCCCCAAAACGACGTCGTTTCACTTATTTGAGTGAAACAACATAGTTTCTTATACGTATATTTGAAAAAAAAAAAAAGAGATAGTTGATGTATTGGACTTGGTCTCTTGTTCCTAACAAACTCTCGATAAACATTGTTGGTTGCAAATTAGTTTTCTGGATCAAAAAGTGGATGCCTTCATTGACTGATATAAGGCTTACCCTGTTGTTAAACGCTAACATCAGCAACATGGGAGTCGATCATGGTGAGACCTTCAGTCCTGTTGACAACAAGCCATATTTTCAAACTGGGTGATTCACCAACGTTAAAAATGCTTTCTTACACAGTGTGCTATATGAAGATGTTTTTATGGTCAAACCTTTGAGCGTCAACCACCCATATTTTATTAGAATTGTGTGGACCTTATTATTCTCTTATTCTATGTTAATGATATTGTTGCTACAAGACCAAGCTCAAACTTACTTTTCAACTCATTAGCTTTCTATAATGTGGCTTTGCCCTGAAGGATTTAGGACCACTTCATTTGTTTATGTCCATCAAAACTCCTTCGAACTATGCTAGACTCTTCCTTTCCCAATGACGCCACATCAAGGACATCCTCAAGAAAACCATTATGCATGAAGCAAAGACTATCTCCTTCTCTCATATCATCTCATCATTACAAATTTCTAAAATTTTCACACAAAATAATATAAACTCAACTTTTTCAATTTTCAAAACAATAATAATATTAAAAAATAATATTCTAACAATATTTTATTCAACTTTCAACTTTCACTTCAGCTCATCTCATCTCTACTCAATATCCAAACTACACCTTATCGCAACATTGTGGGTCATTGCAGTACCTCTCATTGACTCGACCGAACATAATGTTTGCTATAGGCAAAGTCTTCTAGTTTCTTGATTCCCCACCCCAACTATTGGAGTGTAGTAAAGAGAATACTTTGGTACCTCAAGAACACCATTCACCACTGCTTGGTACTCTAGCGTGACTCAATTTTCTCATTACAAGCTTTCTCCAATGTGGACTGGACTTTTGATGATTGGCAATCAAACAACGGCTATTGCATCTTCCTTGGAAAGAATCTTGTCTCATGGAGATTTATGAAGTAAAGAACAGTCTATCGGTTGAGTACCGAGCTATTGCTCACACTGCTGCAGAAATCTTTTGGATTCAGTCCATGTTTAGCGAGCTGTATTTACCCCTTCCACATCCACCAATGATGTGGTGCAACAATATCGGCGCGACCTACTTGTATACAACCCCGTTGTTTCACGAAAGAACTAAACATATCGAACTCGGGGTGCACTTATCAGAGATTTGGTTGCCTCAAAGTCCCTAAGTGTTCAATTCGTCTCATCAAAAGACCAGGTGGCATACACTTTCACTAAGTTGATTCCTATAACTTTTTTACACTCCTACTTGATAGTCGCAATGTTCTTGGATTTCCTTTGGGATTGCAGGGGCATGTTGAGACATCTACAACCAAAACACCTAATAAGGGTCATCATCATGCAACTGAAGATAAGAAGCATCAACACCAAGATAATGATAAAGATGATAAAGATAATGATAAGGAAGAACCTGCATATGTGATAAAAGTAACATTGTATTTATCTTGTATTGCGATTATCTTAACAAATCTCATAAGTGTGATGACTCTTATGTAACCATTTCTATTATAAATGAAACATAAGATCCCAAAACATGAATAGGAAGCCAAATCCAAGATAATGATAAAGATGATCAATATAAGGATAAGGAAGAACCTGCAGATGTGATAAAGAAACATGGTATTTATCTTGTATTATATTTAACTTAATCTATCTCATAAGTGTGATTATCCTCATGTAACCATTTCTATTATAAATGAAATATAAGATCCCAAAACATGAATATGAATCCAAATTCAATTCACCTATGATAACAGTTATGGACAAGAACTTGTAAGAAGAATGGAGAGGGGGACTTCTCCTCCCATCAAAATAAGGGAGGACATGTATAGATTTTAAATAGGAGAAAAAAATTATAGAGAGAGATGGGAAGGTGTGAAACTATGCTGGTTCCATGTTAATTAACGTTTAATCATAATATTATTGTTGGGATAAATATACCCGAAATGCGAGCAAAGAACTAGGGGGTCGACAAGAATCTGCCAGCCCATCTGTTGGGCTAGAGGTCCCTGCCCACGACCAAGGCTGACCCACCAAGGTAAAGGTCTGGATCGATTGTTAAGGTATGCCTGCTGCTTCACACTCCTGGACCATTAACAATCAAGAAGCGACTGCAATGTGGGAGCAAATAGAAGACGAGATAGAGAGGAGGTTCAGACAGATGGACGAAATGCTAGAGAGAGTAACATTGGAGATGGAAGCCTTGCAAAGGGAAAACAAGGGCTTGAAATGATGGAATGCGAGACTTGAGAAGAGAATAGAGACGAGAGCTATCCCAAACTATGAAGAAGAAAAAAAGAGGTTGGCGAACCAAAAAGAAGAGTGGGTTGAAGAGCTTTATAGAGTACTGAGGGTGTAAAGGACCACTATAAGGACACCGATTGGAGAGACCCTATTCGCAATGACTTATGGGTGCGAGGTTATGATATTGGTGGATATTGGCATGCCCAGTTGTAGGATCCAATACTACTATGAGCAATCAAATGATGCAGGCCTAGAGGGAAACCTCAACCTACTGGAAGAAAGGAGATAGGATGTAGACATAAGAGCGGCAACATACATAAGAAGGATGGAGCAACATTTTAACAAAATGGTCAAACAAAGGTTGTTCAAAGTCGGGGACCTCGTACTAAGAGAGGTGGGAATGATGCCCAAACGGTAGGAGGAGAACAAGCTCAGGCTCAACTGGGAAGGACCCTACCTAGTGATCGCCAATGAGAGGCCAGGCTCATACCAACTAGAGGATTTGAAAGAAAAAGAACAAAATAAGGCTGTCGTGACCTTGGAACACAGAGCATTTAATGAAGTATTTTGTTTAAGAGTCGACCCACATCCTAGTCAGATAATAAAATCCTAGTTTTGTAAACCCAAGACACCCTTTTTTTGTGATTGTGAAATAATGTAGCTTTGAGCAAAGATGATAGCGCCTTTCCTGTTGATTCCACCCAGTGCTCATTGCCGACACTCACCTAAAGCTGGCCGAGTGTTCATTGGTGACCCTCGCCTAACCAGCCCCAGCGCCAAGGAGCAACTGAGTGCACGTTGCTGACACTCGCCCGAAGCTGGCCGAGTGCTCATTGCTGAGACTAAACGACTACCCTAGTGCCAAGCAGCGGTCGAGCACCTCTCCGTTGATTCCGGTTGAATGGTTATGGTTGACACTCGCATGAGCACTCCACTGTTAATGTAGAATACATTGAATACAAAGGAAGCAATGAAGGGGATAATAATTCACACGACCAGTAAAGGAAAATGAGGAGACGTAAAAGGAATTATAAAAATATAGTGTCTATAGAGTTATATTAAAAAAATAAACAAATGCACAGAACAAATTCAGATCTAGGCAGCTGGGCCGAAAGTTGGAGAATCTAGAGGCAGCTGATTTAATTTGTCATCATGTTCGCGTGAATGGAGTTTAGGAATTGAACGAAATGAGGCCTGGGTAAAGGGACTTTAAACTCAGGGTCCTCAGGTCTTTCTTAGGAGGAGCTAATAACAGCCTTCTCAACATTCGTAGCCTAAGACGAAAGCCAGCCTTGCATGCCCGATCTCGAACCCCTGTGCCAACAGCAAGTTATGGAGAAAGGCAGAAAATGTTCTCCTGGGAGGGCCTAAGTTCAATCTCTAACTCATCGACATGTTCTTGGGATTTGGTGAGGTTTTTCATAACAGTTTTGGTCACTCGACCAAGTTGGCCTATCATGTGCACCAAAATGGTCCCTAACAGTTCTGTAATTGGCCTTTGCCATCTCCCACTCCCTACGAGTGGTGTCAAGGTCGTTCTAGTGGTAGTAGCGGGAACTCTTGCCCTAAGCAATTGTCGCTGTGTACTCAAGGCATCGCGCCCTCGCCCGTTCTAGGTCCACCTCAAACTTGTCACCATGCTCTCGCTCTGCGTTCAAAACCTTCTCCAAAAGTGCAGCTTTATAAATCATCTCTTGCTCACGTCTTTGAGACTGGACCAACTCACCCCAGATTTCCTCTAAGCAAGTATGGTTTGAGGCCAGCACATGCTGGAGGCTAGAAATCTCTACCTGCAAGTCAGCAATATCAGCTTCCTAAGCACACGAATGACAACCTAGCTGGGAGTATGCCTCCTCCCACTTGTCCTTCTCCTCCATCGCCACCAAAATGGCATGGTGAGCCCTCTTCATGAAGGAATGCAAGGATCATACATGCTCCTCCAAACTAGAACGGCGATAGGCGACCGAACTTGCCAATAATGTATCCCCTATGAAATGGGACGACTAGTCAGTCAACAGCGTAAAGAAAGAAACATTATAGACAAGGGAAAGAAGTATGTACCAAGGAAAGGAAATGCTTGAGCTCATGGAAATCTAGTCAGAGAGAGGATCGAAAGAATTGGCCGCTTTTGAAGTGGATGTAGAAGGTAGCTCCATCAGGTACAACTTAGTTCAACGGAGGGCTTGGCAGAGGAGGCAGCCCCTCATGTGCATCCAAGATTAGCAGATAGGCCACAAACTCGTCCCCCACACAGCCATCACCGCCCTGCGACCCATTGCTTGACATGAAGTTAGAGACAGAAACCCCTTACGAGGGAGGGGATGAACGCGCCTCAACTGCAAGGGGAATCCCAGGTGAATGTGCTTGAACGGGCAAAGGTGGAATAGAAGCCGCTCAAGTAGATGGCAGGGACTTGGTCGGTGATTCAATACGTGCAGACAAGACATCAAGGGCAACAGAAGCATACTTTGCCTCGCAAACCTCCAATACTTCTGTAAACTCACTAGACACTTATGAGAGGAGGGTCAGGGAAGACTTTTGAAGCAGCATAAAAAAGGGAGATGTCAAGTACCAAGTTCATATCCTCTCACTCGAGATGTGCCGACAAGGATGGTTGGGCTCCCCTTTGGTCATGAGGTGGAGGGGCAACGGGCAATTTGATGTGCATGGAACCTGCCCCAGGGCTGGGGTGTATGCTCGTCGTATGGCTTTTTGTTGTATTGGACATGACGATCAATTTTGTGATAATTTTGTGAAAATGCTATTAACAAATACTCAAAACATTACAGGCGAAAATTGTGAAAAATGATCAGTCAGCTTAGTTTTCCATTGAGGAGCTCGTGCTTAATTAATACCTTTGCTACGATATTATATTAATTAATCACTGATTCTTTTAAATATTTAGATTTATAGGAAGGGATAAGTTAAATATTTTAATTAATATATTTGTGCATGCAGTTATGGCCTTGAGAATCATCATTTTAGCAAGTGTGCATAATAATTGTCTAGCTAGCCACATGAACTTGGTTTTGAATCCATACACGTTTCAGTCTTAGAATAAATTTAAGGAACAAGCAATGCCAATTAAATCATTAATCCCTAAGAACATTGAAATGGTCGTATGATCCCCTTCTTGGGACACTAAACACTTCTCAGAAATTAATTTTGCTTATAATATTGTTTTAACGACACCATATATAAATGAGTAATGCTACATATAGTCGTGGAATGCGTAAATACCATGTAGTCACTTTGAAAAAGAGTGGGGTTCACTATTAAAAAATTAATTTCTTTTCATGTAGGTCTCATATTTATTCACTTTTTTCAAAGCGACTGCACGGCGTTTACACGCTCACGACTGCAAGTATCATTTCTCTATATAAATATTATGTGCTCATTAAAAAAAAACTATATAAATATATAGTGTGAGTATATTTAATTATTTTCTGAATATTATGTGAGGATATATATGTAAGTGTACGTATGTGCGAATATTACTCTGACCCATTTTTGGGGTCTTTTTTTTTGTGTTTTGAAGAAAAAACATAAAAAAAATGGTTAGCTAGCTTTTATAGTTTGCAGACTGAAAACATGGCAGCTGGATGGTGTTGCTAATGCTAGCTAGCTAGACTTTGGGGATAGTACATGGTAAATTATATATACATGCTTATTACCAGTTCAAGCATTTAAAATCATAAAAGACTTTTAACTAGTTTGAGTCAATACTGAAAAATGACTGGCGGGAATTGGTATCATACATTTAATATTGCTGACCAAATAAAGCTGCAGGGTGCAAACAATTCCTTTCCATAGGTCCTCACAGTATCATGAATTATTCTGACACTGCCGCGCACGCTTGAAATAGCACAAGGCCATACATGCATGACTACCATTTTTTTTTTTCGTAATTTTAATTCTTGTTTGCTACGAGTTGCAGAATCACAGATTCGTGAGAAAAAATAGGAAAGAGCCTTAAAGATCCCCTGAACAGACACTTGGCAAAAATAATATCCCATGAAGATATGGCGCCCCTACCTTTGGGTCCAGACTAGATCCTGTTCCTTCCCCGAATTAACTGGGAGATGGTAAAAGGGTTCAAAAGTCTGTAATTTAAATGCAAACAGCAAGGTTCTGGCCCCCCCACCCAGCAAGCAAGGCGAATAATGCTCTCAACTCTCAAGAGATGGGGCCCTGTATCTTGAAGACCTATATATATATGTGTATATATGTATATCTGAAGAAGGTGTTCATAGTACGGCGAAACATAATCATGGAGTAGCTAATGATTTTGGTATATTAAAGCATTCAATTGTCTTCCTTTCTTTTCATTTTATAAGCAAACATCAATTTATTATAAAAACAGGTTGATGCCATAAATAGCAAAGCTTTGAGCCTCTACTTCTTGCCTCTGTTGAGTAGGTAACTAAGCATTCAATTGAGAAGTAGAAGATGGGTGATGTCACAATTAGCCAAGGAGTCCTAAAAGCCTCTGCTTGCATGGTGTTGCTTGTTCAACTAGGTGTGTCAGAAAACAGACTGAATCACACTCAGAAAGGAGGCAATCCAGGCAAGGGTTTTGTGGCCTGAAAATAGATAAACCAAACCATTCTCTCCATACTCAGAGCAGGCAGGCATTCCTGAGTTGGTTTTTGTACATAGATAAACCAAACCTCCCTCGCTCAGTCCTCGCACATGACACAGTCTGACTGACTGAGTGACTGCAAAATGTGATCAGTGATATCATTGTTTGCGTAGGGTGACCATAACTTGGCATCTCCACGTGCATTTCCTTTGTAGTCAACCCCTCGTTTTTTTCGCAGCTTTTTTTCAGAACGAAAGATTAAGCGATCGGTATCGTAGGATGTCATGTATTGGTTTCTATGCGTCAGCACGATTGGAGTAACTTTTGGATTTTTGTGGTTTATCTTTATATGTGGCTAACAGTTTGCCGTGAAGTACTTCGCATCAACAGCCCACGAGAGCTGCTGAGGTTAGAGGAGCTTTATACAAAGGATAAGGAAACGCAAAAGAAGTTCAAGGTTTGTCTCGTGCATGGCTTGAGGTATATGATAGATGGGTTAATTTAACGGCTAATGTGAACAGATATTAAGCCATAAATTAAAAGAAACTTTGGTCCCGTGACAGTTATGTCTATATCTACCAATATATAGAATGCCAGTACATATATTTGGCTTTTGTCCTAAGAGCCTTTAATACTCAAAAGATCCATTTATATTTGCATTGCTGGTAGCAGAATCACAACACAAATTATGATGAATATGACTTCTTCCTGAGAAGGAACATAGATTTAAATGTCTAAAGATTAAGCTACGTTTGGAACATGAGGCAGTTGAACTCGATCATCTGACTTGTCAAATTTAAGCTTAGCCCAACATCCAAACACACAACTCTAAACATCACTCAACTCAATATTTGTTTGCACGTGCGACCTACAATCTTTTTCAACTCAATATCTCTTTACAAGCGAGACCCACAATCTTTTTCAATTTCTCATAAATACATATAAATTCATCTTAACATCCAAACACATATAAACTCATCTTAGGTGGCCCTCACAAGACTCACTACCATATCAACTCACTACTATTCATAAAGAACTTAACTCATCTTATATTAACTCAATATTCAAACTCAACTTAAAAATAAATAATTAAATCAAATGTCATAACCAGCTAGCCTGTTATGAAGCCCAAACCGTTTTAGGCCCAAGCCCAATTGAAAAAGATTAAAAAAAAAAAAAAAAAAAAAGGGCCGCAACGGCGTTGACTTGTCCAATATCATGAAAGTTTTAAATTGAAAAGTTTTGTGTTTAAGTAATGTTTAAGGATAAAATGATGAAAATTTTTAAAAATTTTCAGAATTTTAAGATAGTTTCGTGTTAACTTTAACCATGCAAGGGGATTTCTGCTAGGGCTTCCTTGGGTTGGGTTTACATGGACTTCTCATGGGCCTTGGTTAGGAAGACACTTGGGCTTGTCCATCCAGCTTTCATGGATCGGGCATCCTATTGGGCTTTGAATGGGTTGTTCAGTGTTCACTACCTCATCTAATCTAGGCCAATAGCAACTTGAATGCAACTTCTAATTCCACACTACTGACTAGGAATTCTCCAAACCATCACATCTCTAAAATCATGACTCCAATTTCCATATTGATCACTACCTTATACTCTAATTATCACATTTATATTTTCTCACATTACTTATTTCTCTTGATCCATCGTTATATTAAAACAAGACTATGTTGAACCTCTTAACTATCTTCTATAAATAGAAATACTAAAACGAGGGAAATACTAACATTCCTAAAGAAGAATATCTTTATACTTCTGGGATGAGCAGTGTAAGTGGTACAATGCGTTAACTTTGTGAAATTTGGGTTGTTACCTGAAGAGGTCTCACTATTGAGCCCCGCAAAGTGAGACGAAGATAAAGGATCTTCTTCACACTACAAGAAAAATGACTATATGTGATGGATTATAAGCGATGAAAATGACTATTTGCGACTAAAACATACTTATTTTAACAGAAAATAATCATTTTCGCAGAAAATAACTTACCACATTTGAGCAATTTTCTTATAGTGTCATTTCAGTTGTAATAATTCATGAGTAGCTAGAGCATCCACTTGCCACTTAAAAATATAAGGTGTTTTAATTTGATCATTTCACTCTTAAAATGATTAGTATAATTATTTCTCGAAATAGAATGGTAAAACTAATTTCATATTTTACACAAAATAGATACTAATCTATTTCAAATTAAACCGAAATGACCATATTCAAAGAAGAAAAAGGGGTCTTCGCTCTTAGAATGATGGATGCAAAATGTGGCGAATATAATCAATAATAATAATGATATTTGTGGCCAGTTATTTCTTGAAAAAATAACTATTTCTTACTAAAATGAGTAAGTTTTCTTCACAAATAATCATTTTTGTTACAAATAATCAATCACAAATACTCGTTTTTCTTGTAATATTAAATGCAGAATATTTAATTTTAAAGGCCTCATATGTGGACACATGCACATTAATTAGACCAAGACTCACTTTATTATCATATTCAAATAACGAGTAATGGAATACTATATATATAGTATAGTGTGGAGAGAGAAGCAGAAGATTTTAAAGGCCTATGTATGGACGCACATTTAGACCAATTAAGAAACTAATGATCACATACCACCAAGGTGGTAATCCAGTTGGCAAAAATTAGGGGATCGTTATTCCCTCCCTTGCTTGAGGTAGCTTGTTCGAAACAGCTTGCCTTGTGAATTAAAGTTGCCTTGTGAATTAAAGTCTTGGGGGTATTTGCATACTAGTACCTTGATGGGGTTGTGGTGACGAACTAGTTGTTCCACTCAGAGTCGGTAGCTATGACTTAAATCGAACATGCCATAGTGAGTACGGGTCTTTATGAACACATCCAGAGAGGTAAGCTATATTAGCCGCCCCTCCCCACTCTTTTGCAGAAAAAAAAGAAGCTGATCACATTGTTATCGTATTCACATCATTAATTTTATATCACAAAAAGTACCATGATCGAGTGATCCAAGTACTATATATGATAAATACATTCAAAGCGATGGCCTGGCCGGGGTTCACACGATTGCCTGAGTTTAGATATATCTAAGAAAGCAAAACCATTTATGAAAAGGAATTCGGAAACTTCTTGTAATATATACTTGCATACGTACGTGGTGGTCATGAGTACGTACAGGGTCAGTTTGAGAGAGAGAGAGAGAGACCTGGTGGGATTGAACAGCAGTATCGTTGCATTATTTGAAGGGGTCGACGAACATGGCTGCATTTTCAATGTATCTACGTGTACTCCTTTTGCCTGCTAGGATAAATTGATATTTTATTTTCATATTTTTTTATTATCTTAAAACATTTTTAAAAAATATTAAAAAAAATATTAAAAAATTAATAGTCACTTCTTTAATTATTAAGTAAAGAAAAAAATTAAAAAAAAAATACATGAGGTATCGAAATGAGGGGACAAGTAGAGTGAGCAAAGTAGCATTTTTCACAAAAAAATCACAACCTCTATGATATAATAAACAACAGTTGACAGGTAGTACTATACATTTATGGAAAGAGTAATGCTACATACAATCGTGGAATGCGCAAACGCCGTACAATCGCTTTGAAAAAGAGTGGGGTCTACTATTAAAAAATTAATTTCTTTTCATGTGGGAATTTCATATTTATTCACTTTTTTCAAAGTGACTGCACGGCACTTACACACTCACGACTGCAAGTATAATTTCTCTTATGGAAAAAATATGGACCCTAGAGAGACTCTTTTATCTTCATCAGGATCAATTATACCGAGTAAGGCCCATATAGGAGGCCCAATGGGTTAAAAGGCCGCGGGCATACCATACACTCGCCACCATGAGATCGCACCACCTAATGGGATTAATATGGCCACCGTCGCCAATCAAAGATATCTACTCCTAAGGAAACAACGAGGTATTTGCAATATTTGCCCTCGATATGTTAATAATTTCCTTCTTAAAGCAAATCCTGAGAATTTGATAATCGAGTCCCTGAGATTTCGTAAAAGGATTGAACTATCCTTATCAGCAATAATCCACATCTATATAAAGGGCCAACGTTAGCAGTCCAAGGTAACTTTTTGATCCCTTATTGCATGGTAACATGTATACATTTCTAACTTAGGAATTGGAGGTGTACTAGGCACACCGAACCACCCTCTTTTCTTGTCACAAGTTGGCGGTTAAAATCAGTCATGGTGAAACACGTCCAAAATAGTGGCACCACTTGTGGGATCTGTGCAAAATTCCTAGAGACATCTCAAAGTGATTTTCACATGCATGTTGTGACACACTCCCACCGTGACCAGGAAACCACTTCAACAAATATGGAAGCACAACTTTTGGAGATGGAGGAACAGTTGAGGAAGATGGGTGTAGCAATGGAGGATCTCCAGTGAGAAAATGAGAGCCTTAGACGGAAAGAACAAGACTATAGCAAGGATGTCGCGCCAAACCACAGCAAACAACTAGAGGGAGACGCACATAGTGCAGGTGGAATGAATATAGAGGAGGCAAAAAGAAAAAGCTGCACAACGAATTGTGCAGTCTTGTTGATAAGTATGAGGAGATGGCCAAAAAGATGGGGGCTCATCCTCGGTCGATCAACTGCTCAACCGCACAGATTTACCCTATAGCATGGAGGTGATGGTCGTGCCACTCTCGTCAAAGTTCAAGGTCTCGTAGCTATACAACGGGTCCCGAGATCCAATAGATCACATAGAATACTTTAAAGTACACATGACCCTTCATGGATTCCCTAGAGAGATAGCATGTCAAGCTTTCCCACTGACGTTTAAAGACGAGGCGAGAGGTTGGTTCGGAGCGTTGCTACCAGGGTCGATTGATAGTTTCGAAGAATTGGTCAAGCAATTACTGATGCAATTAATGGCTAGCAGGAGGCGAAGACGACCCGCAGCATACCTCCTGACCATCAAGCAGAAAGATGAAGAGAGCTTGAAGGCATACTTGTAACGCCCGTCCTTGTGGTGGGACTTTTTATAAAAGATTTTAGAAAGGACGTCGGGAATTACCGTTCGATTTAAAACTTTTTACATGTATACACAGAGTGCAAGACTCTACGTTTATAAAATAAAAAGTGATTTGGCAATAAAAGAGGATTACAGTGGAAAACATCAATTTTTACAATAAAAAGACCTCTCATACATTTAAAACTCATGCCTAGACTTCCGTACTCTTCCCCATGGGCCGTGTCGGTCCTGACCGTTTAGTTTCTATGGGGGGAGGGCATACATAAAAACTAAAATGAGTCGAAACTAGTAAGCATTACTTCATACAGTTAAAATATAACAACATAGGTTTTTATTCATGCATTCATCATTCATACATACTATACATGCATGCATACATGCTTATGTGCGTTCGTTTGAAAATTTCATTGGATGGAGTTTTTCTTTAAAAGTCTTTCTTTTCGTAAAACGTGTCTTCCGTCAGTGCATTCATTTCTTCAAGAGTTCGTGCATTCATGCATACATACATTCTTTCTTATCACTTTCATAGGCCAGTACACACTGTTACGCCCCGTGTGTTAGGGTTAGCAGCCCTATGGCCAATGGATTCGTCCGTGGCCGCGGGTTCGAATCCCATTCCGTTAGGGTACAGCACTGGGTGCACTACCAGTACTATTGCCCGGCATTTCAATCTGCCCATTCATTCATTGGGTACCCCTTCCATTCATTCATGTGGCCGTTACGTATCTTCATACATTTCATGCTTTCATTTCATTCTTTCATTCATGGCAGCTCTAAAGAGCTGGAGCTTTCATTCTTTTCTTATCTTTCATTTAACATGTCCTTTCATGAGAAAACATTCATTTTCCTGAAAAGCATCGTTTAAAACATGGGCTTAAACTTTGTCTTTCATGGCATCCATAAGTATCACCTTAAATGTCATTTTTCATGGTATCCGTGAGCATCACCTCATGACATCCATAAAAGCGTCAGTTCGTAAGATCCATGAAAGCGTCAGTTTTCATGTATTTCTTTGCTTTTCATTCATGTTTCGTGAGAAAACATCGTTTTATGAGAAAAGCATAGTTTTGGGGCGTGAGCCTGAAAATCGTCTTTCATGCCATGCGTTTTCGTGGAAAATACATACAATAGATATAACGTATATTCATCCATTCACATGCGTACAAGTAATACTTTGGGTGCGTAAAAAGGGGCTGCCAAGGAGGGGCTGTACAGTACTTATACCTTTGAACACTTAGCATTTTCTTTCGTAAAACGTCTTTCATTTCTTTTCGTAAGCATCTTAAAGAGAAAGCGTTTCATTTTCATTTTCTTGTATCTTACAAAACTCTAGAAAAGTATGAACGTAACACTTACCTGGACTCCATACTACTTGCATATCATGCAGTCCATTCATGTGTTTGTCAGATGTCAACCTACATGCATACATATAACCTTAACATCATTCTCTATCTAGCACATAAGCAACTTAAACTAGAAATAGAGCTACACTTTACATAGAACACTCTCCTTCTATCCCGTACTCTTACGTGTCCTTTACTATACTAAGACCTTCAGTGACCCATTATGGTCACTATCTCTTTCAACCTTAACGTTCTGCTTCGAGTGCTTACTCTCTAAGGCAAACCCATGATTCACCTTAAGATAAAGACACTAAGACTTCTGTATCATTCTTCTCATTAATCACGTTCCGACGCATGACTCAGACTAACTAAGTCACGCATCCCATCCTTAGACAGTACACCCGTCACTATCTTCATGCACCTTAGCCCATACTAATCCACATTCCCATCCATACAAGCCACACGGCTCTAAGCCAACTCGGAGGCTTAAGCACCGTGCAACTATGCTCAGGACGGAGTACCCATTACATATGGTGAATCCGTCCAGTATATGTGTCTCACCATATTACACATGTACTTTACCCCTTATCACCTAAGATCAACATATAACATGTTGATCACCTGCTCGTAGGGACAAGAGCCATACTCCGATGCCAACCTTCTCTTAACTCGGCTAGCATGACTCTTCATGCTACCCGTCCCTTCTGACAGTTCATCCCAACACTTAACACGACAAGACTCCGTTCACAACTACACCTTATGTCACCTCATATAGCTCGAGACTGCTCCAAAGCTACATCGTGGCCTTGTCGCGTTACCCAACATTCTGCTACGTCAACTCCTAACTCATCATGAGTACGGTTCCTCACGTACTTCCGACACATCGTGACATCTCATCACATTCCCGTTATGCCATTCCTACGCTAACTCTTCACCCATCGCAAGCACGACTGTAGGTAACCACGTCATTTCGTGACGTTGCCCAGTCATGCTTCCGATGTGCACTCTTACACTTGTTCCGCTACTTCACCCATACTCCCAGCCATAAGTCCAATACGGTGACACTTATCACCTTAGACTACAGGCTACACCATGACCACTTCGAAACATTGTTCCACAGTTCCCGATACTACTCACCATGCCCTACGCCCATCAACCACTCAACCAACCTTATATCTGCGACACACCACACGGTGTATCGCTGCACCATATGGAGTACACTTCATGCATACTCCATTCTCACATGCTACGTACACGCCATATGGTGCATCAATCCACCGCATGGAGTACATTCCACATGTACTCCCCTCATACACACCACGCCACATCACCATTATGGCATATCCGCCATATGGTGCATCACTCCACCATATGGAGTACACTTCACGTGTACTCCCTTCACATACATCTCGCCACACAGAGTACACTCAGTGTGTATTCTTCCCATTCCACACATGTCACGTCACCATTACAGCACATACCCACAACCACACTACACAGCACAGTCCATAACACTTCACAGCACACTACACAGATAAGTCCAACACTTCGCTACACAGCACAACACATCTCCATACAACACAACGAACCCCATAATACTAACAGCACAGTCCACAACCTAACTAATCAATATCTAACATAAATACGAGGGATAAAGGGTTATACCATCGACATGATTGACCCGTGCGCTGTTCGCTGACCATCACCGTTGATGACGTTGGAAGGAACGTATGGGGTGGCTATACCGCGTATGGTGACTGTTTGGGTGTTTGGATCGCTAGGTTTGGTCTTGGAATGGCTCATGGTAGCAAGGAGCGTAACACGGCGAATCTGGCCGTGTACAGTGGCGGTCAGCCACGCGTAGTGGCTGTCCATCACGTGCAGTGGTTACCCACCACATAAAGTGGTGGTTCGGGCTTAGGGTTGGACTACGGGAGGTCAAGGGAGGCTCCTGGTGGTCTTCATGGCTGCTGGGGTGGCAGAGCACGGCGGAGCCGTGGGTTTCCACGTGAAACCCGTGTGCCTCAAAGCATGGAAGTAGAAGGGGAAGGCTTCGCTAGTCGTGGCTAGCCATGGAGGAGCTTAGGAGGTTGCGGTGGAGCTCGTGGTGGCACTGGGGTGGCGCCACGGTGGCCTACGGTGGCGGATCGAGCTCAGGAAGGAGGGAGAATCCGTGAGAGAGTGGGAGGGCTTGGGAGAGGTGGAGGGCTTGGCTGACTTGGAAGAACTCGGGGAGGAGCCATGGTGGCCAGGGGAGGCGCTTGGTGGAGCTCGAACAGGCAAACGGCGGCGCTAGGGCCGTCGGTGGCCTTGAAGCCGTGCGAAACCCATAAATGGGTTTCGTGCATGCATGCGACAGAGGGGGAGAGGGGGCTTCCCGTGGCTTGGGTTCCATGGGAGGGTTTCACCGGTGAGAGGGGAGGTTGTTGGTGGTAGTGTGGTGGCCTGGGTGGCCACGAACGGCGGTGCAAGGAGGAGAAATGGGTTAAAAACTCATTTCTGCTACTTCTCATGAGGAGAGAGAGAGGGCTACGCGTGGGGGCTGAGCTTGCTGGAGTATGATGGCCGGTGGGAGGCAGAGCTACCGTGGAGGTGGTGGTGCTGTTGGGAGGCGCACAGCAGTGTAGTGAGCACCAAGCCCATTCGGGCTATGCACGGCCAAGAGAGAGGAAGAGAGAGCGAGAGAGAGAGAGATACCGGGATGGGTGAGCTCGCTGGATAGAGGTGGAGCTGGTGGTGGTGGTGGTGAGGTCTGCCGACGCACGGCGGCGCCGGGCTGAGGGGTGGAGCTGTTCGGGCAAGGGGAAATCGTGCAGCGTACGTTGGGGGGAAAAATGGAGGAGAGAGAGAGAGCTAAAGGAAAAGTTAGAGATAAAGAGAGGGGGTCTGGGTATTTAACCCAGTCCCTTCGTTTGGGAATCCACGCAACGATCTAACAATGGGGATTAAACCACTGATTTGAAAATGCATAAATATTAACTTAATTAAAAGTACTTAGAGGAATTAATGTAGAATATTATTTAAACTAACTTTAGTTTATAAAATAATATTTCTTCATCATTAATTAAATGATGAAGTCTTACTTAACATATTTAAGAGAATAAAACTATTAAATTAATTAAAGCTTTCAGCATAATTTAAATCTCATAATATCTTAAATAGTTAAAATCATTTTATTAATAGTATTAAAATGATTTACGACAACTATAATATTTTTGGAACTCTTCAAGAATATTATAATTGTCGTATTTAAAATCAAACGTAATTCAATAATACTGAAAATACTCCTTATAAATATTTTCAGTATATTTAAAACATTGGGCCTGCCCTAGAAGTCACATACTATCTTTGAAGATACGCCATTGGGGTTCGACATGCATGACGAGGCTCATAGTCGCCAGATAGAAGGGGCAGACAATTCACATAATCCCTGCCCTCAGAATTTGCTTACGTCATAAATAAGGAACGTACGTCAGAAAGAGAGAAGCGTACGTAAGAAGGAAGAAGCATACGTAAGAAGGAATGAACGGGGTGTTACAATACTTCACCCGGTTCAACAAAGATCGATTAACCACTAGCTACCAAGATGAGAAAATTATGTTGGCAGCTGCTCTTCTGGGGGTGTATGGCCTCGAATCCCATTCATGGTGGAGTTAGCATGGAGGACTCAACAATGCTGAGAGAGTTCATGGACAGGGCCGATGAATTTGAAGAACCTCGGAGAAAAACGGGCGAAGCTAAAATGACAAAAAGTGAGAAAGGTGAGCATCCCCACATGAACATGGTTAGAGATTCATTCAAAATAGTCTCAATGTGCAATCAAAAGAATGGGCACCATACCAAGGGGGAGGCTACCAAGCTAGGAGATGACGACGTTTTTGTACCTACCATCAGTCAAACAGTCACTAGGCGGAGGACTTTTATACGATGGAAAGAAAATTCGAAGAGTTGTAGGGAAGCAGCAAGTTGGAGTGGCTGGTCGCGGAACGTTCAAAGCCTATGCGCATGGGAGGAGAATGGAGTGAGATCGAAATGTCCAACAAAGTAGGAGCCTAAAAAGGCTAGGACCAACAAGGGAAGATAATTGAGACAACCCTCCCTAGAACTCAAACCACGGAGAGGCACCTTTGGGGAAAATTCGTATGATAGCAGGGGGTTTGCTGGAGGAGGGATCTCTGCATCAAGCAAAAAAGTGCATGCTCACAGGGCAAGATATGAGGAATTTACACGACAAACAGACTTCCCAAGCAACAAGGGCATAAGAGCTTGGAGAGCATCTCCTTTGGGGAAGAAGATTGTGAGGGGGTCCTGTACCCCCATGATGACACATTAGTAGTAACATTGCAGATCGCCAACTACACTACCAAGCGAATTCTGATAGACAACAGAAACTCGGCTGCCATCCTATTCTAGGAGGCATTCACCAAAATGGGTATTGATTCTAATAGACTACGACCATAACCCACGCCGCTAAAAGGGTTCTTTGGGGATGCGGTACAATCCTTGGGCACCATAACTGTAACACCCCGTACCCGGATGGATTGGAGAGTTACTACCTGTCACTTAAAATCGTATCTCATAGTACATATATAAACTCAAATTTCTCAATTACACAGATCTCTTTGTCTTAAACTAACTACTCCAAACTAATTAACTATGAACACCACAAAGTCTCAAAATAAACGTCAACCTTCCAAAACATTAAGTCTAAAGAGCAAAACAAAACTACTGAATAAAATTCTCCAATAACCAAAGTACTCTCTTTGTACTTAATCCATTAGGCTCATATAGCTTTATCCATGCTTCCTATTCTAGATCCTCAGTTGAAATATCCAAAAATATCTAAAAATATTGTGGAGATAATAGGTGAGTTATAAAAAATTCAGTAAGCAGAAAACATATACCAGCACGTAAACATGAGCATTTGTAGAGTTTAGAATGCAGAACAAAATATTTTTATTTTTAGAATGTAGAACCAAAACATGTTACCAAAATATCATAACAATAGTTCAAACTATTTATATTCAAAAGTCATTTGGCATAGCATAACTAAGCATCATATTATAACAAAATTCCATGTTTAATCCTCGTGGTAGGGTTGTACAAATCCCGGAGGCCAACTGAACAGAAACAGAATGTGAAATCTTCCCCTTATTATTATCGGAGTCTCGAGTGTGCACATAGGAAAGACCATCCAAAGTGGGTGCACCAGAAACAGAAAAGTTGGTACCAACCCAAACAGAGGTCATAAATTTACACCCATGGTAAGGTCGGAATAGAACATAATAGAAATAAAATGTCATGCCAGAGGTTTTCAAAGGTCACATCATATCATAACAGAGTACAGAATAGATTCAAGTCATCTTCAGAAAATCATGCCCAAGTTTTTATATTCACTCTTTTTGTATAGTTCAAAAACAGAATGTCAAAAATAGCTCATGTCTACACTAGTCATGAAATAAAAGTATTTTTCTATTTTTATATGGATTTCATGAGTAATACAAATAAATAACCGAGGTTGTTTACAAGTTTTATTTTCATAGCAAAACATGTATGTTTTTCATAAAATCAACATTAGTCCATTCGTTTTCTGCAAAGTCTAATATAGGAACTCTGCTTACCTTGACTTAACTTTTATTAAAATTTCCGATATCGTTCCGAACGCATATCAATTATCACTTATATGGAATACAAAAGTGTACCAAATTTCTAAAAAGACTTGCGAAAAGTTTCCATTTACTTAGATACATGCTATGGAAGTAGCTTTTATAATTATTTTTTTATATACAGAATTTAATAGATACTAATATTATTTAATTTTTATAATAACCTATCTACACTTTCAATTTACAACTAAATAAAATAATTATATCAATTTCAATTAACATAATCAGCACAACTCATTTAGGAAGATAAACTTAAATCGGATTTACAGTGTTAAAAAAAATTAAGATCTTGTTAATAGCTTTTGAAATTTAGTTATAAAAATTAATACTTAATAATGTAACTTAAACACCAACTATAAAACAAGCCCAACTCTCAACTTAAGGAGCAGCCCAAAATAAACGAAGTCCAACGTAAAATCACTTCCTTTCATTGATTTTCAAGTTAGAAAAAATCTTTCTCACACTCTATTATTTATCACACACTCAACACACTTAGTGTATTGAATTTAAAAAAAAAAAAAATTTGAATATATGGTGTGTGGAGAGTGTAGGTAGATATGTAAAAAAAAATTTAAATACATAGTGTGTGAAGAGTGTAGGTAGATATGTAAAATTGCTCGGTTAGAAAAAATACGGGAGTTGGGTCTGTCAATGGTTGCTTTACGGAGGCAACACGATAATTTTTTTTTTTTTTTTCACTTTTAAAATGAAAGTGATGGTGAGCCAGAGACTCACTCACCGAGAAGGAACCGTTCGACGGATTCACCGTGACAAAAGCAACGAGCGGCGAGTAGGTGACCGGCCGCGGCGGCAGAGCACTGGGACATGGAGAGAGAAAATTGTCACTCACGGCGGGGAGAGAGAGAGAATGCGGTGAGAGAAAGAGAGACAGAGAGCGAGAGAGTGTGCGAGAGAGAGAGAAAATGACTGAGGTTTACGGTGCGCAGGTGACCAGTCGGGGCAGTGGGTGGCAGCTTCTGTCGCTGGCGGCAGAGGTGCAGCAGCTGGCTCTACTCTAAGGAGTAAAAACAGGGGTCTGTTCGATTGATGCATGGAGGAAACTGGGGCTGTTGGCGTGGAGGAGTATGCAGCGGCTCGGACTCCTTGGGAAACTGCAGTTCCGTGTGACATGGCTAAGGGGAGTACAATGGCTGGGAGTGGGCTTTGGTGGTGATGGCAGCAAATCGCGGAAATTGACTGGAGGTTGTGTTGGTTGTTGGGTAGTGCCCTGTTTTTGGTGAGGGGAAATTGGGGCCTCTTTGGACGTACGATGGCGACATGGGGTTCATGGTGCAGGGTGGTAGTGGTGTGAAGCTTGGCAGCACAGGAGGGTCGACGGCAACCCCATATTTGATTGGGGAAAATTCTGTGTGCATGAGGCTATGTGTGAACGTGCGTAACGTGTATATATATATATATACAGAAATACGTATACAAGTGTCATGTAGTCATTTTGAAAAAAGTGAATAAATATGAAATCTATATGAAAAGAAATTATTTTTTTAATAATAAATCATACTCTTTTTCGAAGCAATTACACGGTACTTTTAATACTCTATAACTGTACATAACATTACTCATATTTTATATATATATATATATATATATATATATATATTGTTTTCATAAATCCTAGTGGAAAGGAAGATATATATGGCGTGAAGTCTAGACCTGGTTCTCATGAGCTTGGTTCTGGGTCCATTTTGAAATATTTGGACCCATATCTTAGGCAGTGGATGGTCTTAACAAATGAGTTGGATTGGTTAGAATAGTCCAAAAACTTAGTTGGTTTGTCCATATTTTCATGGGTTAAGTATTTAATAAAATACTACTGAACTTGACTCAACTTCAAATTTCCAAAAATTCAATTTATAAAGTCTGCAGAATCTCAAATTTGTCTCTGATATCAACTATAATACCTAGTATCCGGATAGGTTAGAGAGTTATTACCTGTCACTTAATCGTATCTCACAGTATAGATATAAACTCAAATTTCTCAATTACACATAGATCTCATTGTCTTAAACCAACATCTCCAAATTAATTAACCAGGAATACCATAAAGTATCAAAATAAATGTCAACCTTCCAAAATATTAAATCCAAAAAGCAAAACAGAATTATTGAATAAAATTCTCCAATAACTAAAGTACTCTCTTTGTACTTAATCCACTAGGCTCACATAGCCTTACGCATACTTCCTATTCTTTATCCTCAGCTTAAACATCGAAAAATATCTAAAAATATTGTGGAGATAAGGGGTGATTTATCAACAACTTAGTAAGTATAAAACATATACTAGTATATAAATATGAGCATTTGTAGAGTTCAGAATGCAGAACAAAACGTTTTTATGTTCAAAATGCATAACTAAAACATGTTATCAAAATATCAGAGCGACAACTCAAAACATTCATATTCAAAAGTCATTTGGCATAGCAAAACTGAGCTTAATATCATAACATAATTCCATGATTAACCCCCGCGGTAGGGTTGTGCAAACCCCGACGGCCAACCAAGAAGAAACAGAATATGAAATATTCCCCTTATTATTCTCCGAGCCCCGAGTGTGCACACAGGAAAGACCACACAGAAAACCAAGTTGCTTTCAAAGTAGGTGCATTAGAAATAGGAAAATTGGTACCAACCCAAACAGAAGCCACAAATTTAGACCCGTGATAAGGTTAGAACATAATAGAATAGAAACAGAATGTCATGTCAGAGGTTTTTAGAGGTTACATCATATCATAACAGAGTATATAACAGATTCAGAACACGACAGAGTCAGGTCATCTTCATATAATCATGCACAAATTTTCATATTCACTCTTTTTGCATAATTCAGAAACAGAAAACCAAAAATAGCTCATGTCTACATCAGTCATAACAGAAAAATATTTTTTTCTTTTTATATGGATTTCATGAGTAATGCAAATAAATGACCGAAATTGTTTTCAACTTTTCTTTTCATAACAAAACATGCATATTTTTCATCAAATTAATGTCAGTTCATTCATTTTATACAAAATTTAGTATAAGAACCCCGCTTACTTCGACTTTTAAATTTTCTGAATTTTCCACAACCGTGTTGAACGCATATCAATCGTCACCTATATGGAATAATAAACATTACCAAATTTCTAAAAAGACTTGCTAAAAGTTTCCATTTATTTAGATACATACTATGGAAGTAGTTTTAATAATTATTTTGTTATAAATAGAATTTAATAGATACTATTATTATTTAATTTCCATAAAAACCTATTTATAATTTCAATTTACAACTAACTAAAATAATTATATCAATTTCAATTAACGTAACCAGCACACCTCATTTAGTAAGATACGCTTAAATCAGATTTAAAGTGTTAAAAATAATTTTAAATCTTGTTTACAGCTTTTAAAATTTAGTTGTAAAAATTAATACTTAATAATGTAACTTAAACTCTTAAGCATTTAATGTAAAAAATAAAAATATGAGTTCCTCGGCTAACAAACATAAGACTAAGCCCAACTTAAACACCAACTATATAACAAGCCCAGCTCGCAACTTAAGGAGGAGCCCAAAATAAACTAAGTCCAACGTAAAATCACTTCCTGTCATTGATTTTCAAGTTAAGGGGAAAATCCGTAAGTTGGGTCTGTATATGTAGGGGTGTAACCGGTCCGGTCCGGTCTGGTTTGGTTTTAGATAAAATTTAAGACCGAATCGATATGTACCGATTTTATATTTTTCAAAACTGATTATGCACTGGTTACCCTCCTAAACCGATATTTGCAGTTTTTTAAAATATAAGTTTATCATTAAAAAATAAAAATCTGTTAATAAAAAAAAAAATTGCTTCAAAAAATCTGTTCTAAAAATTTGTTCCTATTGCAAAATCTGCACTACTAAAATCTGCAATACAAAATCTGCACTACTAAAATCTGTATTAAAATCTGTAATACTACTAAAATCAGTAAAGCAAAATCTGCACTACTAAAATATGTAATACAAAATCTGCACTACT
Source organism: Juglans mandshurica (assembly GCA_022457165.1). Taxonomy (NCBI): domain Eukaryota; kingdom Viridiplantae; phylum Streptophyta; class Magnoliopsida; order Fagales; family Juglandaceae; genus Juglans; species Juglans mandshurica. Next base: position 13,963,899 of record CM039631.1, read on the forward strand.
AAAATCTGTAATACATTTAATAGACTATAGTGATTTAGTTATAGTGATTAGTATTAGTTATATATTAGTATAAGTATAACTATAGTATATATTAGACTATTAGTATTAGTTATAAACTTATATATTAGTATAGCTATATAATATATTAGACTATATATAATATAATTTAATATATATATTATCTTTAATTCATCTTTAAGATTAAACTTTCATTTTATAAATTATAATATGAAATTATTTCATATATAATATATAATTATATATATTATATATAAAAATTTCACATATAGTTAGATATTATATATAAACTTATATATATATAATATTTTGTATAATATTAATTTTGTATAAAACTTATATATAAAATATTAATTTTTATATTTTTTTCCAACTGGTTTGGTCCAGTCCCGGAAATTGTAGAACCGAAACTGGATCGGTTCCGGCCGGTTTGCATAATTCAAGAACCGGTCCCGGACCAGTTCAAAACTGGTCCAACCGGTCCGGTCCAGTCTGGTTCGGGCCGATTTCCCGGTTTAAATTTACACCTCTATGTACATGGTTGTTTTACGAAGGCAACACGTTAATTTTTTTTTTCACTTGTAAAATGAAAGTGATGGTGAACCAGAGACTCACTTGTAATATGGATCTTTATCAAGTCCAATAAAGATCCATATTCCACCAAAATAAATTTTTGGGCCAGTAGCCTATTCAAAATTTCTCGTTAGCTCTCAAGTGGGCTACCAATAGATGTTAACCTAAAACAAATTTAATAGTACGCAAGCTTGGCCTAGGTTTGGTGGTGGGTTTGGGTGTTACAATAACCCTACCTATCCTAGCTGGTAAAGGAGCATACACTGCCACAACCATGACCGACTTCCTAGTAGTCAGAGCCCCATCATCCTACAACACCATATTAGGGCGCTCAACTTTAACAACCTCAAAGCTGTCACTTCTACCTATCATTTGAAGATGAAGTTCCCGACAGAAGCAGGAGTAGGAGAGGTCTAAGGCGAGCAAGCCCTAGCTCAGGAATGCTATGTGCAAAAGCTCATGTCAGGGGTAGTGGATGTTCGTGCAGTAGAGAGCCAGAATTAGGGCAAAGTCGCAAATGAGCCACTAGAGCAAGTAACCCTCCACCCAGAACGACTGGGACCAGGCTCCAAACTGAGATTTGAGAGGTACTGAAGTAGCTCCTGGTCAAACATAGGGATGTGTTCTCATGGAGCCATGAAGACATGCCCGGGATAGACAACGCAATCATCAAGCATCTCCTTTGTGTTGACCCTGCCAGTAAGAAGGTTAGCCAAAAGATGAGATCATTCAGCACGGAGAAGTATGCGGCCATAATCGAAGTCAACTGACTCCTCGCCACAGGATTCATTATAGAGGCTCACTATCCCAAGTGGTTGTCCAATGTTATACTAGTAAAAAAGGCCAACGAAAAATAGAGAATGTGTGTAGACTTCACTGACCTCAACAAGGCGTGCCCAATAGCTTCCCATTGTCGAGGATCAACTTGATTGTCGAATCTATGGCAGGACATTGGATGTTGAGTTTCATGGATGCCTACTTGGGATACAATCAAATCTAGATGAACCCGACATATGAGGAGAAGACCTCGTTCATAACAGATTGAGGATTGTATTGCTATCAAGACATGCCCTTTTGTTTGAAAAACGCCATGGCAACGTATCAAAGACTTGTAAATCGAATGTTCAAGAAGTAGATTGGGCGAAGTATGGAGGTTTACGTCGACGACGTGCTGGCTAAAAGCATAGAGCGAGCCTAGCACTTGGAGGATTTGAAGGAAGCCTTCGCCCTGTTATGCCAATACAAAATGAAGCTGAACCCCGCAAAGTGTGCCTTTGGTGTCGACTCGAGAAAATTTCTGGGTTTTCTTATTGTTTGAGAGAGGAATAGAAGCCAACATAGAAAGAATCAAAACAATGATGAAAATGAAGCCCCTTCGAAACATCAGCGAGACCCAGAGACTAACGAGTAGAGTAGCAGCACTTAATAGATTTGTGTTTAGATCCATAGATAATTGCCTACCATTTTTTAGGGTCTTGCGCAAGGTACACCCCTGAAACAACGACTACAATTAAGCGTTTCAGGCACTAAAGCAGTGCATATCCAGCCCACAGCTGCTAATCCAACCTGAGCAAGGGAACACGCTCTACGTATATCTAGCGATCTCACCCCATGCCATGTTGACTACTCTGGTCAAAGAAGAAGGGACGGTTCAAAAGCCAGTGTACTACACAAGTCGTGCCCTACGGGGCGTAGAGTCGAGATACCCTCAAATGGAGATGTTGGCCTTTGCATTAGTAACAACCACTAGGTGGTTGCAACCATATTTCCCAGCTCAACACATCAAAGTCATGACAAAAATTCCTCTAAGGAAGATATTGTAGAATCCAGACGCCTCCGGGCGCCTAGTGAGCTGGTCAATTGAGCCGAGTGAGTTTGACACCCATTATTTGCCAAGACATGCAACGAAAGGACAGGCCCTAATAGACTTTATCTCCGAATTTACTGACTTTCCAGAAGAAGTGGAGACTGCACTGGTCGGTAAGCCCTAGCAGGTCTTCGTCGACGGCTCGTCCTGACGCACTGGCGGGGGAGTAGGGATCCATATAATAATCCACTTTGGGCTGGAATACCATTACTTGGCAAAACTCACTTTTAGAATCACCAACAACGAAGCCGAGTATGAAGCAGTGGTAGTAAAGCTGTTGATAGCAGAGGCACTAGGAGCCGCTGAGGTCGAAGTGAAAGCAAACTCCCAAGGAGTTGTTAATCAAGTGCTTGGAGTGTACATGGCAAGAGGCAAAAAACTAAAAAAAAAGCTGGTATGAGAGAACCATGACCGATTTTGTCACTTCAGCATCGAACAAATACAAAGGAAGGATAACAACATAGTGGTACAACTTGCACGAACAACTTTGGGGATGGAGGAATCTGCTTTACCATGGAAAGTGGAAAGCATAGTGATGGAAGTCCCAACTATCAGGATCGAGGTCGCCGAAATGGGACCAGGAGCACCAGAATAAGCTCAAGAAATGGTGAAGTACCTAGATATAATAGAGCCCCAACAGAAAATGAAGAGGCGAGAAAGATCAAAAGAAGGGCTACACAATTCACCCGAATTGACAGAATCCTCTATGAGCATGGTTTCTCGACAACTTATTGAGGTGCGTCTCCCAACAAGGAGCCTAATACGTCCTAGTAGAGGTACATGAAGGAGTGTGCTGGAATCACTCTGGAGGGAAAGCTTTGGTGAGAAAGATCGTAAGGATGGGTTGCTATTAGCCCCATGCCCTTAAGGATGCGAATGAATTTGTCAAGAAGTGCCTGGAGTGCCAAGTGTTCGCTTGATATTATACTGCCTGCCAGAGGAGCTTACCTCCATAATGCCCTTTGGCCATTTACACAATGGGGAGCTGACCTAGTAGGGCCCCTCCCACGAGGGAAAGGAGGAGTGAGATTTGTGGTCGTCGCCATAAACTACTTCACCAAATGGAAAGAAGCATAACCCTTGGCAAAAATCACGGCGAGAAGCATCATCAAGATTCTATGGAAAACCATTGCATGCCAGTTATGAATTCCCCCTAGCATCATCTTGGGCAACAGAAAGTAGTTCAGCTCATAACATTATCGAGACTGGTGTAAGGAGCTAGGGATTCAGTTCAAGTACTCATCCCTAGGACACCCCCAAGCCAACAGACAAGTGGAAGTGACCAACAAATCTCTTATTGGGATCCTAAAGAAGAAACTTATAGATAGGAAATGAGAGTGGGTGGAAGAACTCCCAAGCGTTTTATGAGCGTACAAAACCACAGTAAAAACTCCAATAGAGGAAAACCTCATTCACCCTGACATAAGGGAACAAGGTTGTAGCCCCAGTAGAGATTGGGTTGCCGAGCTACCGTATCCAACATTTCGATCAAAGGTAGAAGATAGAGCATTGGAAGAGCACCTCGACCTACTGGATGAACAATGAGACGAAGTTGAGGCCCAAGCGACCCTTAACAAAAGAAGAACCGAGCGCTATGTCAACCGAAGAGTCAAGCCCCAAACCTTTAAGATAGGCAACTTGGTCTTAAGAGAAACCAGAATAACCACGTAAGAAGAATGAAAAGTTGGCCCCCGTTGGGAAGGACTGTATATCGTGATCGCCAGAATCGACTAGGCTCATACCGCTTAAAAGACGCTCAGGAAAAGGAACTACCACACCCATGGGTCTCTAATCATATAAAGAGATACTATACTCTATTTTGTATCAGTAAGCAATGAAGAACAATGAATAAATTTGATTGTTTCCCTCTCATGCATCTCTCAACTCGAATCACAATGCCCACCAAGGTCGAGTCCTTAAACTCGCGGTGATGATACATGTGTGCAAGTCCTCAGACTGCTCGGCCCTCGCCTACTGAGGTCGAGTCCTTAGACTCGAGGTTATGATACGGGCATGCAAGTACTCAGACTGTGTGACTCTCATCCACTGAGGTCGATTCCTTAGACTCGCGATGATGATATGGGCGCGCAAGTGTTCAGACTACGTGACCCTCATCCACCAAGGTCGAGTCCTTAGACTCATGATGATGATTTGGGCGCATAAGTCCTTAAACTTCGTGACCTTCACCCACCAAGGTTGAGTCCTTAGACTCGCGGTGATGATACGAGTGTGCAAGTCTTCAGACTGCGCAACCCTTGTCCACTGAGGTGGAGTCCTTAGACTCATGGTGATGAAAAAGGTGTGCAAGTCCTTAGATTGCGTGACCCTCGCCCATTAAGGTTGAGTCCTTAGACTCATGGTGATGAAATGGGTGTACAATTCCTCAGACCACGCACCCTTACGCCCCCACAATCACAACGCATAAAACACAAGCATCAACAGAGATTAGAAAAATAATAAGGAAGCCAATCGTTTGAAATAGAAAATATCTAAAGTGAAACATCAATCTACACAAGAAGATGACTATAATAATCACAAGGGTATTACACAAGAAGAAATATCAATTTACACAAAAATACCAATCTACGCAAAAAAAAAAAAAAAATGATGACTATTATAGCCAAAAAGAGAGACGCCTTGTTCAAACCGGGGGATCTGGAGGAGTTGGAGGAGCTATTGGAGTCGGGGCTAGGAATTCATCAGGCATTGTGTCCCTCTCCAAATAATCGACATACTGACGGGAAGCGCAGTCAGGCTTGAAGAACTCAAGGTTCAGCGTCCTCAAGTTAGTCTGAGGGTTTGCCAGCAAGAAGGTCCTCAACCTTTCCAAGCCAGCCTCGTAGCCATAGCCAAAGGCCTTCTTGCGAACAGACTTGGCCGCCAAAAGTTATAGGGAAAGGCGAACGACTTCCTCTCTGGAAGCGGCCAGCTCTGACTCCAATTCCTTGATGCGCTTATCGCGAGCTTTAACCCTCTTGTCAAGACGCAACATAAAATCCTTCAATTCATTTTGTCTCTTGTCCATCCACTCGCTTCTTCATTGTTGAATGTCGACTAGACAGCTCTTTCAATTCTCCCCTCGCTTCATCCAGGTCAAGCCCTAGGAGGCGACGAGCCTCTTCAATTTTTGCCGCGACCTCAACTAGCTCATGGGAGTGTCTCCTAGCCTCCTTCAACTCTGCCTCAAGACTGGATAATTGTTCCTATCTCAAAGCACTTTCCTCCTAAAGCACCCTCAGCTCAAAATGGTCGTGAGCAACTTTTCTCCTCGCCCAGTCGAGCTCCCTCCTGAGGTCGACCGCATCTTGAAGTAGACCGGCCAAGTCCAAAAGAGAGAAAAGTAGAGGCCATACCAGACAAACAACCTATCGAGGAAAAGAAATCTCTCAACTAGTCCGCCATAGGGTGAACAGAGTCGTCCCTTGCCTGGAACCCTGACACATTATTGGGGCGAGATGAACCGGCATGCACCTTGCCTTGAGGAAAGGGTGCCGAGCCATAGAGGGACCCCATGAAACAAGGGTTGGAGGCACTAACATGTGAGCTGTCATCATCGAGGGCGCCCACCTCTACCTCATCGGTAGGCCAAGACAAACCTACTGTACCAGGGTCAACTGGTTGCAACTGCCCCTCGCCTTGCCACTCGACACGGAACAAATTCGGCATAGGCTCATCCTCCCGAACAAGGAAGGATGATGCCGCCTCCTTGGTGATGAGGGGCGAAGAAGGTTCCTCCTCACGCCCAAAAGAGGCACTGAATGACAAAGAGGGAATTGAAACCTTGCCCCCGCTCAACTCCAGATCATGGGGGAGTACAGGGGTTTCACCACTAGAGACAATCGAGGAAAATGAGCCTGGGGGACTCGAGTGCTTGACTCTAGGGTGGCTGACTTTCTTGTATGAGTGTTAGCCTCGATTGCATGTGTGTATGCTAACATTTCTCACTCAGAGGGAGACTAGCTCGACCTCACTATTGTGATAGAAGTCATGCTCGATCGCGATGTTGTGGCGGGAGGTCTGAGTGCTTGTCTCTAGAACAGCTTAGTTGTTCTATGAATTTTTCACAAAAAGCCAAACTAGTTAGTGTATATAATTCAAATCACGAGTTCAAGACTTGCAAACCTGAGTTGGATGTTTGGTGAGACTTCAATTTCTAGAGTGTTCAAGTGTGGCTAGGGAGATGACTTCTTGTTGGGATTCTCTCTCCTTCCTTTTCTTTTGCTGAAGTGTCATGAGGGCTTTAGGCACCAAGGTGAGGCTTGAGGAAGGCCCTGCCTTGGTCATAATGAAGATCTAGCGCACCCAAGTGAGTGCTCTAGGATAGTCTATTCTGGTGAAGATAGGGAGCAGAGTTGCCCAAGTGGTACTCAATGGCGATCCCGCAGCTAATGCTCTAGGTTAGGTGGCTAGCTTCCAAGCTTTTTGTTTGGTGACGGTTGATCGCCATTGTGCATCCTCTATATTCCGTTTATTCACTTAGGGCTCTTGTTTGAGATGTAGATTGCCTGAACTTGTTTAGAATAAAGTGTGTTCTTGCTTATTCACCCATTGGGATTCTGGTGGAATCCTAAAGATTCTTGTGGAGAAGACCTCTAAAAACTAAATTTGTTAGTAAAAATAAAATCCAAATAGCTAGTTCGAGAGAGGCAAACCTTAGCCATTTAGCTCCTACTTTCAATTTTTGTTGACGAAGATTGTTTGTTGTTGAGTGAATTCTACCTGGTGGAAGTTGCTTATCCTTGAGTATTTTTTTTTTTGGGTGATAGAGATTGTTCGTCTCTAAGGGATTTTTGTTTGTTGAAGATTGCCCATCTCTAAGTGGCTTTTGCTTGATGGAGGTTACCCTCTTTGTTTCACTCTCATGTATCAAGACTCATGGTTGAGCCCGAGATGTATGAGTGTCACTAATTAAGACCAATGAAGAAAGTGCTTCACTTATCCATTTGTCTATCTCTGCATTCCCTTATGTTTGTACTTTTAGAAGACTCATAGAATCTTGAGGCACTTTTTGGGAACAACATCTAAAAGTTAAACTTGTTAGATAAATAATATTTAAATAACGAGTTAGAGGGAAGGAGGCTTGGGCATTTAGCTACTGCTGGCAAGCTTACAGTTAAGCTCATGATGATGCACATAGAGGCGGGCTTTAGTGTTTGTCATGCTTGTTGCTCAGGGGCGAGCTTCATTGCTCACCTGTGAGCCTTCTTGTTGTTCGAGGGTGAGCTTTATTACTCATGTGTGAGACATGCTCATCGATCAGGATGAGTTCCATTGCTCGTCCAGTCTGGAATATGCTGGCGTTTTAAGTGCCCACCTTGAACATGCATGGGTGACCTTCATTGCTCGACCGAAATCCTTCCTTGTTCCACTAGGTGAGCTTTATTGCCTGCCCTCAATCTTTACTTGTTGCTTGAGGGAGAACATCATTACTTATTTGCGAGCAATGCACTTTGCTCGTGGTGAGTTTCGTTGCTCGCTAGTGAGTTATTTGCTTTGTTCAGGGCGGGTTTCCTTGCTCGACCGAGATGCGGGCATGTAGAGTGCTTGTAATGACAATCTTTCGGGGCGAGATTCTTGTACGGGCAAGCTAAGTGTGTAATAACACGGCCCGTTAAGGTTTACTGTATGAGTTTGAATGGTATTAATGGGCCAATATTTTTGGGAAGCCCAATTGAGGTTTATTGGATAATTTTAAATAAACCTCAAAATTATCCAATAAACCTCAATTATCCAATAAACCTTGTTTCTCAAGCTAGCCACTACACATATGTGTCCCTTCATCACACGTTGTTCAACAGTTGCAGCCTATGTAAACAACACTTCCCTCGGCCATAGACAGTGCCGAACACCACCACGGAGGAGCACCTCTCCCTTTATGGTAAACCATGCTCAAACATCCCCTGTTTCACGATATCAAAAACAGAGTAGCTTAGCAGCTTGTTGTGCACTAGTTTGAATCATACAACACCCTAGTCAGCCGCTGGACGTCATCCTCGAGCCACCATCAGCCGCCGGTGAGACCCCCAAGCTCCAAGAACCACCAATCGTAACAAGAAGCAGCCTCACAGTGAGGTGTCTGCACCAAACCGTAGGCCCTCCGTTCCTCCTACATTAAACCCGAGCAAGCACCAACTTAGACCACTCACGGTACTACTCACTATGTCGGATCACCATCACTTGGCCATTGCAGGCCAATGATGCAACCCAACCACAAGGTTGTGAGAGTAATGCTAGGGGCAAGTCCCAAAAGTAAAAGCCTTGTGCAAGCCTTTTGTAAAAAAAAGTGGGCCCCACAAAAGAAAAACGTGAATTTTTCATACTTTTTCATGATGGGGTTCACTTTTTTTTATATAAAAGGCCTGCGCGAGATTTGTACATTTTAGGGTTGCATATATCATTATTCTTTTGGTAATCTCTTCTTAACTACATAAAAAGGGCGATTATGAGTTTTGAAATGTTTATGACTATAATATATTTATCTACTTAATATTTTGTTCTGATATGATATTGCATCTGAAAATCCTTTGGCATGACATTTTGTTTCTGCTTCTGTTTTGCCCTTACCACAGTTTTAAAATTGTAGTTTCTGTTATTATGATGGTACCAACATATTTATTTCTAAGTGCACCCACTTTGGAGATAGAGTGTTTTTCTGTGTCATCTTTCTTGCGTGCACACTTAGTGTGCTGAGTTTAGAAGGGGAAGAGTTTACTTCTATTTGTGCCTGGATTGGTCGTTGGAGATAGAACAACTCTACCACGGGGGTTAAACATGGCCTCTTATTATGATCTTGTTTCAGTTATCCTTATGCCAAATGTCTTTTTTCTATATTATTATTTTAAATAAATGTTTCTAAAATACCGCTCTGTTATTTTTGAGATTCTATTATGTTATGCATTTTGTAACTGGCTCATATTTACACACTAGTAGAGGTTTGCTGCTTAATGACTCGATGGACTCACCCTTTTATCTCCACCATTTTTTTCAAGATGACTTTGATAGTTGTAACAGTTGGAATAGATGACACGTGACAAGATTATAAGTTCCAGGTGGCATAAGTGGATTTGTCTAAATTAAGAGAATTTTTCCCGATTTTTAGTTTATTTTACTTAAAATAATTTTTTAGACATTTGATTTTGGAGGATTTTTTGTATTTAAGTTCTTATTATTGTGGATTTTAGGTTAAAGGGTTCACCCCCAGGTGTGGGTAGTGACAACGTGCCGACGATGCTAGTTGCTCGGGGTGAGCTCCATTGCTCGCCATGATCGTTGCTTGGGGCGAGTATCGTTGTTCACCCGAGTTTTATTGCACTCCATGCTTGTGTTCGGGGGTGTGCTTCATTGCTCACCCAGGTTTTATTGCGTTGCAAGTTGAGTGCCCACCTCGATTGTTGCTTGGGTCAAGCTCCATTGCGTGCCCTGTGTGGGCAATCTTCATGCTCGCCCCTAAGCTATGTGCATGGTTGTGCAGGGCATTCCAGTTAAAACATATATAAACAGAGAATAGTAAGGGACTTAACTTCAAGAATTTGGCGTGATTTCCTTTTTGATCTGGAACCCTATTCGCTATAATCCTTCATTGTGTGCAGTGCTACCTTTATGTTGAATTAATTTTGTCAAATCTCACAGACGGTGCCAAACTATTGATGCATTTCTCCAGTGGGGTCTGAGCCCAACATTACGGTTGAATAGCTAACGATGACAGCTTGAGCACTGATACGGTGCTTGGCTGCTCATTCATAAAATAAATAATAAATTAAGAATATAAAATATAAATAGATAGGAAGACACAAAGATCAACGTGATTCAGCATAAAAGCCCATGTCTATGCGTTGTTTGGGGGCAAAATCCACTATGTTAGGTGATTTTAGACTTCCCGAGAGGTTGAAGAAGACGCCTTCGCTGTATAAATCTTGAGATGGGAGCCAATGATTTGAGGAGTCTCTATCTGTAGATATCTTTAAAAATTTCTAGAGATTCCTTCCTTTTATAGAATACTCTTTTCTTCTTTGGAGTAGTTGAGTCCTACTTACCTTATATCACTTTCACCATTTTTGTATCTGAGTCAACCTCTTTTAACTTTATCTCTTCCTCGTCTTATCTCTTCTTTTATTCTTGGTAATTGGCTTCCAATTATCTCTTCCTCGTCTTATTTCTTCTTTTATATCTGACAACAAACTTCTCTTTCTTCAGTGTTTGCGAATGGAAATCTTTTCCCTCTCTTCGATAGAGAACGAAATCCTACTATCTCTCTGATTTCTCAACACTTTCTCCCCTCACTCTCACCTGACTCCAAAATATGTCGTTTATAGTTGCATTTGCTACCTTTTATCTTCACCAGAGTCTCCAATTAGCTCAAATGGTTAATTTCTTAGATAAGACCAATTATTTGCTGTCGATTTTGAACTTAGGTTTCACTTGTCATCTTGTCATTTTCTGTGTATTTAATTGAACCTTAACTCTTTGTGGGTCGTTCCACCGCACCAAACCCCCTTCTGCCGACCCTCTTTTATGCACCTCATACCCTCTCTCAATCGCACCTCCACACCAAGTCACCACTGCCCACTTGTCCACCTCTCTCTACCTCTCTCTCTCCCTCCCTCCGATTACTCTCTTCCACTCTCTCTCTCCCCCCCCCCCCTCTATTTTTCCACTCTTCCAGTGCCACCATCATAACCAATGGAGGCTTCTGCACCACTCACCATGAGATCGATAAGATGCTCTCTGTTTACTCATGTACATGTTAAAACAATAGCTGGCTTATATTGTGGAGTGAACAGACAGTTCTAAGAATTTTGTGGGGTTTGATTGTGATGTTGGTGTGGTTAATGATGTTGGTTGATTGGTGGTAAGTTGAGGTACTGGAGGTTAGTTTATAGTATATCTCAACAGAAATGGAGAGTGATTTTGTTGAGTTATTTGCTAGGGTTGAGGCGAAATCAAAATAGAGAACCTTTTGGCATGCATGTCTTTGATAGTCGAAAATTGAAAGTTAATGCTTAATTAGACTATGGAGATGGAGTTAAGTTGGAGTATAGTATATTGTGTGTGGTTTTGTGGTTAGTCTGATTTATGAATTACTAATATACTAGTGGCAATGTTTGGACTAGGTTGGATGCTACTACTATATATTCGGTTACAAGGCTTAGATGCAATGCAAAAATCAGGTAGTATGCTAAATTTTGCCAAAAACTGATTGAATCGGCTTTCATGAAAAACTTGCATATTTTCTTATGAAAACAACATCTATCAATTTCCGCACTATTCTTTGTATATGAAAATGAGAATGTGACATTTTACTATGATTGGCATAGACATGAGCAATTTTTGCATTCTAATTCTCTACTGCATTAAATGTGAGTATGAAGTCTGAATCTTTTATCTGAATATATATATTATCTGCTCAGTATACTATTACTATTATGTTATTTCTTTGTTTATGAAAATATTGAGGCATAAGATTCTGTTCTGCTTTTGGTTATGGGCCCTAACACGGGTTAAAAGTATGGCCTCTGTTCTTACCTTTCCACAAGTGTAAAATGATGGTCTTTGTTCTAACCTTGTCATAGGTGTAAAACAGTAACCTTGTATTTTATTTTACCACGGGTGTAAAATGGTGATCTCTGTTCTAAGTGCACTCACTTTGGTGACAAAATGGTTCATATTCTGCTTGGCTAACATTAGAGATGCACAAGCTTGTCATGGGATAAACATGGCCTCTGTTCTGAGTTCACTCGCTTTGGTGACAAAATGATTTATGTTCTGCTTGACTAACTGTAGATATGTACAACCCTGCCATGGGAGTAAATACGGTCTTTGTTTTTGTTTTTAATATTGTTTTAGTATACTTGTGCATAAGATCTTTTGTCTATATTATTATTGTATCTGAAATACGACTGCTATTTTTTAGACTGTTTTCTTATGCATTCTTTAATTAGCTCATTGCTTACTAAGTCGATGGACGCACTCATTTATTTCCTCTATTTTTTTTTTATAGCTTTGATGGTTCTGAGAGTTAGAATAAATGGCACGTGAGACAAGATTATAGAAAAAAGTGAGATAAATGCCAAGTGACATAAGTAAATTTATGAGGTTTTAGAGAGTATGTAGTAGTGTCGAGTTTACTTTCTTTGAAAGGACTTTGAGAGATTTGAGTTTGGAAAATTATTGTATCTAAATTTTATATTTTATAGATTTCAAGTTACAAGGTTCACTCCAGAGTCTGGAGCGTGATAGAACAAGTCTAATTTAAAACTATTTACTTACCAAACTACTTTAGCTGTTGAAGTGTTATTTGGATTGATTGAGCAATAAGAATGTTTATCCGGGTTCCAACCTGGGTATATCCAGACCGGAACTCGAGTTTCGGCCGGAACCCAGATCGGGTTGGTCCGGAATCCGGATCCGGAATCCGATTTTACGGGTTCTAAACCGGGCTAAAAAAAATCCAGCCCGGATGAACAATCCTATTGAGCAACTCAATCTCAAAATTGTTGAACCATCCACCCTAGTCCATCTGACGTATTCTCAAATGTACTTCCAAGTGTAGAAGCGTCAAGTTGTATCAAGGATAAGTTTAGGATCGTATTCCACAGGGACAAATGATTTTCAAAGTATTTGGGAAAGCTTATTCTAAAAATAAGGTGATGTAAAAATGCTATGTAAAATTCACTTTGGATTTTTTTTTTTTTTTTTGTTATGAAAACAATTTGAAAAGATAAAAAGTAATTTGTACAAAGTAAAGGATTTGTTGCCAATGGACTGTATGGTGGAGCTTGGAGGATCTCGGGTCTACGACTTTGCTTTAAAGTATGAATTAACTCATGCACAATTTGATTTCTAAAATTGGAATGGTTCAAAAGGTGTTAAAATGTAATTTTAGTTTTTATCAAGCCTCAACAGAGTTGCTAATCAATAGCTAAAAATTGACGGTTCACAGAATCAATTTAACAAACACCTGGATTGCAGTTTTAGAACTTCTTTGTTTCCACCATTAACAAGCTTTTATGGGCATTACTCTCATCTTACTAACCCAATCAAGGTGTTAATAAAACAGAATGTGAGAAATATGAGCTCAAAGTAAATATGCCAATGCCTAAAACAAAATATCCTCACTAAGCATCCACCGAAATTACTATAACACGCAGCTGATGGAATCCTTGATTAATTCAAGGTTCTGATGTGCCTTGTGTCAACAACAGAGCAAGAACAAGAGCAAAAGATTTCATCAAACTTCCCTCTTCAGAATTCAATTTCAGACAAAGTGAGGTATGTCATCGAACCACAGAAAATCCAGCAACCAATGGAGAACAATAGAAAATTTTACCACAACCCAAGCCTTAAGAACTTAGCCGATCATCTTCCTCTAAACTTGCTAAATATTGGAAATGGAAAATAAAACCCTAAAAAAAATCCCCCATTCGTCTGAACAAAAACATTCAAAGAAAAATACCAACTCCAGAAAAGAAAAAAAAAGAAGCGAAGCCAAAGAAATCTGAAACTAACTCATTCCTTTTATACTTGGAATCTTCTCTCTCTTTGCCACGAATTTCCTCTCTTCCATCGTGCCTAACTGTCACATCTTCTCCTCTGTTTGTGGTCCCCAAATTTCCAAAGTAATTGCATTTGCGTTGGTTTATCGGGTTTGATAAGGATTTAATTACTTTTTCAGGTTGTTTTTCCTCATGGGCTTCACATGCACGTGGGCTTTGGTTTGGGCATGCTATCCATTAGGTTTAGTACTCATGGACGTGGCCTCTATTTGATTTCAATGGCCTTTACACCTGCAATGGCCAAGATTCAAACATAAGCTTACTTTAATATTAACTAATCCAAAAACATAAACCCATCTATTAATTAGAGATTGAAATATTATTTCACATGCCAAAATCCAATTAACTCATATTATCTTATTAATACTCTTATTTTAAGAAATAAAGATCATTTAACCCAAGATATTCAGAGAATTAATAAAGTATATATGACCATTTATCACCATCTTTACACTATCAATTGATCTTCCTCACCAAGGGCTGAAAGGAGATACGAAATTCAATATTTAGAACAACCATTTCTCTAATAGTACAACAAAGTTACAGTAACCCAAGGACTCGCAACAAAAAATAAAAGAAAGAAAAATGATAAACGCCTAAGATGTAATTTGATATGATATTATAATAAATTTCAAAGACGTAGGTTTTATGCGCAAACTATTTATTTGTCGCATGTACTTCATAATTGATCAACTCTGCAGAAGTGTACGTAGTATCATGCCAGGCCATAGAAAGAGAGACAGGACACAAAACAGGAACATCATCATCATCTATACGAGTTTTATTTGGGTCTCTTTTTATTTAAGGTTAGTACTCGAGAACATAGTTTAGTAGTTTACATCATTCCACGCACATATACACAGTACAGTTTTTCAGTACCTTAACGCACACATTATCATACATATGCTTAACAAAACCACAAAACTGCTCTCAAAACCCCCCTGTAAAGCCTCTTCCTCCTCGACCCATGCAGCTCATTCAAACGCACGACCGCCTTCCTCTGGTTGTCTGCTTGGCCCCGGGAAGAAGAACTCCTGATCCTGGTTCCTGAAGATCTTTTCCACCTCTCTTGCTGGGAAGTTAAAGGCCAACTCCTTCGCCTCCCTCTCAAACTCATTCACAATGTTATTTTTCCCTAAGAAAATACAAAAGAAAACGGATCAGAATCAGAGACAATACATGTATAAAGAAAACAAGAGTAATAATTACATGGGTTTGGAATAGTTCCAACAAGATATACCTGCGAGAGGGAACCTAATGTTTCCTTGAGCATTGACCTCGAAGCAAAGCACCTGCAGATTCTTCTTCCGTGAAGCAATGACAGCAACTGGATAGCCTGCAGGGGCTACAAACACCATTCCAGGTCTCAAGCGTCCTCTAATCTGCTGATAACTTGGGCCACTCCTACTCCGCCGAGAGCTTCCACTGCCCTCTCGTTGCCCTCTTGATCCGGAGGATGAGAGATGCGGGCACGCCATTTCAAAGTACCCTTCACCTTCAACTACCACAGAGATTTTTGTTGCCCTTGAGTTGTAGTAGGGACCAGCCATAGATCCCTGTAATATTTCGGAAATTTATGATTACCATGATGCGAAAGAGATCATGTTCAGTCTTAAAAAAACAACAAGAAAGGATAGAATATATCTGCAGCTAGCTAGCTGCCATGAATGACGATTACTTTGGTTATATTAGCGAAGGAGACGATGAGGTCGAGGTCTTGCAACTGCTTGCATTCGTTAGGATCGGTTTCGTAGAGACGCCCAAACTGGTTCGATTGAGAAGGACGTTTGTGGAAAAGATTGAAAGGATGGGTTGAGTCGCCTCCAAAAGGCCATATTCGGGGGGTAGTTTCCTCATGTTGGCTCATAGACCGGATTTGTTCTTTGGATGCCTTGATGATGACTCCTTGCGTCTGTTTCCCGAAGAGCTTCTCCAACTGATCCCTTGGTGTCTGGTTGATTTTGGAATTGGAAATTGAAATTCGATCCAATTAGTGACACTAACCAATAAACAAACTTACAAAATAGCTCTTCAATGGAATGGAGACAAATGGGAGGACGTACCTTGAGAGCAGCTTCAAGAACCTCCCAGCTGAATGCCCGGTAAAATGATTCTGGGTCTTCGCCACCTGACCCATGGAATGCCTACATCATGGGGTTTACAACAACAATAAGTCGACATGATTTGATAAAGCAAAGAACGCCCTGTTTTATTAGCTCATCGTTTTACCTAGCCAGAGTTCTAGGATCATGGAAAATGAACCACACTTATCATGCTATTGACTCATTCCTGGAAAATTATCCAAACAACATGCCTTGGAACGAAATGGAAAATTGATTTGGTCTCTTACACATTTTAATTACCTCGAAATGGCCAGGAATAGAGACGGGTCGGAGGATTTTGACAATATAAAGCTTCTCATTCTCATCCCTATTGATCAAATAAACAGGTGTTCCGGCTGGAATCCTCATGATATCTCCCTGTTCCACGTTGAAGTTCTCTCTCTTCTCCTCCCTAACTGCTGTAATTGTTGCTCGCCCTGGTTATACAACACGATAAAAAAAAGAACCACCAATGTTAGGATCCAAGAATCGTAACAATATGTCCAAAACTACAAAAGAAAAACTAGTGTGAAAGGAAGATTACATACCTTTAGCAACAAAGAGAACAAGTTCAGCATCAAAATGGGCCGGGGAAATGAAGGTGTGAGGATTCGCTTCAAGAATCACCACACGAAAATTCTCAATGCCGCGGAGAAGTTTCGATCTCTTCGTGAACTTCTCCAGGACCTGAATTCGGCCTTCATCAGTTCTAACTCTGGTTTCAAAATCTTCATCTTCAAAAACATAAGGATTTTCCTCATGCTCCCCGCCCAACTCCTCTTCTTCATAGCTTTCTTCTCTACTGCTTCCCTCCTCTGATCTCCTCCTCTCTGCTCTCTCCCGAGCTTTTTTCTCTCTGTGATACTCGTCACAACTTTGCTGACACTGTTCCTTCTCTTGTTCATCGAATTGTCTTTGGTGCCTGCACTGGTGCTTGCATTGTTTCAGCTCCGGGTCTTGCACGGCCAGAGCTAAACCAGCGCATATAGCCAGGAGAGACGTCAGGAGTAAGAGAGCTATAGGAATCTTAGGTTTGAAAGCCATACTTGTTTCGAATACAAGGCGTATGTCAAGATTTGTGATCCGTTGTGAAGAGGATGAATATGGCTGTGGCAATATTTGTAGTGTGAGCAGATGGAGGATGAGTCAATGAGAACATCCAAGAGAGGCCATGCAGGAGGACGAGTGTTCGATACGTGTCCATCAGGTGAGAATTCAGTGCCAAGTACTTGCAAGGTACAACGAAGACATTATTGTCTTGCAGCAATTGTTCCTTCGATTTTTGGCACTATGGTGGCAACTCGAAGCTGCGTTTTTCATAGCCTTCATCATTTACACGAAATCGACAATGTTGCTTTGTCTTTAGTGGACTCTTCACGTGTAGGATGATTGATATAGAGTAAGTACTAGGAAGCTGTCGTCCAGCCGTCTTAGCTCAGTCGGTAGAGCGCATGGCTTTTAACCATGTGGTCGTGGGTTCGAATCCCACAGACGGCGTTTTTGTTTTTGATCAGGCTATGTACAAGAAGCCATCATTTCTTTTCCCTTTTCTTTTAAGTTTCTTTCCATGTTAAAGATTTTTATTTTAGTAATGCTGCGTATAGTCGTGGAATGCACAAGTATCATATAATTGTTTTGAAAAATAATAAAATTTACTATTAAAAAATTATTATTTTTTTAATGTAAATCGAGCATTTACTCATTTTTTTCAAAGAGATTGTACAGTACTTACGCACTCACGACTGCAAATATTATTTCTATTTTATATTTTCAGTTGAACATAATATTTACGAGTACTTCAAAGCAAGCATTCGACTCTTGTAGCAGAAAAATCAGGTGGTCCATACGAGAACATAGCAAGTCGTACAGTTTTGAGCAACTTAAAATAGTACATCAAAACCGAAAAGGAAGCTGGGCATATACGAGACTTTCTCAACTCATTGAACCCCCCTTTCCCAAAAAAGATGTGTCTACAACATCTTCAAGTTTATTGTTTTGACTCTTGCCATAAAGTTGAAACAAGAAAATGTCTCTCTCAAAGTTCAGGCATGCCCTTCCCTGTTTTAGCATCATAGGTCTTCTCCAATACGAGATCCAGTGTTGTATCCTTGGGGCCAGCTGCAAAAGCAAACAACCAATAAAGAAAGTGTCAGGTCATCAACAGCAGAATGGTAAACACAATATGGTATAGTATTCAGAAGCAGCTTTTGAGAACAACACATTTCAAGAATCCTTGTATGTCTCCCATTTTCTAATTCCTCCTTTCTTTTTTCCCCCTCAAGGTTAGATTCCGACTTCTAAATATATTCCAAAAGGAAAAACACTGGCAAACATATCTACCGATGGACGTTCAGCTGAAAAGCCATATTGGCACAAATTGACAACCTTAATTTCAATCATTCTGCTACTACTGGAAAACTGGTGTTTGAAGAGGCATTTGTACCTTAATTTGAATTATTTTGCAACTACTGGGCAACAGGTGTTACAACAGATATAATTCATATAAAATAGAGGGAAAGGAAAACTTAAGTATGTCACGAGGCATTTGACACATCTACTGTAAAATTGTTTCTCCTTATTTATTGTGCCCATCTTCATTACTTTTACCCATAATGTTTTAAGCCTCGGCCTATAACTCCTTAATCCATCAACTTGAATAAAATAGTTTTTCTCACAAGCCCATTAATTGCTCTCCCTTACACATTACCATCTTAAGTGACACTATCTATTCCTCTACCTTTGAACGCCTTCATTGCTTATATTTCCTACCACTCACTCATTTACTTCAGCTTCATATTTAGGCTTGACACATCTTACAAACACCTGGTTTCTTAATGGCACCATATTCTGCACAAACAAATATAGCAAGTCTAATAATGTTCACATGCAATACACGTATACTCCAATTCAGTTTTTTGCATATCATACATATATACATATATAATACATCTGTTTTATGCGTATGCATGTGTAAGTATGTACGTATATGTAGACATTTTACATACAATGAAAATAGGCCATCCTTCACAACTTTTCTGAACAAGAATTTGACCACTAATGGTTAAAATAATAAAAGTTTCGATGCATTTTCTTAACTTCAGTTCATGTGAGGCATATTGAATAACTGCCTTCATAGTTGGCAATCGAAATTCAAAATGCCGTTCCATATTCCTCCCTTTAGTTTTATGTTATATGAGATCCTTAAACTAGAAGTAAGGCACTGACTTCAAGCCTCTCATCTCATGGCTCACGTCCAACACCTAGAGAGATTCTCATGTTTTCACATGTCAGGCAAACTAAACACATATATGCAATATAGGAGCTTTCTTAGGATATTGTGATTCTGGAATTCCCCATAATCGTTATATAGCACAAATCAGCCTAATAATTGGGCACCACAATATCCCCCCAACTCAAAACTATTAACATGTCCGTGAGGGAATTATTTGACAACAGTTCCCTCGAACCACATGAGATTACCAAGTTGGCTTCTAATACCGAATGTCACAACTCGAGAACATTCACACAGTGCCTTCACAAACAATCTTGGGTACTGCACATGCAGTCTTCCCATAATTGAAAATTCATACATAAACTATAAGGGCAACTGTATATTTTCGGTAGAGATTTTGGGTGGTCTAATCACAACATTTGCAATAAAGAAAAACAAATACATCTGAATAACATCCACTGAGTTAAACAGGAAAAAATTAAGAATGAAAAGCAAAAGAGGGAGGGGATTAAGCTTTGGATAAGTACCAACTGTAGGCCTTGGTGTAGTCCTTATCTTCAAGATTTCAGGACGAGGTATTATGGATCCCGATGCTCCCAGACCCCTAGATACTCTTACTTTAGTGCCATCTTCTAGATATCTAGATCCGACCTTACATGGCTTCCTGCATAAGTAAACATTACACATTACTTCTGAGAAATAAATATAAAACAAAGAAAAGAATACCAAGGATAGGTAAAGAAGATTCCAAAAATAATTCCGCACCCTGTCACTGGGTCAACAACTTGAACATTCGATACGTGCAGTGGTGCTTCAACTGTAAATATTCCACCTTCATGACCTTGCCCTTGTTTGATATGCTTTTTTACCTGGAAAAAGGTACAAAAAACAAATTGGAAAATAAGTGGTAAAGCTATGTCTAATACATGTTTTGTTATGGCACAAAATTACACAATCCATGCAAATATTGGGATTTGGTACTTACAAAAAAATATATATTATTGGAGATGTGAAAAAATGGTTACAATATAAGCACAAAAGAAAATAAAATGACCTTCAAGAACAAAAAATCCTATTAAATGATGAAAACATAATGTTAAAAATTCAGGCATGCCATAACATCTGCACTTAACAAAGAATCATGCCACCAGGTTCTTGGCTGCATAGTATAATTTTTTTTTATAAGATCATGCACAAGATCATAAATTTGAAACTCAAACGATTACTATGGGACATTCTGATGCATTTTCTTTAACGTGATACATTATAAAAGCAAAGGAGGATTGGACAGGTAACATAAGAGAGATCTTTTAAAAATAAAAGAAAGAAAAAGATTCACTGAACCCACAACTTGTTTGATTTGCTTTAATCTCGAAAACTATTGCACAGTCACAAAATACAGCATTAAAAAATTTGGAATGTAATTTGAATGTATTTATTTATGTATATATTATAAATAATGGAGAAACCTCATGTTAATAAGAGTAAATTGTGACTAAAAACACTTGGTTAGTCCCATAAACTATGAGGGGGATGGTGGGACAGTTCAAAGCTCCAAAGAACATAAGGTAAGAGCATTATAAAAAGAAGATTACTAGTCAGTAAGATAAGGAAATATGTATCTTTTAAAAATAGTGAAATAATCCAAAAACTCAATTTAATCTTACATATACTATTTGCTGCTTGAACAGAATAACAGCTAAAAAACTAGTGTATGTTGTAAAGACATACTTATTCAACTTAACCATCGTACTACATTTTTATGCGAATTCCCTATAATATTGCTTATTGATCACTTTTGCTTTCTTTATCTTCCTGGTTCATCCTGAACAAATGAGGACATGCACTCACCACCAGGCACTACAGTAACGAATCAAGATTCCCTCAAGTTCTTGCCCAAACATGAGGCCCTCGAGTGAGAGAAAGAGTGACACATAAAGTGGATCCTAGAGCATTTATTGTTGCCCGTAAAAATATTTCGGGCAATATTAAATGAGCAGTAAATGATACACGATCCACTTCATGTGTCTATTTCCCATTTGAGCCCCTTAAGTTCGGGTAAGAACTTGATGGAATCTTTTTCCTACATTAACATACACTAGAAGTGAGGCTATTGAAACCCACTAGAGCAACATATTTTTCATAAATGCTATTCCCAAGTCATAAATCATACAATATTCAGTTTTCATTAGGTGGAACCATTATGTTTTGGCTCTTCTCCACATTCTTACGGGGTGATCATGGAATTTGCCTATGATTTTCTCAACTGAGATTTCGATCTAGTTTAAATAAATTGAACAATGTACTAAAAAAAAGTCAGAGTTTCTAACCAAATTCTTGCCGTCGACGATAACCCGATTCTGAGAGCGAATTACGCGCTTAATAACACCCGTCTCTCCTTTGTCTTTGCCCCTTGTTATCATCACCTGAACAATTACGCCGAGACGAGAAAATTGGAAAATGAAAACAATTAAAACCGTAAAAATAATGAAAAAAAAAACCATGGAACAGATAAAACAGAAAACGAAAATAGACAAAGCAAAGAGTTAAAAAAAAATTATCACAGATTGTCTTTCTTACATTATCTCCTCTGAGGACTTTCCAATGCCTAATGAGTTTCTGAGCCGCTTTCCAACCCATTTCAACCCCTTTCAAACAGCAAAAGGGAACAACCGAAAATGAAATCACTTTCACCAGTAGTTCAAGAAAATGGCGTCGATGAGACTCAATTGGAATTGGGTATAGGAATTTTACCTTAAGACCCAAGCCTGAAGTGCTGGGATTCGGTCGCTCGCTGTCAGTCCTCGAGTTTTTGTTTTGTTATCTTTATATGCAGTAGTGTCGTTTTCCTTTCCCTCTGGACTTCAAGCAATAGGGTTTTTGTCTTCTGAGTTTTGAGACCTTATAGCCTAAACCCTTACGAGTCTCGTGGTCCTGTGTACAGACGTTATTCAGGTTTCTGGATCTGCAAGTTCACCGGACCATTTTATTTGGGATAAATACGACTATACCACACTTTCGAATATAATTTCGTTAGATAAAATGTGAAACTTTATTACTTTTTTGGATTATGCTTTATTTTATTTAAATAAAATTTAAAAAATTAATAGACATGTAGAAATTTTCAAAATAAAAGTGTATGATTTAATCTATTTAGGTCCACTAACTAAAATACTTTTAACAATCTCCCACTCAGACCACATCAGTCATTTAGAAATAATCTTGGGAGAAGTCATTATTTGGGAACAGCCACTTTACACACTCCATGTGACATCATCCCAACCATTCATCTGGAGAGAAGAAATTAGTGGAATATAATGTGTGCATTGTGTGCACCACTACAGTGGATGCTATATAGCATTACTCTAAACTTATGAACTCAAACTATAATTCTTAAATTTTATGAATGTCATCTCAAAACAATAAAGTTCATTGAATAATATCAATATAGAATCATGGCAATAATTGTCACATTTATCGTGACAAGACCTATCCATGGTCACAAATACTAACATCATCGACAACATAGATCAAGAACGAATATATAGCATGGAAATTTTATGTGATGTGATCATTTATCTTGGTAATCACATTGGATAAAAAAGAATCAGATTTTGACTTAATCCAACCGAAATCCTAAATGAAACCCTCTCCATACCCTAAATTGAAACCCATCGGTTAAGCCTATCGAAAACCACTGAAGAAGTTTCTTTTCCCTTTTGAGGCCAGGTCTATGGCTGGAACCTACTCAAGTGCTAGCCTCAAATAGTCACTTGATGGGAATAAAAAAAGACCACCCAAACCTTAGACCATCCACTCGACTAGTTTTGGCAACAAGGGACAGCAGTTGTGCAGCCCACTTTTCATCCATCTTTTGGCTGCCAACCTCCCATCCAAGGGTCACTTAACCACCCCATGTCAGCCCTCTCTCATGTATATCATGCCTCCCTCATTCCTCATTTCATACTTTACAACTTTCTTCACTTTTTGAGAGAGAAATCGATAGAGAGCTTTAGGCAGAGTTTTTGGCCGTTCTTGTCTTGCACTTTCTAGCCCTTTGTAAGTCAATTCTCATGACACTATCTATCATGTATTTTATACCTCTGTGAGTCTAGTTTACGTTGGTATATATTGGGTAATTTTTCATGGAATCTTGATTGGTAAAAGTTTGATTTGAACATGCAAAGATCTTACTGAGTGACAATTTTGATACTTGTGTGAAACTTTGATATTTTGATGAAGCTTTTTGTGAAATATGGGTAGATCTTGCTATGGTGAAGTGTTAACATGTGTATATTCAAGTTAGATTTGGATTCATAGCATATTAATATTTTTATAAAATAGTTTTGCATGATTTTGAAAATTTAGAAAACTGTTGAATATATTTTTGTAAAAGGTTTAAAATTGTTTCTGTTTTGGTGAAGTTATAGTGTTTGGATTTAGAAACTTGATCTAATGGCTTTGATCTTCACATATGATGTTCTTAAGGCTTTGATCTATGTGTCAAAATTTTATTTTTTGAAAATATTGGTTTAAATATTTAGTGGAATGATTTTATACATGCAATAGTTTGTTTATAACTCAATCTAAAGGCTCTTAGGTTTGTATTGTGTTTTGTTGAAGTTTGTGCCATGTGATGCTAGATCTAAGGCTTAGATCAAGTTAAAACTTCAATGTGAGGTATATGACTTTATTTATTGAAGTTTTATTTCATAAGAATCAAGGATCTAGTGTTTTTATTTCAAGTCAAAAGCATGTTATACAAGGTTTTGGTGTTTTTGAAGTATTTTGTGATTTTGGTTGTTTAATCAAGCATGTCATCACTTTTGGAGTCCATGGAGTTGTTTTGGAAGCATTAGACCAAGAACATTATGAGTTGGTCCTTTTTTTTACCTAAACTTGTTGTTTTCGCATTTTTGTTGATGTAGTGAGTTTGAGAATTTTATGAAATGCATATGTTAATGTCTTAGCATGATTTTAAAACCTATAATGTGACTTTTTAATGTTGCAAAAATTAGTTTGTTAGTTTGATGATTTGTCAAAATATAACAAAAATCAAGTTTTTGCATATAATATGAACCGGCCAAGGAGTAGTTCTCTTAGTTGTGTGATTTGTTTTATGAAATGTGTATGTTGATGTTTTAGCATGAGTTTAGAACCTATAATGTGATTTTTTTAATGTTTCAAAAATTGGTTTAAGTATTTTAGTTTGATGATTTTTCAAATTGCAACAAAATTCAAGTTTTTGTCTGTAATGTGAATCGACCAGGAGTAGTTCTCCTAGTTGTGTATTGTTTTAAAATTTTCTGATTGGATATTTCAGTTTAGGTCAAAATTTACATGAGGAACGTAGATTTTGATAAGTTTGGAGTTAGTATGCAAAATCCTTATTTTATGGGTAAAATTGTAAATCCCTACAAGTAGAGGGGTAAATTCACAATTTAGGCATAAGTCTATAATTTTTATATTTTTAAGTATTTAGTGAGATATTCTAACCTTTAGAAACATCTCATTTTAGTTCACGACCTTTACGCTCATTTTACATTATGCACAATCACTGTAAGTTAGTCTCTAACTTACTTTGGTGTATTTATGTATGTAAGGTGGGAAAACTATTATTGTCATATTCTTGTCACTTACAATCATTATAAATTGTTATAATATTTCATGCCATGTTATTTATTGCAAGGACATGCTTAAGCATCATTTACATGCTATGTTATGACATATCATCTATCATACGTTCATTTTGTTTCATGCTATGCCATGTCACATGCATAGAGTATGTCACAAAATAAATACTTTCAATTCATTTGGAGTATTTTATTTTTATCTCAATCTCAAGTTCTAGAATGAAGAGTTATCCCGGTGGAAGTTCATTGTTCACGCTCGAATATTTAAACTGGTGTGGAATTCCCTAGGTTGACAAAGTACCGTCAACAGGCTTCGAATGAGACCTAAGTAACTAGTTGCTGGAGCGAATTCAGGAACCCAATGCAGTGGTGCCAACCTCATGTTTATCAGTTTTTAAATCAGTTCAGTTATCATGACGTTCTCACAGATGGTGCATATGTCTGTGATGTGATGTGGTACTAACAAGAGCACACGGGGACCCGTGTAGCATCCACATGTTCACGTTTAATCAACCGTGTATATGTTGAACAAGTTTTCAAGTTCAGTTCAGTCAAGTCATGTGTGTCCATGTTCAGTCACATTTTTTTCAGTTAAGCACATGTTATGCTAGTTGCCAAGTCATGTCACGAATATTCATGTCACGATCCATCTACACCATTTTATTGTCATAGATGCATATGTATACTGTTGGTAGCTTAGTAACTTACTTTATAAATAAATATCATTTTGTAGTCCCAACTACCATTCCCCCCAGAATGGTAGATGATGTGTCAGGATCTAGAGATCCTGCCCCCGAAAGACTGGACTAGGTTGAGTAGTCCACAATTAGACGTTAAGGAACTGATAACTACGGTTATCCACTTTTTGGATACGATTCTGGAGTCATAACTAAGTTGCGTGAGCAACTCAACAATTTAGTACAATAGATTTTATGTCCAAACTATATTTATGGAATGTTGTCTCTAGTACTCTTTATATTATAGACCTATTGGAAAAATACTATACCCTTTTGGATATTTGTTTATCATGTGAAATTATGAAGTATGTTTATGTTTTTGGGATATGGTACTTATGGTACATTGTATTACTCAAAGAAAAAGAATTTTTCCACAACGAATATTGCGTACTGCAAGATGCATGCTAGGTACACTACATATTTAACTATCATGAACGGGGGTATATAAGCTTGTGTTGAATGTCCAGACGTTTCAAGCTCCATCAAATCCCAAGTGAAACTCGGGGGCGTCACAATCTTGGAAAATACTTCACACTACATGGCTCAGCTCTAAATTACAGCTCTACCTACCTTCCACAATCGAACGGGCAGACAGTAGCTATCAACAAATGTTTGTAAGGCTACCTACGATGCTATGTAGGCACAAACCAAGGAAGTGGTCGCAATGGTTAGCTTTAGTTGAATGGTGGTATAACAACACTTACCACACTTTAACTAAGCTTGCTCCATTCGAGGCCCTATATGGATATCCTCCACCCAAAATTTTGACCTACGTTCTAGGGACCTCAACAAATGAATCACTTGAACAACTTCTTAAGTCTACAGAATAGATTTTACAGGTGCTAAAAGAAAATCTGGAAGGGGCTCCAAATAGAATGAAAATTTATGTTGATAAGAAACGCACCAAGAGACATTTTGAGGTGGGGGACTGGGTTTACCTCTGCTTGTAGTTGTATAGGCAGAAATCCCTTGCTGGCTGCCTCAATTTGAAGTCGTCCCTCCGATTTTATAGGCCTTTCCAAGTCACTTAGTGCATTGGGGAAGTTGCTTACTAGTTGAATCTTCCATCTTCTCAAAAATCCACTCGACCTTTCATGGCTCTTGGCTCAAAAATAAATTAGGGCCACATATCCAACCCCTCTCGACTCTCCCACCAATTGATTCTAGTGGAGAACTACTTCTAGAACCTGAAGCCATAATAGACTGTCGTTTGAAACGCCAAGGGGATTGGCCAGTGACCGAAGTCTTGATGAAGTGGAGTAAAGCTACAATGGAAGACAACAATTGGGAGCTGTTGTGGAAGCTCTAACAACTTTATACCCACCTTATGGGCAAGGTGCTCTAAGCGGGAGAGATTGCCAAGAACCTTAACTGAAATGGCGATCGGCGCACATGGAGAAGTGAAGAAGAAGAAGAGAAGGGTTGTGTTAACACTGGAACAATGCCGTTTAAGGAAGTAAAGAAAAGATGCGAAAGTGTTGTGATGTAACTATGCATTTTGTTGTCTATGATGTAACTAGTTATTTTTACAATCATTTTATAATTTCTTGCTTTCAATTACAAGTTATTATTCTGTGTAAGTGCTCTGGGTATACGTGGGTATAAGAAAAAAGGAGAAAGGTAGCAGAGGGTGTGATACCCCGTATTTTAGTGTATTTTAATTGAAAGAGTATTTTAATTAATTTAAATATTGGTTATCTTGTTTTAAGTTTATCAGATTTCTCGTTGGTTTATTTTTATGATTTTTAAGTTGTGAAATTTATTTTGATATATTTTCTTAATATTAATTATTGTTTTGCATTTAAATTGTTCTTTAATTTAAATTAGTTCGTTGTGGGCTTTAAAATTATTGTGTTGTTGGATTTTTATTATTATTTATTTTAGTTGCGTTTAAATTATTTTATCCAACTTCCTGTTTTGAAATTCTTTTCGTTGGATCAATTTTGTGACCTAAGTTGTGAGGATTAGACCTCATCTCTTTCCCTCATGTTTTCCTTTCTCTTTTTTCTTCTTCTCTTCTTTTTCTTTTTCCTTCATTTCTTTTTTCTCCTTACCACTACATCTCTCTCTCTTCCCGCGCACGCGACAACTCCCTTCTTTTCCCGTCCGTTTGCGTCGTCCTCCCATAGCATTGCCGTGTGCCGTCCATTGCCGTCACCGCCCTTCCCATTCTTCTCCCCACCGGCCGGCGACCTCACCCATCCATTTTCAGCTCTTCCCTCGCTGCCAATCGCCCCAACGCGTAGCTTCAAGCCACAGCCCACTTTCGTTCTAGTTACACCATTGGCCACCATCTTTTCACCACAGCACCGGTGGCCTCCCAATTACCTAACCCACCCAAGCTCAGCCCTGATCCGCCACCTTTAAAGCTCCTCTAACTCATTTTTCGATTTGGGTGTTTTGGCTTTCAACCGCCGTCCACGCCGCCACCCACGGCCAACTACCACCACCATTAGCTTCAACAACACCTCTAAGCCTTCCCTAGTAATCTCAAGTCTTCTTTGTCCCCATTCAAAAGTTGGGTTTTTGAGACCCACGGTCATAGTCCAAAATACACTGTTTCATTGCTGTGCTACCACTTCTAGCATCTCTGTGATCATTCGAAAAGTATATTATAGCGCTGTAGTATATTTCAAAAGAACTTTTGAGATTTAAATGCATTTTTGCGCTAACTCATATTTATTGTGAACTGGTTTGGTTGTTCCGGACTAAGTCCGAGGAGTAAAGAGTCGGTTGGATTGGAGGATGAAGTTGTTGTGTGATTGGAGTATGTGGGGATTTGTTGGCTGTTGGATATTTGTGTCGTGTCTTGTACATTGCATAATTGCACGCATGTTCATGTTTGTAAATGAAAACTGGGTTTTCTTAATTACATACATGTTCATGTGTATATTTGAAAACTATGTTTTCATATGAGAAATGGTTTTTGGGTGCGTGTGTATCATAACCCCAAGCCGAGATGGGGATTATCTCGGTGGAGCTCCTCTGGTCACTCGGGAGAGGAATATACTGAGTGACGTCCCCTGGGTTGTCGCTGGGCGACAACGGGATCAGACGGGATGGTAACGCTCTCGTGCCGACTCTGTGGCCCCTCTTGCTGGCGGGGACTAGAGGATGCTTGGTCACGAACGTGCTGGGCGCGGAACTGGGCATCGCTCGTTACGAAGTCACTCGCATGGTCGTTACCTATGGGGTGACAAAGGGAGCCAGGATGTGCGGATGGTCCCTTGGGGAGATCATGGTGCATACGGTTAAAATGAATATTGGGCAATTTTCTGGGAAAATGGCGGTTTTTGATAAATGGATATGTGAACCATTTTCTGGAAAAATTGTGTATTATTGTTTTGGGCCATTTTAAGGGAAAATGGCGGGAAATGTTTTTATGGATATCTTTTGCGCCAAAATGGGATTTTGGCGTGCGTTGGAAATATTCATTTTTAGGGAAAATGATGTTTTGGGTCTAATGCATGTTTCATCATAGGCATGCGTAATTGTTGGTTGCATTAATACATTTTTATCTTGTTGGTTGTTTGGATTATTACTTACCTGCGGTACCATTTTATGGTATCGCAGATTTTGATGCAGATGATGCTGATGTTGAACCTGAGGATTCGGCTCCGCCGGAGGAGTGATATGGGATCACTCATTTATGTGTTCGGTCTTTGTATTATATCTTTTTCGGGATAATTGTATAACTCTTTTTAAACATTTTATTTAAGTAAATTTGTATTAAACAATTCTGGTACTTAGTCAACTTATTTGAATTATCTGATGCTTTGCTTTGTTGTACATTGTTGCATGTACACACACTTGGCATTTATCGCTGGGATGCGTGACCGTGTTGTCATCATCTGGGCATCTCGATTCTCGAGTTTTCCTATATGGGGGTCGGGGGCGCCACAGAGGGTATCTTTGAGCTTGTAATTCGGTGAATATTATGGAGGAATGGTGCCTCGAACTATCCATTGTTATCTTCATGCACAATGATGAATATATGATATTTCCAGTTGATTTCCTTTACGCCATTTCCATTTATTTTCCTTTTTCTCTATAGCTCTCCAGCAAGTTCTTAATAGGCTCTTCGTGCTGTGGTCTAGGAGGTGTTGTTAGGATTGGGCGACAGTGGCAGAAGGCGGCTGTGAAACCAACAAGGAGATGAAGAATCACATAGGAAAGAGAATAAGACCAAATGAAAAGTGAGAAAAGCTTACTGTGGATGGAGAGGGAGAAGAAAGGAACAAGGTTTAATGCACTTGGCTAAAATGGCATCGTTTCGTCCTCATTTATTTTCCTATCTTATAGGCGGGTTGAGCTTAAATGCGTTTTTGGACTGAGTCATGACACGTGCTCTTAGAGATAAATAACGTAATCTTCTCTGCCTATTTCATCTCCTTAGTAGTACTTCCTACTAAGGTTGTTTAGGTATTTACGTATTAGTAAAATACAACTCAGTCATGGTTTGTTAATCTGCATTTGCATCTTGTACCATGACAAATGTAACCAGCTTGTCCTTTCAATACTTTTTAGAGGAATTTCAATTTGTTTCTTTTCAAATACATATCCCTGGGTTGTGTACACTCACTACCCTGAACATCCTTAATGATTTTGACATTCTTCGTCTCAATTATGGTATTACCTAAACTGCAAAAAACCTTGAAACCCACTGATCTCTCCGAGTATCCAACAAAAGTAGCAGCTAAATGTTCAAGTCCAGTTTTCTATTATTAGGCCAATAGGACCTAGCCTTAGCTGGAGAACCTTAGACATGAAAATCCTTAATATTAAGCCCTTTCTAGTCCATGAACTTATATAGGGTTTTAGCTACTGCTTTATAGGTGCTCGATTAAGGATGTAATCCGTGAGCTTTATGGTGTCTCCCCATCTAGTAAAGAAAAATGACTTATTATACTCCTAACCACGTCCTTTTAAATTTGATTTCATCTCTCAATTACACCATTTTGGTGTGGAGTTCCGGCATGGTGTATTGAGGAACGATAACACATTCTTCTAAATATCTCGCAAATGGCTTAGAACGTTGTTCATCTGATTCTTCATATCTATCATGATATTCACCACTACGGTCAAATCTAATGGCCTTAATTTTCTATCAAGCTGATTTTCAACTGTAGTTTGTAAGTCTTAAAAGGGTCCAATGCTTGTGCTTTCAGATTAAATATAGATATCCAAAACAAGAATAATAATCTAGAACAATGCTAGATACAGTCTCCATTTGGGGACTGCAATGCAAGCCTAGGCAATTTTATCTTTAAATTTTTTTAAAATTACAAAACTATCCCTCCTGAAATGATGCTTTTTCTCATTTAATAAGGGGCTTGCACATGCAGTCCCCAAGTGGGGACTGCAAATAGAATTTCTCAATAATCTATAAAAGTGATTTTTCATGGTCTAGAGGGAGGCAATTGGATTTAAGGTCTACACTGGTTGATCAACATGACCAAGTCTATCTAGCATTCCATATATTTCCTATATCACCAATGCCTCTATCATTCGCTTTCATGTTCTCCACAGAGGGAGACAATCTTTATATGAGCATTGAGATAGACTAGAATTCTCTTCCTTGAGAGTCGATGTGGAAGATACACCATCTACACGGCTCTCATTGTAGGATTTAAATTATAAGATTTAAATTTTTAAACTTTTCTTTTAAATTAAATCATGTCATGTCAACAGTATAGAAAGTCTAACCTCGACACCGATTTATAAATATAACTTTTCATTGAGCTAACAGATAGTGTTAGAGCCTTATGTATAAGCATTTTAATTTGAAGGTCCTTTCTTTAACCATTAATCTGCCCCTTTTCTTCGTGGCTAATAATCTGCCTACGTGAAGGTTCCTCCTACCTTAGCGGATTGTATCCCAAGACAGATTTTGGCCGACTCCGCTTCAACTTATGTAGTACTCCATTATATAAGATATGTTTTGCAACGATCTACTAAAATAAGACAACATGTTAGGAATTTGACATCTTAAAGTATAAGCAAAAGCCTCTCAAGATCTTTAGATTTAGATTTAGATATTCATATTCATCCTTGACCCTCATGATCTAACTAAAGAAGAAAGAATAATAGAAACATAAAGAAAAAAACACCAAATTTCCCATTACTAGATTTGTTTTCTCGTTTAATAAAATGAACTACATGTTATTAATTATAGGAAAGAATGATAACGTTAACTGCTGCATATTTTCGAATGGAAAATGATACTTCTACCGAAAAATCTTATCGAGGATTTATATCGGTTTTTTACTTAATAGTTAAGGAAATATTTTTTTTAACGAGTTTGTGATTTTTTTTTAAATGTTTAAAGAAAAATTGAATTCTGGTAGACACCCTCGGTGGACGTAACAGGGTCATTTTTTAATTTACAAAACTATCAGATAGTTCATATAAAATTATAAAAAAAATACTTGTAAAATTATCATTTTCCATTACCGTTTTAATGAAAAGATATTATTCTTGTACCCAAAAAAAAAAAAAAAAAACTAAATATAACAAGTAGTGTTGTTCTTATTCCATTTTGCACATCAATACATTATTAAGACTAAAGAGACTTTTTGACATAATTTATTTCATGCATTAAATATCTTCCTCAATTCCTCTGCCTTCAGCCTTATGACTTGATCATCTTGTTTGCTCAGAAGATCGTGGCTTTAAGTTTTTCTGCAAAAAATAGACAAATTAATACAAGAAAAAAACCAAATGCTCCTTCAAATAAAATAAATTACATCTTCTCGTAAGTTGGTGTGAAAAATGTACTTTTGATAAGATTTAATTTATAAAAATTTAATTATTAAATTGTTTTTATAAAGAGAAATACGATAGAAAAAATATTTACAACCGTGAATTGCGTAACCGCCGCGTAATCGCTTTGAAAAAATGAATAAAATATGGGACTCACATGAAAAAAAAAAATTTTTTAATAGTAGACCCCACTCTTTTTCTAAACGATTACACGACAGTTACGCACTTCACGGTTACTTTTATAAATCAGATTCTGTCCTATCAGCAACAAGTAGAATATTAAAAAATAAATAAAAATTAATTACCATCATTCTCTGCAGCAGTACAGGAATTGTCGCAGTCGATTTCACAGAAGGTTCCGCCATTGCCATTATTCTTGCACTTTGAATTGCATTCAGTGAAGCATGACTTGTACAAGTCCCCCGTGGCCTCAACCTCATGATGGAGGCTGAATGCTGCAACGACAACAATGCACATGAGAAACACTGCAACGAACTTGTTGGCCATAATGTCTCTTTGATTGATGCTTGTGTTTATGTGGCTGTTTTGCTTTCTCCCTCCCTGTTTCGTTGCTCGGTGGAGAAGGTAATTTATATAGGAGACATCCAAGGTTGTTTTTTCTGTTTTTGTTTTTCTGGGTGCTTCCTAGATCTACGGAAAGTTTTGTGGTTCAAACAGGTTTCTACATTGGATACCCTTCAAACTTGGGTTCCTGAACCATTCAATTTTTCCCAATTTCAGGGCTTTGCTCCTAAACTAATGGGAGAAACAGCTCTTTGCATTTTGCATCATTGTTTGAAGAATAATGCTACTTGTTCGGACGAATGGGTCAGATAAATTATTTTTTGTCTTTATATTTTTATGTTTTCAAAAGTCATCTTGTTTTGAATATATATATATTTTTTATTTTTTTAATAAAACATGTGATGCCATTATCACGTAATGAAACAATACTAGCGATATAATTAAGATGATTCACTTTTTTTTAAAATGACTGTACAGTATTTGTGCACTCCACGACTGTACGTAGCATTACTCATTATTACAAGAGAAATAATACTTGCAGTCGTGAGTGTATAAGCGTGTAATACTTGTAGGGTTGGTTTGGATTTAGAGATGAGATGAGATGATTTTAGATGAAAGATGAAAGTTGAAACAAATATTGTTAGAATATTATTTTTTAATATTATTATTATTTTGAAATTTGAAAAAATTGAATTGAAATTTGAAAAAATTAAATTGTTTATTATATTTTGTATAAAAATTTAAAAAAATTATAATAATAAAATGAGATAAATAAGAGGAGATAAAAGAGGCTTTTTGAATCTAATCTGTATTCTTTTGTTTCATTGTCAGATTGATATTGCTACAATGCTATTTATCTTTCAAAATGGCCATTCGGGTCACAAAATGAGCCCAATAGACCCAAACCACTATAATTGGAGAAGCTCAACTGGAACTCAAAACCCGACCCTTTTCCTTTCTGAAGGGTCCAAATCACAAAACCCTGAAAAACGCCCTCCTAAGTCCTATCACAAAACCCTGAAAAATGGAGGACACTCCCATGCACGAGGCAGAGACCCACAAAGATATCGAGGTGGCTCCGGCGCTAATCGCGGTTCACCCGACCCAGGATTCTGTCGCTGTGTCCGTAGGGTCCGACCTCCGCGTCTTCGACCTTCGGTAACTTTAATTCTTCTCTTGGTCTGAATCGAAATTTCGTGTTTTTTTATTTTATTCTGATCATTAATTTGGTCAAGCCGAATGGAACACATTGTAGATTGGAATAGCTGAATTTTATAAAATAACACCTCTTTCTTGTTTTTTTCCTTTTAATAGAAATTCTCGGTCAATATGAACATGCCATGTCTTAATTTTACTTTAGTTGTTAAGTTTTTTATTGGTCGAATTAGAAGTTTATGCTCTGTTTGGTTGCTTTGAAATGTGATGGAAAGTTGAGAGAAACACAAGTAATATTCTAATTTTTTTTGCTTATGAAATATTGGGAAGTCTGATCGAGTTGTTCGACCTGTTGCATAAGGTACGGTTGAAATTTAGTTTTTTTTTTGTCTTCTCTGATTTTATATATTGAAAATTTCAATACAAATTCGTTTTTCTTTCCTTTTTTTTTTTTGCCCTTATGTGCCTTCTAGGGAATTAGTTGACATCATCTCAGCAACCTGGAGCACTAGAGATTGGGATTTATATAAATTAATTATTGTCTTATATTACGAAAATACGATATATTTTCCCCCTGAATTCTGATTTCATAGAATAAGAAAAGGTAAAATATTGGGTAATTTTTTTTTGGTAAGTTAAAATATTGGGTAAATTTAAAAAGCAACTACGCTCCATTCTCAAATACATTTTTGTTTATAAGTGAAATCATTCTCAAATACATTCCAATCTAAGTTGTAAAAAAAAAAAAAAAACTCCAAACTAGGTCCAAAAAAGTACACTTCCAAATCAAATTTTTATTCCGAGTTGCTCCTTGAATCAGGTTTGAGAATTAAATGGGACTTAAAATGATGGCACATAATGTCTTTCCTTAGAAAGACAAAATAAAGCTTCAAAAAATAGGATCCACCATGGGAGCTGGCAAGGGAGGCTTCCGTTATTACCATTAATTTTTAAAATTTTTTAATTAATGGGGGAAATTATATTAATTTATAATTTTTGAACAGAAATTATTTGCCATTATTTTAGGTTTTTGGGGTGTAATATAGCCTACAATATTACTTAGGATAATTTGATGATTGTAGTGAGTGGATGCATGAGTTGAATTCTTTGCAAAAGCTTTGGGGGAGTGGTAGAGTAACTGGAGCAAAAATTGTACCTTTTTTTCCTTATAGTGGGGGTAGTGAGCTTTCTCTGCTGGATGATTCCTCTGGGCCATTTCACAAGGATTCCATAAGAGCTATTCACTATGGTGCAAATGGTAAGCTCTTTGTATCTGCAGGTGATGATAAACTTGTCAAGATATGGTGCACGGAGTCTTGGCATTGCATTTATACTGTGTAAGTTCTTGAAGCCCTTCTGGTGTGATGTATTGTCAAACTTGAATATTACTTGATAGAGGAGATAGTGAAAAAGTTTCATTTTTAAAGATTTTGTCTAGTGTATATCTAGCTGAGACTAGGCAAAGTTTTTCCACAAATATGGCAGAGCAGATTAGGTGAGATTTGATTGTGGGTAATGTGGCATTCATTTTAGTAGTTTTTTTTCTGCCGTCCTCATCCATGCCATATGTATCACATAACCATGACCTCATATATGGCACTCATTTTTCCCCATAACTGGTGAAGGTTTCTTCTCCCTTTCTTTGCATATGAAGTTTTACAACTTTTGTGACAGGTCCTCTGAGAAAAGAGTGAGTGCAGTTGCTCTGAGCAATGATGGTTTGTATGTCTGTTTTGCTGACAAATTTGGTGTTGTTTGGGTTGCGGACCTGGATGGCTTTGATGGAAATCAAGCTTTAGTCAATAAGAAGGCTGGACCAATACTTGCTCACTACTGTAGCATCATCACTAGCCTGGTGAGTTTTAATGTTTTTATCTTTTCTGTGCTTGTTTGTTCACTTTTTGGGACAGGGTACCTTGCATTCAAAGTTTTACCACTCAAGTTGAAACTACTGCTTTTTTTAACCATTGAAAATTATCCAATTGCTCATCATTGGATAATTTTCATGCTCTTTTTCCTAGCCTTCCCCATTCACTTTTTCGAAACTTCACAAGATGTTAATTTCTTTATCCTTTTATTTTTGGATGGTTTCATTTTCCTCCTTTTTTGCACATGTACCTTACTTCTACTACTTACATTATTTTTGTGCTTCTGGCTACACATGTTTTGCAGGAATTTTCACCGGATGGGAGGTTTATTGTCAGTGCTGACCGGGATTTCAAAATTCGTGTAATCCAACTATGCTGCCTATTGAATAAGTGAAATATCCAATTTTAGCATCACATCTCTTGACACAATATTAATCTAATTATAGGTTACTGTGTTTCCCAAGAAGCCTTTAGATGGAGCTCATGAGATACAAAGCTTTTGCCTTGGTCATACTGAGTGAGTGGGATTCTCTGATCATATCTTTTATGAAGTAGTAAACAGGCATTGTAGATTGTGATTGAAATTTTGGCCAAATGATTATTATATTTTGAAATTTAGAATTCACATTGGGTTTGCTACTTATTCATATCATTAACACATTAAAATGTGATGTGGAAGACATTTTCCAATACTTTGCCTATATTTTTTCCTTTGAATTTTCCTTTCAAAATTGATTGTATAGGGGGTCTTTTATCTCACTTCATGTGCAAGCACTCTTGTAGCTGGTACACATTAATTTCTGTAACTTATGTGTGTCTATTGTTAGATTTGTTTCCTGCCTTGCTTTTGTTTCTAGTTCAGACTACCCCCAGGGGTTTCTTGTCTCTGGAAGTGGTGATTCAACCGTAAGTAATTTTAACAACTTTTAATGATATAAAATATTTTCATTGAGGTGAATTTCGGAGTAAAAGAAGATCAATGATCTCTTTGCAGGTTCGCTTATGGAATGTTTCCTCTGGATCTCTTCTCCATACTTGTGAAGTTGATGTGCAGGTATTCCACTTGTTCTAAGTTTCCCTGAGGTCCCAGCTGCTCTCTGTATTCTTCTGAATTGTCCCCTACTTTTCTTTCCTAGGCTGATGTATATAAGCCATACAATATAGTGGTATTTATATTAACAGATATTCAAGGGACATTTATTTTTATTTTGGCTTACATTTGTATGGGGACTTCAAAAAGTTCTTAAAATTTTACAATGACAGAATTTTAATAGATAGAAAGTTGGGATCCCATCAATTTAAATTTCCTTCTTTTAAAACTCAAGAAGTTATGATGTTTGGGTATTGAAAGGAATGATGGTCATGATAAATAATAAAAAGAAGAGACAACAATGATGGTGTTGGCGGTGGTGACAAGTTAGTGATTGAAATGGTTTGGTGTTACGGTACTGCTGGTGGTGTTTGTGGTGGTAGTGTGGAGAAAAATGGGGATGCTATTGGTATGGTGATTGTATAATTTGTGTGACATCTCCCGCATTAAACTTGAATTCTTGAAAATCCCAAATTAAAAGTTTCAAGGAAGTTTGAAATTACTATCTTGTTAACCGATTCAAAGAAATTCGCCACAAGAAAGTACTAAATTATGGATTAGCTTTTTGCCTTATTTTTTTGGGCAAAGTAAAATAATTAATGCAAGGAGAAATAATTAACTTTTTGCTGTTGTCTTTTTGTTTAACTGGTTCCATTTTCACTTGTTTCATGAAGGCAAGGCTTTTGGAGTCTAATGGAAGAGGAGAGGAGTCCAATTCTGCTATTACCGATCTTTGCACCATCCCAGATGGTACGATGATAGCAGTGGCTATTCAAAGGCAAGTCATTAAGCCTTCCTTAAGAATATTATATCTTTATGATGGATTCTTATATGGGTTTGTTGTCTCAGTACTTTGTCAACTTTTGGATTTTAGCTTGCAAGGAGTAGTACTGTTGACCTGTGACCTTTCTGCTCGAACTCTTTCAGTTGCAAAGGTACAACCTCAATCACTTGACCGGTATTAGTTGTGGCATAGTATCTTTTTTAGAAATGCAGCTTTCTCTCCTAATTTTATTTTTCTCTCTGCACACTCGAGGAAAAATGCCGTGTCTTTCCGTTAGTGTTTCTTCTGCTAACGGTGGTTGAGACCAGTGTTGTTTAGCCCTTTACTTTTTTTTTTTTTTTTTTTCTTTCAGTACTTTATGTGTTGTTGTGTTGTGATAGGGTCTAGTAGGAATGTTATTATTGATCAAAAGTGCTTCGAATTTAAGAAGATGAATGCAAGGTGGTGGACAATCACTGATAGCAGCTGTCGTGTTGTGAATCACATTTTCATTGATCAAGACTTGTTGGGATGGTTGGCTGTCATGGTGGAGGAAGGTGTTGCTTTTTAGGGACCCTTTGTTTTCCTTAGATCGGTTAGAAATGGTTCTCAGGTGTTGGTGGTGCAGAGGCAACGTAACTCTTATGGGAGCTTTTTCTCCTTATCGGAGTTCAGTCAAGAGAAACGGTGCAGCTTACTAGTGATACCAGAAGGGAGGAAAGGGGTAGGTTGGAGGAATTTTGGTGAGTTGTTGAAGGAAATTTCTGCAACTTCCTTTGTTTTGGGAACGAATAAAAGAGGGAGCCGCCCATGGACGCCTCCTCCTCCACCGTAGGAGTACCAGGTCTTCTCTTCGTACAGAGAGGCCTTGTCTCGAGCTCCAAAACCTGCAGAGGGGACAGGCTCTGTGAAGATGCAAGTTTGGGCAGGAGTCTGTCGGGCCCAAGTTTGGAAACTCTGCTGCATGCTTTGGCTAAGATGGAGACGCAAGTGGGGTGTTTGCATATTAATATGGGGATATTAAAATGTTGCGTTGAGGAGGGATTGCAGAGGGAGAAGGCTCTTGTAATGGGCCTGGGAGAAGGCTCTCTAAATGGACCGGATTACGATCCTGGGCTCCAGGGAGAAGGCTATCTTAAGGGCAAGAGTGTGGCTTCTGATGGGCCTCAATCGCAGGCTAGTCTTCAAGTGGCCTAACGGCCCAACACGCTGGCCCAGCCCGTCTCTTAGGCCAAGGGTACGAAGTCTGCCTGGAGACGTAGGGCTGTTAACAAGAAAGCCCACCATTGTGTGGGCCACAACCTCCACCGTTGGCAGTGGGTTAGGGGTCGATGTTGATGGTGGTGGGTTCGTCGGAGGCGGTGGTGGGTTCGCCGGCGAGGTCTGGGGTGCCAGAGTTGGCGTCAGTAGGGATTAGCATTGTTAAGCCGAATCTGAGTAGTGCCGTGAGCTTCTTTTTATCGCCGGAATCTGCATAGAATCAGCTTGTGATAAGGGGTCGATGGGGGTGGGTTTGTCGGCGAGTTCTAGGGTCGATGGGAGTGCGTCAGCAGAGGCTAGAGAAACAAACCCGAGCCTGTGTAGTGTTATGGCTCTGGAGTTGGTACAGAAACAGACAGCTTCCCTTGCGTCGGCGACCCAAGCGACGGCACCCACAGCGACGGAGAACCAGGCGACGACAACCCATGCGACGGAAACCCCCGATGAAGCCTATTGTCTTGCGCAGTTTTGTTGGAGCACGTGGAGCTTATGGGTGGGCCGCCACCCATTAAGGAGGCACAAACTTGGTCGCCGGCAAGCTCTAGCCTATCTCCAGACGCTCTGGCGGCGAAGTCTCTACTGGCGTTGTCACAGAGTGGTTTGATGGCGACGAATGCCATTTTAGCTGAGCTTTCGGGCCTAGTGATGACACAGACAGTGCCGCCGACACCTTCTGGGTTGCTTCTTGTCCCCTTGGCGGTGAAGGCATGGGTCCAGGTGTCGGACCAGATTGTTTCTATGGGATTGGAGATGGCAGAAGAGTCCAGTGTTTTCAAAAATTCTGGCTCTTTGGTTCTGTTTACGGCTAATAGGGATGTGGAGGTTGAACCTACTCCACTCAACTCCTTTCATCCCAATGTGTCAGATTGGGTTATCCAGAGAGCGATGAACATTAAGCATATGGTAGGAATTACTTACGGGGATTTCGAAGCTGAATTTATGGCCCTACTTACAGCTGTAGAGGTTGTGAATACCCAATCCAAGTCTGATCAATCTTTGGCTTCGGCCAAAAAATGGGAAAGAGAACTCAAAAGGCTAAAATGGGCAATGAAAGAGGATGAGGGTGAGAAGAGCTCTACTCGGGAGCATTGTAAGGGGAGGGGTAAAATGGTTGTCCCATGAAACCAAAAATATTATCTTGGAATGTGAGGGGGCTGCATGATCCTAATAAGCGGCTCCAAGTCAGAAATTTACTTCGCCAATGGAAAGGGGACATCATATGCTTACAAGCGACTACTTATAAAAAAAAAAAATGCTTACAAGACTAAGTTGGAAGCTATTACAAGACAAATAGTTCGTAGCCTATGGAGAGAACAACATGTTGGGTGGTCTTACCTACCATTTAAAGGAGCTTCTGGGGGAGTTCTAATTATGTTTGACACAAGGGTGGTGGAAAGGGTGGAGGAGTGTGTGGATGATTTCACGGTTGCATGCTCTTTTGTTAATCTTGAAGACGACTTCAAATGGGCATTCGCTGGTGTTTACGGCCCAAATATTGATTCGGAGAGAAGGTTTTTGTGGGAAGAATTGGAAGAGTCATTAGTTGGTGGGAGCTACCAAGTTGCATTGGGGGGGACTTTAATACATCTCGCTTTCCAAGCAAAAGGTCGGGTGCTTCTCACATCACTCTAACTATGAGAGATTTTTCTGATTTCATTTCAGAACAGGAGCTCATGGACATTCCACTATCATGAGGCACGTTTACCTGGTCCAACAACTATGATTGTCCATCTTGGTCGAGGATTGATAGATTTTTGCTAACTCCCGATTGGGAGTCACACTTCCCGGATGTTGCTCAAAGAAGATTACCTCGTTTATACTCTAATCACTTCCCCGTCATTTTAGATTGCGGAGGCATCCAAGGGGGTAGAAGATATTTTAAATTTGAGCATGTGGCTTAAAACTGACGGTTTTGTAGACAAGGTCAGACAATGGTGAACTTCTATAGTTTCCAATGCTCTCCAAGCTTCATTATGGCAAAAAAGTTGAAAGCGCTGAAACAAGACTTGAAGCAATGGAAAGAACAAGATTTTGGCAATGTGTTTCAGCAGAAGCGCTCCCTTATGGAGGAACTACAGGGTCTGGAAGGGGAGGAGGCCAAAACCCTTTCTGAACCTGATAAAATTAACAAGAGCCAGGTAGTTGCTGATCTTGAAAGGGTTACTTTGATGGAGGAGATTTCTTGGAGATAGAAATTAAGGGTACTCTGGCTTAAGGAGGGGGACAAATGCACGAAATTCTTCCATAGGATGGCTAACTCTCACAGGAGGAACAATGCTATTGATATATTGATGGTAGATGCGGCAGCTTCTTCGGATCAGATGGTAATAAAAAACCACATTGAACAATACTATCAACAACTCTTATCTGAAGAGCACAATTGGAGACCGAGAGTGGATGGTTTGTCTTTTTCCACATTAGACCAGCAGAGTGCAGGGTGGTTAGAAAGGCCATGTACAGAAGAGGAAGTGGGCAATGTTATCATAGGTATGGCAACTGATAAGTCTCTCGGTCCGGATGGGTTTACTTTGGGTTTCTTTTAAGATTGTTGGGAGCTGGTCAATGAAGATATTATGCAAGTCTTTCATGAATTTCATTCTAATGCTAGATTTGAAAAGAGTCTCAATGCCACCTTTTTAGCCCTCATTCCTAAAAAGGTGGGGTCTAGGGATGTGAGAGACTATCGCCCCATTAGTCTTGTGAATGAGATATACAAGATTCTTTCCAAAATGTTAGCAAACAGATTAAGCTCGGTGGTGGAAAAACTAATCTCAAAGCCGCAAAATGCATTTGTCAAAGGTAGAAATATCTTTTACTCGGTACTTATTGCAAATTAAGTCTTGGATGGTCGATTGAAGTCTAGAGAACCTGGGCTACTTTACAAGTTAGACATGGAGAAAGCATATGATCATGTCAACTGGAAGTTCCTTCTTTACTTACTTGGAAGATGTGGTTTTGAGGGAAAATGGCAGAAATGGGTAGAATTTTGCATCTCTTCAGCTTGTTTCTCTATCTTGATAAATGGCTCACCGGTGGGTTTCTTCAACTCCTCTCGTGGCCTGAGACAGGGATATTTGCTTTCTCCTCTAATTTTCTTATTTGTCATGGAAGCTCTTAGCAAAATTATTGAGGGTTTGGTGGCCGGTGGGTTACTCCATGGTTTTTCGGTGGGGAATGGAGATCTCAACATTTATCACTTGTTATTTGCTGATGACACGCTTATCTTTTGTGGTGCACACCTTGGACAAGTCCAAGCCTTGAGGGCGCTACTCCTTTGTTTTGTTGTTGTGTTAGGTTTGAGCATCAACCTTGCAAAGTCGGAAATAGTGCCAGTGGGGACTGTCCCCGATGTGGAGATTTTAGCTACTATCTTGGGATGCAAGATATTTTTGCTTCCTATGAAGTATCTTGGCTTACTGTTGGGTGCCTCATTTAAATCTGAAATGATTTGGAATGATGTAGTCGAAAGGGTGGAGTGCAGATTGGCTACTTGGAAAAGGCTATACTTGTCGAAAGGCGGTAGGTTGACTTTGATTAAAAGCACTCTTTCAAACTTACCCACCTATTTTCTGTCTTTGTTCCCGCTTCCCACAAAGGTGGCTAACCTCATTGAGAAGCTACAAAGGGATTTCTTATGGAGTGGATTGGGGGAAGAGTTTAAATTCCACCTGGTTAATTGGTCCACAGTTTGTACTCCAATTTCTGGGGGAGGGTTGGGGATTCGCCACTTAATGAAATTCAATCAAACTCTTTTGGGTAAGTGGTGTGGAGGTACCAAAATGAAAGGGAGGCATTATGGAAGTTTGTTATAGACTCACAGTTTGGGGAAGATTGGGGAGGATGGTGCTCGAATGAGGTACGAGGCATTCATGGAGTGGGTTTGTGAAAAAACATTAGGAGCCTTTGGGGGACCTTTTGAGGACATAAACATTTTGTTGTAGGCGATGGTTCGCATGTCCGTTTTTGGTTTGATATATGGTGTGGTAACCATTGTCTACGAGATACCTTCCCTGCCATCTTTGTGCTTGCTAGAGGAAAGGAGGCATCGATTGCCGAACTTCTGGTCTTTTCAAATGGCACCCCTCAATGGAATATTGACTTCATTAGGGCAGCTCATGATTGGGAGTTGGATTCTATTATGGAGTTCTTTGCGGCATTATATTCCGCAAGTATTCCAGGAGGCACCGGAGACAAGATGCATTGGAATCATTCTAAGAAATGTATTTTCTCTGTCAGTTCTTTTTA
Organism: Juglans mandshurica; assembly: GCA_022457165.1. NCBI lineage: Eukaryota > Viridiplantae > Streptophyta > Magnoliopsida > Fagales > Juglandaceae > Juglans > Juglans mandshurica. The sequence continues at coordinate 14,007,281 of CM039631.1, forward strand.
TCAAAAGCTCATGAACTCCGGAATGTCTATGTTCCCGTGGAAGAGCATATGGAAGACGAAAACTCCTTAAAAAGCAGCTTTCTTTGTCTGGACAACATCTTTGGACAAGATTCTCACTACAGATAATTTGAGGAAACGACGTGTTATTGTCCTAGATTCTTGTTGTATGTGTAAGAACATGGGGAGTCAGTTGATCATTTGCTTTTACACTGCGAGGTGGCTAAGGTTATATGGGATGATTTTTTCTCAAGGGTCAGATTGTCTTGGGTTATGCCTTGTAGATTGATGGATTTCCTTGCAAGCTGGAGAGGACTACACGTCGATTCTCAGGTAGCGGCAATTTGGAGATTGGTACCAATATGCATGTGTTGGTGTATTTGGAGGGAGAGAAATGCTTGATGTTTCGATGATCAAGAGAGGACAATGGATGGGCTTAAAGTTTTCTTTTTTACGTCATTGTTCTTATGGGTGGGGGCTATAGTTTGTAACGGACTAGTGTTCATGATTTTCTTCTTTGTATTGTAACCTCTAGCTAGGCATTTTTTATGTATACTTCCTGTGTACCTGGGTTTTGCCCATTTCTATGAACACAATATCTTTGATTACCTATAAAAAAAAGTTGTGGCATAGTGGAACTCTCTGGAAGAACAGACTGCATTATGATTGGGGATTTTAGTTTATTAGGTCCATGATGTCCAGTGGATTTCTTGGTCATGCTTGATATCAACATATGCATAATGCTCTATATCCGGTTCAGCCTGTTAGCAATCCTATTGTTTTTACCTATCTATTTTAGGATTAGATTCCATCTGTTCTGTTAGCATGAAATATGGGTATTTTTGAAGCATGTTAATATTGTCTGAATTCTGGCGTCTTCTCTGAATTTAGGGAAACCTGTGGTTGAGTCAGAATATTGGAGGAAAATTTGCAAGTTTATATATTAGCAGCATGCATAAAAAGGTTATTTTGATTTTCTTATATTCATCCCATTTGATTCTTCCAGGTGGTTTCAATCATGGGGGAGACCTTCATTCCTACAAGCCTAAGAGCTAGCACTTCTGCGGGATTGTTGTGGGTGGTGGCAGGTGTCTCTAACTTGCCAGGTTCCGATCACCCTTCATTTGTCCGCGTGAGGGTTATCTTGGGCTTTAGGAAAAGCAATTTCTATTCTTCAGAGAAAGAACCAACCCTCTTGGAAGATAATGAAATTCCTGGTGGAGATAAAATGCTCCAAAAGTTGCAGGGAAGTGTGGCAGTTGATGAAAAGGTTTTACAGGCAGCTGCTGAAGCCGTGAAAGTAGCAATGAGCAATCTATTAGTGAAAAAGCAATACACTGCAGAGAAGCGGGAATTTAGAAAGAGAACGAGAAATGACAGAAAAACCAAACAGTAAATGAGTTTCTGGCGATGGCAACAGCTCTTTTAAACCTGATTTTTGGAGAAACTGAGTATGATCTATGTTGTCGTTCTTTTAGGGATTTGTCGTCATAGTTGTTTATTTTGTTTCTATGAAAGAAAAGCAACTTAAAGAGGGTGGAGGCATGATATTTCTTTACGAAGGCCGCACCCAACCTTTCATTTTTTGTAAGAATGCTATTATCAGTTACTATTCATTCTCACACTCCACACCTATAGTTTTTTCATAGAGTGAGATATTTTTCATAAGATGGGTATAGGGTGGTTAATAGTGATTAGTCGAGCCAGCCGGCCCTTTTTCGGCAGCAGCACCCCACCTAGACCCAAAAGAAAATGAGTGGAGGCTTCTTCATCTTCTTTTTATCTTTTAAAGTATTCTTACCACAATTCTCAAATTATAAAATGTGAATTTTGTCTTCTTTCATTATCCTGCATTTTCTTGGGAGCAAATATCCGTCAACTTTTTGAAAAAAAGAAAAGAAAAAATATCAGTCAACTTGTGGCTTTCCTATGTTCAAGTATTGGTCCTTCAGTAGCACTTCAATGTAAGGGTGTTCAACCGGATTGGTTTTTTTCCGGATCCGGTCCGAAACTCGGAAACCCGGGTGCATCTGGGCGGTTATCCTAAAAAGCTTCCGGATCCGGTTAAGAATCCGGTTATGTGACCCGGTTATCCGTAACCGGGTCCTTTAAAATGAAAGAAATCCGCATCTCTCGTTCTCGGTCCCTTTCTTTTCCTTGTGCTCGTTGCGCTTTTCCGAAAAGCCGATTTCGTTCTCGTACTGGGCCTTCTTTTCTGGGTCGGAGAGCACAGACCAAGCTTCCCAAACGAGTCCGAGGGCGTCCTGGGAGAAAGCGAACTTGTTAACGTTGGGGTTAAGGAGAGCCGCAAGCTTCTCGTACTGGCTTTGAACGAGGTGACGGTTCCCAGAGTCGGCCCGGCGGATCTGGAGGATGGAAAAGTAGTCAAGATGTCGGTTACAAAGGCGGTTCTCGGCAGCGAGTAGGATGTGGGCGACGGCGAGGATCTGCTCGGAGACAGAGTGTTTGTCGGTGCCGGATTCTCTGACTCGGAGGGCATATTGCCGGCACATGGGTAGGTTACGGAGGGTCAAGAAGTGCGCGGATAGTCCGAGAAGATATTCGGATTCGGTTCGGGTTGGTGCTTGCTCCATGGGGTTTCTTTATCCCGCAGAGGAGAGAGATCGAGAGAGATCCGAGCGAAGGGGGAGGCAATGGTCTTTTTAATTCAATGGGATGCCTGGATTTAACGAGTGGACGAAAATGGCCACAAGGAAATGAAGTGGTATCTCATATCTGGACCTTACAATGCCAATGGACGAGCATTTAAATCCGGATTAAATCCAGTTATAACCCGGATTAAATCCGGTTATAATCCGGATTCGGATTAAATCCGGATATCCAGTTTGTAACCGGATATCCGGATTTAATCCGGTTATCCGCCCGGATTAAATCCGGATTAATTCAGGCGGATAACCGCCCAGATTTTAGCATCCGGATCCGGATGAACACCCCTACTTCAATGTGTCTCAGCCATAGAACTTGCAACATTTCATGTTCTTGTGTCATATTTCTTGATAACCGTGCGTGTAGGAGCAAATATGCAACAAAATTTTAACTATGCTTAAACCATATTCTCAATGTTTATAATATATAGCCAATAGGAAGGGCAAATGGTACGTAGTCTATTACTCCAACCCTTTGTTTACTTATTTATTTTAAGTCTAGCTTCTCAAAATTAGAAAACAATTACACTGAAAGTACATTACAAATGCTAGAACAAGCAAGAGAAAGTCAAATATTGGTATAATATAATTTTTTAATATTAAATTTGTTTTAAGATTTGAAAAAATTGAATTGTTTTTTGGGTTTTGTTTGGAAGTTTGGTAAAGTTGTAATAATTAGGTAATAATTAGATGAAAAAGTTGAAGATTTAAAACTGAAAAGTATTTATGTTTGTGGTGTTTGGATATTGAGATGAAATGTGATGAGATAAGATGAGATGGAAGCATCTCTCTGTCCAACTAGGTCTAAATGGTCCTTGCCAACCATATTTCACATTATTTAATCATTACATATTTACCTTTTTCTTCCAACTTTGAACATTGGATTATAGTTTCTTATCGTTTTTATCCGGTCTTAAGATGAGAAAGACATACATAATAAGTGAATTTTACATTATTAATTACTAGTCGTGCGAGATTATTGAACAATATTAAGTATTTAGTATATAATATAGGATCTATTTTATGTGTCTATCTCTCCTCCATTTAAAATTCTAGAATTTGTACAAAACAATTTAAGAAATCTTGATTGATGGACATTATGAATCTGACTATGCAAAGGTGGTCAAAAAGATAATTATACTAATGGAACATTATGCCACTGCAATTCAGACCCTATTCCATTATACTTTCCTTTTGCCACTTATTTTTTCAGAGATTCATTTAGATAGAAGCTGGCACAATTTATAGATCAAATCATATTATTTTGGTAAACAAATTCACTTGAATGAGGGGTCAATTTCATCCTACTTGGTCCCAACACCAATCCCACTCAATATTAGGTGTGATCTCAAACCTTGGAGGGTTGCCCAAGTGCCCCTGTCAATATTCAATAAACCACTTATATCTTTAGATTTGCTATAACTGAGGCTCGTTTGGATAGTGAGATGAGATGAGATGAGATAGATTTAGATGAGTTGAATAAAATATTATTAGAATATTATTTTTTAATATTATTATTCTTTTGAGATTTGTAAAAGTTAAATTGTTTATTATATTTTGTGTGAGAATTTAAAAAAATTATAATAATGTGATGAAATGATATGATTTATATATCCAAACGATCCATAAATCACAGTCGAACAACATCATCTAGCTTGCATGAAACTTGACAATCTGGCGGTGGAGACAGATTGTTTATCTCTGGTACAAGATTTACAAGCTACTAAGGAGTCTTTCTATTCGAATGGTAATCTAATAAAGGATGTTAAAGAACTAATGAGTCTTTTCCCATATTTGCAAGTCCAACATGTTTATAGGGATGGAAATAGGGTAGCACATAGTTTGGCCAGATTTGCTTGGAATATTGTTGATATTGTTATGCGGTGAGAACATGTCCCCACTTTTGTGGATCATGTACTTTGGTTTGATCAAGTTGCTATGTACTGATTTCTCAATTAATGAAAGTTTTTTATCAAAGAAAAGAAAAGAAAAGAAAAGAAAAGCAAAGGGACTTCCACTTGATAGGAAATAGAGGTCAGAAATGGGGTCCCTGTTATCCAGATCCCAATAGGAACTTGCCATGTGGCACTAAAAGACAATAGAGAAGTATGCAATTTTAGATATAATTGATTTGGTTGAAAGAATTTGCCCAGAATTTGCCCAATATTATCTGCATTAACCTCCATTAACAAAATGGAGGTTAATGCAAGTGGTAACGTTCGTTACTTTAGAGACATCTGAATGGATCACACAGACTGGTGCATGATGATTGTGTCTAACCACTGAAAAAAGATTCTTTCGAAGAAAAAGGAACCAAATCGATGCTTTTCCATTGGAGAAGAGAACCCTTTACCAAGTTCCTTGATAAATTTGCTTTTGAAAGATTCCCTTGTATAATGATGTTCCTGCACTTACAATCCCACTACTTTAAGTTATGGCAGATAATATTTGAAATGACATGTCACAAACAGTCATCCCTATATCAGGCAGGTGTCGTAGTCGGGGCATTGAGATATGAGTTTATTGAAAGAAAAAAGATCATAGAGTTGAACAAATAAATAGAACTTACAAACTAAATAAATAACTTTTGATATTCTAATTATTGTTTACAACATATAAAGTAAACATCTAATTTATTTTTTCACGCTTACTGTTTGTGTAATCCTGCATAATGTGTTTTTTTCAAATATTTGCTAAATCTATCTCGACATGAGTTTGTTTAGAACTTTATTGCAGTTCAATAAAATCATTGGTGTTCTCTATAATTAAATATAAAAATTTCAAATAGATAACCTTTATTCCCATTGTAAGGAGATTTCTCTCTCACTCATAAGCCCACTAGGCACTCGGTCAAGAGTAATGGGTTTCGCCTTGATACTTGGCCCTAGGGCCCAAACTTGTCCAAGAAGCCACTTGCCTGCAAGGTAAAGTAAGCAATGATGGCTGATGGGATGGACAGGCTTGACGCTGCTCGGCCGCATCCCGCTCATGGAGACTCATACAGGGCAGAACGAGAAAGACGGAGAACCTTTGCTCTTCTAACAAGGGAACATCGACAGCCGGCCAATAGGACTTGCAGAATAAAGCGATCAGGAAGCCACACAGCATTAATGACACCACTATCTGAGTAACACGCAACATTAGTGATGCCATCGCAGAGGCAAGCCGCATTAAAAGACCCTGACAAAGGGAAACAGTAGTGAGGATGTAGGTCCCAAGGGGGCAGGCACGATCTGTCCCCCCTAGACTCCCAGTATAAATAGCAAATTTTTAGGTACGAAAAAGTTCTCTAGAGTCTCTCATTATTTACAAACTTTCAAAATACTCTACTGACTTTGGCATCGGAGACGCCCCGGCCCCAAGGCTGCCTTCTCCCAGCTGCTTTCTTCTTTGTTTTCGCTAGCCTAGTTTGAAGACCTGAGTTTCTGGAACCTTGCTCAAAGACGTATGAAACACAACGTAAACAGAGGCGCCGTTTGTGGGATCCTTGTAGATCTTGTGTGTACTTCGTAGGCCTACAAGATCCCATTCCAGGTAGCTTGGGTCTTTAAAGAATAGTAGTGCTGACAAACATGGAAGCTCACCGAGAAGGAAGCAAAACTCCCAAAATTGGAGGAGGAGACGCCGCAGAAGAGAGTCGAGAACATACCTAGGAAGGGGTGCCTTTGAGTGGCGGAGCAAACGCAGTATGCCCTACAGTGGATGACTGCACCTTACCACTACCTCCCGTCTATGCCCCAACAGAAGCTAAAATCCAAGACGAGCATAGACAAAGAAAGGTAGAACCAAACGAGCCGTTAGATTTCATTCCCTTAATCTTGAATCCGACCATAAGCCATTGCAAGGATTGGTAGCAAGATGATGCTTGTGGTGCGGAGGGCCATGCAGCAACTCCTCGCTGAACACCAGGACATATTCGCTTGGAGCTACGAAGAAATGCTCGTAATAGCCCCCGAAGTCATACAACATAGCCTTAGCATGGACCCAAAAGCCAAAGGGGCGAGGCAGAAATGCTGAAGTGTTAGCGCAAAAAGAACATCGCCATAGCTGAGGAAGTGGACCGCCTGCTAATCGCTAGATTCATCCGAGAAGCCCTCTATCCAGAGTGGCTCTCCAATGTGGTACTAGTGAAAAAGCCGAGCAACAAATGGAGAATGTGTGTCAACTTCACTGATCTCAACAAAGCCTGCCCAAAAGCATATGATGGCCCGTTGACTCCACAATGGGCCATCATATGCTTAGCTTCATGGACACCTACTATGGGTATGACCAGATTCGCGTGAACCTGGAGGATGAGGAGAAGACCTTGTTCATCACCGATTGACACTTGTATTGTTACACGGTGATGCTGCCAGTCGACTGAGGCCTGTATTGTTACACAACGATGCTGCCAGTGGAAATCTGGATCCCCACCTATAGAGTTCAGCAGTTCGAGCAAGGCTCCAATGATAGGCGACTAGAAGAACAACTTGATTTGTTGGAAGAAGTCAGATTGGAGGTAGAGGTAAGAACTGCCACCAACAAAAGGAGGGTTGAGCGATGTTTCAACAAACGAGTGCATTCGAGAGCATTCAAAGTCGGAGACCTTGTACTTAAAGTAACATGAACAACAATACGAGACGAGGGGTCCCCAATGGGAAGGCCCCTACATGGTCACCGCCACCAATTGCCTGGGCTGCTACAGACTACGAGACTCCCAAGGAAACGAGTTGTTGCATCCCTGGAATGCTGAACACCTACTAAAATTTTATTGCTAAAACTAGCTTAATTATTGTAAATTTATGTTTTCATGCATGTACTATAAATCCTAATGGAAGAGGTGTTGTTTCAATGTCGAGTTTCAGAAATGTAACAGAATCTCCAACAATGTAATCTCCATCAACAGAATCTCCATGAACGTAATCTGGATCAGCCCCCTTGGAGGCCTAAAAAACTTACCCCGACCCCCATCGCGGTGAAGGAGTGGACCACCCACAATTGCTATCCAAAATACCTCCCCTGCGAGTTACCAGAGGGAAAGGTAGGCCAAAATGTTGCCTTATCCCTCCTGCGGTGGAGTGCGGGTCAGTCCTCAACTAGCCGAAGGCAAAGACCTACCTTCCTCGTAAGCGTCAATAGGTGGGAGCGAGTTCAGTAGCAGACTGCTCGGACAACCTACCTCCCAGCGGACCAAGGAGACGGGTCGAGCTAGAGGATGCCTTGTCTCCTTGAACTTACCCTGACCTCCACTACGACGAAGAATGGGTTCAACACCAACTTGACCCAAAATTTACCCTTGCTTGAGGTGTCAACGGGGGTGTAGGTCCAGTAGCAGATTGCCTGAACAACTTACCTCCCGCGGGGAGAAAAGGGACAGATTGAGCTAGAGGCCGCCTTGTCCCTCCCATAATGGAGAGTCAGTCCAGCCCTGAGGTTGCCCCAAAACTTACCCCGACCCCTATTGAGGTGAAGGAGCACCAGCCACATCGCTGTCTGAATTACCTCCTCGAGGGGCAAAGGGGCGATTTGGCTTGAGGTATTCACACCCCTTCTCGATGGAGTGCGAGTAGTCCTAAGCTACTCGAAGACAAAGACTTACCTTCCTCGTAAGCGTTAACAAGAAGGAGCAGATCTAGTTATAGAATGCCTAAACAATCTGCCTTCTTGCGAACCAAGGAGACAGGTCGAGCCAGAGGTCACCTTGTCTCTTTGCGGCAGAGAGCGAGATTAGCCCCCAGCTACCTGAATAACTTACCCTAGCCTCTGCTATGACAAAGTATGAGATTAGCGCCAGCCTGACCCAAACTTACCCTTTCCTGCGATGCCAATGGGTGGGAGTGGGTCCAGTTACAAATTGCCTGGACAACCTACCTTCTACAGGAACGAAAGGGACCCATTGTGCCAGATGCCACTTTGTCCCTCTCGCGAGGGAGAGCGGGTCGAGCCCCGAGCCCCGAGCCCTGAGGCTACCTGAAAACTTACCTTGACCCCCATCGTGGCGAAAGAGCAGAGCAGCTACATCGTTATCTGAATTATCTCATCGGGTGGTTAAAGGGGCAGGCTGACATGAGGCATCCTAACCTCTCCCCAGTAGAGTGCGGGCCAGCTCCTTCGACAGCCCGAATACTGTATCAAGGAACACAGACATCAACAATATGGTAAAAAGTACAGGCACATCGCGTCATAGGCCAAAGGGCCCAGGTTTGCGAAGCCTAACTCCTATGAAGCTTAGGATAAAGTTATGATAGCCTGTTTATTTTTCAGTCTAGAATTAAATACGTAATGTTAACGAGTGGGAGCGAGTCTAGTCCCAAACTGCCTAAACAACCTATCTCCTATAGGGACAAAAGGGACGGGTCAAGCCAGAGGCCAACTCATCCCTCCCACGAGGGAAAGCGGGTCCGGCCTCCTGGTCACCTGAATACTTGCCCCAGCACCATTGCAGTAAAGAGCAATCTAGATTATTTAATTCGACTCCATAGCCACGGTACTACTCAGAGGGACATAGAGGTGGGTTAACAAAACGCTTCTCAGCCTCCCCCCAAGAGGCAACTGAACTCTCCCTGGCAACTCTTAGGGGGGATTTTCATCCCCTCCAAGCTGACGGTAGCGAATGAGGGCTGACATATACTGACGACACTTTTTTTTTTTAATTTTTTTAATTATTTTCTTCCAGTTGCATATCAAAATAAAGCACGACAACGCAAAATGGAAGAACTAGGACTAGGTGGGGTAAAGTGCATTTGAGAGATCGACGACAAAAAAGAAAGAAATTGGCTCAAAGAAAAAGTGGAGAAACATCGGGCTCGTTAACGATATCACTAAAGGCACCATGAGGATAACTGACTAACAAAGGCAAACGAAGACAATATTAGTAGGGAGCCATTAGTCGGTGGGGTCGTCGATGATGGGTTCGGCTCTAGCGGGGTGAATCGTAAATCTCTGGATGATGGCAATCCCCTCGCCCGAAGCGGACCCCACAACTCCCTACGTCAAAACCCCTAGGCCAGCCGTAAAAAAAGGAGAGAAAAAAAAGAAAGGAGAGACCCCCAAAAGCAAATGGGCACAAAAGATAAACATAAAGCAAAAATGATAATGTTAATGACAACATGAAGCCGTAAGCTTACAATGAACAAATTACAACGTGAAGCAGCAAGTTACCACATAAAGCCGCAGGCTTACAATGACATACAACATAAGTTAACTAAATACAACAGAAAGTTGTGGAGGCACAAGCAAACCAAAGCCTGATCAAATCATATTCCAGTAGAAGTAGCAGAAAGGGATCTCCATCATTACGATGTGCTAATAACGCCAGAGGTTATCTAGAAGAAAATCAACAAGGGATCTAATGAGGCGGCTAATTAAGCCGTACGGTGATAGCAACCACCAAGACACCACTGTCTCTCCAATTAAAATGCCTCCCAAGTGCAGAAGGTGTTTGATTGTTTCTAGGGAGAGTCCCAAGGTCGAATTCACAGGAATTAAAGCTTTTAAGAACTGAATCGTGATACTTTTGCAACTAGAGTGAAGATGCCCTTATTTATTAAAAAGAACTTGGAAAAATAATAGTGAAGAGGATCAAAGAATGAAACCAAACTCTCAACCATTGAATCTGAATCAATTTGCGCAGGTGTGAAAACGAGAAAATGGAATTCTAATTTTTTTTTTCTGAGAAATGATTTAATTGGAACAATGTATCTAACTTTGATGAATCCCTCAGATTACTTTCAATAATACTTAAAACTCGATGGTTTGAAGAATGTACTTAAAACATTTCTTAAACGTCTATGAAAACTTTTGTGAAACACCTAGGCTACGGGTTTCTCTTTCATAGGTTGGTTTCAAAAGGTGTTTTGAGACTTTCAGATTTCCTTCAAACACCATTTCAATCAAGAACAAAGTGTCTAGATAGTGTATATAATTCATGCATTCACAGAATAATTTTTGAAATATCCTCCATCGATATAAAACCAAACTGACATGAAGTGTGCTAACAAAGACCAGGACCTTACACAACCCAAGAATCCACCGTGCCCTTCAGTCGACGATGAACCAAGGGTTGGGCTAAAAATAGTATCATGCAATAGATGGTAGAAATTCTCTAGATACTACTTACTAAACGCGATAGAAATCACAAACCTAGGAAATAAAACCCCTTCAAAGGCTTCCCGAGCCTAGATTTAGAAAATTAATCACACATAGTATTTTTGAAACCGATAAAGCAAAATCCAAAGCATAACAAACTTGGATCGAAAAAGTAAAATAAATAGAATAGAATCTCTAAAATCTGCTCTGCTCTAAAAACCCTTTTCTAATTTTTCTACACACTGAATCCTCCATGCTCCCCCTTCTTATCGTCCCCATCGTGTAACACCCCGCTCCTTCTTTCTGACGTAAGCAAATTCTGAGGACGAAAATTATGTAACAGTCTGCCCCTTCTCTCCAGCGATTGCGAGCCTTATTATGCGTGCTGAACCTTGATGGCGTCTTTCTAAAGATATTATGAGAATTCTAATGTATGCCCAGTGTTTTAAATGTAATGAAAATATTTATATGAGGTATCTCCAGTGTTACTGAACTAAGCTTCAAAAATATTTATATGAGGTATTTCCAGTGTTACGCCCAGTATTTATATTTTTGAAGAGCTCCAAAAATATTATAATTGTCGGAAATCATTTTAATATTATTATTAAAATGATTTCAGTTATTTAAAATATTATGAGATTTGAATTATGTTGAAAACTCTAATTAATTAAATAGTTTTATTCTTTTAAAGATATTAAATAAGACTTCATCATTTATTAATGATGAAGGAATATTATTTTATAAACTAAAGTTTAGTTTAAATAATATTTTACCTTAATTCCTCTCAGTGCTTTTAATTAAGTTAATGTTTATGTATTTTCAAATCAGTGTTTTAATCTTCCACTGTTAGATCGTTTTGAAAATTCCAAGATAAAAGGATCAGGATTAAAACCCAGACCCTCTCTCTCTCCTCCCTCCCTCAGCTCACACGGGCAGCAGCCTCTCTCCCTCACCCGATTCCCTCTCTCAGCTCGCCTAGCCCCATGCCGCCATCGCAGCCACGCCACCGGCCACCAGCGCACCTTCAACCATCATCGGTGACAGCCCCACTGAACCCAGCCCCTCACGATAGCCCTCTCCCTCTCTTACCCATCTAACCACCATGCATTACCGTGGCCAGTCGCCAGGCCACCGAGCACCACCACGAGCCCCCTGAACCTCCCCTTTTCTCCTCCCCTTGGCCCAAGGCCCATAGCCTCCCTCACACGCACGGGCTCTCTCCCAGTCCACAGCCGTACGTCACCATCCACGGCGTCCAACCGCTATCTCGAGCTCCCTCTAGCCACCATCGGCCTACCCCAACCACCCATAGCCCGGATCCGCCCCTCCACCATGCCCTCCTCTCTCATGGAATCGACCTCATGCACGGCTCAGATCTGCCACCGTAGAGCCACCTCTACGCCACCATCACCTTGCTGAGGTCCTTCCAAGCCCCTCCATGCTTAGCCCCTTCCAGAACCACCACTTTACGTGGTGGATAGCCACTGTGCGTGGCTAACCGCCACTATACACGGCTAGATATGCCATGTTACGCCCCTCGCCGCCACCACAAGGTCACCATGAGCCATTCTAAGACCACACTTAGCTATCCAAACGCCCAAACAGCCACTCTACGTGGGTTAACCGCCACGTACGACCCTTCCGATGTCATCGAGTGTGACGATCAGCGAGCAACGCACGGGTTATCCCATCAATGGTATAACCCTTTATCCTTTGTTATTTATATTATATGTTGGTTGGTTGGTTAGGTTGTGGATTGTGCTGTTAGTAATTGTGATGTACCGTGTAGTGAAGTGTTGGGCGTATCTGTGTTGTACGATGTGTAGTGTTGTGGACTGTGCTGTGAAGTGTGGTTGTGAAGTATGTGCTGTAGAGATGATGTGGCGTCGTGTGGATTGGGAAGAGAGCACATGTCAAGTGTACCCTTGTGGCATAGTGTGGGATAAAGAGAGTATATGTAAAATATACCCTCTCGGTGTAAGGTGGAATGAGAAAAGTATACGTGGAGTGTACTCGATGAGGCATAGCGTGTGTGAAGGGAGTACACATGGAGTGTACTCCATGTGGCCGAGTGATGCACCATATGGCGGGTGTGCCATAGTGGTGATGGGTCGTAGCGTGTATAGAGGGAGTACACGTGGAGCGTGTTCCATGAGGCACAATGATACACCGTGTGGCGTGTTGCAAAGATGAGAATGGTTGTGTGGTTGATGGGCGTAGAGTGTGGTGAGTAGTGTCGAGAACTGTGGAACAATGTCCTAAAGTAGTTGTGATGTGGCCTATAGTCTGAGGTGACAAGTGTCACCGTGATTGACTTATGGCTGAGAGTATGTGTGAACTGGCAGAACAGGTGTAAGAGTGTGCAACGGAAGCATGACTGGGGAATGTCACGAAGTGACATGGTTACTAGCAGTCGTGCTTCTGATGGGTGAGGAGTTAGTGTAGGAATGGCGTAGCAAGAACGTGATGAGATGTCACAATGTGACAGGAGTATGCGAGGGACCGTAATCATGATGAGTTAGAAGTTGGAGTAGAAATGACGTAGCAGAATGTCAGGTAACGTGACACAGTCACGGTGTAGCTTGGGAGTAGTCTCAAGCTATATGACGTGATGTAAAACGTCGTTGTGAATGGAGTCTTGTCATGTTAAGTGTTGGGATGAACTGTCAAAAGGGACGGGTAGCATGAAAAGTCATGCTAGCCGGGTTAAGAGAAGGTTGGTGTTAGAGTATGGCACTTGTCCCTACGAGCATGTGCTCAACGTGTTATATGTTGGTCTTAGGTGATAAAGGGGTAAGGTACATGTGTAATCTAGTGAGACACATATGCCGGACAGATTCACCATATGTAATGGGTAATCTGTCCTAAGAACGATCACACGGTGCTTAAGTTTCAGAGTCAGCTTAGAGCTGTGTGGCGTGTATGGATGAAAATGAGGATTTGTGTGAGCTAAGGTGCATGGAGGTAGTGACGGGTGTATTGTCTAGGATTGGGATGCGTGACTTCATCGGTCGGAATCATGCGTCGGAATGTGGTCAATAGGAAGAGTAAGATTAAGGTCTCAGTTTCTTAATCCTAAGGTGAATCATGGGTTCACTTTAGTGGATGGGCACTCGAGGTAAGACCTTGAGTTTGGAAGATGTAGTGACCGTAAGTGGATCCCGAATGTTTTAACATAATAAAAGGCCCGTAAGAGCATGAGATAGAATGAGAGTGTTCCAAGTGAATTGTAGTTTATGTCTTCTAAGTTTAGTTGCTTATGCATTAGATAAAGAATGACGTCAAGTTATGTGTATGCATGTAGGTTGTCATCTGAAACGCACATAAATGGATTGCATGATATGAAAGTAGCATGGAGTCCAGGTAAGTATTAATTTCATACTCTTCTAGAGTTTTCTAAAATGAAAACGAAACGCCTTCTCTTTACGATGCCTTACGAGACACGAAAGATGTTTTACGAAAAACGTGCTAAGTATAAGTGTTCAAAGGTATACGTATGTACGACCCTCCTTAGTAGCCCCTTTTACGCACCCAAAAGTATTAATTTCACCTGACATCCCGTTACGTCATTTCTACGCCAACTCCTAACTCATCGTGAGTACGGTCCCTCACGTACTCTTGTCACATTGTGACATCTCGTCACGTTCCTGCTACGCCGTTCCTACACTAACTGCTCACCCATCACAAACACGAGTGCCAGTAACCATGTCACTTCATGTCATTCCCCAGTCATGCTTCTGCTGCACACTCTTACACTTGTTTGCCACTTCACACATACTCTCAACCATAAGTCAATCACGGTGACACTTGTCACCTCAGACTATAGGCCACATCACAGCAACTTCAGGAAACTATTCCACAGTTCTCGACACTACTCACCATGCTCGACGCCAATCAACCACACAACCATCCTTTTCTTTGCGACATGCCACACGGTTTATCGCTACATCTCATGGAGTACACCCAACGTGTACTCCCTTCATACACGTTACGCCACATCACCATTACGACATACACGCCATATGGTGCATCACTCCACCACATGGAGTACACTCCACGTGTACTCACTTCACACACTCTACGCCACACAGAATACCTCCGCATGTACTCTTTCTATTCCACATTATGCTAGGAGGCTATATTTTACATATACTCTCCTTATCCCACACTACGCCACGAGAGTACACACTCTCTCTTCCCAATCCACACCACGCCACGCCACAACTACCATCGTCAAGGTTGACCCGTGCATTGTTCGTTGTCCGGCATGGCCAGTGGCATCGGAAGCCACTAGCTTGGGCGGTAGCAGTCACTACCGTGACTTTACAACGTGATTATCTTAGGGACCAGATCTAGGATTTTGGTGGGTAGGTGTGGGCTATACAAGGGTGGCTGACATGGTGGGAGTTCATGGGTAGCGGGTAGCGGGTAGCACTGCGTACGGTGGCGGTCAGCCACGTGCAGTGGCTGTCTTGGCCACTAGAGGTGGCTAGAGGTGTAGATCTAGAAGGGGCTGAGCATGGAGGGGCTTGGAAGGACCTTGACGAGGTGATGGTGGCGTCGGGGTGGTGTCATGGTGGCTCTACGGCAGCAGATCTAAGCCGCTCATGAGGGAGAGCCTGTGAGAGAGTGAGCTAGAGTGGTCATGCGTGAGGGTAGATCGGGGCTATGGGTGGTTGGGGTAGGCCGATGGTGGCTAGAGGAAGCTTGAGATAGTCGCTGGCCGCTGTGGTAGCGACGCACGACTGTGGAAAGGGAAGAACCCATGCGTGAGGAAGGGCTATGGGCTATGGGCTTTGGGCCAAGGGAAGGAGGAAGGGGGAAGGAGGAGGAGTCCGGTGGTGGTGCTTGGTGGGGCTGGAACTGGCACACGGCAGTGCTAGGGTCGTCGGTGGCATTGAAGCCTTGTGAAACCCATTTTTATGGGTGTTGTGCGTGTGTGCGATGGAGAGGGAGAGGGAGGTCCGTGGTGGAT
Organism: Juglans mandshurica; assembly: GCA_022457165.1. NCBI lineage: Eukaryota > Viridiplantae > Streptophyta > Magnoliopsida > Fagales > Juglandaceae > Juglans > Juglans mandshurica. The sequence goes on from CM039631.1 coordinate 14,022,986, forward strand.
GGGTTTGTGAGAGGCGGTCATCGGTGTGAGGTGATGGAGAGGGAGAGGGAGGTCTGTGGTGTCTGGGTTTGTAAGAGGCGGTCACCAGTGTGAGGTGGTGGAGGTGCGGTGGCCTGGGTTGCTGCATAAGGCGGCGTGAAGTGAGGAACCTGAGAGGAGAGAGGGGCTCGCGTGGAGAAAGAGGAAGCTGTCGTGCAGGACTTTGACGATGGGGGATGCTCACCGGCGTGAGGGGGGCTGGTGAGGTGGTCGGTGTCGCCGCATAGCGGCACACGGCAGCACTGGGGGCTGAAGAAAAAGATCGAGTGAGGGGAAGGGGGGAAACCCGCGTGGGAGGGAGAATGGGAGAGGAGAGAGAGAGGAGAAGGAAAAGTGAGGGAGAAAGAGAGAGGGTCTGGGTTTTAATTTTGATCCCTTTATCTTGGAATTTTCAAAACGATCTAACGGTGAAGGATTAAAACACTGATTTGAAGATGCGTAAACATTAACTTAATTAAAAGCACTGAGAGGAATTAAGGTCAAATATTATTTAAAATAAAATTTAGTTTATAAAATAATATTCCTTCATCATTAATAAAATGATGAAGTCTTATTTAATATCTTTAAAAGAATAAAACCATTTAATTAATTTAGAGTTTTCAACATAATTCAAATCCCATAATATTTTAAATAACTGAAATCATTTTAATAAAATGATATTAAAATGATTTTCAACAATTATAATATTTTTAGAGCTGTTCAAAAATATTATAATTGTCTTATTTAAAATCAAACTTAGTTTAATAACACTGGAAATACCTCATATAAATATTTTCAATGCACTTAAAACATTGGGCGTACTTTAGAATTCACATAATAACTTTAGAACACGCCATCGAGATTTGACATGCATAACGAGGCTCGCAGTTGAATTTGCTTACGTCAGAAATAAGGAGGGGGTGTTACACCTGTGAGGGATGAAGAGGAAAAAGCAGAAAGAGAGAGATAGGAGGGTTAGTCGAAACACTTATAATAGAATTTGTGACATGTGTGGCCCTATCCCTTAAGTGGTTATAATTGAATAAAAGCATTGTTTTCCTTTTAGTCATGCATAAACTATTCTCACTTTTATTTTAATGTATTAACAAGCATGTAACATATATTTTTAATCTAAAATTCCTCAACTTTATGCTTATTTAATACATTATCTACACTCCATCACACCCCCCAACTAGCTTTTTGCTAGCCTCTAGCAAATGAAGCGATGTATAATAAGAAGTTAACTTTTTTTCAACTATTCGAACTATTATTCAAAATTAAGCCAACAAAGGACTTGTCAGAGGCATGGGTTATTTATCCTTCACAGCTTAGAGTGTAACTTATCTCAAAAGCTCGTACAATATACAGACACTTGCTCAAAGGAAATTGATAATGTAGATGCATTCCTCAAATTGTGATCAGTGTGTGACTAGGTTACCAGAGTTGCATGTCTTCTACTATCAGGCTACTTTCCACATTACAACTATCTAATATAGAGGATTCTCATCACTTTAATTCAAAACAACTGTTGTTTGTTGGCTGTCACACTACCACACTTTAAAAGGTTTTTTTTTTTTTTTTTTCTAGTTATAAACTCTAGTGATAGACAACCTTTTCCAAAAGCATTTTTTCTATTCAATGATCTCTGGTTTGTCCCTTTCTCGTTATTCTCTTTTTCTCTTGTTCTTTTCTAGCAAGAATTGCTTTAGTGGAGACTTTAACGTCTCTTTCATTTTTGTTTCTTTCTATACCATTAAGATGTAGTTCATTAAAACCTAGTCAGTTGCAACATCAAGTGGTCCTAATAGAAAAGATTGCTTCTCAAATGTTAGGGGTTGTAAAGGTGGCAGTTTGGTAGTTAGCAGAGTTTCGACTATTTTCTTTACTGAGTGTCAATTTATTATATGAACTTCTTAGTAAAGCTACTCCTAAACCATGTAAGCATCAATATACTCAGTTCTTCCAGTTCAGACAGTTGTAGCCATCTCGAAGACCCAGCTTTTTCCATGTCAAAGTTGAAATTTTTTACTGCCCAGTAGGCCTTGTGTTTGAGTTCCATAGGGAGGTGACATGCCTTACCATAGACTAACCAATAGGGAGACATACCAAGTATAGTCCTATAGGCAGTCCAACAAAGCATCAATCAACCTTAATGACTAATCGTTCCTAGTTGGGTTCACTGTTTTTTCAAGGATATGCTTGATCTCCCTATTTACTAATTCAGCTTGGCCATTTGTTTGTGGGTGGTAAGTTGTGGACACCTTATGATGAATGCCATACTTTTTCAAGAGGGATTCCATTGGTTTATTGTAAAATGTGTCTCATTGCCACTAATTATAGCTCTGGGTATACTAAATCTAGACGCAATGTTTTCCTTTATAAACTTAAGCACCACTTGGTGATCATTCTTTATGCATGTTATGGCCTCTACTCACTTAGAGACATAGTCCATTGCCACCAGGATATAAACATGCCCAAAAGATGGGAGAAATGGCCCCATAAAGTCCAGACCCCAACAGTAAAAAATTTCTAAAACCAAAACTGGTTGTAGGGGCATCATTTTTCTCCTAGTTATCCCTCCTAATTCTTGGCATAGTTCACACTTCTTACAAAATTTAAAGGCATCTTTAAACATTTGGGGCCAATACAACCAGGACTGTAAAATTTTGGAAACTATTTTCTTTGCAAAACAGTGCCCACTACAAGCCTCAGTGTGACAAGCAGTAAAAACAGAGGGTATGTCAACATTTGGGACACACTTACGAATTATTTGATAAAAGAAATACTTAAATAAGTAAGAAATACTTAAATAAGTAAGGGTCATCATAAAAGTACTTAACCTCTATCTTGAATCTCTTTAAGTCTTGAACAGTCCACTATGGGGGTGTTTTCCCTGTCACCAAAAAATTCACAATGTCAACATACCAATGAATAAGTTCAACTGTAAATATATGATTATTAGGAAAAGATTCAGAAATTGGCAAGGCAGGTTTAGCTTCTGCGAAGGTTAGTATGGACAAGTGGTCAACCACCACATTTTCTACCCATTTTTTGTCCTTAATTGTGATGTTGAATTCCTGCAAGAGTTGCACCCATCTTATCAGTCTTGGTTTGGTATCTTTTTTTGCCAACAAATATTTTAAAGTTGCATGGTCAGTGAAAATGATCATAGGTGATCCAATAATGTAAGCTCTAAATTTGTCAAAAGCAAAAACAATTGCAAGTAGCTCTTTTCTGTGGTGGAGTAATTTTTTTGGGCTCCATTCAAGGTTTTGCTAGCATAATAAATGCTTACTCCTACGTGGACCTAGTACAACACCTATGACAAAAGCACTAGCATCACACATTATTTCAAAGGGGAGAGACCAATCAGGGGGTTGCATAATAGGGACTGTGATGAGTAAGTTTTGAGTTGGTCAAATGCACTTTGATGTTCTGTGGTCCAATAAAAAACAATGTCATGCATCAGTAGTTCACATAAAGGTTTAGAAATTGAACTGAAACCTTGAATAAACCTCCTATAAAACCCAGAATGCCCTAAGAATGGCCTAATGTGCTTTACAGTTTTAGGTATGGGAAGTTTAGAAATCAAGTCTATCTTTGACTTATCCACTTCAATACCCTTTGAGGACACTATTTGTCCCAATACAATACCCTGCTGAGCCATAAAGTGGCACTTTTCTCAGTTGAGCAGTAAGTGTTTCTCCTCACATCTGGTCAAAACAACTTGTAAATTAGTCAAACATTTCTCAAAAGTGCTTCCAAAAATAGAGAAATCATCCATAAAGACTTCTAAGCTACTCTAAATTAAATCACTAAATATACTAAGCATGCATCTTTGGAAAGTAGCTGAGGCATTACAAAACCCAAAAGGCATTTTTCTAAATGCAAAAGTTGCAAATGGGCAGGTAAAAGTGGTTTTTTCTTGGTCCTCAATGTCTATTTCAATTTGATAATAGCTTGAGAAACCATCTAAGAAACAATAAAATGCATGCTCAGCAACTTTCTCCAAGACTTGGTCAAGAAATGCTAAAGGAAAATGGTATTTTCTAGTGGAAGCATTAAGCTTCCTATAGTCAATGCACATTCTCCAACTTAAAGTCATCCTGTGGGCACTAACTCATCTTCTTTTTTCTTCATTACAGTCAACCTAGATTTTTTTGGAACCACTTGTATGGGGCTAACCCACCTACTATCAGAGATAGGGTAAATGATACCCACATCTAACAACTTAAGGACCTCATTCTTCACTACTTCTTTCATTGAAAGATTATGCCTTCTTTGAATTTCTCTAGAAGGCTTGACATCCTGCTCCAAATAAATCTTATGAGTGTAGATTAAAGGGTTTATACCCTTAATGTCGGCCAAGGTCTAGCCTATGACCTTTTTATGTTTTGTTAGGACCTCCAATCGCTCCTCTTCTTGTCTATTAGTTAAACAAGAAGAGATGGCCACTGGGAAAGTGCTATGAGGTCCCAAGAAAGCATACTTAAGTTCTGCTGGCAGGGGCTTGAGATCCAATGCTGGGATCTGCTCCTTTGAAGGTCTTACTATTTCTGGATTTTGAGTGAGCTATTCAACCTTGGGTATCCACTCTGCCACCTCTCGTGCCTACAAAACAGAAAACAATTGGTTAGAAGTATCCATAAATTCAAAATCTTCTTCCAAATCTTGGTGATATAATGGAAAAGATTATGAGATGATGCTCTCCAACAGATATACTTCCTGAGCTTCCTCCACCTCTTGAGGTTGTCCTCACAAGTTAAAGATATTTAGCTCAAGAGTCATATTTCCAAAACTTAGTTTTAAAACTCCACTTCTACAGTTTATCAAGGCATTTGAAGTGGCAAGAAAGGGTCTTCCTAAAATTACTAGAGCTTGGAAAAAAGAATTGGTTGACAGTTGCATATCGAGGACAACAAAATCTACTGGATAATAGAATTTGTCAACCTGGACTAACATATCCTCTACCACCCCTGTTGGTATCTTTATGGATCTATCGGTTAACTGCAGGGTAATTGATGTAGATTTTAACTCTCCTAATCCCAACTTTTCATACACAGTGTAGGACAATAGATTAACACTAAAGCCTAGATCCAGCAAAGCGTGGCCAATTTTGGAATTTCCAATGGTACAAGCTATAGTGGGGAAGCCAAGATCCTTATATTTGGGAGGGGTATTATTTTGGATGATGGCACTGACTTGCTCAGTGAGGAAAGCTTTTTTTTTTTTTTTCACACTCAACTTCAGTCCTTTAAAAATTTAGCATAAGTGGGGATTTGTTGGATGGGATTTAGCAAAGGTGTATTAATACTCACTTGTTTGAAAACTTCCAAAATATTAGCCTAGTTTTTATCTTTGTGCAACGAAACTAATCTAGTGGGAAAAGGTGTAGGTGCTTGCCAATTTTCTTTTTTAGCTTCAACATGTAGAGGGTTAGAGTTCTTACCAGCTATGTCTGGTTTAAGAGTGGGGCTTTCTAGAGTTCTACCACTCCTCAAGGTTGTGACAACTTTCACTTGTTTCAGGGTTGAGTCCTTAGTCATTTTTTGCACTTGGTGGATTTGGCCCTGAGGGTTGGGTTGTGGCTGTGTAGGGAACTTCCCTTTCACCTGAATACTCAGAGTTGTTGTTAGCCTTATTAGAGACCCTCTAATATCGTTGATAGCTTGTGAGTTTTGGCTATTGATAGTTGCTTGCCCTTGCATGAATTGTTGGAGGTTTGCTACTATTTGGTGGACAGTTTCCTCAAGGTTCCTCCTCTAGCCCAAGACTGCTGGTGTAGGGTATTGGGATGGCCCCTGTCCCGCTGGATAGGTGCATATTGGTAAGGCACATGTGCCTGAGATGAGGAATGAGTTGAGTGCTCATTTCTCCAGATGAAGTTTTGATGACTCCTCGAGTTTGGATTGTAGGTATTTGAAGATGGAACTGTAAAAGGTTTAGCCATCATGTTAACAACATTAGTTTGGTCCGAAAGGACTTTTTTAAATGCAGGAATTATAGGGCATTCACTAGTTGCATGACCTATATATTCATAGATATTGCATTTTTCTGGGACTTTTTGTACAGCTTGAACCTCCTTGGTTTTATTCACATCTATGGTTTCTAATTTCCTATAAATCATTGATAACCTAGCGTGCAAAACATCCACCTCCCAAGATTGGTTTTTAAACCTACCAAAAGGTTTTTATACTTACCCCCTCTAGTGATGGTTTTTAAAGGCTTTGTTCTACCATATATATTTGAAGCGTTCCAACATTGAGCATTCTCAAACGGATATCGAACTCACAGGGAATAATTATTCTAATTAGTATTGAAATTGACTAAATTAATTACTATTTGAAAAACCTCAATTTGAAGAATGATTTATCTAAATTAAACTGAAGAAAAGAACATTCAAATTAAAATTTTAAAAATAATAAGAATAGATCTAAATCGTTTGACTTCACCTAGCAAATCCCACACAATTTATTCTTACTTATTATAGAATCACAATTATCCCAAGTTAATGATAAAAATCTCTTAACTATTCAATATTTCTTTCAAAGAATATCAAAAATATCTCAAATTAATAACTTCATATCTCTATGTGAATTTAACTAATTGGAGACTCATTAAGTTTTTTGGATTTTTTTTAAATCACATTACTCAAGGTAAAGCATCTCTGCTTTCGCTCAACTAATGATGTTTAATCTTAGAGCTTTAATCACAAATCACCTCTCGGACTCATTGCAATCCAAAAGATTGAACAATAGTTAGCTATAAAATTATAAATGTTAAGAACAAGGAACAAACACTCAATCATGAAAATATAAAAAATAAAATAACTTGAAATATAAATTGTGCGTTCAATGCTAGGCTACATCAAAGCTTTAAAAAATAGAATTAGCTCATAACGGAATTGAAAAGAAAAGAAAAACTAGTGTTATTTGTTGAAGTCAGTTGATGAAGCATGCGGCTCTCGCCTTTGCCCCCTAGCTTTGCCTTCCCAAAAGAACACTTGAAGAATAAATTCTGGAAATCTAAACTCAGACTCTAAAACTCAGATTCGAACTCCGTATTCATCCCACAAGACGAGATTAAATAGATGTCAAAACTTAAATATGGAAACAAGATAAATGCGACTACAATCTGACCTAAGAATATGGAAAATAGTTTCTAAAAATAGATGTTAATATAAAAGAAAATTTTCCCAAGAATAACGGGATTATCTAAAATGAAAGATTCAGTGACATGTGGCTTGAATTGTAGAGCTCGGGTGGATTTAGTCTCCAACATATTAATTGCGGAACTTGGATTTGGCGGTCAGCAGCAGATTAATCCCGGTCAGGAGGAATTATCCTACCTGGTAAATTCCATGTATGATGAATATAACTGACGTGGAGGTCACAAATGAATGTGTGTGGACGTCACAAAGACCACATGACCCTCTCCTTGTCTACCGAGTGGAAAGACTCCCGGCTAGGATGAAAGACTCATCTCACCTTTTCTAGTTCTTACCCATGATTTCATTTAGGTTGGTCTTTTAAGTTGGTCGTTTAAACTAGTCGCCCAATCTAACCGCCTAAAGCCTTGTCGCCAAGTTTTCGCGCCTTCTGGTCACGAGTCTCGTCGCCTACCTAGAGGTAAGTCTTCTCACCTTTGGGCGAGAGAAATCTCTTTGCTACCCACGGGATAAGGCTCCTCGCCCAAATCTCATCGGCTCTCTTCATATCTCGTTACCTCTCATCGGTCTCGATTCATAGTCTCTTCTTCTGTATCCAAATGCTCCCCTTTTACACTAAATCTTCTCATTCCTTCAAATCCAAGAAAATGAATAAAAATATGTAGAAATAAAATAAAATTAATAGTATGGAAGGAGAAATGACACTTTTCATAAATAAAATAGTGATAAAAATCACATAAAATTTACACTTAACAAATACCTCCAAACTTAAGATTTGCTTGCCCTCGAGCAAAGAAGAAAAGAAAGACAATTAAAACAAGCATTGGTTTAATTCATAAAGTTTATTGCCTCAAAAATTGTCTAAAATTTATAATTCAAATGAATCATTCAAGATCAATCAAGTCCAAAAGTTAATTCAAAACTCAATTCTACTACATTATCCATCCTCACATTCATGCATAACCATCATTCTCACTTCATCATTAGCTCCCCGGATAGTTTTATGCAAATAAGTAAATAAATAATGGATCTCTAAAAACTCCATAGACTTACTTTTCAAATCACTCTCCACTGATGTAGAATATAAAACTATCACCAGGGATTAATAGATTTTTATTAAGCTTGTAATGTAAAGCTAGGGTGAGGACTACAAAGGAAAGATAGGATTCAAGTAAAGCAAGAGAACTTAAGTTTGAACATTAATAGAATAAATAGAGCATTCTCACTTCTAACACAAACATGTCTTCTCTATCATTGTAAATCTCTCAACATACCTTTCTTTATTGCACTTTCAAGTATCTCTCTCTTTACCCTTCTATTCGGGAGATCGATTTTTTTTTTTTGGAAATATTCCATACCTTTTCAACTGCCTCTGTGGATGACTCTCGTCGACCTTTTTTTGTTGGCCACACAATAGACGAGTTGACTTTTCACATCCGCAAACTTATGATTTTGATAATATTGCTATAATTACTTTACTTGTAGACTTTCTATCTCTATTTCCTTTCATGCTCTTGTGAATCTGTAACTTTGTGTAAATTTAGTTCTCTTGAAAGGCAAGGATATCAGTGCAAATTGTGTTGGGAATATGAGGTTTATAAGAAAGACAAATATAAGGCTAAAATATATTTCAATAAAGTTCAAAAGGACGACTGGAGATAAAGAGAATAAACAAGTAAGTTTGAAAGGCTCAAGTGGTCCAAAGAATGCCTTATTCATTTCCCCAGTAATATTCTGTCTAGGATTTCACCTTGAGTGTAATCAAACAAGTTCTAGAGTAAGTTGAGACCATACAAATTCACAAAATTCTCATAAAATTTCTCTAGGTAATCAAAACAATTAATGATCATAAGAGACATTTATTGAACATAGGAAATATCAAATTAAGTAAGATCAAGTAAAGATTTAACAACTAGACTTAAGCAATGAGAAATCTTCCTAAAAATTATAATCAATTTAAATCATATTATTATCATAGGCTTTTTATTCATCTAAGCATACTATTTTTTATCATCATCATTATTATTATTGTTATTATTATTATTTTAATAAATAAAATAATATTATTTCTCCCAAACTTAAATATCACATTGTCTTCAGTGGGATAAAAGGAAAAAAAAAATTAAAGCAAAGAATGAGAGAAGGTAAGAGATGCTCCCCTAATTTTCTTTTCCTGGTCATCCAATTGAATATTTTTTTTGAAGGTGCAGTCATGTACCCTTTGGAAATCTCCTCGACCGCTTCTTTCCTTAAATTTGGTGGCAGTTTTGGAAATTCAACTCCATAAGTCTCGTCGACCATGACCACGTCTCGGTCGCTTATTTGAAAACAAGAATGTATTTAGGAAAGGAATTCCATCGATTTAAATACGTCATAAGTGACATGTTCCTTGCCGACCCTCAACATGAGTTTCCCTTTTTGGACATCAATTAAAGTTCTCCCCGTCGCAAGGAAAGGTCGGCCCAGTATCAAAGGGATCTTCTCGTCCTCCTCTATATCGAGTACAATGAACTCGGTTGGGAAGATGAACTTATCAACTTTCACCAGTATGTCCTCAATGAGTCATCTCGAGTATTTAATGAATCTGTCCACCAACTATAGAGAGATGGTGGTTGGCTTTGCTTCTTCAAAACCTAGTTCCTTAGGCGGCAACTTCTTTTGTACAATTGCACTACTCTCCTCGATCCCCAACTGTAGAGAGAACTGATTACTAATCTTATTTTTTCTTAGTCTCTACAGGAAAGGAATTGGGGGATCATAAATTGAAGGAGAATAAGTATCAAATATAAACTCCCTAGATTTCCTGGATTTTGCAGCCCCTTTATTATCCTTAGTCATTTCAGTTTGCTGGTCGGTCACATCCCGATCGGCTTCATTCACCTCGTACTCAGTCACCTTTTTCTCAGACTCCACATTTTCGGCAGCTTCTGCATCTCGCTCGGTATTTACCGACTGGTCATATGTCAGTCCACTTTTCAATGTTATGGCTTTGACATATTCCTTCGGATTGGTAACAATATTGCTCGGTAAAGTCTCTGCTATCCTCTCGGTAAGCATGTTTGAGAGTTGACCGATTTGTGCATCAAGATTTTGAATTGAAGGCGAGTTGTTCTGGATCACTGTATAAGTCTTCCTCATTGTCATATCAGTCTTTTGCATGTACTGCATAAACATATTCTTAAGTGTCAGCTTCTTCTCTTGCTGTGGAAACTGTTGAGATTGTCTAGTCGGCACTTGGTTATTACTCCTTTAAAAATTAGGGTGATTTCACCATCCAGGATTGAACGTGTTTGAATAAGGATTATCTTGACGTTGGAATACTTATCGAACCCACAAGGAATACTTATTTTATTGAATATTGAAATTGACTAAATTAATTACTATTTAGGAATCCGAAATTTGAAGAATGGTTTATTTAAATTAATCTGAAGAAAAGAACATTAAAATTAAGATCTTAAAAATAATAATAATAGATTTAGAGCGTTTGACTTCACTTAACAAATCCCACACAGTTTATTCTTCCTTATTATAGAATCTCAATTATACCAAATTGATGATAAAATCTCTTATTTATTCAATATTTTCTCTCGAACAATATAAAAAATATCTCCAACTAATAACTTCATATCTCTATGTGAATTTAACTAATTGGAGACTCATTAAGTTCTTTAGATTTTTCTTGAAAATCACATTAGTTGTAGTAAAGCATCTCTGCTTTCACTCAACTAATAGTGTTTAATCCTAGATCTTTAATCACAAATCACCTCTCGGCCTCATTGCAATTCAAAAGATAAAAAAATAGTTAGCTAGAAAATTGTAAGCATTAAGAACAAGAAATAAACACTTAATCATATAAATATTGAAAATAAAATAACTTGGAATATAAACTGTGTGTTCAATGCTAGGCAACATCAAAACTCTAGAAAATAGAATTAGTTCATAATGTAATTGAAAAGAAAAAAGAATAATCTGTGTTCTTCGTTGAAGTCGGTTGATGAAGCATGCGGCTCTCGCCTCTGCCCTCCAGTTCCACCTTCTCAAAAGAACACTTGAAGAATAAATTCTGAAAATCTAAACTCAGACTCTAAAACTCATATTCTCAAAATCAGATTCCGAACTCCACATTCATCCCGCAAGATGGGATTAAATAGATGTCAAAACTAAAATCTGGAAACAAGATAAATGCGGCTACAATCTATCCTACGAATTTAAAAAATAATTTCTAAAGATATATGCTAACATTAAAGAAAATTATCCTAAAAATAACGAGATTATCTAGAATGAAAGATTTAGTGATTTGCGGCTTGAATTGCGGAGCTCGAGAGGATTTGGTTGCCAACAGATTGATTGCATAACTCAGATTTTGTGGTCAGCAGTAGATTAATCCAGGTCGGGAGGAATTATCACATCGAGTAGATTTTGTGTTTGATGAATATAACTGGCATGGAGGTCACAAATGAATGGGCGTGGAGGTCATAAATAAACAGGCATGGTGGTCACAAGGACCACTCGGCTCGCTCCCAGCGTACAGAGTGGAAAGACTCCCGACCGGGATGAAAGACTCCTCTCGCCTTTTCTAGTTCTTGCCCATGATGTCGTTTAGGTTGGTCTTTTAAGTTGATCATTTAGACTAGTCACCCAATCTAACCACCTAGAGCTTTATCGCCAAATCTTCATGCCTACTGGTCGCGCCTTTTGGTCACGAGTCTCCTCGCCTACTGAGAGGTAAGTCTTCTCGCCTTTGGGCGAGAGAAATCTCTTTGCTGCCCACGGGATAAGGCTCCTTGCCTAAATCTCATCTGCTCTCTTCAGATCTCGCTACCTCTCATCGGTCTGGATTCGTAGTCTCTTCTTCTGTACCCAAATGCTCTCATTTTGCACTAAATCTTCTCATTCCTTCAAATCCAAGAAAATGAATAAAAATATGTATAAATAAAATAAAATTAATAGTATTGAAGGAGAAATGACACTTTTCATAAATAAAAGAGTGATAAAAATCACATAAAATTAACACTTATCAATAGTCAAAGTACTCAAAGGCCTCTTTTGGTTCTTTGTTAACAAATTCTCCGTTGCACATTGTCTCCACAAATTGTCTCATCTTAGGTTGTAAACCCTCATAGAAAAAACTAATTATTCTCCAACTTTCATACCCATGGTGAGAGCAAGCATTAAGTAGATCTTTGAATCTCTCCTAACATTGGTAAAAAGTTTCAGTATCTTTTTGAACAAAATTCATGATTTATCTTTTTAATTCATTAGTTCTATGCATAGGAAAAAACTTTTTTAAAAACTTAGTTTGCATTTCTTGCCATGTACCTATTGCTCTAGGTCTTAAGGAGTTCAACCAAATTTTTGCCTTGTCCTTTAATGAGAATGGAAACCGCTTAAGCCTAATTACCTCTTCAGTGCAAGTTTTATCCATGAATGTGGAACACACTTCCTCAAATTCTTTGGTATGCAAGTAGGGGTTCTCAGACTCCATTCCATGGAAATGAGGTATCAAAGGGATCATGTCTGGTTTAAAGTTGAAATTGTTTGCATTTAAGGGTTGGATGATGCACAAGGGTGAACTAGTCCTAACAGGTTGCAAATAATCACTAAGGGTTCTCTTCTGATTACCCACTCTCCTTTCATCTTGCTTTTCTTCAGCCATGGTACTAGATTCCTCAGAAGATGAATCAAATGAAAGGGATGCACAGTCTGAGTATGTAATAGACTCTGTTCTGACCAAACGAGATGTGTGGTCTCGATTCCAAATAGACATACAATAACCCAACTGACCTCACTAAATAGACACCAGAGGTGTGCAACAGAAAGTAAGCAATTGATAGTAGCAAGCAAGAATGAAAAAAAAATAATAATGTAAAAGATAGAGTTAGATGTCACCAGAGTGTGAAGAGGTTCACAACTCAATCACACATCCTCATAGCAGCATTTGGTGTAAATTGCATTTAATCCCGAGCAACGGTGCCAAAACTTGTCTCTCCAATTAAAATGCCTCTCAAGTGCAGAAGGTGTGTGATTGTTTCTAGGGAGAGTCCCAAGGTCGAATTCACAGGGATTAAAGCTTTTAAGAACTGAACCACGATACTTTTGCAACTAGAGTGAAAATGCTCTTAAATATTAGAAAGAACTTGGAAAAATAATAGTGAAGAGGATCAGAGAATGAAACCAAACTCTCGGCTATTGAATCTGAATCAATTTGCACAGGTGTGAAAACAAGAAAATGGAATTCTATTTTTTTTTTCGAGAAATGCTTTAATTGGAACAATGTATATAACTGTGATGAATCCCTTAGATTACTTTCAATAATACCTAAAACTCGATGGTTTGAAGAATGTACTTAAAATTTTTTTTAAACATCTAAGAAAAATTTTGTCAAACACCTAGGCTATGGGTTTCTCTTTCACAGGTTGGTTTCAAAAGGGGGTTTGAGACTTTCCGATATCCTTCAAACACCATTTCGATCAAGAACAAAGTGTCTAGTGTGTATAATTCATGCATTCATAGAATAATTTTTGAAATATCATCCATCGAATTAATACCAAACTGACGTTAGGTTTTCTTACAACCTAGGGTTGGTAAGAAAACCCTAAAAGCAACATCATGCAACAGATGATAGAAATTCTCTAGATACTACTTACTAAATGTTAGGGAAGTTACAAACCCTAGGAAACACAACCCATTCAAATGATTCCCGAGCCTAGATTTAGGAAATTACTCACACATAGTATTTTTGAAATCGATAAAGCAAAATCTAAAACATAACAAACTTTGATAAAAAAAAAAGTAAAATAAACTGAATAGAATCTCTGAAATCTACTTTGCTCCGAAAACCCTTTTCTGATTTTTCTACACATCGAATCCTCCTTGCTCCCCCTTTCTTATCCTCCCCATACCTCTCCTCTACTCCCTCTCTCGAATATTCCATGTGTAGGTTGGTTATCCTCTCTTGTTCCGTGTGGTGCATCATTGGAGGCTAGGGTTGTGAGGGATGAAGTGGGAAAAATAGAGAGAGAGAGAGAGAGAGAGAGAGAGAGAGAGAGAGAGAGAGAGAGAGAGAGAGAGAGAGAGAGAGGAGGGTTAGTCAAAACACTTAGAATAAAATTTGTGAGATGAATGGTAGTGTCCCATAAGTGGGAATAATTGAATAAAAGCATTGTTCTCCTTTTAGTCATGCATCAACTATTCTCAGTTTTATTTTAATGTATTAATAAGCATGTAACATATATTTTTAATATAAAATTTCTCAACTTTATACTTATTTAATACATTATTTTCACCCCATCACAACCGAGAGTCACCCATCAGCTGTGGAGAGGTATGAGAAACTATTGGAGGAGGTGAAGACGAGAGAGGGCGAGATGCCGGTAATAAGGCAATTTTGAAGCTTAAGAAGAAGTGTTGCGTGCTGGAGTGTGTGAAAATGAAGGTTGAAAGAGAGGTTGAGCTTTGGAAGAGGAGGTTGGGAACTGGAACATCGAACAACATAGAAGAGTAAGACCCGACAAAGGAGCTGGTCGAATTGTAGCCAAGGAGAATCAACCATTAGCAGGCGGGATTACGTTCGGCAAAGTTACCCCCAAGGGCACTTGGAATTGGATCCCTCTCGAGGAGAGCAGCTTGTTCCATGGACACTTCGTTCGGGGGAAGCTCCTGCACACTCAGAGCCCTCAAATTGCATTGGGGATTTTGGAGGATACGAGTCTTTATCCTTTCAAAGCCATCAGTGTAACCAGAGTACCAAGCATCATCATAGACACCACAGACACACGTCAACTCCTCCTGCAGACCCTAGATGGTAGCGTCACAGGCCTCCAAAATGCGTCTAGCTTCGGCCTGATTGGTCTCCAAGTCCCTCCTTCATTTCCTCTCATCTTCTAGGGTCTTTCTCTTGTCCGTCAGAGACTGGGAGATTTTCTTGAACTCCCCTGACAACCACTTGTATGACCGAGTGTCAGAGGCTTGCTACTTGCACAGCTCCAAGTTGTCAGCCTACAGCTGCTCAAGCTCTTGTTGAAGTTGTCGAGTGATCTTTGTAACCCATCCCTCTCCTCGGAGGCAAGCGCCACCTCGAGACAAAGAAGGCCACCCTCATCCCAGGACTTTGACAAGTCAACAAGGGCCTCCTCAACCTCTTCCTTCTTCTTCCACTCCTTCGCTGCACAGTGTAAAGCCAGTCGAGGGAGTTAGCGAAGTGCTTTATTCTCGGTCGCCACCTCATCTCGGCCATCCACAATGAACTCCGCAAAACGCTTCAAGCCTTGCCATAAAAGTCTAGGTCAAGATCGAAGAAGGAAGCAAACAAGAGGCGCATAGAGCTTACAAGTAAGGAACTTAACCCATCAAAGAGCCTCTCAAGCCTGCTATTTGCCTTGCGGATGCAGTCGGTGCAGCTCTCCGTAGCCGCCGAGTGAAAGACCGCCGAGACCTCATCAAGAGCCTCCTTATCCGCACCAATTACAGTAGACATCGTAGCTACCTTAGCCACAGAAACACCCTCCACCACCTTCTCGGCCCAAGCAACGGCCCTTGCAACTTTATCACCAGCTAAGGCTATCTCGACCTTAGGAGAGTAGAGTAGAAGGGACTCCGGGATGGAGACCCGCTCAGGGGACCCCTCACCCTTGGCCTCCTCCAACGCGTGATGCCAAATGATGCAGCATTACACAAAGATCCTTCGCACGCTAGGAATGAGCTAAGTAGGCGCCAACAGGACGACAAAAAGCAATCTGAGGCTGCTAGATAACACGGCGGGGTACATTGTCACCCTAGAGGCAAAACCCTCTAAATCTACCACCCTTTCGGTAGTGGGAGGCACCTCAAGTTCCACAGTTCGAGGAATCTTGTAGGTCTCCCTCAATGATTCCAACTACTCTGGAACGACTGCAACTCCTCATCACCTCTTAATGCTATGAGAAGCCAGCTAACTCCTCTGGAACAGTGTTGCATTGCCCGTCTGTGGAACGGACAGAGTCGGAAGATCTAGCCAGTCTGGAATGGTGCAAGGATTTCTTGGGGGCCATTAGCAACCAGGGAGGAAAGGAAGAGAAATAAAAAAGAACAACGCAAGGAGAAGTGCTTGAAAGAGCAAGGGGAACATAGAATATTCAGAGGAAGAGAGAATAGACAAAGTAACCTGTTGCTGAGAAAGAGGGGACCTTATATAGGCAAGCTCAATGGATGACATCCTGAGGCAATAGGAACCCACGCACCCCACAGAGTACGAGAATCCCACGATCGCTGCGATTCCAGCACTCGTATCCAGTGATGCGACGTAGGAAATAAGTAACTGCTGGACGCAAATAGTGAAGAAGGGACTGAAGAGGCACCATTTAATGCAATTTGGAACCATTGAAGTATAGTCATAAAATATGAAGGTGAAGGTGAACCATTGACAGGTATTGTGTAAAGATGAAAAGGCCACTCAGATATGGCTGGAAAGTAGAAGTACGACACGTGAACACTGAGAAACCCATAACTCCCCGTCTTGGGAAAGAAAAGGCTGCATAGCGACAGTTGCAAAAGTTGATAAATTAAGGAAGGAAAGGAAGAATTACCATTGGACTCGTCCGATAGGATCTGGCGGGGTAACTGTAAAGAGATTTCCCCCTCACTCATAAGCCCTACTAGGCGCTTAGTCGAGAGCAATGGGCTTAGCCCTGATACCTGGCCCCAGGGCCCAAACTTACCCATGAAGCCACTCGCCTGTAAGGAAAAGTAAGCAATCATGGCTAATGGAGACTCGTACAGGGCAGAATGGGAAAGGTAGAGAACCTTTGATCTTCTTACAAGGGAATATCGAGGGACGGGCAATAGGGCTTGCAGAATAAAACGATAAGGAAGTCAGCCGCATTAATATTACCACTGCCCGAGTAATATGCCACATTAATGACGTCGTCGTAGAGGCACGCCGCATTAAAGGACCTTGACAAAGGGAATAGTAGTAAGGATGTAAGTCCCAAGGGGGCGGGCACAATTTATCCCCCTAGACTCCCGGTATAAATAGCAAATTTTAGGTACAAAAAAGCTCTCTAGAATCTCTCATTATTTACAAACTTCCGAAATACTCTACTAACTTTGGCATCGGAGACTCCTCGGCCCCAAGGCCAGCCCTTTGCCAGTTGTGTTCTTCTTTGTTTTTGCAGGCCCCACTTTGAATACCTGAGTTGTTAGAACCTAACCCGAATGCATAGGAAACACGACGTTAACAATAAGTTTAAATTAAAAAAAAAAATCTAAAGTCTTATTACTTGAACTTTTCAAAGATTTGTAAGTTTTAAAAAATAATTGATTTTTCACTTTGTTCTAATCACCATATTTTGCCCCTACACCTGCACAAAAAGTGTTTATTTGATTTGATTTATTAACCATAAGAAACTTGCCAGAGCAAAACCATGAGAAACCTCCTAGAAATAGGCATCTAATGACAACCATCAAAGGCATACCTGAGGGCCCCTATTATAAGACCATTCATCCAGGTTACGGTTTTCGGCTCGGGTACCAGGTTAAAATAAAATAAAATATTTGACCCGCATTTTATAGCCCACCCCGTGCTCTTTCTTTCTTTCTTTCTTTCTCTCTCTCTCTCTCTCTCTCTCCCTCCAAACCAACGAAACCTTAGGCCCTTCAAGTTCTTCCGTCATCTCTCTCTCGTCTCTAGCCTTTCGGTAAGTCTCTCTCGCCGCCTCCTTTTCTTCCGTGTAGTTTGGTTTTTTGTACCCCCTAACTTAGATTTTCCTTTATTTCCCCAAGAAAATGTGAAGTGATGGGGGTGAAGATACTTTAAAGTTGTCTTTATCATTGGAATTTTCGATAATTGCTAGGGTTATGCTAAGGCCAAGACGTACAAGCTTGATAACAAAAGTGGGTTTGTAATATCTAACTTAAAATATTGTTGGCCACCTTGATCTTCTCCTCCTGCCAAAATAATTATCATTTAAATGTTGGTCACCCTCTCTATACTTTCAAGCCCAGATTCATGTGGGTTTGTGACATCTAACTTAAAATAATTATCGTTTACTCGTTCTTTGTTATGATTCTAAGGGTTAATGGCTTAACCAAATTAGTATCCAACAATCTTATGGCTTTTGGATCAATGGTTGGGTCTTTAACAATTGGTATCAGCGTAGGGACCATGTCACTAGTTCAAGTAACTTAGGGGGCAACCTATAGACTCGATTAAAATGCCTTGGTATTATGTATGAGTACAGTGTTAAGTCATTGAAAATTGATAGATGAGTGAGCCACCAAAAGGGAGAGGGCTACCCACCAGGTCAGTGTCGATAGAGTGGGCCCCCGTGGATATCAAATTCAGAAGCGTGATGGAATGTTATGATCCTAGGGTTAAAGGTTTAACCAAATTAGTATTCAACAGTCCTAGGGCTTTTGGATCAATAGTTAGATCTTTAACAATTTGCCATCTTTTCTCACATGTAATCGATCCTCTGCTTTTTATTTTCACTCGATTTGCTCTTTCCAGTATGGAATATGCTTTTCAAACAAAAAAAAATATATTTTAAGAACATAATAATATGGATATATTTTAGGGTTTTCTTTGTTAGCATTTTTCTTCTTGGGTATAGCATGCACGTGGCTCAGCACCCCAATGTCAGCCTCACGCTAGATTGGTTTAGACTAGAGAAATTCCACAAAAAATGACCTTTTACCATGTCGTATCGTCAACAACTACAACTTTGTAGGATAAAACTCTTTTGCAGCAAGAAAACAGTGCTTTGTGGCGAATTTTTCTAGTCACAAATAGTATTGCCAAAAATAATGGTTTGATCATGGGCAATTAGTATTTGTGACGGCTATTTAGCTTTTTGCAGTGACTTTATCTGGCAGCAAACCTGCCGCAAAAACTCATATATGCCCATTTCCCACAAGTTCTTTTTCCAAGACATAAGCTAGTGAAAAATACTTGCATGATGTTACAAATAGCGTTTGTGGAGAAAACATAACATTTTACCATAAAATCACGTTCAACAATCGAAAATTCTTGAGGAAAAGTCACTTTGTCGCAGAAAAAATTTAGCTGTATCAATACTTGAAATCACAAGCTTGGGAAAATAAACTACCTTTTGTGTCGACTTAATGTCATGGGAAAATATAGGTATTGGCCACGATTTAAACCTTTCGTGGCCTATAATACTTTTTCCGGCGAGTTTTATCCTACAAGCTTCGCACAACAAAATTTTGTGGGAATAGTATTTTTCCCACAAAAAGTTTACTTTTTGCCACAAAACTCATTGATGGAAAATTGCAGTTTCTGTTGTAGTGACAGTACTACGCGGATGATAAGCGAGTTGAGGGCTAGGATAATGGGTGTGGAGAAAATTACATATAAAGAGGTGAGGGTGAAAGATGATGCAGATACAATGCATATTATCCGGGTGATGGAGGACTTTTTCTATTTAGTTATAGTAGGTAGCCACCATGTACCGGAGTGTGCAGGAATATTAGGGCTTACAAAATGGAGTGAATGCCCTGAGCTTGGAATACTTGGAGACATGCTAGCCACTTCAGATTTTCAATTTTCAGTTTTGGTGGTGCAGCATTATCAAGAGGGCTAGAACACGTATAGAAGTCTAGAGTTTACACATAGGTTAAATCCCAGTACTTATGCCTCGTTTGTTTTCACAACTCATCTCAACTGATATGATTTCATCTTATCTAATCATTACAACTTTTCTAAATTTTCATATAAAATAAACTAAATAATTCAACATTTTCAAATTTCAGAACAAAAATAATATTAAAAATATATATTCTAATAATATTTTATTCAACTTTCAATTTTCATGTCATCTGCAAAAACAAACGAGGTTGAGACAGAGCTACTCATCATACATGATGATCAATCCAAGAAGCATATATATATATATATATATATATATGTACGTACGAGTCCTACATGTATTAGCTTCAGAATACATGCACCGACCATCTGTATAGAGCTTGGATATCCATAAGCTAGGATTATTTATGGCATGTTTCCATTCATGTTCTCCTTCAATATTCAATAGTAATTAAAGGAATTACTTCTAAAAAAATTAAGTTCTTCTTAAAGAAAGTAGTAC
Organism: Juglans mandshurica; assembly: GCA_022457165.1. Taxonomy (NCBI): domain Eukaryota; kingdom Viridiplantae; phylum Streptophyta; class Magnoliopsida; order Fagales; family Juglandaceae; genus Juglans; species Juglans mandshurica. The sequence continues at coordinate 14,043,257 of CM039631.1, forward strand.
TAGGTCCCAGTTTTGATAGTTTTGGATGCAAATTGCAAAACCCTTGATATTTTGAAGGTTCAAAATATACTTTATTATGTGTTGATTTTTGTATTATTTGTGTATTTATGGCCCAGAAAGATACCGTTCACAAAACCGAAGGACTAAGCCAATATTATATATTCTTGTGGGGGGGCGGGGCGGGGCGAGTATTTTTGGCTGGATTAAATTATTCAATTGAGACTTTATAAGAGCACCATTAGCAAAGTGATAAAAAAGTGGGTGAGAAAAAATAAGTTCATTGCCTAATTAAGAAACTACGAGGCATCTCATGAAAAAGTCACAAGAACAAAAAGTTCATAGATTCAACTCAAGCAAATATACCATTAAAAATATGATTTAAATTATATACAAAATCTTTAGAGAACATTAATGTGCATGCTTCATGTTATGGACGTCTATCGTACTTCTGCAATAGTTGGTGTCATCTGTGAGATCTTTCTGAAAGTTCAACGTTCTTTTTGTATGCCTGCAACAACGCGTTCTCAAGCAACTTATGATCAAGAAGCCACTTCAACAAGCGAACGAACGAATGATAGCATGAAGGGAATATAATTTGCAGATACTCCTTCATGGCAGACACTACAAGAAATTTGAGCTTTTGGGATGAAATTATTTAGGGACGAAAAAAATTTCGTCCCAAAAAATTGATGACTTTACAAAATCGTTCAAACGGTCAAATAATCGTTCGAACAGTTTTTCTGTGACGAATTAAATCGTCTCAAAAAGTTTTTCCCTTTCGAACGGTAAAAAAAACGTTCGAACAGTAAAATCTTGGCGGGGAAGTAATTTATTATGGCGGGGAAAGTTCACAACCGTTCGAACGAAAAATATTTGTTGGCAAAACCTGGCGGGAAAGTTTCTAAACCGTTCGAACGGAATATATTTAGTTAGAACATATTCAAACACCATATTTATACATTCGAATGTATAATATTAATCTTAACTCATAATATACAAAATATATGTATCATATATACAAATTCATTAATTAATTTTATGTAATTAATTTAAAAATATTTTAATGATTTATTTTATGTTAAATAAAATTTTTAGTTAAATAAATATTATCAACCATATACCACATAATATAAATCAATAATTACTCCAGAAAAGACAAAATATTTAATTTACAAATAAAACAAATTATCAAAACAATATATATACTGTCCATAACTATAACAAAAAAATATATAAATAAAAAATAGAAACTTCTGTGATGTAAGGTCTCTACACACATCCTCGACTGTAGCTAATTGTCTCTCTACCTGTGCCAGTCAAGTACTAAGCGTGACCTAAGTTGCATTATTGGCATTAATCTCTGTACGTAACTCATTAACCTCTGTACGTCACCCAGAGACGGTAGCCATAATCTCTGTGCGCAACTCAGACATGACAGTATGCACTACATCAATCATTGCTGATGTGTGTACGCCAATCTCAACATGCGATATGTCGGCCATCTCCTCGTGAGTAGATGTGCGTGATGCCTCGGCCTGTGCAGATATCTCACTAGCCGATACTCCAGTATCTCTCGGCTGTGCATCTCTCTGAATCTTAGCCCTGTCAGGAACAGCTCCACGAAAATGAAATCTCGAGTGTCCTGTGCTCCATGACAGGGTGTTGCTGTTGGTTGGTCCCATCGGCTCACGGGAACGCTCGGCAGATTCAGGCATGACCCTGGCATGTAGCAAAAATTGAGTGATGAGGATCCCAAACGGCAGTATATCTATCGTAATGAACCGTGCCTCTGATTAGATCCTCTCAAATATATAATCCATGAGGTCGATCGGGATGCCACGAGCGACTTGTATCATAAATCTCGCTCAATCCATGCCGACCTCGGTCTTGTAAGGATCAATATTGTTGGTGATTATCAAATTCATTATATTGAAGAAAGAAGATAAATGTGCCTGCCTAATACTTTCGTCCCATCGTACACTGGAGCATCTGGACCAACAAATTTTAAAATGCATACCTTCACGTGGGAGGAAGTGTGTTTGACGTATGTACTGATTACGGCGGCAAACGGCGGCGATTGATGGGCATTCAAACATTTTCTCTCGTTTTCAAACAGTGGGGACGACGGCGTGAGAGAAAGTTCTGCCCGCGATAACTTATATGTGCATAACTGTTTGAACATCATATTTGACCATTCGAATGGTATTTATTTTAAGTTTAGTAAAAATTTATATCAAATGTATAATATATTTATAATCCTATAAATTAATATAATATATATACTATTATAGTATATTATATATACTGTAATATATATGTAATATTATAATATATTATAATATATATTATGATAGTATAATACTTTAAATGAAAACAAAATAACTTATATATATTTTATTATGGTATAATAGTAATATACATTAATACTTTACTATCAAAGTGTTATATATGAGATTGTAATATATATGATAGCATATAGTACTATATGCTATGTGTTGATACTTAACTAATATATATCATATTGTATATTCCATTATACTTTACTATATAAGGCATATACGATACTATACAACATATATATAGAGTATAGATTACTTATATACTATTATTTTATAAATTTCTCTATACTTTACCATGTGATCTTAGTATATTTGATGTGGCGCTCTCGACCCCCATATAAGGGAACACGGGAATCGAGACACCTGGATGATGACAACACGGTCACGCATCCCAACGATAGTGCTAAGTGTGTGTACATGCAATAATGTATAATAACAATGCAGCGGATAAATTAAGTCAACTAAATAGCTGAATTTAAACACAATTTAAACATCAGTAAAAGGTTTAAAAAGTTATACAGTCATCCAAAATAAATATATATCAAGTCCAAACCAAAACGAGTGATCCCAGATCACTCCTCGGGCGGAGCCGACTCCTCAGGCTCACCCTCAGCCTCATTTGCATCAAAATCTGCGTTACCATAAAACGGTACCGCAGGTAAGTATAAACCAAACAACCCTCAGGAATATAAATGTATTAATGTGACCAACATGCATGTATATGATGAAATATGCATTATTCTCAAAACATCATTTTCCCAGAAAATGAACATTTTCTAACACAAGCCAAAATTCCATTTGGCCCAAAATATCCGTAAAACATTTTCCCAGAAAATAGTTTACAAAAAAATCCAACACACACTATTTTCCCAGAAAATAGTCCATTATTACCATATGCACCATGGTCTCCCCTAGGGACCATTCGCACGTCCTGGCTTCGTAGCGATGCTCAGTTCCGCTCCCAGCGCGTTAGTGGCCAAGCATCCATACTACGCAACGAGCGATGCCCAGTTCCGCGCCCAGCGCGTACGTGGCCAGACATCCTATAGTCCCCTCCAGCAGAAGGACCACGGAGTCGGCACGAGACCATCTTGTCCATTCCCATTGTCGCCCAGCGACAATCCAGGGGACGTCACTCAGTATATTACACTCTCGAGTGACCAGAGGAGCTCCACCGAGATAATACACCATCTCGGCTAGGGGTCGTGATACACACGCACCCAAAATATTCTCATATGAAAACCCAGTTTTCATTAAACACATGAATATGAATGCAATACACGAAATTCCAGTTTCCTTTACAAACATGATTATGCGTGCAATTATGCAATGTACATGTACCGACACAATATTCAACAACCAACAATTCAGCACAGCCCAAAACACACAAACAAACTTCCTCCACCAATCCATCCGATCCCGTACTCCTCAGACTCAGTCCAGTAAAACCAATCAACAATTCAATACAGTGAAATGAGTTAGTGCAAAAATGCATTTAAATCACAAGAGTTCTTTGGAAAATATTTACAGTGCTATTTTATAATTTTTGAGGGATCACGGAGCTGCAAGAAGTATCAACACAGCTACAAAACAGTGCCAAATGCACTGTGGCTGTGGGTCTCAAAAGACCTACTTTTGAACGGGTGTGAACGAAGACCCGAGATTGATAGGGTAGGGTCTAGGGATGTCGGTGAATCTAGTGGTGGTGGTGGTTGGCCGTAGGTGGTGGCGCAAATGGTGGTTAAAGATAAAAAATACCGAAATCGGAAATGGGGTTGGATGTGCTTCATCGGTGACGGATCGGAGCTGGGGTTGGGTCCATTGGGTTGCTAGGAGGTCGAGGATGAAGTGGTGAAGAAATGGTGGTCAATGGTGGGGCGACGGCGGCGCAGCGGCACAATGGATGCCGCAGCTTGGAGTAGCTCGTGGGGGCTATCAGCGGCGATGGAGGAGCTGAAAATGGAGGGGTGGGGTCGCCGGCCGGTGGGGGAGCTGATGGGAGGGGCGGTGTCGATCACCGCCGGCTCACGGCGGCGGGCTGGGGGAGAGGGAGAAGCGCACGGGAAAGAGAGGGAGGGGGTGCGCCGAGCGGGAAGCTAGGGGAAGAAGAAAGAAAAGAAGAAAAAGAAGAGAAAAGAAGAAAGAAAAAGAGAGGAAAGAGAAAATGAAGGGAAAGAAATGAGATCCAATCCTCACATCTTGGGTCACAAAAATGATCCAACGGAAACGATTTCAAAACAGCATGTAAAATAAAATAATTCAAATGTAATGATTAAAATGAAAATAAATAATTAAACCCAACAATAAGTTAATTTAATTTGAGAAGAAATCTAAACGCATAACAATAATTAATTTAGAGAAAGCATTTCAAAAATAACTTTTGTAAACTAAAAATCAATAAAAATAATTCATTCATTAAAAATACACTAAAATACAGGGTGTTACATTTGAGGCTATATATATGTGAGTATATATTACTAATATATATGATCTTATATTTTCCACTATACTTTAGTACTATAGGAAAATATATATGGTACGATATATATAATATATAGTATAGATTACTATATATCATATAGTATATATTACTAATATTTTTCCTTTATACTAATTTAGAATAGTATAATATATATGATACGATATATATGATAGTATATATTACTAATAGCTATCATCTTATATTTTTATAGTATACTTTAGTATACTATACTATATCTATGATATTTAGTATAGATTACTAAATATATGATAGTATATATTAGTATATATATGATAGTATATATAACTAATACATATGATCAAATTGTACTTTTCATTTAATGATAAAAAAAATATATTTAAACATTAAGATGATGTGTTTGAACGATACCCGTAAACCGTCCGAACACATTATTTGCGTTTAAACTTATGAAAAAAATATTTGAACGGATTATTGCAATGGTGGGAAAAAATACCGTCAATTAATGACTCTGGATAACCGTTCGAATGTCATTTTTATAGTTCGAACGGATTATTGCAGTGGTGGGAAAATACCCGCCAAATAAAGACTCATAGATTACCGTTCGAACGTAATTTTTAGCCGATCGAACGATAATCTAGAAATTTGTGCGGGCGGGAAAATTGCCGCGTTGAAATTTTTCGCGTTCGACCGCACTTTATTTGCATTCGAACGACTAGTCATAGCTTATATATTTCCGCACACCGTCAGTCCCTAATTTTTCTCTCCTCTCTGTCACTCTTCTTCGTTTTCTCTCCAAAATCTTACATTTTCTGTACACAATCCTTCATTCTATCATCTTACAAAGATGATTGCTTAATATATTTTACTTAAATGTATGTCTTTCTTTGTTATTTTACTTCTAAATCTATCATTTTCTTTACTGATTTTGTAGTTTTTATATATATATATATATATATTATGTAGTTTGTTAGATTAAACACAAAATATGTTCAATATAGGGTTGCTATTCGAAGTATATATGTTGTATATTTGTTAGAAGGTTGCTATTCGAAATATATATGTTGTATGTTTGTAGTATTTTCTAAATATGAGTTTATGATGTTTTGTATGAGAGTACTCATCTAAATTGGCTGGTGTTTGGAATCTGGGTTGAGACCATTCGAACGGTGTTATATACCGTCTGAACGAATAAACATGTTCGAACAATATATTACATTGTTCGAACGGTTGTAAAACTTTATTAAACTTTATTATAGTAGATTATATATAGTATATATATGTAAGAATTAATAGTACTTAAACTCATATTAATATTTAAAAGATAATAGTTGTAAAAACTATCTTACAACTAATTACTTAATATGTGTTAAAATTATATTATAAAAATAGAAGGATTATTCATACTTAAACCCATATTAATATTTAAAAGATAGTATATGCACTGGCGCGTGGTCCCTCGAAACGCGCTGCTCGATATTCTACATTATTTCTCGAGGAAGTAGATATCACACAATTGATGAGAACTTTATAGAAAAATACAAAATAGTGGTGTCCTTGTCAAAGGGAGTCATGATGGAGAGACAATATTGATTTCTATGGAGTTATCATAGATATAATTGGAATGAGATATGTGGGGGAGCTTGTGGTTTATATATTTAAGTGTGATTGGTGGGATTTAAGCAATCCTCAAAGGGGAAAATGCCAAGATGAATATTTTCTGAGTATTAATACATCAAAAAAATTGTATGAAGATGATCCTTTTATTTTGGCTTCCCAAGCATATCAAGTATTCTATTTAGACGATCCTCAGTTAAGAAATCAATGGCAAGTTGTACAAAAGTTTTCTCCTAGAAATATGTATGACGTTATCCCTAAGGCGGAGGGACAAGATGAAGAAGAAGATGATCCCTCTACTCAAGAAGCATACAAAGAGAGTCAACCTGCCTTTAACTTATTTGTAGATTTGAGCCAATATGAGATGATCCCATTACATAGGGAAGATATTGAGGCTCGAATAGTTGATGCGATAGTTGATCAAAGTGTTGACTCATCTGAAGTATCTACAGATTATGAGAGCGAATCTATAGATGAAATTGATACAGATGATTGATCGATTTTGTGTTCACATTATACAGTATCTCGCAATTATGCCACTAAAGAGGAAGGAAGTTCGCATCTCATCTCCACCTCTTCCTAGCTCTCTGTCTGACTCATTATTAGAGACTGACTCTACGGAACAAGGTAAATAGCTAATACTAATTTTTTTAATTAAGATATATGATAATTTATACAAGGTAAATAACTAATATTATTTTATAGAGATAACAGTACAATCCCGTCACGGACGAGGCATTACTAGAGGTGTGATGTTGGAGAAATATCGTAAAGTAGGTAAGATTAAAGTTAACATTCCTGATGAGCATACCGGAGGCGAGGGACAACAAGCAGCTTGGCTTGCTTTGCATGTAGGTGCTCTTACACGGATTTATGCACCTTTGGCTACGAGTTCATGGCATAAAGTCTCACAAGATATGAAAGAGCTTATAAAGAAGTGTTGTTTGGTACGTAATATTTAAATAATAAATTTTTATTGATATTATTTATATTCTAAATGATAATATCTTTGTGTATATACTTTTTCAAGAATGATTTCGAACTAAATTTTAGTCGAAGAAAGGAGCGTAGGACTGTTGAAGAGCTTATGTGTAATGCATTCCGCAAGTATAAGGTGAGATGTCACGAGCATTACAAGAAGTACGAGAACAAGGAAAATGCACGCCAACATCCTTGATGTCCGATTTGAATAATGGGGAAAACTTTGCGACATGTTTGAGGATCCATCATATAAGGTAAATTAAATGAATTCTTTATGTATCATATTTGTAATTTTTCACTTACTAACTTTTACAACTTCTATGCAGGAGCGAACTTCTATAAATAAAATGAATAGATCAAAATTAAAGATTCATCATCATGCAGGCTCAAGATCTTTCCATCGACTCTCTCAGAAATTGGTAATGTAATTTTTTTTTAATTTTTTTTATTCTATGTAGTTTGTTTTTAATATAGACTTTGTATCTTAACAATGTCTCTTGTAGAAAGTGTCAGACACCAATTTTGATCTGACAAAATTATATGCTGCATCACATACTAATAGTAATGGAGAGTGGACTCATCCCGATGCTCTTGAGAATTATGTAAGTATTATAATTTCTTTTAATTAACCATATTTAAATTATTGTGTCAATATTAATTTATATGTTGTGTGTAGGATAAAATGATTGTCCTCCGTGCTGAAACTGCATCAGATCATAATTCATTAACAAGTGATGTTGAAATTTTTACGCAAGTTCTGGGTCAGCGTTCGGGCTACTTGAGGGGTTTGGGTCGCTGTGCAAAGCCTTCAAGCTCTTCATCAACGTCAAGCATTACTGTCATTGCGTTAGAGAACGTAAATTCTAGGATCGAATAATTGATGGCAAAACAGCAGGAGTTAGAGACTCAATTGATGAAACAAGCATATATGAAGATGCGTATAAAACAACAAGAATATCAACAAAGAGAGCTGCAACTCCAAATGCAAGAACAACAGAGACAGATGCAGCTTCAAATGCAGATGCTTTTGCAACAATTCAGGCCTCCAAACAATTGAATTTCATTAGAAGTGTTTTTGCATATCGAACAATTATATATCACGTATTGATAATTTTATTAGTATTATTAGTATTTTATTTATTTAGTTCTGACTTATTAGATTGATATTATTTATTTTGAACAATTTGTAATGTATTTCTTAAATATAAATATCTATTTGGTTTTAAATTAGTATTGTCCAATAAAATAATAACCGTTCGAACTCTCATCAAACGTTCGAACATAGATAAATAGGACACAATCGTTCAAACATCGCAATTTAGAGTTCGAACGGTAAAAAATTTTGCGCCGTTCGAACAGGCAATTTACTATTTGCGTTCCATCATCAATTTTTTTGTTCGAACATTTCTTCATGTGTATTTGGTCGAACGCACTGGTATTGATCGACTGGTCATGAAATACCCGTTCGAACCGTTCCTCATTGTTCAAAAGTTATTTTCAGACGTTCAAACGCGATCGAACGGTTTGTAACACAATTACAAGTTGTGAAAACTAAAGTACTACATATACTCGATTCTCACTGACTTAGGAATTGGATATGTCCCTCACTACACTGAGTCTCACTTATCTTTTTTATTACAAGTTGTCAGAGACCATTTGTGGAAGTACGTAACACGTCCACAAAACTATAAATTTGATAAATATAAGTATGAATATATATATATATATATATATAGATATATATTATTTTGTCTAATGACTTCCCTAAAAACTGAAATATTCTGTATCAAAAAATTATTATGAAAAAAAAATCCCTTTTTAGCTTTTCTTACTTGTGTTTTACATGAATTCTTTAATGGGCGGGGAGACTAGCCAAACAAAGGTTTTCCATTTTCGTGCGGTACCATTCAATTCATGCGCAGGTAAAAAGTTATATATAAACTCCTAAGTGAAGGGATATTAATAAATTTGAGACGGGATAGTTATGTGTGTAGTTACCGACTCTTCTAATTTTTTTTTAAAAAAAAAACTCTTAAATAGGTAATATTTTTATTTTCTTAACATATATAATGTCCTTCTTTGCTTATTAAAATAAAGAATGTCGCCGAGAAAAAAAAAAAAAAATGTCGAAGAATTATAGATCGAGATCAACAGATCATGATACATGAAGTGTTCCAAACTTTTGAAATTTAATTTATTGAGTACATGATAAGTTTCGTTTCTTTCCAAAAAAAAATTAAACAAAAAAATTTATAGTTATTTAACATGACGAAAATAAATAATGTGTCATAAATATTAATAGATAGATGCCATAATATTGCTGTTGTTTTATTAACGCGTTTTGGGGTTTGGAGGTTTCAAAATCTTTCTGTCATGTATGTATGTGTCACGCTGAGAACGTCTAAAACTACCCATTTCAGGATAATTATACGAACATCATCAATATTTCCGTTTCCTAAATGATCATCTCGTTTTTATTGCTAGCGGTTCGAGAGTACCGTATCGTTTGATTAATACCCCAAACATGCAACTTCTGAATTTGGTACAACAAGAGCAATTTTGTTACTGGATAGTGAATGTGAATCGTATGCAAAGCCCTGAGATGATGCATATTGATATAATGAACTAATTTTTGTCCCCAAGGCTAGCAATTTAGTTTCATATATAATTGCAGGTACTTACCCCTAAACAGGCAATAGCGGTTTATTCTTAGTTTGTGCGTTAGAAAAACACAGACTTTCTGGGAAGAAAAAGACTAAGACACCAGCATGCTAGATCTTGCAACTTCATTTCATAATTCAAGCATCATCACCATAATCGAATGTGTTGATCTTCCCTGTAGGGTCGATTCGCCAGGCCTATGGAACTACCTTCATTCCGGGAATATGTTTTCATTGCCACAGCTTGAGCTGCAGATGATGATTATTTTTGCAATCACGCATGCC